>WHUZ01000031.1:0-629446 GCA_015179045.1 Kalaharituber pfeilii | reverse complement strand
AAAGACGCAGCCCTGGATGAGGACAATATTCCGTCTGAGAAGACGTCCTTGATTGCTGCTATGGATTAGTCATTATTGATGATGAGAGCTCCTCTGTGCGTCTAGTGCACTATACACTCCAAGAATATTTTAAGTCACACAGCGAAAATCACTTTCCAACTGGCCATATTTCCCTCGCGAGGACGTGTTTAACGTACCTGAATTTCAGTCCTTTAGCTTGTCGTTGTAAGTCAAAGAATGAGCTCGATCAACTTAAAACAGACTTCCCGTTACTGAACTATGCTTCTTGTCAGTGGGGCCACCACGCACGAGAGCAGTGTGACGAGTCTGTAGAGGCACTGGCTCTAAAACTGCTTCGGCTACATCAGCCTGCAGGAGTTCAGCAATTGATGGAAGTTCTCATCCTTGACCCTCGCCGTGACGACAACATCAATATCTACAGTGTCAGAGAGTGGTGGAATGGTGTCTTTTGCGGGATACATGCTGTTGTGTACTTTGGAGTTGAGAGTATTCTGCGAGTCTTACCACAAGCTCCAAAACCTAAATTCAACGCACAACGCAGGGATGGTATCAGTCCGTTGGCTTTTGCGATCTGGTACTTCCGCAACGAGGCTGTAGTGCGCTTGCTCCTTGAGCGAGCCGATATCGAAGCCGACGCAAAGGATCAAAAAGGCAGGACTCCGCTTTCATACGCTGCTGAGAGAGGCAATGAGGCTGTAGTACGCTTGCTTGTTGAGCGAGCCGATGTCAAGGCCGACGCAAAGGATCAAAGAGGCAGGACCCCGCTTTCATACGCTGCTGAGAGAGGCAATGAGGCTGTAGTACGCTTGCTTGTTGAGCGAGCCGATGACAAGGCCGACGCAAAGGATCAAAGAGGCAGGACTCCGCTTTCATACGCTGCTGAAAGAGGCAATGAGGCTGTAGTGCGCTTGCTCCTTGAGCGAGCCGATGTCGATATAAATGCGAAGGATCGATGGGACAGGACTCCACTTTCATACGCTGCGGCTGCGGGAGGCAATGAGGCTGTAGTACGCTTGCTTGTTGAGCGAGCCGATGTCAAGGCCGACGCAAAGGAGCAAACAGGCAGGACTCCGCTTTCATACGCTGCTGAGGGAGGCAATGAGGCTGTAGTGCGCTTGCTCCTTGAGCGAGCCGATGTCAAGGCCGACGCAAAGGATCCAAGAGGCAGGACTCCGCTTTCATACGCTGCTGAGGGAGGCCATGAGGCTGTAGTGCGCTTGCTTCTTGAGTGAGCCGATGTCAAGGCCGACGCAATGGATGAAGACAGCAGGACTCCGCTTTCATACGCTGCTGAGAGAGGCTATGAGGCTGTAGTACGCTTGCTTGTTGAGCGAGCCGATATAGAAGCCAATGCAAACGATAAAGAGGGCAGGACTCCGCTTTCATACGCTGCTGAGAGAGGCAATGAGGCTGTAGTGCGCTTGCTCCTCGAGCGAGCCGATATCGAAGCCGACACAAAGGATCAAAGAGGCAGGACTCCCCTTTCATACGCTGCTGAGAGAGGCAATGAGGCTGTAGTGCGCTTGCTCCTCGAGCGAGCCGATATTGAAGCCGACACAAAGGACATAATGGGCAGGACTCCGCTTTCATACGCTGCTGAGAGAGGCAATGAGGCTGTAGTGCGCTTGCTCCTTGAGCGAGCCGATATCGAAGCCGACGCAAAGGATCCAAGAGGCAGGACTCCGCTTTCATACGCTGCTGAGAGAGGCAATGAGGCTGTAGTACGCTTGCTTGTTGTGCGACCAGATGTCGATATAAATGCGAAGGATCAAGGGGGCAGGACTCCGCTTTCATATGCTTCTGAGGAAGGCCATGAGGCTGTAGTACGCCTGCTTGTTGAGCGAGCCGATGTCGATATAAATGCGAAGGATCAAAGGGGCTGGACTCCGCTTTTATACGCTGCTGAGAGAGGCAATGAGGCTGTAGTACGCTTGCTTGTTGAGCGAGCCGATGTCAAGGCCGACGCAATGGATAAAGCGGGCAGGACTCCGCTTTCATACGCTGCTGAGGGAGGCAATGAGGCTGTAGTACGCTTACTTGTTGAGCGAGCCGATGTCAAGGCCGGCGCAATGGATAAAGAGGGCAGGACTCCACTTTCATACGCTGCTGAGGGAGGCAATGAGGCTGTAGTACGCTTGCTTGTTGAGCGAGTCGATGTCGATATAAATGCGAAGGATCAAGGGGGCAGGTCTCCGCTTTCATACGCTGCTGAGGGAGCCAATGAGGATGTAGTACGCTTGCTTGTTGCGCGAGCCAATGTCGATATAAATGCGAAGGATCAATGGGACAGGACTCCGCTTTCATACGCTGCTGAGAGAGCCAATGAGGATGTAGTACGCTTGCTTGTTGAGCGAGCCGATGTCGATATAAATGCGAAGGATCAAGGGGACAGGACTCGGTTTCATACGCTGCTGAGAGAGCCAATGAGGATGTAGTGCGCTTGCTCCTTGAGCGAGCCGATATCGAAGCCGACGCAAAGGATCAAAGAGGCAGGACTCCGCTTTCATACGCTGCTGAGAGAGGCAATGAAGCTGCTATAGCCTTGCTTATTGTGCGAGCGGAAGTGGACGTAAATGCAAGGGACTGCAAGGGCAAGAGTCCACTTTTATATGCTCTTGAGGCGGTTTCCCATGGTGAGATTACAGTGAGCTGCTCCTTGAAAGAACTGATGTTGACGTAACTGCAGAGCCCTCACCACTCCGCGTTATATCTCCTCGTCGGCGAGCGCAAACTGAGCGTGCGATACGCAAGCTCCTTGAGCGAGCTGATATCGACGTACACGCAAAAGATAACTCTGGCAATACTCCTCTTTCGGTGGCAAATAAGGGATGGAATAAGACTATCGCGTGCTTACTTGCTGAGCGAGCAGCATTGAATGTAGAGGTGAAGCCATGCAGTGAATAGCGGAGAGAGTCGCTGACGTTCAGTAGGTAGCAGGAGAAGGACACGGTGGGTGCTATAGTGCGCCACTTGCTCAATAGTATTCAGGGATGCAAATCAAAGTCTACATATATAGGACAGTACGGGAAACAACTCCTTAGAAATCCTAGTCCTATCGAAGTGCGTTTGCGGAATGCGAGGTCAATGTCTTGTTTTGCACGCGATCACTGATATAAAACAAAAAAAAAAAGTCTTCTTTAGTTATTTGTCTGCTTTTCATATATCTCTTCTTTTATTATGAAATGTGCTATTGAATCTTGATTGTCAATGATTGCTATTTCTGCATTCTTGTGTTGCTAGTGATACTTCGAAGTGAATTTTCTTGAGTATGGCATACTTGAATTACAGTAGAAGCGAGAGCCATCTCAGGAGGTACAGTATGCAAAGGCCAGCGACTTGTTCAACGTCGTCCCAGAGGAGGCGCGCGATTCACTCGCTAGGTCTAAGATTAACGGTGCGTGACTCCACTATATATGGCATCGACATATTAAAATATGAATAGCAAGCAGCATCATCTCCTACTTACTAGAACTCTGATTCTGCTAAGGAAATACTCCTTGTACTACATGCTCGATTATTATCCAATACGCTATCCCATGTCAACACTTTCTGTACACATTTTTGTCTATCCCACTTTCACTTATTCATCCTCATTGGCATCTCAACAAATCGGCATGGGATCCATATCAACACTGGACTATGACTCTTGACAATACTCAGACCTCTTTTTTTTTTTTTTTATATCATTAATCGCATGCCGCCCTATGGGCTATGGCGATGTTATGCTACGAAAAAAAACAAAAGTTAACGGCACCGACACAAACTTCCCGCCTAAAAAACTCCAATCCCCCCGAATACTCAGACCTCATTATCTACTCCACTTCTAACACCTAATCTCTTACCTGACCCTCAAGGTCGATACAACTTTGTTTAGACAATATACAATCTCGAGAGTCATTTTGCAGCACAACCTGCTCATATAGCAGCACATCAAGTTCGAGAGTTTCAACAAACTGTTTAAGCATTTCAAACTCGTTGGAAAACTCCCACTTTCCCAACTACAATTTTACCTTCTCCAGAACCAAGCTTCCGGACCCAGTTTCGAACAGCATCTGGTACTCCAACCTCACGTAACCCAAAGACAAAAGGCACTGCTCGTGGGCCTACTGGTGCCGAAGTGGCTGAAGCTGAGTTAGCTAAACGCCGAGCTATCCAAGAACATGATAATATTGCTGAAAATCATACTCAGGATGTGATTGTTCTGCAGTCACGTAGGATAGCTCAGAAGGATACTGAAGTAGATACTCAAGTACTGGATTGGGTGGTCTGGCGGCGTGGTGGATAATGATGTGAACATGGGTGTGAACATGGGTTGTATGTACTAGTAGATTAGCGGATGCTTTAAATATATATCTGGCTAGCGCCTTTTATCCCTGCTTCCATCCAGTCAGAAAAGTGACTGGATGGAGACATTCCGCAAAATCACTGCTCAGGCATCGACGCCCCCGCCATAAATCCCCCTTTGCGTCTGCCACCATGCGCGCCAGCGGCACCAGAACCTCCCGCATCGGCTGCCGTCTCCCGCCAGCAGTCTGCACCAGCTCGCTCAGCGGGAATGGTACTTCCTGAGGGACGCCTGAATTCACCATCCCAATCAGAGAGCGGGAGCATTGAAATAGCATAGTACGTTTGTTGCCTGGCAGTAGATGTTGCCAATAGTTGGCACGTCGATGGTCTACTCTTCTAGACGCTGTTGTGGATTCATCTCTTGCAGCTCTCCGTTTCACGATCTCCATAGTCTTCTGTCGCATGCAGAGCACATCGAACCGGAGGTAGTTTGCTTCCGCACGCAGTGCCTCCCAACAGATCTCCTCAAAAGTGACTCCTGCTGGCAGCGGTGCTGGCCATTGATAGTGGTTGATTGGTACCATCCACAGCCCCATATTCACTGTCCAACTATGTGAGATAGCCCAATGTCCTGTTGCTGGTGCACGCGGCATGACTACATCCCCATTCTGCTTTGCAAAGATATCTAGCTCAACGACCCTGTTGCGAAGCAAGTTCCGGAGACTTTTTTTTTTTTTTTTTTCTTTCATTAATCGCATGCCGCCCTATGGGCTATGGCGATATTTAAATACATAAAATAAGTGAAATATATGCGTCACTCTCATCTATTCTCCCCGTGCCCATTCCAAGATCTCCCGTATGTTTACTCCCTTATCAATCTGTCTTATACCTTCCGCCCCCCGCATTTCCTAGCCCACGCCTTGCAGTCTTTCCGTACATGTTCCCAGTTTTCCGGGCCTCCCCGCACCATCGGCATTCCGGTGATTCGGCCTTCCCTATGTGGTATCTCCATTCTTTCAGTCCTTTGTTTCCCAGGATCCCCGCCAGCGTCGAGAGATACTTCCTCCGGTCGGCGATTTGCAAGGGCCGGTAATTTAAGCCTGCCTGGTTTCTCTCCGTGGCTCGCAGTGCCTTACAGTCTTGTCTTAATCCTGCTTCTGTTACGGTCTCGTCTTCGTATTGTAGCGCTGTGCCGATTTTGGCCGCCCAGTCTGCCTCCGTGTTCCCTTTCACCCCTTGTGGCTTTTAACCCATATCACTGCCAGGTCTAGGTCCCCTCTCGCTACTCGGTTCTCCCAACTCTTCCTAACCAATGTGGACGCACCGTCTACCGTGGGTTCCCCTCTTCCTATTCTCCGAAGTCTTGCTATTGCCGTTTGTGAGTCGGTGACAATCAGCAGCTCGCCTTGTTGTTCCAACGCTTCGCTTATTGCTATCAGCTCGCCGTCGTTCACCGTGCTCCTTCGACCCAGGAAGATTGATGTGGATCCCGTCTGATGGTATATTCCTGCTCCCGTGCTTTCTTCGATCCTACTTCCGTCCGTGTACACTCCCTGCCATCCTTCGTCGATCTCCTTTTCCAGGATTCTCTCCCATTCTTCCCTGTCTAGGTCGCTTGGATGTGTAGGATGAATGTAGATCGGCAAGGGTTCGTTGTGTTGTAGGTCCCCTCTTAGATACCGGGTATCCTTATCTTCGTGTGTTTTCTCCCCGGGGAATCTCAGTGCGCGTGCCTCCACTCTTTTCCCCTTCTCCCCCGACGAACGTGTGCACCGATTCCAAGTTGATTATCCCTTCAACTATCTGTCTTCTAGTGCCCCAGGGGGCTCCGGAGATGTCTCTGGCGACCGTGTATTGCCATTTTTCTAGGGACCGTAATTTCGATTCCGCTGGTGCACCCTCCGCGTATTTCTTCCATGCCCAGCTCCCATACGTGGCTATGTTCCTGGCTACGCTGGTGTACAGTTGTCTTCTTTTGCTCGGGGGTATTCTGGAAGTTCCGGAGACAGATTACTTCGGTTCAGCGTTCAGACATACTACACTTCTCTTTTCCTCGCCTCCAGACATACTTCCCTTTTCCTTCTCCTTTATGCGACTGCGGAGCCTCTCGGCTGTCGCATGTCGCCTACGTCGCATATGCGCATTTCGTATGCGCTTGCATTTTTCGCTTTTCGCGCGCTCCACCGGCCGCCCACACTATGGTCGTGGTGAACCCGTAACAATTACCGAGCGCCTTCTTCCCCGGAGAGTGTGGCAATGTTTGATATCATGGTACTTTTTTTTTTTTTTTTTAATATCATTAATCGCATGCCGCCCTATGGGCTATGGCGATGATATCATGGTACCTACGTCCATCGCATACTTTTGCTGAACTAATTCCGCCAACAAGGGAAAAGTTTCAGAAATATCCTTTGATCTGCTAACATGAAGTCAAATCGCTCAATTTCCGAACATTCAGAAAGAGTATCATTTCCAGTACGCACCACTTCCATGACACTTGGCTAGGCTCTTGGTATAAAAAACGATATGTAACTGACGTGTAAAAAGTAGCCACTACAAATATATTGGGGCATTACGTTGAGCCTTGTAACATTGTAATCTGTGTACTCGAACGTCAAAGAGGTACGCCCTTGGTTAGCGATTTATTCCCGTGGTCATTATCTGGGTCACTACTGTCATTTTCGTTATCATCATCTCTCTTGCTATTCATGGGTATTTAATTCAACTCCACTATTTTTATGAAGGGATACCAACATATGACACATCAGGAGCTGATATAAATACTTTAACGATGAAAAAAAAAAAAAAAAAAAAAAAAAAAAAAAAAAAAAATGAGGAACAAGGTTCCTAAACTGCAATGTGTTTAATTACACTTATCACTGCATATAATATCAGATCAACAGTACGGAAGGCGTCTTAACTACCTTTGTGGGTAACTTGAGTGGACTTTAGGGTATTATGTGGACCAAATCGTAGCGTTCTAGGGCTGGTAAGTGCGGGTCACATGCAACAGTGTTTTTTTTTTTTTTTTAATATCAATACTCGCGTGCCGCCCTATGGGCTATGGCGAGGTCTAGTTACATCAAAACAAAGTACAAGTACGGAACAATAGAAGTAAATCCCCCGGGGCTAACCCCTCGCCCATTCCAAAATTCCTATCACTCCCCGAAGGCCCTCCCCTTCATAAAGTAGGCCGTGATATTGGTACTCGCTAATTTTTAGTGTAAACATTTGGCCATTAGTTGGAATTGTGTGTAACTTGACCCGTTTTACACCGAAATTGCATACAAAAAAGGTATAACTACCGTGTCACCTTCAAACCTAGGTATACGAAATGGTAACGCAGTGTCCAGAAGGGCTGCACGGATAATGAACAAAAATAGAAAAATGGAAATAGTGTAGCGTTACAGTGTGCGTTTTGTACCGTTTGATCGTACATTGCATCACATGCCCATAGGAGGAGGTTCAACTCTAGTCTAATAAGCCTCCGGGCTTTGAGGGTTTAGACCCAGGGGCCCTGCCATGGCGAACAGCTGCACGCGGGGTCACGTGACAAAAAAATTTGTCTAACCGTGAATCGTAACCGATCTTACGGAGCGGTCTGAATACGGTGCATGTTAAGTACTCATCGGCGACAACTTGATGAGAATACCTCTGTCATTGATGCTTGCTCCGGGCAGTGGTAAAGAGCCAGAGAGCCCTGGTACAGGGTAGCGGGGCAATGTTGATAATGGAGGATGTCAAGGGAGCCTTTGGCAATACACGATGGGATATGGTCAAGGGACGAGTACAGGGTTCCCCAGCCGAGAAGCGGCTGCCCTGGCTGGAGACCTTCTTGCAGGAGCGTGAGTTCGAAGTAGAAGGGGATAGACAGGTGAGCAGTCATGGCGGGTCTGATGTGGGTGTGCCGCAGGGCTAACCGCTGTCTCCGGTAGCCTTCCTGATCTACATGGCATCAATTTTGGAGGAGATGGAAAGTAAGGTGGCTGCAGCAGTGAGAGATTGCGAGGTCGAGCTGCCTTCATTTGTAGATGACATCAACTGTGTTGTCCTGGACTGGGGAGGAGGAAAGGATATGAGGAGGATTGAGGACAGATTAGCAGCAGTGGTTTTTTTTTTTTTTTTTTTTTGTCACGTGACCCCGCATGCGCTGTTCGCCATGGCAGGGCTAGCAGCAGTTTTTTTTTTTTTTTTTTTTTATTTCATTACTCGCATGCCGCCCTAAGGGCTATGGCGAGGTATAAATAAACTAGTTAATTACAGGTATAACGAATAAAATAAATGCTAATAATCACTCCTGCCCTGCCCATTCCAGTATCTCCCCGATGTTCGTATCCTTGTCTGGTTGTCTTAATCCTCCCGCTCCGTCTTTCATCTTTCCCTTCCATGTCTGACATTCGTTGGTTATGTGGGCTAGGTTCTCGGGTGCTCTCCCACACCATCGGCATTCCGGGGAGTCCGTCTTTCCTATGGTGTGCCTCCATTCTTTGAGTCCCTTGTTCCCTAGGATACCGGCCAGGGTTGCGATTCTCCTGCGGTTGTCTATTCTTTGAAGGGGTCGGTAGGACATACGGAGGCGGTCCCTTTCGTCGGCTCGGAGGTTTTTGGCTTCCTGTCTGATGCCTGCTTCTGTAGCAATGTCCTCTTCGTACTGTAGTGCCGTGCCTATCTTAGCCGCCGTGTCCGCCTTGGTGTTGCCTTCTACCCCTTTGTGTGCTTTGATCCACATTATTGCGATGTCTTGGTCCCCCCTTGCGACTCGTCTCTCCCATCGTTCTCGTACTTCTCGGGACGAGCCTTCTGCGTTCGGGTCGCCGTTGGCTATCTTTCGGATCCTGGCGATTGCAGTGCGGGAGTCGGAGACGACCATTACTTCTCCCTCTTGTTCGAGAGCCTGGCCAATTGCGATCAGCTCTCCGTCGTTCACGGTGCATCTTCGTCCCAGGTAGATGGACTCGTCCCTGCCCTGGCAGTATATTCCCGCTCCCGTTGAGTTGTCCACCCGGCTCCCGTCGGTGTATGCGCTCTTCCATCCTTCGTCCTCCTCCTTCGCGATGGCTTCTTCCCATTCCTCCTTGCTTGTGTCGCTTGGTCTGAAGGGGAAAAAGTGTATCGGAAGAGGGTCTCGGTGTGACAGATCGCCCCTCAGGTACGTGGTGTCCGGTAACGGGTCTTGTATTGGTTCGTTGTTGAACCTCAGTGTTCGTGCCTCCACTCGTTCTTTCTCCCCGTGCGTGAAGGTCTCTACCGATTCTAGGTTGGATATTCCTTCCACGATGTCTCTTCTGGTTCCCCAGGGGGCTCCGGTGATGTCCCTGGCAACCGTGTACTGCCATTTCTCGAGTAGTCTTAGCTTTTTTCCCTTCGGTGCTCCCTTCGCGTAGGTTTGCCACGCCCAGCATCCGTAGGTGGCTATGTTCCTGGCTATGCCTGTGTAGAGTTGTCTTCTCTTGCTCGGTGGTATCTTTGTGAGTCTTTGCGCGACCCCCCACGCCGCCTTCCCTAGGTGTAGTCTCTTCTGGAAGTGTTCGTCGAACTTGAGTTCCCAGTCCACCGTTAGTCCCACCAGCCGGTAGCTTTCCCCTTTGGTGCCGATTATTAGGGTCTCTGATTTCCGTGGGTCCAGATCGAACCCCTCTTCCTTGGCTTCTTGGGCTAGCAGTTTCCGGTGTTGGTCTATGTCTTTTCGTAGTTGCTTCATTGACTTGTTGGAGATGACGCTGTGGAAGTCGTCTACGTACGATCGTGTGAACTGTCGTCTGTCGGCTTTCTCCGCTAGGGGAGCGACTCCCACCAGGAATAGGACCGGAGACAGCGGTGATCCTTGCGGCGCCCCATCCGTCATCGTGCCTTTTCCTCGAACTTTCCCGTCCCATGAGATCGAAAACTGGTTCGGTTGTAGGAATCCTTGTACGAAGCTGGCTATGTTCCGATTGGTGCTTTCCAGTCTCTTGACTACCCTTTCTCGTCTTACATGGTTAAACGCCGCCTTGATGTCGTCCCCGACTAGTGCCGTCCACTCCCCCCTTCCTAGTCGGCGGTCCGCTTCTTTCAGAATTTGTCTCTGCAAGTCCTCGCTCCCTCGGAATGGCCGACTCCCCAGCTGTGAGTCCCGGAACAGGTCGTCCATTCTCTGTATCGAGTTCGCTATGACTTTTTGTCCCAGCTTGGCAGCCGTGTTAAGCAGGGTGATGGGGCGCCAGCTTCCCGGCAGGTCCCTTGGTTTTCCTTTCTTTAAGATCATGACCATGTCGAAGCCTCTGGCGAAGTCGTATTTCCCGTTCAGATATTCTACTATCTCTTCTCTTAGTGCCTTCCAGAGGTTTGTCTTCCTCAGGAGTTTTAGTACCCCATATTGTATGCCGTCTGGGCCTGGGGCAGATCTTGACTTGGTTTTGGAGAGTGCCTTGTCGATTTCCGCCCTGGCTATGTCTCTTTCTATGGTGACTCCTTGTGGTCTTCTGATCTCTTCTGCCCCCGGCATGTCTGTGATTATGTTGTGTTTGATTAGCTTCTCCGCTATTTGGTCGTCTGTGCCCCTTATACCCATGAGGGGTCTGTTCCGGAACGGGTCTCGGGCTACCCTGAAGACGTCCCAGGGTGATTCTATTCGGTCTTCCTCCATGAACTTCTCCCAATGCGTTCTTTTCTTTTCCCTGATCATGTTTCGGAGCAGCCTTCGGGCCCTGGTGCGTTCTCCTTTGGTGTTCCCTGGGTTCCGCAGGATGTATTTGGTCATCTTCCGGGCCTCCTTCACCTCCTTGTCGAACCACCTTTTAGATCTGTCCATGATCCTGGCTTCTTTGGTGAACTCCTGAGCCAGCCGTGTTAGTGTCTCGTATGCCTTGCCGTCTTCTATGCTGTCCTCTCCGTTTTCTTCCACGTATTTCTCCCATCTCTCCCAGTCTGTGACCCTTATCTTTCGAATGGGGCCCCTGTCTGTCGCCGATAGGTGTCCGTAGATCATGGCGTGGTCGGTCCCCGCGATCCAGGAGATGTGTTTGGTGGTCCATTCCCGATCCCTGGCGAAGACCAGATCTAATAACGCCGTTCTCTGGGTGTTGTTTATTTTTCTCGTCCAGGTGATCGTGCCTTTGTCGATTTGTTGCGATAAGCCGTGGGCTTGCATGTGTCTGTGTACTCCTAATCCTCAGGCGTCCTGCCGGTTGGACCAGTCTCGGTGATGGCTATTGCAGTCTCCGATTACCAGGTCTGCCGCCCCTATCTTGTCTAGTTCTTCTTCCAGGTTGGTGTCTCTGTTCCAGTACACCCCCGTAATCCTCCTCCCCTTGTATGTAACTGTAACATGTCTTTCGTTCCCTTCCACCCGTATGTCTGTGATTATGTCCTTTCTAGCATAAGCCGCGATCCCTCCTGATTTGGAGGGGGTGTGTATCGTGGCGAATGATGGGTGGAATGTCGTGCCTCCTCCCGGTGCCGCCCAGCCTTCCCCTATGAAAATGAAATCCGCCTTCCTGTCTGCTCCTTCCTGTAGTGTGATGTCCGTGCCTATCACCCCCCTCCCTACGTTTTGATATATTATCTTAATCATTGAGTGGTTGTCCCCGACTCTGGTGCCCTATGGGGACGTTCCGCTCGCTGGCATCCTGGGAGGTGGCCCCCCGTCTTTCGGCAGCAGTTGCAAGTCTGTCTGAATGGTCTTCCATTGAGGTTGACCGGATCCTCTGCCTCCTTTCTCCTTGGTGAGCTTTTGACCCAATCCGGAAGGTTTCTTTGCTTCGGGATCCATTCTATCACTTGTCCTACGACGAAGTGATGACAGTATCCTTCCGTGTCGGTGTACCTGTATCTCCTGGCTTTGTCCGACTTTTCCTTCCCCAGGTCGGCTCTTAGGACGCACGTGATCCTTTCCCCTCTGAATTGGAGGCCCTTCTTTAGGATCTGAACTACGTTGTCCGATACGTAGATGGCGAATGCTGGTTTGCCGTCCCTTGCTGGGATCTGGTCCATGTTTATTCTTCTGACGTTCCTGTACGAGATCTCCCCCGGGTTTTCGATGCGTAGGTCCCTGTCTACCTTCCCTGGGTGTTCGCTTAGGGCTATATCGAATGTGACTAATTCGACCAGGCGGCTGTCCCAGTCTACTCTGGCCCCTGGGTTGATTCTTCTGACCGCCTTCACCAGATGTTCCAGGTTTCTTGGGCCCTGTCTGTGTGTTGTGTCCGTCATGAGGAGGATTCGTTCCTCTGGGAAGTTCATGTCCAAGATCACTCTTCGAACCTGGTAGGGGGACTCCTGGCCCAACAGCTGGTTGATCCGGTTCTTTGTCTTTTCCATTTCCTGGTTCCCGTCTCTCGGGTGTGTCCAGTTTCTCCCCTTCCAATTGTCGTCGTTATGTATTCTGGCCTGCCACAGTCTCTCTTTTGGAATTGGGGCCGGGGTCGGGGTGTCCTTCGCGGGGACGACGTTGTTCCTCTTTGGGGTGTCCTTTCCCTCGCTGTCCTCGTGTGTCCTGTTCGCCGCTGCCACTTCTGCATAGGACCTCTTGGTGGGTTCCTTCTCTGGTGTGTTCTTTACCGGTGCCTGTCTTACTTCGTCGTCAGTTTTGTGTGGCGGGGCGTTTTCTTTCGGCGGTCCCGTCCCCCCGGCTGTCTTTTCCTTCTTCTCTCCCTCCTTCGCTTTTCCCCTCTTGTTCCCAGCCTTCTTTCTGGTATCTTTCTTGGCCTTCTTTCTCTCCTGTTCTGGTTGGGGCCTGGGTTCCAATGCCGGGGCGATTTCCAGAGTGGATTCTGTCTCCGTTGTTTCCGGGGACGGGGCGATTTCCAGAGTGGATTCTGTCTCCGTTGTTTCCGGGGAGTTGGTCCAGGTCTGCCCTGAATGTTCTTTCGGGGCATGTGAGCTGTCTCCTAGTTTCGTGTTATGGTATTCAGTTTCCATTTTTTCCGGGGGTGTGTCGTTCTTCAAGGGGAGTTCCGAGGGCTTTTCCGTGTCCCTCATGGAATGTTCCAGGGGCTCGGGGGCGTCCTGTGTCCACTCCAGTCCTGACGATCCCTTGGGGGCGTGTTGACTATGTCCTAGCGCGGGCTAGCAGCAGTGGTAGGAGAGGTCACTGAGGCACATGGCCTACCGCTGGAGACCTCGAAGGAGGAGGTCCTAGCCATAGACCAGAAAACAAAGAAGCGTATGGATGTTGAGAGGTGCAAGTGGTTAGGGGTGATCTGTGACAACACTCTTGACTTCCAGCACCACTGCAAAAGCTGTATTGAGAAAGCCAGTAAACTTGTGGGTGCTTTTTCTGGTGAGTAACTCACAATGGGCCATGAGCCCACTTTCATGGTGAAAGGCACATACAGGCATGGTAATAGCGGTGGCCTTGTGGGGATCCGAAATCGGGTGGAGGTGCCAGAAGCAGTGGGGAGTTCGAGAGGCTTCAATATCAGGCACTTCATAAGTGTACGGGCGCAGTTCAGGAAGCGGCGAGGGAGAAGGTCGAGGTGATCGCAGGTGTGCGGAGTATGAGCACTATCAGGGATCAGAGCCTTTTTTTTTTTTTTTTTTTTTTTTTTTTTTTTACTAAAAGAAAAAGAAAGTAAACGGAATATCAGCTCCTTTCTACCCCCATCTCAACATGTCTGTTACTACGTCCCCTCTCCCTTCTTTCAATGGCGGTGCCCTCTGCAGCTACTTTCTCGCCCCCGGCCGCCTCCTTCTCCCCACACCAGCGACATTCACATAAGAGGGAGAAAGATTACAGGGGTATATTGGAATGCAGATACAGATGTGATGGAGGAGCTGGAGGAGATAGCAGATTCAGACCTAGTGATTGGAGACTGTAATAGTCATCATGATGATTGGAGCGACAAGAGAAACCAGAGGGGAGTGACTTTGAGAGACACCTTGAGGGCTCATGGGTTGAAGCAGCAGATCGAGAAAGGAACGGTGACATGGACTCGGAGGGTAGAAGGCATTGCGAGGACAGCTTTGCTAGACTTAGTGTTTGCACGAAGGGATGAATGGGAGATGAGAAGCATTTCATGGATAGCAGGTGGAGATCATGCGATGATATATGGAAGTCTCAAGATACCTAGGGTGGCACACAGGATTCTGAAAGTTACTGACTGGGAGAAGTGGGAGGAGTTCGTGGAGAAGTGGGGGGACAGGCCTCTGAAAGAAGAAACGAATGCCTACGAACTGTTAGTTAGACTAGGCAAGACATTCACCAAGGAGGCATACATTATGGACCGATCGAAGCGGTGGTTCGATAAGGAGGTGAAGGAGGCAAGAAAGATGGTGAGGTATATATTGCGGAAAGGGGGTAGAGAAGAGAAGACAAGAGCAAGGAGGCTGTTAAGAGACATTATCAGAGAAAAGAAGAAGGCATTTTGGGAGAGGTATATGGAAGAGGACCGAGTAACATCGCCGTGGGACATCTTTCGGCTTGCAAAGGACCCATTTTGACAGAGGGATCTCATGGATATCCCAGGTACAGACCAGGAGGTTATGGCGGCACTTATCAAGCGCAACTTCATTACGGCCGAGACAATTGAGATGAGACAATGTTTGAAGCCTACTGGAGTACTTATGGATAGAGAAGAAGCGAGACAAGCCATAGACAAGGTTTTGGCAAAGACGAAATCCAGATCTGCACCAGGCCCAGATGGAATACAGTATGGGATCCTGAAGTTATTGAAGGGGACAACACTGGGGATGGCAGTCAGGGAGGAGATTGTGAACTATATAAATGGGAACTACGACTTCGCTCGAGGCTTCAGTGTCACGATGATACACAAGAAAGGAAAGCCGAGGGATGATCCAGCAGGATGGAGGCCAATTACATTATTGAACACCGTGGCCAAGTTAGGGCAAAAGGTGGTGGCGGACCTTATTCAGCGAAGAGACCGTCTGTTTAGCAAGACTCAGTTGGGGGGCAGACCCAAACGGGGGATGGAGGACTTACAGAGACAAGTCCTAAAAGAGGTGGACAAACGCCTGGACAACGGAGAGTGGACAGCAATAGTAGGGGATGATATCAAGTCGGCTTTCAATCACCTGCGAAGGGAGAAGGTTGTACGGAGAATCAAGGCTGAAGACAAGAATTTAGCGGCATTTGTTGAGGGGTTCCTGCAACCGATGAACTTTCAGATCGCATGGGATGGGAAAACCAGAGGAGAGAGCACAATGACAGATGGAACGCCTCAGGGGTCACCATTATCCCCAGTTATCTTCCTGGTAGGTATAGCACCGGTAGCGGAGAAGGCCGAACGCAGAGGCTTCAACAGGTCTTATGTGGACGACTTTCACAGTGTACTCTCAAGCAAGTCAATGCGAGACTTGAGGAGGGGTATAAGAGTACACCGTGAAAAGCTAACCCAGGAGGCGCTGGAGGAAGGCTTTGAACTGGACCCACGGAAGTCCGAAACTATCATCATAGGGTCCAAGGGAAAGAGTTACAGACTGGGAGGACTGCACATCGACTGGGAGATGAAGTTTAATGACCATTTCAACCGGAGGCTACACCTAGGAAAAGCGGCGTGGAGGATGGCAGCCAGACTGAAAGGGCTACCGCCAGCCAGACGGAGACAGTTATATACAGGAATTGCAAGGAATATTGCGACCTGGGGGTGCTGGGCGTGGGTGGAGTACGCGAAAGGAGCATCTCCAGAATGTAAAATCAGATCGTTGGAGAGGTGGCAATACGTCGTGGCGAGAGAAATAACGGGGGCCCCGTGGGGGACGAGACGGGACGTGGTAGAAGGACTGACAAACCTGGAGTCCGTCGAGACGTTTGTTTATGGGGAGGCAGAGAGGGTAGAGGCCCGGACATTGAGGTTCGGTGATGAACCAGTCAGAAGACCACAGCCGGACACGATATACCTAAGAGGGGCCCTTGGACACAGAGACTCCCTGCCTCTACATGTGCACCCAATACACCCGTCCGATCTTTGTAAGGAGGAGTGGGAGAGACTGATAGCCAGGGAGGAAGAAGAAGGATGGATGAGTGTGTACACTGATGGGAGCAGAATGGAGGACAAGACAGGCGCCGGAGTGCATCAAGCCGGAAAAGACACATCCATATACCTGGGGGAAAGATGCACAGTCAATGACGCCGAACTGTTAGCGGTGGGAGAGGCCATGTGCAGAGAGGGGGAGCTGCTAATCGTAACGGGCTCCAGGACCACGGTGACAAGGATGAAGGGGATAGCCAGGGGGGACCTAACCCCAGGAGGAGCAGAGGAGTGGGTACGGAGAAGGTGGGATGAAAGGATGTCGAGGGGGGATCGAGACCTGGCGATTCTGTGGGTAAAAGCACACAGAGATATAGCCGGTAACACCGAGGCGGACACGGCGGCCAAAATAGCCACGGCGCTACAATACCAGGACGAGACGGTGATAGAAGCGGGCATCCGACAAGAGGCGAAGGCTAGTAAGTTTTTGAGGACCTCTCAATACGAGCCAGACAGGAGGAGGAAGTAGGCTGTATTGACCACCCGCACCATGTACGAGAGTCGCGGGCATCACATGTATTTAGGGACGCTTAGTTTGTTTGTTTTCGTTAATATATACCTCGCCATAGCCCATCGGGCGGCACGCGAGTAATGAAATAAAAAAAAAAAAAAAAAAAAAAAAAAATTGCCATAAAGGCACCATCACCTACGATCTCCCGCCCCCACAGCCGCCAACAAAGCCTTGATACCCCAAGTGCCATCACCCGACGTGCATCGCCTCCACGAGCAAGCACTCCACTCCAGCAGCATTCACGATCAACGTCCGCATCATCCCTAAAATTTTACTCTAATGCCACCCAAAAGAATGACCATGATGTTGATAACAAACCCAAATCGCCACGCTACGCCCACCCGACGCCCTGCCATGGCGAACAGCTACAAGCGGGGTCACGTGAAATTAAAAAAAAAAAAAAACGCCCACCCGACAACCAGCGTTCGCTCCCGCTTCCGTTGCCATTCTCCTTCAGATCCTTCAGGCATGAAAGAACCTACAGAACGGCCTCGCAGTCGTCAGCGTCACCACTCCAATCCTGACTCTAGGTCCTGCCCTACCTGGCTCTCCTGGCCCTCGTACGCGCGTGGACAGGGAATGGTCTCCGCCACCCAGCTCTCCAAAGTTGCCAGTAGGCGACGGCCCAGCACTGAGGGTCGTGACGACAGGAGTCAATGGTGACGCGTTGCGGGTAACTTCAGATCCAGACTGGAGAATTGAGGTGAGAGTGCTGGCGGGGAATATGGTTGAGCTTGTTGCTGTACCGGCGACAGGAAGGAGTAAGGCGTCTTTTTTTTTTTTTTTTTTTTATATCAATACTCGCATGCCGCCCTAAGGGCTATGGCGAGGGAGTAAGGCGTCGACGGCTATCACTACTCCAGTTATGGAGGCAAAGGCAACAATGGGGCCAGTAGAATTACCTGGTGCACTATTCTCTACATCGAGTGCGAACGATGAAAATAGCGTCTCACCGCCCTCCATTCCCTTCCTTATGACTTCGCACTTCCGCACTGGTGGGAATAGTAATGTTGGTACTGGTCCCAGCAACGCAATCGAAAAGCTCGTATCCATTACAATGATAGAGCCAGAGTCCGAGGGCGCGACGAAGCATAAACAGAATGTTGTCGTCCTACAGAGTGAGGCTGAAAAATTCACCTGTGAGGACCATTCGCAAGACGCTACCTCATAGGAATTGACGCTACCTCATAAGGATCCGCAGAGGAGATTGCCGCAAAACGATATGAAGCGCTGCCGTTCTTGGTATTCCAGCAGCAGAGAAGGTCTTATCAACTGGGACGTTGACTTATGGTAACTGGAGCTGGGAAGAGAGACTAGAGTGATAACAATGATCAGATGGGCTGCGAGTACTGATATTAAAAAAAAAAAAAAAAAAAAAAAAAAAAAAAGAAATCAGATGGGCGGGGAAAGGGAAGAAATAAAGGGGTAAAAGAAGGATTCATTGATGGATATGGGACTTTTGATCGGGGTAACGTTCGGTGGGGGATCCGGAGGGCTATCTCGTCTACGCCATTGGCCGTATGTGTGCACCGAGACTCCCTTGGTGAGAAGGTATGAATGGATTAGACTATCTATATGGAGTTTCGGACATGCGATGTGTATGGATGGGTAGGACTTTGTGAGGTAACTTTTCTGTTGTTTTGTCGACTTTGGGTTCAGTGTTTCTATTGTGTTTCCTTATATTTTGCTAGTTTTCCCTCATGTTTCCTTTGTGCTTTATGAGCAACTCATGTGACGTCGAATCGAATATAATAATGATCTCCACGTCACGGGGGGCTGGTAGATTCAGCGAAGGAACTAGTACGCTGAAAGGTATTGGTTGGTAACAAACCGGTACCTAGTACCAATCGGTTTGCACGTGCTACTTGAGTTCGCCTGAAGCTGACTGAATTGGGTTGGATTACGTCATATGGTCCATTATCGCCACCAAGACGGAAACTTGCAGAAGAATCTGCAATAATTGAAAATCTGCAGATACGAGTTGAAATAACGAGCATAGCAGTCAAAGTTGATTAATGCACTATTTGCGTCGTTTGTTTCAAGGAAACGTTGCAGAACGCAGGATAAAAGCCGAAATGAAATAATGAGCACCATTGCAATGAGGGTAATGAATGACATGATAAACGAAGCATCAATTTAGCAAAAGGAATAGAAAACAGAACTGTTATCTTGCGTGTGACCAATTGAACTATCCATGCCTGATCATGAACTTGTTCCAAAGCCTTCGCGAACGCAGCTTACCACATATATAAAATCACGCAAGATCGTTCCAGCATGAATTCTTGCTATCCTCCGGACTAACTGTTGGAATCAACGTACCCTAGCTTCACAATATTCCCTTCCCGCAGAACAGTGTTCAGAACCAAAATTTCGAAGCCTCAAATTGAGTGGTACGATGTTTTCGCTTATGGTGTCGGACTCAATGCCACCACAGCACACTTTGCTTGACAACCCGCGTATGCGGAGTTGCACCCCACGATGGCTGCAGGGACTGGTACACCTGCCGCAAGCCACGGGTTTGTACCCCACACCGCCCCGGCGGCCGAATAGCAAGCCATAACAACACTTGCACAGCCTCCCTGGCATAATGCATAGCCAACGGGACCGGCTTCAGTGCCAGTGACAAGGAGCAGAGCGGGAAATAGTGTAAATATGGAGCGGTGTAAACGCATGTCGCAAGTGGAGAGTGATTGAAGTATAACGGAAGCGTGGAAGCTCTGCAGCGAGATGGCGGTGATACAATATTGCGCGGTGTTTTAGGATCACTGATACGTCTTGCTAGCGAAAGGGGAGAGCTAATGCGTCAGCGAAACTATTAGCGTACTTCGGGACGTCACTTCGAACTCACTATTTGGGTGAATACGATGAATAGTAAAAAGCAGCTTAGTTGAAGAGTGTAGGTTTGCGGCCCTCCTTTTATATACATGGCGTGTGCGCGTAAAACCGGAGATTGTTAATAATAACATACTGCACGAACATTCAAGAATAGACTCACTCATAGGAGCATTTTCGCCTCCCCAGCCGCAATTGCGGGGTCGGGGGGGTTCAGGCCTCCAGCCTGCTAGCCCCTTAAATCCACGTGATCTCATGTACTAGTAGCATAAAGTATAAGAGAGACGTTTCGCAACAAGCTCTAGAGCTTCCCAAATGCCGAGAAACCAGGGTGTCGACCCCTGTAAGCTCTAGAGTGCCAAAAGACCTTTCGCATGAGCTCTAGAGCATGCGCACAAACTGTACAGCAACGCCAAAAAAGGAGGTACCGGTCATTATGAGCTTTACTTTACACCTGCTGATTGAGCGCCAGCAACAGCGCTGAGATTCCCCCCCTTATACTTGAGTATTTGCTTCGTTTTCCTACTTCAAAGCCTATTAGTTAAGTATTTAGGCTTTTACAATTCTCAGGATACCTTCAGCCTTGCCATAGCTATTGTAGTTGTTGAGATATTTGCAGCGAAAGTTGTAGAGCTTTAATCAGGGCGTGAAGCTTTTCGCTGGAGCATCATGAAGCTCCAGAGCGTTAGCTGCGCGACACCTCGGTGACTAGCAGGGGGTACAGCAGGGGTTGGGAAGCTCTAGAGCTTGTTGCGAAAGGAGTCTAATATCGGCGACGATCGTGTGTTTCTCGCGCCTTGTCACGTGCGACGCCGTTAGGTATGAATACTTTTTTTTTTTTTTTTTTTTTTTTTTTAATCACATAACCCCGCTTGTAGCACTTGGCCATGGCAGGGTCCCTGGGCAAGCCCTCATAGCCCGGAGACAGGCTAAACTAACTCTCTACGTACATGGCCCCCGCGCGCCGTCGCCCCCGCTCTCCTAGCTTCTAGAACCTGACCCCGCATTCTCCTACCTTCTAGAACTTGACCCCAGCGAAGAAATTCTCCAAAACGTCATACTCCTCCCATTCTCCGCCTTTCTCTTCCAATTCTTTTCCATGTCGCCCCACCTCTCAAAGCCTTCTGGGCGGTTCTCCTGACTTCTGCATCGGAAAGCGAGATGCTCCCCCGTTTGCACCTCCCCACACCTGCACCTATCCGATTCCGCCACCCCTAGCTTCTTCAACCACACTGCACACCTCCCTCTCTCCAGGCGCAAGGCAGTGAAATTGGATACTGCTATCCTATTCCACTCCATGACCTTTCCTCCTCCAAAGCCCTCCACTTCTCTCTTCTCCTTCCTCCACGCCTTCACCCTCTGGCGCACCCCACTTCCGGTGGCCACCTCCTTCCCCTGCATCACCGTCCCCTTCTTCGCCCACTCATCCGCCTTCTCATTGCCTGCGATTCCGATGTGAGCTTTTACCCACAACAGTTTCGCATCCCCTCCCTTCCTCTTTCTTCTCGCCACTGCATTCACCACCCTTCACCCACCAGGAGAAGGCAGTTATACGCAAGCATAGCCAGGGTGCTCGCCACATGGGGCAGCTGGGCATGGAGAGACTATTCACCGGGGGCCCCATACAAAAACAAACTGAGGGGCCTAGAGAAATGGCAATACACAGTGGCAAGGGCGATTACTGGTGCCCCGTGGGGTATAAGTTAAGAGGGTCCGTTTCGCCCCTCTTCACTCGCCTTGGGTTTTCTTACCCCCTCCAGACGCTTTGGCCACCTCCGCCGCCCCCACTCGCACCTGGTCCAGATATGTGTGGTCCTTTCTTCTCCACCCTGCTTGCTACGGTGTCTGCGATAGCAGCGAAATGTAGGTGTTACTTAGGACAACGCTTAGCACTTGACCTTTGTATAGGGCCGTTTAGGCCTCTTTATATAGGCCTCCAGCGTGTCGGTTATTGCATTATTCTATATAACATTTAAGTGCTAACTAACAAGCTTCTCTCTCATCATCATCATCATCATGGCATCATGGATACTATGAATGGCATCATTACCATGCGTCATCTCACATCATCATGGTATCATTGATACTTCGTTCGGTCACCCAGAAACTGCTCCTGCGCTCCGGGCCGTCCGCTCATCCTACCTTAAACATCCACGCTCTCAATTCTTTCCAGCCTAGTAGCCCGCCTAGTGCCCTGGTGAGCTCTCCTATCCGCTGGAGGGCATGCAGCATAGGTTTAGCCTGTTTCCCTCTTTGGCCCTAAGGACCCTTGCTGTCATCCTTATGCCCTCCTCTGTCACTGTATATTGCAACGTCCAGTCTTTCCACCACGTTCTGTTGTAACGTTCTCCCACTTTCTATATTCTACCATACGTCATGTATTCTGGATGTTTCTGTCTCTACGTTAACGTTACTCTTGATACTTCTCTGCCTCCGGGCTTTGAGGATCTAGACCCAGGGGCCCTGCCATGGCGAACAGCTGCACGCGGGGTCACGTGAGAGAAAAAAAAAAAAAAGGGATACTTGTAGGTATTCCTACAGTCATGTGAGCATTACGTTATACACACGTGACTTGAATTCCCATTCCTTATTTGGAAATATCTTTATTCTCTTTGTACCCGAGATCTCAAATATAAGTAGGTCTCGAACTTCCTCCTGTACGTAGGGTGAACTTTGTAGACTTAGGTAGAAGGGGTGATTGGTATTACTTAGACAGAGTAGCCAAAAGTACTGTATCTATATATATAGAGTATGAGGTTGCTCTCAGGCCTTACTAGCCACCCTGCCATGGCGGACAGCTGCAAGCGGGGTAACGTGACCAAAAAAAAAAAAAAAAAGGCCTTACTACATAGCCTCCATCATGGCCCCCACATAATATCCGACACTCCAACCGGACATTACTGCCCTGCCATGGCGGAAAGCTGCATGCGGGGTCACGTGAAATAAAAAAAAAAAAAAAAAAAAAAAACCGGACATTATTGCAGATCTCTAACAAACTTCAATCGACCCCCTGGATGGCCCTGTCGGCCTCGTTTGCCATGCCATAGCGAGTATGTTACGGAGTCTGCGATGATGTAGCTAAAGTGAGGGTGTAACTTCTTGAAGCGTGACCATCTCTTGAGGGCAGAAGGCCCTCCTTATACTAGCCGAAGAATAAGTATCCGGACAGGGGGTAAATGCATATTATGCGCTATGCAGTATTTGGCAGAAACTAGCATATTTTCGTATGCTTGGGTATGACACTCAGTGTGGATAGTGTCCAATTTTATTGTCAGAAGTATCCGGACAGCTGACATAACGAATTTGGGACTTGCAACACCAACAGTCCTATACCTACGTATGAGGACAAGGCAAATAGATGTAGGTCCTTTACTAGGAATATGAAAATGGCACTACAGGCAACTACGAATAAGTACAGGTTCAGGCATTATAATGATCAAAACTTACTATTCTGATAGTCTGACTACTATTCTGATAGATCCTAAGATTTCGAGACTGCTCTTCAGGGCTTTTCCAGAGACCATTGAAATACTGTTTAAGAGGCTGTTCGAGCTCAAACAACCTCCGAAACAACCTCCGAAACGACCTCCGAAACAGCGCCCGAAACAGCCTCCGAAACGGCCTGGAAAGTAGCCTCCGGAACGACCTCCGGTACGACCTCCGGAACAGCCTCTGAACAGCCTCCGAGTCTGAACAGCCTCCGGAACACCCTCTTAAACAGTTGCTCGAACAGCTGCTCGTAGCATGCCAACAGCTACTCAAACAGCATCCGGAATAGCCTCCGGAACAGCCTCCGGAACAGCCTCTAGAACAGCCTCCGCAAAAACTTCCAGAAAAGCCTCTGGAACAGGCTACAGAAGAGCACTACAATAGCAGTGAAAACAAGCAATAGTGACCTACCTCCAGTTGCAGTACTCTCATCTGCACTTTATTACAACTTCAGATTTGTAGCTGATGCATATGTGAAGCTCTCAAAACTCCATTCTCAATGATGTCAGTGCATGTTGATTTCAGCTATTTGGTATACGAATACCTCAATGTAGGCCACAATGGCTGTTCTTTTCCAGGGTGGTTATTTTAGCACCTACAAGAATATTAGTATCTTACTTAGTATGATAATTGAGTCTTTACCCGGACATTTTTTGCCTGCCGTTCTAGTATATATTACCTTGTTCTTGTATTTATTCTGCTGCTGTATGATAGGGGGTCTCCAGAATTGCGGAGAAGACCCAAATTCATTATGTCAGCTGTCCGGATACTTCTGACATAATAAAAATTGGACGCTATCATGAAATTTGGACTGGTCTAAAGAGCCAACCATACAAAAATATGCTAGTTTATACCAAAAACTGCATAGCGCATAATATGCTTAGTCGCCTTTCCGGATACTTATTTTTTCGGCTAGAGTATAGCCAGCTACCCGCGCATGCCTACTGTTGCTTACGCGATCTATGCTCAACAATCAGAACAGTTAAGACATGGTCGCCTTGTGTATATGATACTTAGGAAAAAAATGAAAAGGAAAGCTGCCTAATGGACTCGGACTTACTTAGTTTAGGTCCGAATATTCCGAATTTCGTAAAATTGAAATTTTGGGAAAATCTGAATGAAATTGTAATGTCCACACAAATATATTCCGATTTCACACATGATCGTACTTTGTCATCTGGACTACGGTACTTCATCCCAATTTTATCCACGGAGAATGCAACCAGAGAAAATGTGAGAACTCCTAGTCTCATAGAACTCCGATTAGCTGTATTCTCGCGCCCAGAACACTCCTTTTCGCAGCTACGCAGCGACGACGGGGCAGGTTGTATTCACTGCGCCGTTTTCTGAACTTCTTGGCAGCACCCAGTGTACTTGTAGTGCCAACTATAGCTACATATTATCACATGACTTCACCGTACAAGCTGACTTGAACTCTGTCTCGAAACTCCAGAACTGGCGACCAGATATTCTACCCCAAGTGCAGCGCCATGAGAGACCTTGCTACCGAAATCTCTAGGTCTTACTACCCTTAAAAAGATCAGAACAATCGGGGTAGGAATATGCGCCAAGAATTCGTCTCATCCTGCGTACCCCGCTCTCTTTTGCAGAGCCGCAACTCCCCTCGAATCTCACCTACATCTACGAATCTGCATTATTCCGAAATCCAAACCTACCTCCGGCGCCGAGCCCCTAACAAAATTAACATATCTTATCAGTATATATATATCCCGAATCTGATTGCATATTCTTACAGCATCGGGAAATGGATCCCTTTTCCATTGCAACTGGAGTCGCTGGCTTCCTCTCCTTAGCGCTCCAGCTTGGGAAGATCCTGAGCAATTATACAAGCCAGGTCAATCCTGCTCCAAAGGATGCTCAGGACTTACTCACTGAAATTACTGCACTGAGTTATACCCTCGAACAGCTGATTATCTTCCTGACAAAGCAAGACATCAAAGGGAATTTTCACCAAACTTCTGCTCTTTGTATCGTAATTGACATTTGTAAGAGCAAGATTGAAAGGCTTCATCCAAAATTAGTCAAGTTTCAAGTGTCAGGGGGATTTAGTGACCGCTTGAAATGGCCATTCAAGAGAGAAGAGTGTGTAGAGATAGTCCAAACATTGCATCGCTGCACTCAAACAATCGAATTTTCGTTGACCATTGCGAACTGGTATTTCCAATTCTCTAGACATTTGCATTTCCAAATCCTAAGTGATTATAGTGAACTTCTATCGAAGACATCCGGAGAGGTCATAACGAGCTTATCGCACCAAAAGCAGCAAATAGACTCCGTTATGTCATTGTTTCCTGTTATTCCAGATCAAATGTCAAAGATGAGCGCGACCCTTGGTGAGGTCTTGGGTTTCGTCTCAACGCTCGATCAACTGGTTATTGATATGCAGCAAATCAAGCTTGGTGTGCAGAACTTGCAGCTGAACATGGACGGTGCGTGTACTTACTACTATTTTCTACTAATTCTAGTGAGGCTTATATATACTTACTGCCTTTTAGTGGAGAACACCGTAGAACTCCTGGCATGGTTGTCACCACTTGAGCCACAGAAACGACATCAAGATGTCAAATCTAGCCGACTCAACAATACAGGAACTTGGATTCTTCAAACAGACCAATTTAAGGCTTGGCTATCTAGCAGTATTGAAAGACCAAGTGAACGCATTCTAGGTTGCTATGGGATGCCCGGGGCTGGGAAAACAGTCATTGCGTATATATCCCTAGCTGCTGTTTTGAATTTATTGCTGCCCATATGGCATTACACCTTCGCTAACGGTTCTGGAAGGTCTGTTGTCATTGATCACCTATCTCTCGAAGTCAAGCAACCAAGAGCAGCTATCATCTACATCTACTGTGACTATCGGGACCAGAAAGACCAAGTTCCTCTACACCTTGTTGGAAGTCTCGTAAAGCAATTGGTGCTGAGACTCTCCTCATCCTCTCAACCATTACCTGAGATGATCACCAAGAAGTTCGCATCTGCTAGGACGTCAGGTGCAAGGCTATACCTTGATGATGCCAAAGCTATGTTGAAGGATCTTGTACAAAAGTTTGACATCACCTTTATCTGCATTGACGCAATGGATGAGTTGGAAGACCAAACAAGAATAGACTTCCTCGCATTAACCAAGGATATTTTGCACATGGAGCGTTCCAGTTCTGAAACCCAGTCTAACAGCGTGGTACGGTTATTTTTCACTGGGCGGCCAAACGTCAGAGACCAAGTGTGTCTAGTTCTGGGGACAAAATTGGGCTCGTTAGAGATTGTGGCTAAGGATGAGGACCTCCGGAGATACCTTACGCACAAGATTGATAGCGATCCGTCACCTGAAGCTATGAATAGCAAGCTCAAGGGTGAAGTATTACAGGTGTTATTGGAAAAGTCTCAAGGAATGTAAGTTTTAGACGTGCCATATAAATCAAGTCGATATTAATCCTCTTTGTCAGGTTTCTACTCCCTGCTTTACACATAAACATGATTTTGCAAAAACCAACAATTAGGAAGCGACGAGATGCACTACACAATCTACCAACTGGTCTCTATGCTGCCTATGAGATAACTATATCCAGAATTCAACAATCAGCCCGTAGAGCAGAGCTAGGTATGAAAGTACTCATGTGGGTATGCCTGGCCGAGAGACCACTACAAGTGAAAGAACTCCGCCATGCATTAGCTGTGGAGGACAAAGACGCAGCCCTGGATGAGGACAATATTCCGTCTGAGAAGACGATCCTTGATTGCTGCTATGGATTAGTCATTATTGATGATGAGAGCTCCTCTGTGCGTCTAGTGCATTATACACTCCAAGAATATTTTAAGACACACAGCGAAAATCACTTTCCAACTGGCCATATTTCACTCGCGAGGATGTGTCTAACGTACCTGAATTTCAGTCCTTTAGCTTGTCCTTGTCCGTCACAGAAAGAGCTCAATCAACTTAATGCAGACTTCCCGTTACTGAACTATGCTTCTTTGCAGTGGGGCCACCACGCGCGAAAGCAGTGTGACGAGTCTGTAGAGGCACTGGCTACAAAACTGCTTCGGCTACATCAGCCTGCAGGAGTTCAGGAATTGATTCTAGTTCT
This sequence comes from Kalaharituber pfeilii, assembly GCA_015179045.1. Classification (NCBI taxonomy): domain Eukaryota; kingdom Fungi; phylum Ascomycota; class Pezizomycetes; order Pezizales; family Pezizaceae; genus Kalaharituber; species Kalaharituber pfeilii. The sequence continues at coordinate 602,237 of WHUZ01000031.1, read as the reverse complement.
CAGCCGTGACCGTGATGGCTATGACCACGACTTCAGAGAGTGGTGGAATGGTGCCTTTTGCGGGATACATGCTGTTGCGTACTTTGGAATTGAGAGTATTCTGCGAGTGTTACCACAAGCTCCAAACCTAAATTCAACCGCACAACGCAGGGATGATGTCAGTCCGTTGGCTTTTGCGATCTGGTACTTCCGCAACGAGACTGTAGTGCGCTTGCTCCTTGAGCGAGCTGATATCGAAGCCGACACAAAGGACGAAAAGGGCAGGACTCCGCTTTCATACGCCGCTCAAAGAGGCAATGAGGATGTAGTACGCTTGCTTGTTGAGCAAGCCGATGTCAAGGCCGACGCAAAGGATCAAAGAGGCAGGACTCCGCTTTCATACCCTGCTGAGAGAGGCAATGAGGCTGTAGTACGCTTGCTTGTTGAGCGAGCCGATATCGAAGCCAATGCAAACGACAAAAAGGGCAGGACTCCGCTTTCATACGCTGCGGCTGCGAGAGGCAATGAGGCTGTAGTATGCTTGCTTGTTGAGCAGGCCGATGTCGATATAAATGCGAAGGATCACGGGGGCAGGACTCCGCTTTCATATGCTGCTGCTGCGAGAGGCAATGAGGCTGTAGTACGCTTGCTTGTTGAGCAGGCCGATGTCGATATAAATGCGAAGGATCACAGGGGCAGGACTCCGCTTTCATACGCTGCTGCTGCGAGAGGCAATGAGGCTGTAGTACGCTTGCTTGTTGAGCGGGCCGATGTCGATATAAATGCGAAGGATCACGGGGGCAGCACTCCGCTTTTATATGCTGTTGAGAGAGCCAATGAGGATGTAGTACACTTGCTTGTTGAGCGGGCCGATGTCGATATAAATGCGAAGGATCACGGGGGCAGGACTCCGCTTTCATACGCTGCTGCGAGAGGCAATGAGGCTGTAGTACGCTTGCTTGTTGAGCGGGCCGATGTCGATATAAATGCGAAGGATCACAGGGGCAGGACTCCGCTTTCATACGCTGCTGCTGCGAGAGGCAATGAGGCTGTAGTACGCTTGCTTGTTGAGCGGGCCGATGTCGATATAAATGCGAAGGATCACGGGGGCAGCACTCCGCTTTTATATGCTGTTGAGAGTGCCAATGAGGATGTAGTATGCTTGCTTGTTGAGCGAGCCGATGTCGATATAAATGCGAAGGATCACGGGGACAGGACTCCACTTTCATATGCTTCTGAGGAAGGCCATGAGGCTGTAGTACGCATGCTGCTTGAACGAGCCGATATCGAAGCCGATGCAAACGATAAAGAGGGCAGGACTCCGCTTTCATACGCTGCGGCTGCGAGAGGCAATGAGGCTGTAGTACGCTTGCTTGTTGAGCGGGCCGATGTCGATATAAATGCGAAGGATCACGGGGGCAGGACTCCGCTTTCATACGCTGCTGCTGCGAGAGGCAATGAGGCTGTAGTACGCTTGCTTGTTGAGCGGGCCGATGTCGATATAAATGCGAAGGATCACGGGGGCAGGATTCCGCTTTCATACGCTGCTGCTGCGAGAGGCAATGAGGCTGTAGTACGCTTGCTTGTTGAGCTGGCTGATGTCGATATAAATGCGAAGGATCAAGGGGGCAGGACTCCGTTTTCATATGCTTCTGAGGAAGGCCATGAGGCTGTAGTACGCATGCTGCTTGAACGAGCCGATATCGAAGCCGATGCAAAGGATCAGAATTGCAGGACTCCGCTTTCATACGCTGCTGAGAGAGGCAATGAAGCTGCTATAGCCTTGCTTATTGTGCGAGCGGAAGTGGACGTAAATGCAAGGGACTGCAAGGGCAAAAGTCCACTTTTATATGCTCTTGATGGTGAGATTATAGTGTGCTCCTTGAAAGAACTGATGTTGACGTAACTGCAGAGAACAGGTTTTGGAACGTTTTGTTTGGGCCCGGAACGGATCCTGAGAGTGTGATACGCAAGCTCCTTGAGCGAGCTGATATCAACGTACACGCAAAAGATAACTCTGGCAATACGCCCCTTTCGGTCGCCAATAAGGGACGGAATAAGACTATCGCGTGCTTACTTGCTGAGCGAGCAGCATTGAATGTAGGGCTGAGGCCATGCAGTGACTGGCGGAGAGAGTGGCTGCCGTACAGTAGGTAGCGGGAGAAGGACACGGTGTGCCACTTACTCAATAGTATTCAGGGATGCAAATCAAAGTCTACATATATAGGATAGTACGGGAAACATCTCCTTTTCCTTAGGAATCCTAGTCCTATCGAAGTGCGTTTGCGGAATGCGGGGTCAATGTCTTGTTTTGCACGCGATCACTGATATAAACAACAAAAAAATCTGTTTAGTTATTTGTCTGCTTTTCATATATCTCTTCTTTTATTATGAAATGTGCTATTGAATCTTGATTGCCAATGATCGCTATTTCTGCATTCTTGTGTTGCTAGTGATACTTCGAAGTGAATTTTCTTGAGTATGGCATACTTGAATTACAGTAGAAGCGAGGACCATCTCAGGGTACAGTATGCAAAGGCCAGCCACTTGTTCAACGTCGTCCCAGAGGAGGCGCGCGATTTCACTCGCTAGGTCTAAGATGGTCGGATAGCGGTGCGTGACTCCGCCATGGCTCTTTACCCGCCGCCTCACAGTACACATCGTGGCCGCTACTGAAGTGATCGCCAGCGACGGCGCCTACCACTCCAGCACGTTACCATGAGCCCGTAGCTTAGTCACACAACGCGTTAGTCTGGTTCCAGGCTGCGGCGAGTCCCCAGTGAATGTCCCGGCCGCAGTTCGATGGGGCTACCAGCGGCCACCGTGACACAGCACACGTTCCGCGAGAGACAGCGGAACGAGCATCCACCAGGTACCGTGTGGCGGCCGCACGAAGCCCCTTCCCAAACTACCCGCGCAGCGTAAGCATGAGACTAGCACCTCGCTCCTTGTCTAGTTGTCATGACCCAGGGAGGGCTCCCTCTGCGCGGCCATGAGGGCCACACGGAGCCGCAACGTCCCTAGGGCCACCCATGGGCTCTTGTGCGACACCGCACAGACACATCTCCTCTGCCATCCTGTCCCATTCCAGACCACCGCTTTCACGCACTGTAACGGCGGGTCGTGGTCTGGCGCCCGTGGATGACGGCGATCTACGGATCGCAGGCAGGAGGCAGCAGGCGATAGTTCAGCAGTTCGCAGCAGTACAGCAGTTCAGCGGTTCGGCACAGCAGGTAACCACTCTACTTAGTAGAAACTAAATACAAGAGGTTGCGTAAAGAGAAAAGGAAAAGAGAACACGCAGCCATGAACACCACTTATATACACTTTTGGGACTCTGCAATACGCACTTAGGTCGCATCCTTTTTACCCGTATGCATTGTACCGACATCCCGAAATGCTTGGCAGAGGTCACCTTAGCGTGGTGCTATTTACCTGGCTCGCTATACAATATCCCCGTTACACGCACGATGCAAGCAGTTAAGTGTATTTGCCAGCCTGAGGGCCCAGTGAGGGGTCCGCGCCCTCCGCGCGCTCAAAATCACTGCTCAGACGCTATCCAGCATCGACGCCCCCGCCATATATCCCCTTTTGCGTCTGCCACCATGCGCGCCAGCGGCACTAGAACCTCCCGCATCGGCTGCCGTCTCCCGCCAGCAGTCTGCACCAGCTCGCTCAGCGGGAATGGCACTTCCTGAGGGACGCCTGAATTCACCATCCCAATCAGAGAGTGGGAGCATTGAAATAGCATAGTACGTTTGTTGCCTGGCAGTAGATGCTGCCAATAGTTGGCACGTCGATGGTCTAGACGCTGTTGTGGATTCATCTCTTGCAGCACTCCGTTTCACGATCTCCATAGTCTTCTGTCGCATGCAGAGCACATCGAACCGGAGGTAATTTGCTTCTGCACGCAGTGGCTCCTGCTGGCAGCGGTGCTGGCCATATTTTTTTTTTTTTTTTTTTTTTTTTTTTTTATATCATTACTCGCATGCCGCCTTTATTAAACTTAAGGAAATTAACGCAACCAATAAATACATGTGGGACCCGCGGAACTACAGTATGGTGCGGGTGGAAAGTCCATAACTACTCTCAGCATATGCAAATTCCTCCCCCCTCCGTCCCCTCTCCGGTTCATATGGGCTGGTTCTCAGCCATTTCCCGCCAAGCTTTACCCTGTCCAGTTCGGTCTGTGTCTCCAAGTACAGTACTGTCGAGCTTGTCTTCTTCCCTTCCTCCAGCAGTATTGACTTCTTCCTCAGCCACCTAATGCCTGCCGTCTTCCCCAGTTCCGCGTTCCCGGTCTCCAGCCATTACCGGACTCTTCCCAGGTCTTTCCGGAGGGCGATTCCGTGTATTACTACGCCAATTTTCGAAGTGGTGGCGTCGGTGTTGGTTTTGGGGGTGGGGGGTTTGCTCGTCTTCTTGGTGGCAGTGGCGTCGTCTCGTCTCGGGGTATGGGGCTTGGGGGTTGGGGTTGTGGCTGAGGTGGTGGGGGCAGCGGGGGCGCTGCTCATGGTCTCATCCAGAGGAGAGGTGGCGATTTTCTCTGCCTCTTTTGTGTCCAGTCGCCGTTTGATCTCGTAGGGTACTCGAGTTGACGGCTGTTTGCCCTTCCTTATCCGGGTCGGGGGTGTGGGTATGTCAATTCCCCAGCATATAAGGGCCCCAAGCCCGCCTCTGTATATAGCTCTTCTTCTCCTTGTCCGTTGTCTTGTTAATCAATAGACCCGTCTGGTTTCTCCTACGCTGCCCTTGCTATAGTCCGTGATCCCTAGCCGCCGAGCCGCCGCCGCCGTAGTCCTCGACCCATAGCCGCCGAACCGCCGCCGCCGTAGTCCTCGACCCATAGCCGCCGAACCGCCGCCGATACCCAAGCTGACCGTACCCCTTGGCAAGACCTCCGCCCACCGACGTTACATGGACCTCCTCTGCATACTGCTCCTCATATACTTGCATATACCTGTTGCATCGGTCGCACATATCAGTCGCATATATCGGTCGCTCAATCCGTCGCTCTTCTATCCTAAATTTCATTGTGAACTTAATTTTATTGAGCGTTATTGGTATTCTGTCAAGTATTATTTACGAGAAAACTGTTCTTATTCATTTGTTGGTTTACGAGATACTGTACTCTTCCTTTAGCATTACATTCTGTTTCTTCCGCATCTATTAATCATTTTTATTATCATTGTTTGCATACTATTTATGCATATAGTGAAGGGTTAACTCATGGTATTAAGTAAAGAGTTTCATTCACATATATATAAAGGTCATAGACAGGTACCAGATAAAACGAAGTGGTAAAAGGGGTATGCATAGGAGATGTATATATTCTATTCTATTTTGGGTTAGCCCTTTTCCATTTTTGGTTAGTTTAACATGTACTATACGATATTTCGCAGTTACTAAAGACGGACATTTTTACCCATTCTCATATAAAACTTCTTATCTTTGATTTTCAAATGACGATGACAAAAAATTAAATAAATAGATATCTCTTCAAAACTAATTTCATCTATTTATTTTGGTTGTGATTTGAGTGTTGAAGTTGATGCGAAATTCACTCCGCGTACAGATGTCCCCAACCATAATAATGATCTCCACATCACGAGTACGGTCGGAGGGTTGGTGCAACCAGACTACATCACGAGAGGCTGATAGATTTCGCGAAGGAACTAGTGCGCTGAAAGGTATTGGTTGGTAACAAACCGGTACCTTAGTACCAATCGGTTTGCACGTGCTACTTCAGCTCGTTTGATGACTGAATGGAGAAGAACTGTTGGATTACGTCATATGGTCCATTATCGCCACCAAGCGGACAGGGACGGAAACTTGCAGAAGAATTTGCAATAATTGAAAATCTGCAAATACGAGTTGAAATAACGAGCATAGCAGTCAAAGTTGATTAATGCACTGATTGCGTCGTTTGTTTCAAGGAAACGTTGGAGAACGCAAGATAAAAGCCGAAATGAAATAATGAGCGCCATTGCAATGAGGGTAATGAATGACATGATAAAACAAACGAAGCATCAATTTAGCAAAAGGAATAGAAAACAGAACTGTTATCTTGCGTGTGACCAATTGAACTATCCATGCCTGATCTTGAACTTGTTCCAAAGCCTTCGCGAACGCACCTTACCATATGTATAAGATCACGCAAGATCGTTCCAGCATGAATTCTTGCTATCCTCCGGACTAACTGTAATCAAAGCCCAATTGTTGGAATCCGCGTACCCTAGCTTCACAATATTCCCGTCCCGCAGAACAGTGTTCAGAACCAAAATTTCGAAGCCTCAAATTGAGTGGTACGATGTCTTCGCTTATGGTGTCGGACTGAAAGCCACAGCTGCACACGTTGCTTGACAGCCCGCGTATGCGGAGTTACACCCCACGATGACTGCAGGGACTGGTACACCTGCTGCAAGCCATGGGTTTGTACCCCACACAGCCCCGGCGGCCGCATAACAAGCCATAACAACTGTTGCACAGCCTCCCTGGCATAATGCATAGCCAATGGGACCGGCTTCAGTGCCAGTGACAAGGAGCAGTGCGGGAAGTAGTGTAGATAGGGAGCGGTGGAAACGCATGTCGCAAGCGGAGGGTGATTAAAGTATAACCTTTATCCGGAAGCGTGGAAGCTCTGCAGCGAGATGGCGGCGATACAATATTGCGCGGTGTTTAAGGATCACTGATACGTCTTGCTAGCGAAAGGGGAAGCTAATGCGTTAGCGAAACTATTAGCGTACTTCGGAATGTGACCTCGAACTCACTATGTGGGTGAATACGATGAATTGTAATAGCAGCTTGGTTGAAGAGTGCAGGTTTGCGGGCCCCCTTATATATACATGGCGTGTGCGCATAAAACCGGAAATAATATTCTGCACGAACATTCAAGAATAGGCTCGCTCACAGGAGCATTTTCGCCACCCCCAGCCGTTAACAACTTTCAAACCAAACGAAGTCCCGTGATCTTCTAATCATGTACTAGTAGCATAAAGTATAAATATCTGCGGCGATCAAATGTTTCTCGCGCCTTGTCACGAGCACAGCCGTTAGGTACTTGTGACGTGCGGATAAAGTTGTTTAGACTTATTTTCAAGCAACGATGCTGTTGCAACGAAGTGTTTGTGGTGGCTTTTTTTTTTTTTTTCATTCCACATAACTCCGCTTGCAGCTATTCGCCATCGCAGGGCACAGTTAAGAGCATAAATAACCAGCAAGTACTCAATACCGGTTAAACCCCTTTTCTGCAGATAACTGAAATTCATAGCAAATCAAATTTTCTATGGTGCGCTCCCGTCTATAGTATCTTCAGACACTGCTCTACCATTATCAATAAAATGGCTTCTCATGAAAGTCGTGAAGCAAGCAATCCCGGTGCAGTGGGCACTGGGAGAGGAGGATGGGTATGAAACGGTGCTGGACCGCTGGCAGGGCCAGTGGGCGCGATTCTCAGAAGAGGGGAAGGAGATCTCGTGGGGAGGAGGGTGTAAGACGGTAGGGGTGGAGACCGCGGAGAGGCTGGGGAGGAAGAAGGGGGGCCGAGAGGAATGGGAGACCTCGATTGAAGAGGCTGGGAGGGAGAGAGCCGTTTTCTTTTCAGACGGCAGTAAGATCGAGGATAGCAAGGTAGGGGCAGGGGTGTGGGGGAGATTGGCAGTGGTAGCGGAGGTGGTGGGAAGAACAGCGACAGTTTTCGACGGGGAGGTGAGGGGGGTGAGAAGAGCACTGGAGAGTGCACCGGAGGAAGTACCGGTCCTGATCTGTCTGGATTCGGAAGCCGCCGTCATGGCGATTCAGAAGGCGGGCAGGGCGGGAAAGGGAAAGACGGAGGATGTGAGAAGGGTGGTGAATGCAGTGGCGAGGAGAAAGAGGAAAGGGGGGGATGCGAAACTGATGTGGGTCAAGGCCCACATCGGGATCACAGGGAATGAGAAGGCAGATGAGCAGGCAAAGAAGAGGAACGGCGAAGAAGAGGAGAGAGGTGGCACTGGAAGTGGGGTGCGCCAGAGAATTAAGGCATGGAGGAAGGAGAGGAGAGAAGTAGAGGGATACGGAAAGGGAAGGGTCATGGAGTGGAATAGGATAGCAGTATCCAATTTCACTGCCTTGCGCCTGGAGAGAGGGAGCTGCGCGGTGGTTGAGAGGATAGGGGCGGCTGAGTCGGATAAGTGCAGGTGTGGGGAGGTACAAACGGGGGAACACCTCGCTTTCCAATGAAACCAGAAGAACCGTCCAGAAGGCTTTGAGAAGTGGGGCGGCATGGAAAAGAATTGGAAGAGAAAGGCGGAGAATGGAGAGGAGTATGATATTTTAAAGAGTTTCTTTTCCAGGGTCAAGTTCTAGAAGGTAGGAGAGCAGGGTTCAACGGCGCGGTGAGGCCATGTACGTAGGAATTGTCTTTAGCCTGTCTCCGGGCTATGAGGGGACCCTGCCATGGCTTAGTGCCATAAGCGGTATTACGTTGATTTTTTGAAAAAAAAAAAAAAAAAAAAAGCAAGCAATCCCAGCCAATCTCCACCTCTTAGCGACTCAAATATACACCTCCAGTTGAGTTAATGCTCAAAAAAAGCTAGCTTGTTCGCTTATGCATGGTCGTAATGTCATTTTCTGGTGGCTGCCTTTGTAGGATACATATCGCGGGATTAGCTATTACACAGTCTCCTGAAGTTGTACCAAGAGTTTTACCCAAATCGTAATTCCGAGTTGCTTTGCAAAATCCCTATTGCTGTTACATCTATTTTTGCGCTTAATACTCGTGCTTTGCAATTACATTAACATCTTTACTCGGACATTGCAAACTCCCTCTAACAACTGGTTACGAGACTATCAGACCTCTAACGGGTGTCTTGGACCAAAAAGCATTGGCATGGCTGCCTAATTATCAACCAGTGAACAAGGTGTGGTGGCCTGAAGCTGCACGTGCAAATATGTATGTAATCATTACGAGCAGTACCAGTAGGCAGTAGCGTAATCTTGATGAAGACACGATGATCGGGGGCAAACGTGCTTTGCAGGTCTTTTCATTGACGCCTCCAAAATCTGGCTTGCATACATGCATTAACTAAAAGTGGACATAATGTGCATGCCACAATAAACAATACCCAAACATCACACTATCAGATTTCCTCCACGTTTTGCGGTCGCAAGTCACAGCTATTTTGTTTCTTGCACACAACAGTAGGTAACCTTTAACCTTGTTTTTTTTTTAACAAAAAAAAAAAGAATTTGCTAGAATGGACGGGAAACGAAGAGCATTCCCTCCCAAAGCTTGCCATACCTGCAAATTCACTTTCTTCGCTCAATATTGATAATAGAACCTGTTGCGTTGCTTGTTGAGCTTCTACATACACCCTAACGCAGTTTCGCCTGTAACTTAAGTTCTTCTCCTTCGTGCAACCCAGCAGGCTTGCCAGTAGTGATTCCTCTCAATGGAACTGCATTGACAGCCTTAGACAGGGACATGAAGCCTGGTGGTGCGCCCCTGAATCCTCCACCAACTGGTGGTGGAGGGCGCAGTGGAGGCGACTTTACACGATTCACGATGTCAATCTGTAGCGATGTGAGCTTGTCAAATGGAATGGTTTCAGATAGGTCCGCATTGCGCTGTCAGTCAAAACTCTGTCTCGATTAGTTGAAGTTGGATTTGGACAAACCCGGAATCTCTCCGGGCAGGCCAGACTAGCCTGTCCGGTTGCAGGGCTGTCTACAAGGGACTGTATCGTGTCTGCAGGGGACTGCAGAAGTCTTCAGATCGCATGCGACTCAAGGTGTATGTATGTCGTCTATAAAAACCAATAGGTCTGTTTCTTGGTTCACATCTCACTCATACCTCTACCAATCCATTGCCCACGCAGCAGTATGGCTATAGCTCACCCTTCTCTGGTACAAATTGCAGAGGCTACAATTGCATCCATGCCACCACTTCACCGACAAGCTCCTCTAACTGGTGAGCAGTTTGCAAACGGTTTATTGAGAGCTCTACTACTGCATCTACTACTTGGACTATGTGAGCATTTATCGATCTTACCCAAGACGAAAGCTCCCCAGAATTAACACCAGCACTCGTACTAGCACTAGGGCCTACTCTAGCACATGTGCCTGCACTATTAGTCTATTACTGCCCCTTGCACCAATGAATCCAACAGGCCGTGATCTGCATTGGACTGAAACCGCCTGGACCGGCCTGATCCACATGAATCAGGCCAACCAGGCCAGTCCAGGCCAACTAGGCCGGTCCAGGCCGGTTCAGGCCGGTCCAGGCCGGTTCAGGCCGGTCCAGGCCGGTTCAGGCCGGTCCAGGCCAATCAGGCCGGTCCAGACCATTCAGCCGGTCCAGTGTAACGGGATATTGTATAGCGAGCCGGGTAAATAGCGCCACGCTAAGATGACCTCTGACAAGCATTTCGGGATGTCGGTACAATGTATACAGGTAAAAAAGGATGCAACCTGAGTGCGTATTGTAGTCTCAAAAGTGTGGTGTTCATGGCTGCGTGTTCTCCTTTCCATTTCTCTTCACGCAACCCCTTGTATTTAGTTTCTACTAAGTAGAGTGGTTCCCTGCTGTGCCGATCCGCCGAACTGCTGTACTGCTGTGAACCGTTGAACCGCCTTACTGCTGCGAACTGCTGAACTGTCGCCTGCTGCCTCCTGCCTGCGCTCCGTAGATCGCCGTCATCCACGGGCCCCAGACCACGTCCGCCGTTACATCCAGGCCAATTAAACAAATCACTCCACAGCTATCCAGGTGAATTGAGGCCAGCATTTACCAGATTGTTTGAGTATTTAAATCAGTAGATGTAACGGCAGTCGTGGTCTAGTGCCCGTGGATGACGGTGATCTACGGAGCGCAGGCAGGCAGGAGGCGGCAGGCGACAGTTCAGCAGTTTGCAGCGGTAAGGCAGTAACAGTCTTTCGCCATAGCCCCCAGGGCGGCACGCGAGTAATGATATAAAAAGAAAAAAAAAAAAAAGACGGTAAGGCGGTTCACAGCAGTACAGCAGTTCAGCGGGTCGGCACAGCAGGTAACCACTCTACTTAGTAGAAACTAAATACAAGAGGTTGCGTAAAGAGAAAAGGAACGGAGAACACACAGCCATGAACACCACTTATATACACTTTTGAGACTGCAATACGCACTCAGGTCGCATCCTTTTTACCCGTGTATAATGTACCGACATCCCGAAATGCTTGTCAGAGGTCACCTTTTAGCGTGAAGCTATTTACCCGGCTCGCTATACAATATCCCATTACAGTAGAATCTCCCGTATGTCTAGAATTTTAAACAGCAGCGGTCTACGACTTTTGTCAAGTATGTATCACACTTTGTATTCAAGTATATATACTAAGAAATATTTAGAAATGATGGACCTTCCAGATAATACAACAGACTGGACTCAATCCTTCGATGATGATACCTAATGCGCAACTGTCAATTCCTGATAGTGGAAATATCCAAGACTATTAAAATCTAATTCACCTGTGTTAAATTCTAAAATCGCTTGAATTTACCAAAATGGCCTGGTTGGCCTGGACTGGCCTGAATGGTCTGGACCGGCCTGGTTGGCCTGGGCCAGCCTGAATGGTCTGGACCGGCCTGGCTGGTCTGGACCGGCCTGGTTGGTCTGGACCGGCCTGGTTGGTCTGGACCGGCCTGGTTCGTCTGGACCGGCCTGGTTCGTCTGGACCGGCTTGGTTGGTCTGGACCGGCCTGGACCGGCCCTCACGGCCTGGCCTGATTGTTCAGGCCAGGCCAGGCCCAGAATTTCACGGCCCAGGCCAGTCCAGGCCTCCGGTTGGCCTGGCCTGGCCTGGCCTGTTGGATTCATTGCCTTGCACTGGGGCCACCACTAGCATTTTATGACCCAATAGTTAATACAGGCCGTGCTCTCCTCTTAAGGTCACTTACAGATGAACAAGCATTTCAGCAAACTCTGTGCTCCGAAGGCTCAGCACATTATATACAATTACATCAGCAAATGGCAACACAGTTAGCTCAGACAACAGTTTCTCCGTGAGTGGCAACCCAATCTTCCTCAAGAGTTTGCACCTGCTGTTGCTGGAAAACTACTTTCAGCAGAAAATAAAAATATCTTTAAGGTGGAAAAAAACAAAAGGCCCAGCAAGGCAGTGGGCATTGACTGGTGTGGAGCTTGCAGAACGTCAGGCGAATGAGCGGGCCCAGGTCAGAAATGATATCATAGTCAATGAGCTATCACAGGAAACGCAAGATGTAATTCTAGTGCAGCCTTGACACGTGCCCTCAACTGCTCCATATTAACCCCCTGAACCTTCCTTGCATGTAGATAACTTCATAAATTGAATACCATACCTCGCCTCTCACGTAAGCCTGGCATGTGATCTGAAGACCTGTGCAATCCCCTGTTGATACCGTACAGTCCCTTGCAGACACGGTACAGCCCTCTGTAGGCACCTCTGCAACTGACCTACCCGGAGAGATCCCGGGATAACCCTTATAGTGGTGTGAGCTTGCACTTCAAAATGCTTTGCGAGTAATTCCTCCAGCTTGCTCTGCTCGTATGACTCAATAATTCGCTGGTTATATAGCTCCCTCAGAACTGGAGAGAGGACCGTAGATCCAGTAACCACTGTTTTGTAAATCCGTTGTTGCGAGTTTGGGGCCAGAAATCGCCCGGGGGACAGATGGCTATGAGAGAACCCCCGGAATCGAAAGAGGGAGAGGGCGATCGACTAGCGAAGATTTTGGAATGGGTGGGGAGAGAATAGCACCGGGGTCATTTCACTTCCTTTCCATGTCGGTCATGTCTTCAGTTATTTCTATAGCCCTGCCATTCCTCGCCATAGCCTACAAGGCGGCATGCGAGTAATGACATAAAAAAAAAAAAAAAAAAAAAATATAGCCCTGCCATGGCGAACAGCTGCAAGCGGGGTCACGTGAGAAAAAAAAAAAAAGCTATTTCTATATTTCCTATTAATAACGTGTTACATATCACACGGCAGGCATGAACGGGTCAGGGTAAGCAGCTTACGCATTTTTTTTTTAAATTTAAAAAAAATCATTACTCGCAATAGCTTACGCATGATAGGGAAAGAATATAGAGTCAAATCCTGCACTTGGAACTGCTGCCATAATTCCGCTTCGTCCCCTAACACCACCGCCGGTGCCACCTGTGTAGATGTGGATTCGGCCGTGAATTTCGCTCAAGGTCGGGAGCTGTGGAATTGGGTCCGCTCTTGACTGTTCTCCAATGGCAAATTGTGGGAAACGGGTAGTGGATTTGATGAGCAGGCACAAATCCTTTCGCCAGCTGGCGGTAAAGGTTTGATATGCAGTTTGAGGCTACTAATGTCACTTACGCCCTTTACCCAAATTGCTTCATTTTAGGCATCTCCAGGCCTCCAGGTAGGAGCATGTCTGACGGTAAGTTCCTGTAACCTTAGCTATGCAAGTTCATTAAGCATTAGTGATCTAGGTTCAAGCTCAGTCTTTGAAATGGTTATAAGTCTCACGGCATTCCACGCGAGTTTACAAATTTTTTTTTTATATCATTAATCGCATGCCGCCCTATGGGCTATGACGATACGATCCAACAATCGGACAGCTTCTTTCCTAGTAATATGGTATTTGGTAGATGAGCCAAAATTGCTACACTGTAGCTCAGGTCCCACTGAGATACAGGGGCGAAAGCTAAATATGGTGACAATTCAGATTATGTCTTTCAACACTACCCATATTCGCTCGCGTGAGCAGCATACTGCCAGTCCAGAGAAGCGACCTGTCCAAGGCTGTGTAACGGGATATTGTATAGCGAGCCGGGTAAATAGCACACGCTAAAGGTGACCTCTGACAAGCATTTCGTGATGTCGATACAATGTACTGTCGCTTACCTATTAGTGACCGAGCACCTATTAGTGACCGATCTCTTGGCACTCCTCCTCATACAACTTCCACATGCAATATCTTCGGCGTCAGGCATGCTAGCAACATGAGGTAAGTTGCGGAATATACAGCAGACGCACCTGAATATTTGTAGGATATTTGATGGCCACACTATATATACACCTTTTGTAATTCAATGATATGCAGAGAAAGTATAGCATTCTGACCCCCCCTTGCATAGCGAAGGATAGCATACACTAAATACTACATGCCTATCCTTAACTACAGCTCTTTGCACTCTCAAGTGACTATAGAAGAAGATAGCTAACTTAAATGGTGATGGAATAAGGCTGCTCTGGATTTCGTTCGCTTCAAAGCAGTTACCAAAATGGCCAAAAGAACCGGAAGTGCTAAAAACTGCCAATATGCTCTCCTATTACTTGCAACAAGCAACTGCATATCCTAAAAATGATAGGATTAATAGCTATAAGACTACTCTTATGATTACAATGGTCTGTAATATAATTGGAAGTGTTGGCTACTAGGAAGACATTTTCAAGAATACTAAAGTATATTGCAGGACTGACAGTATACATTGCTAGGAAAAATGCTCTCATGAGTGCGACAGCCTCTAGTAGGATAACAGGATTAGTAGACCTGATAGGTATCTATATCAGCAATAGTATATAGCTACAGAATTAGCAGCACCCTCATAGCTATAATAGTTGTTATAGGCTTACCGCAACCGTAGGTGGGGCGGTCAGTAGATGCAGTCAATATATGACAGCCAAGGCATCACAGTCACATAAAATGTGCTATATGAGCTATGGAGACTAGCAAGTATTGCTGGTCATGGCCTGGCAGACGGTAACTCTCTGCATTTACTACCTCCGTGACAATAGTATATGCCTAGCTAACATGATTAATAGATGAGATAAACTTCTTACTATAATAGTCTTATAGGTACTATAATAATCAGCTGGACGAACTTCTATCAGGGCGATCAGTATCTAGCAATAGTATTGAAGTAGTGTGCTGGGATGAATTATATAAGCAAGCTAAGGATACCTATTATTTCTATATTGCTGAGAATAATAAGGACACTCAAGATACTTACAATACCAGAATATCAGTACATTTAGGGTATGTAGAGTACTCAGGGCAAGGTCTATAGAGAGTAATGGTACTCTGGTAAAAGGTAGTAGCAATTGGTATAAATTTATGCTTGCTGATAGAATAAAGCAGTTAAAGAATTGGCTCATCATATACTTACTACTTTGGTGTATATTTGCTATGCAGAACACTATTGATTATATTGAGAGCTATAGAAATGCTGCTTATAAAGTAGTATATTAACTGCAGTGAGGTATATTATGTGTACAGTAGAATATATTGGCAGCTTTGGCACTTCCGGCACTTTTGGGTATTTTGATAACTGCTTTTGAGGCTACAGAAATCGATAGCGACCTTATCTTACCATCGTTTAAGTGAGCTATCCTTCTTCTATAGTCACTTGAGAGTGCAAAGAGCTGTAGTTGAGGATAGTTATATAGTATTTAGTGTATGCTATCCTTCGCTATGCAAGGGGGGGTCAGAATGCTATACTTTCTCTGCATATCATTGAATTACAAAAGGTGTATATATAGTGTGGCCATCAAATATTCTACAAATATTCAGGTGCGCCTGCTGTATATTCCGTAACTTACCTCATGTTGCTAGCATGCCTGACGCCGAAGATATTGCATGTGGAAGTTGTATGAGGAGGAGTGCCAAGAGTCGGTCACTAATAGGTGCTCGGTCACTAATAGGTAAGCGACAGTATACAGATAAAAAGGATGTGACCTGAGTGCGTATTGCAGTCTCAAAAGTGTATATAAGTGGTGTTCATGGCTGTGTGTTCTCCTTTCCTTTTCTCTTTCACTGACAACAGAACGAGCGCTTGGAAGCAAACAGGCTGGATCCCACCCTCCCCCCCCCCACACCAACGAAGGCACCCACACTGGGGTCCAGCCCCATAACCACCTCACAAACGACACCAGTGGAACACACCCCTGAAGCCCTAGGCTTCAGCACAATCGACACCGTGTACTCGGGGTCAAGGGTAAGTCTTCACAAGCGCTATGCACTGCATTGCCAAGCTTCCTCTAGGTAACGCGAGGTGGACAACAACACAAATTAACTGTAATTTAGACGTGTCGCTAGACACTTAGTAGTGGTTGTCACTGAATAATTGAGAATGGTTACCACACTTTACTATACTTTACTATACTTGACTGAGGCGTTTTTAGTGCCTTGGCCCCTTCGTTCATTGGCCCATTGGATGGTGGCGCAACTTACCAGCATAAGTTCTTTTACCAGTCAAAATCGACTGGTAAATGGCTGTTCTGGTACAGTAGTGGTTGTCACTGAATAATTGAGAATGGTTACCACACTTTACTTTACTTAACTATACTTGACTGAGGCGTTTTTAGTGCCTTGGCCCCTTCGTTCATTGGCCCATTGGGTGGTGGCGCAACTTACCAGCATAAGTTCTTTTACCAGTCGAAATCGACTGGTAAATGGCTTTTCTGGTAAGTAGAGCTCAGTTAGTAACCTACTTTGCTGCATACACCCACAACATTTCGCACCATATGCAGCATCCGCGTACACATCTCGATTCGCATCAACCTTCAGCATGCATCTACAACCACAAACAATGCAAACATATCCTATTCATATTTATGTCTTCTTTATGTGTCAATTCACCCTAAAACATTGTATTGACATAAGAAGTGTATCTTTGGCCATTTCCTCCAAATCTGAGTTGGAGTCTGCATCTGAATCAAGAACCATGAGCATCATGATAGCTTTTACATGCGTGGATGTGTAGGGCGTTTAGTCGTGGTAATTCATTTTACTTACTAATAAATTTCGCAGGGTTAAAAGGGGTACCTCACGGTTCCTGCCTAGTTTGGTTGGCGTGTTTTCTCTGATAACTTCTGGTAACTATTCTCAATTATTCAGTGACAACCACTAGTGTCAACAGAGCTATATTACCGGTACGCGCATAAGTTACAGCAGCAATGAAGCTACGAGGAACCCGAAAAGATTATTTTGGCAGTCCGAGCAAGTTCTGGAATAGAGAGACCACACGAGGTGAGCGTCTTAGAATTATTACACTACGATGCAAATCTGCTGTCGGATTAAGGACAGAGAGGTACTGAAGGAAAAGCTACAAGAGGAATGGGAAAAAATAACGAAGGAGAGGTTTCTGTCATTAGTTAGGAGTATGCCAGATAGACTCTGAGCTATTATTGCTGCTGGTGGGGCTGCGACACCTTATTATTTTCATGATAGAAGTTTTTGTATGTAAATCCCATATAAAAGTTTTGAAGACTTTTGTTCGATTACCCATGCTATGTTGCGTTGCTATGGGGCATCTGCAAGACTCCCAGTTATGCAGTTCGTATGCATCTGAAGACTAACCCTGACCCCCGAGTACTCCGAGGAGCCGTCCCCGGAGAACACAACTCCCCTGATCCTGACGCCCACTCCCGCCCTCGACAGGAAACGCAAGGGAAAGGCACCCGCACCACCCACGGCGGGGCCTAATCTCTCTCCCACCCCCGACACAAGACCGGAGACACGGAACAAAAAGCGCACAGGACCCTTACGCTTTCAAGCGCCAACTCAGCGAAGAGGAGGCGAAAAAGATCGCCGCCGCACCCCCGGTCACCATGCCTGCCACCACCATCACGCCGAAACCACCGCCTCTAGAACCCACCCACGCCCCCAAACCCCACCACCACGACCCCCAACGCCAGATCCTGCGCCACGACCAACCCCGACATCACCACCTCAAGACAAGGCATTGTCGTCTACGGAGTAGCCCTGAGGAAGGACTTAGGGAACATCCGAAGATGGTTGGAGGCTGCCAATAAAGACAGAAAAGACAACCGGGATCCGGTGGCTGCGGAGGAAACAATCACTAATCGAAGAAGGAAAGCTGACAAGCCCAGTGGTGGTTTATTTGGAGGCACCCACTGAGATAGGGAAAGTGAGACTTGGAGGAAAGTGGTTGAGGGCAAGCCAGTATGAGTGGGACAGAGTAAGGAAATAGGAAGGCACGCTGGCACCGGAGGATACTACCCACAATACAAGCGGAAGTCGTGGGCTTAGTATATATATATGGAGTTTCGGACATGCGATGTGTATGGATGGGTAGGACTTTGTGAGGTAACTTTTCTGTTGTTTTGTCGACTTTGGGTTCAGTGTTTCTCTTATGTTTCCTTATGTTTCCTAGTTTTCCCTCATGTTTACTTTGTGCTTTATGAGCAACTCATATGACGTCGAAAGAATATAATAATGATCTCCACATCACGAGAGGCTGATAAATTCAGCGAAGGAACTAGTACGCTGAAAGGTATTGGTTGGTAATAAACTCGGTACCTAGTACCAATCGGTTTGCACGTGCTACTTCAATTCGTTTGATGACTGAATGGAAAAGAATTGGATTGGATTACATCATACAATCCAGTATCGCCGCCAAGCGGACAGGAACGGAAATTTGCAGAAGAATTTGCAATAATTGAAAATCTGCAAATACAAGTTGAAATAATGAGCATAGCAGTCAGAGTTGATTAATGCACTAATTGCGTCGTTTGTTTCAAGGAAACGTTGCAGAACGCAGGACAAAAACAGAAATGAAATAATGAGCACCATTGCAATGCGCGTAATGAACGACATGATAAAACAAAAGGAGCATCAATTTAGCAAAAGGAATAGAAAACAGAACTGTTATCTTGCGTGTGACCAATTGAACTATCCATGCCTGAAGTTGTTCCAAAGCCTTCGCGAACACGCAGCTTGCCACATATATATAAATCACGCAAGATCGTTCCAACATGAATTCTTGCTATCCTTCGGACTAACTGTAATCAAAGCCCAATTGTTGGAATCAGCGTACCCTAGCTTCACAATATTCCCGTCCCGCAGAACAGTGTTCAGAACCAAAATTTCGAAGCCTCAAATTGAGTGGTACGATGTTTTCACTTATGGTGTCGGACTCAAAGCCACAGCTGCACAAGTTGCTTGACAGCCCGCGTATGCGGAGTTACACCCCACGATGACTGCAGGGACTGGCACACCTGCCGCAAGCCACGGGTTTGTACCCCACACAGCCCCGGCGGCCGTATAACAAGCCATAACAACTGTTGCACAGCCTCCCTGGCATAATGCATAGCCAATGGGACCGGCTTCAGTGCCAGTGACAAGGAGCAGTGCGGGAAGTAGTGTAGATAGGGAGCGGTGGAAACGCATGTCGTGAGTGGAGTGATTGAAATATAACCTTTATCTGGAAGCGTGGAAGCTCTGCAGTGAGATGACGGTGATACAATGCGCGGTGTTTAAGGATCACTGATACGTCTTGCTAGCGAAAGAAGAGAGCTAATGTGTTAGCAAAACTATTAGCGTACTTCGGAATGTGACCTCGAACTCACTATGTGGGTGAATACGATGAATTGTAATAGCAGCTTGGTTGAAGAGTGCAGGTTTGCGGGCCCCCTTATATATACATGGCGTGTGCACATAAAACCGGAGATTGTTAATAATAATATACTGCACGAACATTCAAGAGTAGACACGCTCATAGGAGCATTTTCGCCTCCCCAGCCGCAATTGCGCGCCTGAGCAGTCTATCAAACGGGGTCGGGGGGCTGGGAATAGGGTCAGGCATCCAGCCGTTAACAATTGCAAACCCCTTAAATCCACGTGATCTCCTGTACTAGTAGCATAAAGTATGATTATCGGCGACGATCAAATGTTTCCGCGCCTTGTCACGTGCGCGGCGGTTTGGTACTTGTAACAGAGAGTTCTTAAGACGTGCGGATAAAGTTGTTAAACTTATTTTTAAACAACGATACTGTTGCAACGAGGTGTTTGTGGTGCAGTTAAGAGCCTTTTTTTTTTTGTTCCACGTAATCCCCGCTTGCAGCTGTTCGCCATGGCAGGGCACAGTTAAGAGCATAAATACAGCTTAATTACCAGCAAGTACTCAATACCGGTTAAACCCCTTTTCTGCAGATAACTTGGAATTCATAGCAAATCAAATTTTCTATGGTGTGCTCCCGTCTATAAGTATCTTCAGTCACTGCTCTATCATTATCAATAAAATGGCTTCTCATGAAAGTCGTTGAAGCAAGCAATCCCAGCCAATCTCCACCTCTTAGCGACTCAAATACACCTCCAGTTGAGCCAGAGTTAATGCTCAAAAAAAGCTAGCTTGTTTGCTTATGCATGATCGTATTGTCATTTTCTGGTGGCTGCCTTTGTAGGATACATATCGCGGGCTTAGCTATTACACAGTCTCCAGAAGTTGTAGCAAGAGTTTTACGCAAATCGTAATCCCAAGTCGCTTTGCAAAATCCCTATTGCTGTTACATCTATTTTTGCGCTTAATACTCATGCTTTGCAATTACATTAAGATCTTTACTCGGACATTGCAAACTCCCTCTAACAACTGGTTACGAGACTATCATTCCTCTAACAATGTCTTGGACCAAAAGGCATTGGCATGGCTGACTAATTATCAACCAGTGAACAAGGTGTGGTGGCCTGAAGCTGCACGCGCAAATATGTAATGATTACGAGCAGTACCAGTAGGCACTTTGCTACAGTAGCGTAATCTTGATGAAGACACGATGATCGGGGGCAAACGTGCTTTGCAGGTCTTTTCATTGACGCCTCCAAAATCTGGCTTGCATACATGCATTAACACAATCCGCCACCCCCGATGCCGCCACCCCTGCACATGGCATCGTCGTACACGGAATTGCCCTAAGGAAGGACCTGGGCAAGGTTCGAAAGTGGCTGGAAGAGAGCAACAAGGTAGGAAAGACGGTACTGTAGGGATTCGCTGGCTGAGGTCGAAGACAAAACTGGTAGAAGAAGGAAAGAAGACCAGTTCGGTGGTACTATACCTGGAGAAGCCGACCGAGGTGGAGAAAGTGAGACTTGGAGGACGTTGGCTAAGAGTGGACCAGTACGAATGGGACAGGAGACGGAAGTAGGACGGATGGACTGGCCCTCTTTCTCCCGCATCACGTAGGACTACCGCGGGTACTACATGTATTTAGTTGGTTAGATGACGTTGTTTTTGTTACTTTCTTTTGAATAAAGACCCTCGCCATAGCCCATCGGGCGGCAAGCGAGTATTGATATAAAAAAAAAAAAAAAAAACTGCATTAACTAAAGTGAACATAATGTGCATGCCACAGTAAACAATACCCAAACACCACACTCTCGAATTTCCTCCACGTTTTGCGGTCGCAAGTCACAGCCATTTTGTGTCTTGCACACAACAGTAGGTAACCTTTAACTTTTTTTTTAAGGAAACAAAAAAAAAAAAAAAAAAATTGCTAAACTGGGCGGGAAAAGAAAAGCATTTTCCCTCCCAAAGCTTGCCATACCTGCAAATTCACTGCTTCGGTCCATATTGATAATAGAACCTGTTGCGTTGCTGCTACATACACCCTAACGCAGTTTCGCCTACAACTTAAGTTCTTCTCCTTCATGCAACCCAGCAGGCTTGCCAGTAGTGATTCCTCTTAATGGAACTGCATTGACAGCCTTAGACAGGGACCTGAAGCCTGGCGGTGCGCCCCTGAATCCTCCACCAACTGGTGGTGGGGGGCGCAGTCGAGGCGACTTTACACGTATGACGTTGTCAATCTGTAGCAATGTGAGCTTTTCAAATGGAATGATTTCGAATGGGTCCTGCATTGTGCTGTCAGTCAAAACTCTGTCTCGGGTAGTTGAAGTTGGATTTGGACAAACCTATAGTGGTGTGAGCTTGCACTTCAAATGCTTTGTGAGTAATTCCTCCAGCTTGCTTTGCTCGTATGACTCAATAATTCGTTGGTTATATAGCTCCCTCAGAACTGGAGAGAGCACCATAGACCCAGTAACCACTGTTTTGTTAATCCGATGTTGCTCACAATTTCCGCATCCCGAATCTACAGGTGACACGAAGTTGACGATATTGCCGATCACGTGGGTATCGCCCTTACGTTAGAGGTACACGATGAGTTGAAAAAGACAAATTTCATTCCTGTTAATATAGGTTAGGCTGTTGGTCAATCGTTGAAGGAAGTTAGACTCACGGTCCGTAGCGGGCTGTGAAGACAATATCTGGCGGGAACTCGGGCTCTCCAGCACATCTTATTCCGAAACAATTAGCTCTTGTGGCTGCAGATAATTATCCAGCGGTAAAAATGTTGTGACTCACTCTCCTGGGCCTCCGATATCTCGTGCTGGTGCCCCAAACCGTAGACGACCCCGAGTCGCCTCATCACCATAAAACAAGTTCATTACATCTTCCATCGACATGTGGTCACTACTGTCGCCCAGAACCTCGTACGTGTACCCAAGATTGTTCAGGTCACAACATTGGGCCGATTTCCAGTACGCTTGACCAGATCCATCAAGGACAGGCACCAAATCCTCCAAATCCTGTTGTGGATTCAGCCACTTGTCGGGAGTTGACTTGTCAGGATGGCCAGCCTGTCAGATAGCGATCAAGCGGTCAATGCAACTAGTACAAATTTATTATTAACATATTACATATAACACGGCAGGAATGAACGGGTCAGGGTAAGCAGCCTACGCCTTTTTTTTAAAAAAAAAAAAAAAATTCAAAAAAAACATTACTCGCAATAGCTTACGCATGATAGAGAAAGAATATAGAGTCAAATCCTGCACTTGGAACTGCTGCCATAATTCCTTCGACCCCTGACACCACCGCCGGTGCCACCTGTGTAGATGTGGATTCGGCCATGAATTTCGCTCAAGCTCGGGAGCTGCGGAATTGGGTCCGCTCTTGACTGTTCTCCAATGGCGAATTGTGGGAAACGGATAGTGGATTTGATGAGCAGGCACAAATCCTTTCGCCAGCTGGCGGTAAAGGTTTGATATGCAGTTTTGAGGCTATTAATGTCACTTACGCCCTTTACCCAAATTGCTTCATTTTAGGCATCTCCAGGCCTCCAGGTAGGAGCGTGTCTGATGGCAAGTTCCTGTATACTTAGCTGACAGTACTGTCATGCCGTACCTGCCATACATGTTAAATTAAGCTCATTCTACCTCACCTCACGCTGTCGTGTCGGATCTGCCATACCTGTCAAATTCTGCTCATTCTACCTCATCATGCGCCATCATGCCGTACCTACCATATATATTAAATTAAGCTCATTTTACCTCACCTAACGCCATGGGGTCGGATCTGCCGTATCTGTCAAATTGAGCTCATTCTACTTCACCTCATGCTGTCAGGCCGGACCTGCTATACCTGTCAAATTCTACTCCACGGGAGTTTACGATCCAATAATCGGACAACTTCTTTCCTAGTGGTATGGTTTCTGGTAAGATGAGCCAACATATCGCTACACTGTAGCTCAGGTCACACTGAGGCACAGGGGCGAAAGCTAAATATGACGACAATTCAGCAAGTTTAATATGGGTCCCTGTGTAATATTGAACTTGATAGACAGGGTTTCCACAACAAAAGTGGCGTCCTTATGCCCTTCGTTTCATGCCACTAGCCGTGCGCGTAACCTTTTTCTAAAGTCAACAGTAATCAAGGCAAAAGCAATTGAGGCGTTGTGGCGGTGTGGCGTTGCTTTCGCCCTTCAAGTTCGCGCGGTTGATATATATTCCTCAATAAAGAGTGCTGAAGATCAAAACTTTTGAGTGAAAGTGACACAAGTTTCTTGAACATACTGGAACATCTTCCGGATTTTGGTTTTTCTTCTGTACTTTTCTCGCACTGTCATCTTGTGTACCAATCAGCTTGAGGATCTTTAACGAATTAACAAGCAATAGTTGCCATTCGGATTGAGGAATATCGTCTCGTCACTAAAAGACGTTAGTTTAGGCCGTTGTATTCGCCCTGAGCACCTTGGAGTTGTATACACAATATTCAGAAAGTCAGCCGCATAGGCGGCTCGTTCATGCATGTACTCTCGATCCGCATGCGAATCTCTAGCAATATTGCTCTGTGAAAGAATTTTATAATATGACAATCATCTGTGAACTTGCACAGCTCTACCACTGGCCTACATCTCGCAGGTACTTGGGGAACAGTTTGGTTGACACTACTGTACTGCTCGCTGAGACCACATTACTGACAGGTATTTGTGCTAACTCGGTAGCATACTGCGACCTAAGTGCTTTGAGTCACGAAGTACCGCATTATTCCAACCCCTAGCCCAACTCACCGCCTTCATCGTCACAGCAAAACTGACGAAGCTGCTTAGAACCGTTCATCCTACTAACATAATGGTGATCTCATGCCAGCCCCAATGGCAAAATTGAACACTCGGCATTGCACGACCCCAAATTAACCTTCGCCTGATAGTGAATCCAACCTATGTATACTGCTGATGGCGCATTGCTAATATTGAATTTCAGCCGCCTACTGTATTCGCCCAAAGGGGACCGCTTGCCTTTTGAATTTCGCTTATAGCTATCATACCTACCAATCATGTTTTTATGTTGCCATGAATATGACAACTTCTGAATGATATTTTACCTTCATGTTCGTTCCTATTTCTATCACCACCACCACAGCCGATCACCATTTTTGTAAGCCTTAAATGCAAGGGCGAATGTAGAATTAGAGAGTACAATAAAAATTAGATTAAATAGATCGGTTCTTGTTTTCTGTTGATTTTTTTACCGATGCTTTTCACTGTACTTTTTGGGAAGGGAGGTGCCGGTGGCGAAATTCTTGCTCGGAAGTTAAAGAGATTAGGTACTATTACTTTCAATTTTTCATGTCACCAAGCTCCTTCTCAATGCCCTAATAACACTTTCCTTGCCCGGGGCGTCTTAAAACGTTGAGCGGCTTGTGATATACCCCATTGAAGCGCTCATCAGCAAAATGCGAAAGGAGCTTCACTCATCACTCAACGCTCGTCGGCGGCATGGAGGTTATGCCGCTGCTGATGCCCAAAAGCGGCCCATAACATATACATAAGTAAATAGATAAATAAATCAAATAGAGAGAGAAATAAACAGAAAGAGTGATATTCCTTTTCGTAAGATCAGTGACGTTTTCTTAACGCTTGTAAATTCGCTGAATATCCATATTTAGTAATTTTGCCAGAGACCATATCTACAGAAGGGCGCAATGCGAATAATGATAATAAATAAATAGAATGAAGAGTAAATAAAAAAAAAGATGACTCATGTGACTTGAGGGCCCGCCTAGCTATAATGAACCTCTTTTAGTGAAAACCTGGGTAGTGAAGGGGTATGCATAGGCAAGATCTTTATGTACACAGGTCAAGAAAGTGCCCCTGCTATAGTGAAGAAAATCAGTCGGATTCTTGGCTCTTCATTATAGCCAGAGTCACCTATACCTCACTCTAGAATGCATGTACTTCGGTCCAACAATGTTCTTGCCCCCATTATAGCCCAGGTGCACCAAGCATTCCGCATCGGTTTTTGATGCGGTCAATTTCAAAATGGAACCTCGCTCTCACGCCACCATGTCGCCCTGGCATGGCGAACAACTGCAGTGATATAGGAATAATAATAATAATAATAATAATAAAATGCCACCATGTCTTGTTAGAGTTCTGTGTTTACATGTACTTGTTGGTGCCGAAAACGGGCACATCGAGCTACCGAAATATAGATGTGAATTTATCCTAACACCCTTCACTCCTATAAATTAAGTCATCGTGTAATTTTCAGGCTTGATACTAATGGTAATAATATAGATAGTCATGCACATGGACGCGATTTAATAGAGTTCTAGGGGTAATTGTGTTGATTATGAATCGAACCTGGTTTCGTTATGCCACTTTTGCCTGCCGCCAGTCTTTCCGGCTAGTTCTTGTCTCCTACTGTAGTTATAAGGTTAGGAAAAATCAAGCCACATCACTCACCTTACTTGTAACCCATAACGCCATTCATCCTGTTGGATGCATGGAATGTTTTCTCTCTCTCGGACCTGAGTTTCGGGACCAGTGGAGAAATTAAACATTACTTGTTGCGCAACGCCAAGCGCTGCAAATTAGCCTAGTCTGGTTACATTGGCCATTTCGTCCAGCCGCCAAACCCTGTAGATTGCTAGCTCGAGCCCACAAATTTCTAGTTTAGGACATCGGCCGCCAATAATTTGCTCCTCAACTGGTTCCCAATTCGATGGTCTGGGTAACACTACAATGTTTCTGCCTACAGGCTTTTCCTTAATTAATTACGTGTTCATTCAACATATTTATTGTATTTAAACGTTTAGTTTGCCCACTCTCAGGAAACACCGACTTGTTTACTGTTTTATTTCGCTCCTGAGAAAACGCAAAATTAGTCGCGGTCCAAATCGCCAACACCGGTAGCTATAATATTTTACGATATCAGCTCCGACGAGAAACAGCGATCAGGATGCCAGAAACAAAATCCAAACGACCCCCTCGAAATGTTGCTTTTGCCGTTTCCAATGACAGCCCACAAGACAAGAAACGGAGTCATTCGGTAACCACAGCTTCCAAAAGCAACAAGACTACGCCCACTCCCCAGAACCGCGGCCGCAGCACAGCCAATACGAGGGTGAACAACAGCGCTAGACAAGTGGTCAAAGCTAAGACCCCAACGCCAACCCCGGCAAAGAGTCCCAGAGCTCCGCTTGGCGCAAGAGACACGAATAAGGGCGCGGTGTCCGATCGGGTATCTGGGAGCCAGAACAAGGGGACAAGGTCGCGGGCAAACGTTAAACATAAGGAGCCCACTGCTACAGCCCCGCGAAGACCCACGAAAAGGAGAATGTTTGCAACACGTCGGAACCAACAACTGCGAGTGTTATCACCGTTATGAATGTCAAGGTCGACCTGGAAAAGATTACACCCCCGTCACCGATGCGCTGAAAACTGTCACCAAGGATGCTCCGAAAACAGCATCGAGAACCCTGCAACTGCGACAAATTACGGTTAATTCACCGGAACTCAAGCGGTCGTCCGAACAACCGAAGTCGTTATTCCCACCACCTCAATTCTCACCACCTTGCACTCCTGTCCTCGCTTTATTCCCTGGCCGAAAGCTCATAGTCACTCGGACCATCCCACGCCAGCGCCGCAAGTCAACTACAGCCCCGCCACTTACAGTCATCGCACAAGACCATCGCTCATCAGCAGCCTCCCCACGAATTGCTTACGAGATTTTGAAAGTTGCTTCTAGCTCATCATTCGTTGATCTTGAAAAGCAGCTGTCCAATGTCTTCCCTGGCGCTAAGTGCACAAACTCCCATTCTAAGCTCGTCTTCGTCGGTACAGCGGAGTTGGAAACGCTCAAAGACAAAGGAATGTGGACGCCATGGGGAAGTAGGGTCAGTCACACGGTGGCAATTGACGAGGAAGCTCGGGGGCGATTGAGGAAGGTGGTGAGAGGGCAGGATGAGTGGGAGTTTGTGAAGAGGATCCCTGGGGGAACGGGGAGGATACCCCGGTGAAGTGCATAGTGTTGAGGATTGTAGACACCGAGTAGGTTGAGTACTTCTACACAGATGCGCTAGCGCCGGTCGTGAAACTGCGTACATATTTATACGCTAAGTCTACTATAGCGCTAGCGGTGGAACTGGATGCTCTTTTATCCATTAAGGCTCGTTTTCTTCGTGTTCTGTTTTGTTAGACCTATTCACTTTTAATGATTGGGATTGGCGCTAGTCGGACATGTTAATACCCCAGTTGGAGGATTTAGAATTACCATTTATTAATACTAATTGTAATAACATAGAGTCTTCATTTTTCTGCTTTCAATTTTAGAGTGGTTCGTGGGTCATGATTTTGTTCTTGTTTCTTATTTTGGTTTGCGTGGTTGGATTCTCTTTTTTGCCTTCAACACTAACGAGGGTCGTGGTCATGAATTTTGTACCTGGTCTCAAGTTTATTTTTCGCGCTCTGTGGAGATGTCCTTATGAAAGGAGACAAAGTCTGTCTTTTCTTTTAGACAATTAATCAAGCATAGCGGTCGCTAGGTCTGATTATTACTGTAGTGACTCTCCGTCGAAGCCTGTAGAGCAATTTACTGCACGTTGTCAATGGCGGAACATGTATTTTGCATACATCAATGCATTATGATCTGCAGAAATTATCTGCAGAAATCAGGTTACCGGGTCAGGCATCCTAGCATTGACTTTCAATATCCGACAATGTGCAAATGATCCACAGTGGTGGTATGATACTGTTCGTAATGCAGATGCAGATGACATCGTTCCCTTTGTTTTGAGGGCTGAGCGCAATGGTGCACTAATGACACTGCGACTAGTTAGCAACGGAACAGCGTGGATCACTTACTTGCATAAGCGAATGGTGACCAAGTACTAGTACAGCCGATAATGAACCTCTTTTTAGTGAAAGCCTGCGAGATTCTTTGCTACACATGCAAAGAAAGTGCCCTCGCTATAGTGAAAACTGGTTATAGTGAAGAAAATCGGTCGGATTCTTGGCCTTCATTATTGCCAGGGTCACCTGTAGTCTGCCTTGTAAAATGGTGCATCCATAGTATTTTTATTTTTATTTTCATATTTATTATTCATTTTTTCTTTTTTTATGAGCGGATCTAGCTAATTTGGGAGTCGCGGTGCTTGCTATGATCTGTCCTCGCTCGTTCAGGTGCAGTTGTAATTGGTGATTGCGATGGATGCATGGATATCATTAGGGAGTGAGTACCTGTACTGTAATCTAGCAGCACATCTCAAGTACTCTCGCTGTGTCGAATCTGGCTCCTTGAACGCATGTGCACTTACCATAGAAATGGATCATACAGGATGCATCTTACAGCCCAGACAGGGGTTGCGACCTTCTTGATATGATTTGGCAATGCAGAATATGGCCCCGTACTCTCTGCATCTACTGGTAGTAGGGGTTGTCGACGATTAATTGAGAATGGTTACCACACTTCACTATTTTACTATACTTGACTGAGACACTTTTAGTTCCTTGGCCCCCTCGTTCATTGGCCCATCGGATGGTGGCTCAACTTACCAACATAAGTTCTTTTACCAGACAAAATCGACTGGTAGCTGTTCTGGTAAGTAGAGCTCAGTTAGTAACGTCTTCACATCCCGGTTCACGTCAAACTTACCGCGCGCGTCTACAGACACAAAAAACTCACACGTATCCTATTCATATTTGTGTCTTCATCACACATCAGTTTTCTTCAAATTTGAATTGGAGTATGAATCTGAATTAAGAATCATAAGTGTCATGATAGCTTTTACGTCGCTCCTAAGCACCTGATGTATTATAGCTCGTTGACTTAGAGAGGGCATGTTGGACGTAAGTTGATATGCGTATGTATGCAACGATGTGTAGGACATATTCGTAGTAATTTAGATTACTTACCAATAAATCTCGCCGGGGTAAAGGGGGTACGTCACGACACCTGCGTAGTTTGACTGGCGTATTTTCCCTTGTAACTTCCGGTAACTATTCCTAATAAATCGTCGACAACCCCTAGTGTTACTATTGGCTTGGTCTCACCTCTAAACTCTCTCTTGAATGTCTCTTGCCACTCTCCAACCCCACAGGTTGATGTTGACTATCATGTTTAGTCTCTTAGCCATCTATATATTGACTGTGTGAATAGCTTCGATACTCTACGCGAGAAAGATTTAAAATTATTTTGTTTCCCCCGCCCTCTGCAGTCTATGAGTTCAGCATGATCTGCACTCGATCTTACCCTTCCTACCTCACTGCCAGGACCATTAATTGCCCTGCTATAGCGAGTAGCGATAAGCGGGGTTACGTGACATAAAAAAAAAAAAAAAAAGAAAAGAAAAAGGACCATTGATGGTTAGGATGCAATTTGCGGGAGATAGAACTGAATACAGAACACTCCCGTTACAAGCATACCGTCTGGACGAGGGGGTGTATGCTTATATCGAGACCGTGCTTATACCAGTATTGAAAGAAGGGTAAATGCATGCAGGGGTAGGTATAGAGGGACAGTTATCTCGCGCGGGTGAGTGGGAGTAAATTCGGCGACCTTCTTTTGGGGCTGCTGAGACTTTCTTTTGACCTCCAAGCATTCAATTCTCCTCATTTCTCACTTCAATACCTTGTGAAATGCTGTTATATTCTGGGCAGTGAGAGGGATTCTCTTAATAGTGGCAAGCATAGTACATGACTAACCGACAACAACCTCGACAGAACGAGTTTTTGGAGCAACCTCGCAACCATAACAGGATTACGCACGAACCTTACCTGGATCAATAGTTTTCAGTACGCTGATTCTGTTGATCAAATTTTTATCCCAAAAAAATGTTTTTGCCTCGGCCACACGCGATGACGCATCTCCTCCGCACGCGACGTGACTTATCCACAACCACTCACTGATCGGTCAAACGCGCGACATGAGCTTCCATAGAGGCTTAAGGGGTGGCCACCGAGGAAATTGGTTGAGCGGGCGGCGTGAATTTCGTATGAATTTCGTTATGTAACTAAACATCGCCATAGCCCTTAGGGCGGCATGCGATTAATGAAATAAAAAAAAAAAAAAAAAGAGGAAATTGGTTTGTACCGGTTACTCCACAGCCACCAGCACCTACAACCCCACCACCGCTATCACGGGATCAATCAATACCACCAGATCCTCGCCTACCACTAAACTTCAATGGGCAGTCCAACTTCAAAAGACACTGCCACCTTTTGTCTTAGATTTGATGCACAATCTTTTGTATGAGATAGTGATGGCAGAAAGAGTGGCGCATCAGCACCTTAAGAATATTTAACTCTTCACAAGTGTTATTCACAA
Organism: Kalaharituber pfeilii; assembly: GCA_015179045.1. Taxonomy (NCBI): domain Eukaryota; kingdom Fungi; phylum Ascomycota; class Pezizomycetes; order Pezizales; family Pezizaceae; genus Kalaharituber; species Kalaharituber pfeilii. The sequence continues at coordinate 571,609 of WHUZ01000031.1, read as the reverse complement.
AAAGTACTATGGAGATAAGGAGTCAGGCACTACCAAAGCATTTACTCCACCCATGCGTAATGTGGATACGCAAACAGAGCGACCATCATATGCGGAAGCAGCTGCCTAAACCTCTATATTGCGTAATGTGGATATGCGAACAGAGTGATTGTCAAATGCAGAAGCGGACGCCCAAACCTCTGCAGCACCCCGGAAGATGAGGCCAGCCCCTCTCACCCCACCCAGTGTTAAGAAGAGAGACCCACCTGCCCGTGTCAAAGGAAAGACTACCACCTCCAGGGCCACTTCTACTGCAAAGAGCAAGCCCTTTTTACCAAAAAAGCAGTAACTACGACCTACCACTTCAGCAATAGTAGTTCATGGGATAGCAGTGACCAAGAGACTGGGGAATGTTTGGAAGTGGTTGGAGGTGGATAATGAACTGGGCACAAAGATCGCTGGGGCTCGGTGGCTGTTGAAGGCTTGAAGAAAGACAGGAGGGAGGGAAAGGCGACTACTTCAGTCGTTGTATACCTGGAGGGGGCAGGTACGACTAGCCAAATACCAGAGACTCTGCCCATTGGAGATAAGAAGTACAGATGGGATGCATATGAGGACAGGGGAAAGAAAGACAAAGGAAAGCAGGTGGGTAGGGCTGGGGAGGATGCAATGGAGACTGATTAAGAACCCATTGTGTGTATTGTTGTACTTGATCCACTGTCTGTTATTTTTTATTTTTTTTTTATTTCATTACTCGCATACCGCCTTGTACCACTGTCTGTTTGCATTTGTTCATCTGCAGCCACGATGAAGCCGTGTAGATAGATATGTAGTATGGGTGATCCGGCCCACAATCCGGTGTCACAGACCTGCCTCCGGGGTCGTGCCATAGACTGATAGCCTCTATGCGGGGTTACGTGATCAAAAAAAATTTGAAAAAAATTTGTACATGACTAAGCACAGAAAATAGGCAATGCTAATATCGACAATATGCTAATTTGTATGGTGTGCGCGAGGGGGATCATAGGTCTATCGAATATGTGCTTATACCAGGTATGCTTATAACGGGAGTTTCTGTTTAGTTTCTGGGGTCGTCGAATCGATGGAGAGGCTCCCGAAAGCGTAACTAAACAAGGTGGCGAAAACTGCAATTTTCACAGGCACGAATTCGCAGCTAGTAAGCTGTTTTAGGACTGGCGAAGATACTCCCAAAAAGGTAGGCGCAACGGCTGCATATTTCGTTACAGACTGACGTTAAAGGCAATAAAAAATATATTTCACAGGTTATGAATTCAGCCAACAAGCTTGGCTAATAATCCAAGTCTTGTATGCCAAGTACCTCTCCAGCTCAACACGTATCTCTGATCTCATGTTCATTGTCACACACTCCGGCCTCGCCATAGCCCTTAGGGCGGTATGCGAGTACTGATTTAAAAAAATACAAAAAAAAACAAACACACTCCGCCCCAGACCGGCTATGGCCTTGACCTTCCCCATCGCTACACCTCTTACCGCCCCTGTGCATTTGCGGAGTGCCTGGCATTGCAGCTTCTCGAATTCCTGTCTCCACAGTTTCTGGCTTCCCCATCCAATCTCGGTTCCCATAAAGCTACGGCTCATAACTTACTAGTGTACGCCTTCCTCCACGAGGCTGGGCTGAGTCCCCACTGCGAGCTGCCTAGCATAGATTACCGACCCCTGCGGCACTCACACGTTCGACTTTCTCTGGCCCCTTACCTATCCATATAATACTCTATTTCGAACTCGTGTTCTCGAAACAAAGGCCTCAGCCAGGGCAGGGCGGCCACTTCTTCGTCGGCGAGCCGTGAACCGCAGGCACGATGTAGTCTACCTGAACAACTATCTCCCGCAGGCCACATCCTTCCAGCCGCACCAGAGCATCAATCCGAACATTCATAAGGGCATTGCTCCATCTGGCTGCACAGGGCATCCCTGGAACGACCTTCCTACTGTCGTTGTCTACTTTCGAGCCCGCATACTTCCCAGGAGGAGAAAGGCGGCTTGGGTCGATACGGGACCAGCTCATCTGACTCCAGGAAAAATGTAGCACCGAGCCATGGGATAACAATGAGGACGGGGAGCAGAGTGATAATTATAGTGTCCACCGTGGTGACAGGGCGACTGTTCGTATGCGAGAGGTACTCGAGGGGAGGTGCCGAGCTGGAGCTGGTGCTGTTGATGATCTACTAGAAATGAATGCTGGAACTTTCTTGCAATTTGTTGGCTGGGCCGGGCCTTGGCGTGTCGGTGTCGTGCTTGGTCCCGCAGTGATGCGGCCGCATCGTCGTTGTCATCACATCCATCTTATCCCTAAGCAACTCTTTCACTATGTGACCCCTGAAGACAGGTTTAATTCTCACATAGTGCCTTGTTCTCAGTCTAGCTTGTTTAAGGCGTAAATGCACGTGTGAATTCCCAGGGCGAGCTCACGGAACACCAACCATACGCGATTTTCAATGGTCTCGCGCATATCCTCGTTGGTTCAGCAAAATCTAACGTTGGTTGCAGTGGCCATGGAGAATTTGGTCCGAAATGGCTTGAGATATTTCACTCTTCGTAACTGGCCTTCCACTGTTGTAGAGGCTAAATGTGGGGCAAAATTTCTCATCCGGCAGCACCCGGTGAGAATTAGAGGGCATTGCATGTACGGGCCGTGGAGCACATTGAAGGAGAAAGCAGCCTCGTGGAGGGGAGCGTTGGGGATGTGAGGTCGAGTTTCGATTGATTGTGATGTAGATTACGAGAAGGATAGTGGGGGGAAAGAGGTGGCAGTGTGCTTGTTCGGTTTGCGGTGCAAGAGTACAATATACTGCCTTTATAAGGTTAGCTTCAGGCAAAGATGTAATGTATGCCTCTATTGAGCCCTGCCATGGCGAACAGCTGCAAGCGGGATTAAGTGATTTTTTTTTTTTTTTTTAAAAAAAAGCCTCTATTGAAAGAGTATATTCTTGGAACAGAATATCTTGATAGCCCCACACTAGCTGACGCCTGATCGTGCTGAAGTCCCGTATATCTTTGTGCAAAAGCGACATAGGGGCTGCGAGTGCAGACCTTCTGTTCTCATCCATGTAAGTTACCCGACGCAGGCCGTGAGTAAGATAGAAAAGTACTCTTTATGTGTGGAAAAAGCGAGCTAATGTTGGGGACATAAGGATCCCACACAGCGTGTCTGTAACAATTGAACACGGAAGGAATGGATCACAGGTGCCTGATGTGTCCAGCCCAACAGAAATGCAATACGAGTGAAGGGCATTGTCAGCGACGGAGGACAAGTCAAAGAGGGGCCTAGAAGAAGGATTGAGGAGAATAACGCACACTACCGGGATATTGCGCACTTCCGGATACCACAACAAAAAGTTACTATGAGTGCAAATGACCCTCAAGTGGGCTCAAACTGAAGCCAGAGCCTGTTACTGTTCTTACTTATCTCATCACCTATTATCATCTATATCTAATATATGTACATATTAATACGCTCTCTCACTACATCCTGCATACCTCTCCACTCAAGTGGCCATGTAACATCTTAATCCATTAGCTGGTGCTGCCAGCAGTTCAGCAAGTACCTTATTATATATGTGTTTCTATTTTATAGCTTCAGAGATTCTCCACACAATGCTTTTATGCTGTATAGTAGCCCAGAATTGCTGTACATATGCATAAGCAAAGATGTATGCTTCAATATGACAGTGCAATTCTTTACAGAATAGCCTGAGCATCACCAAACATCCTATACTTCATGGAAATAGGCAGCAGAGAATACAGTGAGGTCAATAAGGCCTCAGGATAGAATAATTAACACATGGCAGCTTGAAACATGTCCAGCATAGGGTTTTGTATGTACCAAATAAGTCATCACTTATGTGCTACAAATAAGCCTAGGAAATATATAAAGGATAATTTAACATACTCTCCCATGCTCTGGCTTCAGTTTGAGCCCACTTGAGGGCCATTTGCACTCATAGTAACTTTTTGTTGTGGTATCCGGAAGTGCGCCATATCCTGGTAGTGCGCAATATCCTGGTAGTGCGCAATATCCCGGTAGCGTGCATTACACCCGGCGGTATGATGGCGAGTTTACCCTTGGTAAGTCAGATGCAATATCATATGTGCCACACATGGCACAGCTGACTTTTTTTTTTTTTAATCATTACTCGCTTGCCGCCCCTGTGGGCTATGGCGGATGGCACAGCTGAGCCTTGGGCGGCGTTGAAGAACGTTACACCCTGAAGCGGCAACGATGTTTCGCCGAATGCAAAATGAACACCCAGAGTTCGCCACAGCTCCTCATGGAGCAGAGATGTTTTTAGTTTTTTGTCGCTGTTGGGCATTGGGACTTCATTGCAATCGTTGGTCTCAGGGTAATTGTTTACTCCTTGCAGTTGCTGCAGATCGAGGCCTTTTTTTTTTTTTTTTTTTTTTTTTAATATCAGTAATCGCATAACATTTGAGGCATTGAAGAAGATACTCTGACTTTGGGAAGCCTTTTCATTTGCTTCGCTATCTGGATCCCCTGCTGGACCTGATGCGGTGGATGGAGAGATGACGTGGTAGGAAGTATTCCGTAATATTATGTGGTCAAGGGACTTAGTTCTGACATGTTTGCCCTCGTATTCACTTTTTAAACCCTTTAACTTGGGTATCCTTTGTAGTTAACCTCGTCATAGCTCTTAGGGCGGTATAAGAGTGATGATATAAATAGAATAAACATGCAATAAATCTAGATCTGGAACAATTAGAGAGTCAGAAGTAAAACCTTTAGGTGAGCTAAAAAGACAAAGCCTAAGGCTTATTGATTGGCAAAAGGTGGAGATTTTTGCTTAATATATATCGCCCACCGGGCTAAGCAGACTGAAGTAATCTAGGCAAGCACAAAACTGAATGTATGAGACCATTATTGAAAATGAAAATGTTGTAGATTGCTGAAGGCATAGCCTAACTAACTATCCGATAGGGCGAGCGCTGGTAGGGGACCTTAGTAAACTCGACACTGACTTGCAAACGAGTAATTAAGCCTGCCTCCGGGCTTGAAGGGTGTAGACCCAGGGGCCTTGCCATGGCGAACAGCTGCATGCGGGGTCACGTGACAAAAAAACAAAAAAAAAAACAAAAAAAAAACGAGTAATTCCAATGTAACGCAAAGCTTAGAACCAAATTGATTGAGTACAGTGCCATCCAATCGTGATTATTATATTTCTTTCTTTCTTTCTTTTTTTTCTTTTTTTGTTTCTGGATCATGATTCGATTGGGAACGCAGGATACGAAGAAGAAGGTAAAAAGGTAAAGACCTTGTTACGAGACTACGTAAAGACAAGCAATAGCGAAGTGCCTAACATAACCTGTGACTTCAAAGGGCGACGCCGCGGAGAGACTCTGCCATAAAACGCTGACCATGAAACAAAAGAGACACAAAAACTCATCCTTGCGTAGAAAGATCCGCCATATTCCAATCTGGAAAAACGGAAAATCTTTGGATACCATAAACATTTATATGTCAACATTCTCAAGGCGGTGGGTGTCAGGGCATACCCGGGAAGGGGATATCTACCCGTAAAGCTGCTAGTGATAATTCGGCCTGATCAACTGATAGCTGCAGTCGGGCAATGAAACATGGGTCGGGCACGGATGTGTATTTTTTTTTTTTTTTTTTTTTCAATATCAGTACTCGCGTGCCGCCCTAAGGGCTATGGCGAGGTTTAACTACATAAGAGATAAGAGATGAGAGGAGAAATAACAGGATCAACTGCTTAACATGTACCGATCGTCCAGTCCATCTATCGTCCCGCCCAATCTAGAATGTCTACCAATGCGTCTTTGTCCTTCTGGTCTCCTTTCGGGGGTACGGATGTATATTGCAAGGATCTGAGACTGACGGCATGGTCATAGCACAGTGTCAGCTACCGGACGGACCTCCAGAAGCAGAGCCACCGGATGGACCTCTAGATAAGGCGAGGCAGTGCCTGAGGGATATCCATAGATAGAATATCATGATCATAGCAAGTTAGACAATAGATGGAAGGCACGCAGGATTGACCATAAGAAGGGCCAGCAAGAGCTGCCCTCTCAAAGATCAAGCACCGATCGTTGTCCTAAGTTACACCCTCATATTTACTACATCATCGTATTTTTTTTAATTTATATAAATCACGTAACCCCGCTTACGGCACTAAGCCATGTCAGGGTCCCTGGGCAAGCCCTCATTGCCCGAAGACAGGCTAAAAGAAAATTCCTACGTACATGAGCCTCACCGCGTCGTTGACCCACGATCTCCTACCTTCTAGAACTTGACCCTGGAAAAGAAATTCTCTAAGATATCATACTCCTCTCCATTCTCCGCCACTACATCATCGTAGAAACCGTAACAGTGGGACTATGAAGGCTGTCCTCTTGTGCAATGAAAACCAAAGAAGGAGACAAACAAATAACATGGAAAAGCTATTCGCACCGTAACCTACGCATCTCGTATTCCCACCACGCATCTGGCTCTCTACCTCGCTGGGATCCCACTTCCCCCATCACATACATGCTGTACAGTTAACCAGCATACCCATCAACAACAAAACTCCATGTGTCCTATATCAGCGCCGCTGTCCCCAACCGTAACTATATCCATATCCTACAAATCCGTCCCACGCTTGCTTCCATCGTTCAAACCTAGAAGCCGAAGCTCTGCTAGGCGTGGGGCCTGCCAGCCATGAACTCCTCGGCACCGATGTCCGTTGGCGTGTGGGTTGACTTGTGGATGATTTTGACCGGTTTCTCACATGAAGTGGCCTCTCTCGATATGTTTCCGCTTCTGCCATCTCGACAACCTTCGCATGAGTCTTGAGATCCTTTCCGAAGTGTGGTAATGCATACAGCTTTTCGACTAACTCGTGCACACTCCGCTCATCCAGAAGCTCTTCATTATCCTTCCTATCAGTCATTGCCTCTACAAGTTCCAAATGCTCTTTGCGGTCCTTTTCCAGCTGCCGAAGCCGCTCCAAATTCCGATTACCACCCCCACCGACATCCAGTTTTCCCTTCTCTTCCTTGATCAAGACGTCCAAATATTCCAGAGTTGCATCATTGTATGGTGTAATTGAATTTTTCTTCAAAAAAAGGCAAAACTGTGCTGCTGCTGTTTGGATCTGCCTATGCTCTCCCTTATATTCCTCAATCATCTTCAACATCTCCGCAATAATCTTGTTCTTGAGGTCAATATCAGTGTCATAGTCAGCCATCTCTTTTTCAACAAACACGTTGCGGACACGTTTTTCTGTTTCATACGTTTCGTACAGGACATGCAGATGGTTTGTCCAATGATGGTTGCACCGACGACAATGGTCGTGTCCAAGGAAAGCGTCACAATACAAAAGGTTCTGATCGCCGATTTTATCAGCTTCAACATTATCCAGGCCGCACGGATTATGGCAGCGAGTGTCGTAACACACGATCGAGTTTTCTTTATCGTTGGGATCCTCTAAGTACCTCACACAGTCCGCATGTGCACAAACGGTTCGCGGCTTATCAAGTTTTCGAGCTTCACATGTCATCTTCGTAATGTAGAGCCTTTGTTCCAGTTCAGCGCGCTCCAGTTTTTGCGTCGATAAGCCGTGAATTGTGTCTTCGTTCTTCCGAACGCTGTATGCGATTGTTTGCGCAATGTTTGCCATTGGCCTCGTGAGTCGTGCCAGCAAATGCCGGGTGGAATTTAGGTTTAATGTGCCTGTCACCTGATGCGGTTTCAAAGACCGGAAGTGCTTCAGCAGTCTCTGGGATTCAGCGGCAGATTTTTCCCAGCTGCGGCGATAGTCATCGAAGTCGCCAAGGGGGAAATTCTGTTTGTGGGCGGCAAGGTAGCGGAAGCTCTCGGAATCAAAGCAATAAACAGTGTGCCTATAAAGTCCAATATCAATGTCGGTTAGTTCGCTTAACAGGGTTTGAAGCGGTTTGTATGTGTCCCCTGGCTGATAATTTGATCCACGGGTGTTTGTGAAACAGAAGACCACATTTCTCGCTGCATCCCGGTGTAAGTGCGTCAACAGTTCCTTGATGCAAAATCTGAAACCTATCTGCAGCCGCGCTTTATCAGACCTAAGCAGGATCATGATTCCATGCAGGCGATCATATTTCCTGAGAGTTAGAAGGATATCTTCCATGTTCTTTTTATCATATCCTAATCCACGAGTATCACCGATACCAGGTGTGTCGATCAGGCGAATCGTTATATCGGAGTCATTACTCAGAGCATAAACGGTTGTTTTTTGAGTTGCCGACTGTCCCTTCGTGCCATCATGCTCATCGTCATTGTGACCGCTACCAACTGTGATTTTCTTCTCCACAAGCTTGTCATTTTCGTCGATGAACTGCGTGAAAAACGAGCACGGTATGACCGAGACTAATTCTTCCGAGTCCATTGCATCCCTTAGTGAGTGAAACGTCTGGTAGTTGATGAATGCATTGACGAAAGTCGATTTTCCCACTCCCGTCTCGCCCAGGATGAGGATATTTAACTCATTGAAGGATTCCAGGTTACTGAGGAGCTGTCCAAGCTTATCTGTGGCGTATTGCTCGAAAAGAAGTCCGTGGTTTGGATCTTGGCACTTAAAAGTGTAGTTACTGAAATGACTGCGGCCGCAACTACAATAAATGTTGTGATCAGTATCGCTATAGTCGACAGGATCGAAGCACCTAGAACAAATCCAATCGCAAATCGTGTGCTGGCTACACTCGAGGCGAGGACAAGGAAGCCTAACAGGTTTCCGCTTTACAGGCTTGCTAGTCAGTGTTCGATCAAGATCCTCCCCATCACATCGCACAACACATTTATCCGCCATCAATTTCCGCTCCTTAAGCAAATCCTGTGTGATTATCTTTCCATTTCGGCGATGGGATATTTGTGGCTGTTCGAGCTTAGGACCTCCTATTGCATCACGATCAACTACGAAAACGCACTCCTTACTACCATTAATTCCTTGCAGCAATTCCAGAAGAAGGGCCACACTTTCGGTCCATAACTGGTAATATTTATGCGTAGCTTGGTCGCTAATATAGAAGATGTATGCATCTTTTCCATGATGTGCGCTCAGTGCTGCGTCAAGTGAGTGCCTCTTACTGCCGTAGCCAAAGTATGTGGCCCCTCGTTCCATGACCATGTCGACGAATTCAACCTTGTTCTTGTATGCGTGCGTCACAGCTACAGTTTTTTTAGGCGCCAAAACCCCGTTTTGATATCCGCTCAATACCTGCCACAATGCATCTATATCAGACTTGCCGCATCTGACCTCGCTCAGAACAGTTGCATATTGCGATTTGAGGGCTGCTGCTGCGGTTTGCATCTTTCTCTTGTACGCGTTGGCGTCAAGGATATGCTGGTTTGGTACGCAGAAGGAGTGAGATTCAATGTGAGAGCAATAGTGGTTGAGTGTCTGTTGCATGGTGTTGACCTCGTCGAAGAACTGAACGAAACTTTCTAGACAGTCAAGGCGGAGCTGTCTAACGGCAATATCGGGACTAAGTTCCAATGGAAAGAAAATCGAAAGCACCTGGAGAGGAAGCATGCTGTACATCTGAGGGGTTCCTTTACCCCCGTTGGTGCGAGAAATGTACCTTGGTATGTTCTTCAGGAACACCTGGGCGCTAGGAAAGTCAGTTGGGAGTAGCCCATCATCTGGGAGGACATCTCCGTAAACCATGAGCTCGAATGTACTCTCGTCGTCGGTTCTTGGGCCCTCTGTTCCAAGTGCAGCATCTCCGCCCGCACCGAGGAATAACATCTCGAATTCAGCTTTAAGCTTGCCCTCAGCTGTAGTTCGGCTTTCTTTGGTTGATAACTTGTATTTCGCGGTCAAAATGCTCTGCGCTCCCCAGGAGATTTCGGCCACAACATGAGTTGCAATGCCACTTTCGACAGTGTTCAAAGCGAGACATTCGGCTAGGCCTGCGCTACCAAGATTGAGCTTCTCATGCACGGTGGTGATCTTTGAAAATAAGGATTGCTGTAAGATGTGGTTGCTGTCACGCTTGTCAGCCAAGTAGCGTCCTGACCCTTCAACGGACACGAAGCCGGCCAGGAAGCTTGCCCCCAATTCGGCACTGATACCCATGTCATCGAACTTCGCCTTATATGAGTCACTCATGCTAAGTTTGACATCACTAGTGGGAATATCGGTGGTGGTGACGGAGCCGGGAGGATGTGGACCTTTTAGCAGTGATAATCCCGGTAGAAAAGTGTCGCGACGTGCATCGTAAAGTGCACCCAACGTAACCACTTGGCCGAGTGCTACCCGTTTGAGAATATTCTCGGACATAATGAGGCGGATGCTGCTTTGCTTGCTGTAAGCTGTGTACTTGAACTATTGAGGTGTAGAATATCTTGATGAACAGAGCAGGATTTGAACAACGACGAGAATAGTTCTAGGTAGCCTATCGAGCTCCAAACGCAGACTATATATATACAATCTGAATCGACCAATGCGCTAGGATGGACTTTAGGGGAGCCTAATGTCTGTTTTTTTTCTTTCTCGTTTTTTGGAGTCACTTACAGCAACCCCGCGTACAGGCTATCAACCTATGGCAGGGAGAGCCTAATGTTGATAGCATCGTTTGAAACGCCAAACACTAGGTTAAGACTGTAACCACTTGATTAATGCACTGGAGATCGCAGTCCTGTGTTAGAATTTATCTGTATGCTTATGTCGCTGCACCGTCGGCAAAGTCTGGTACGTTTTCGAGCCAGCAAGCACATAAATTAATTTGAGGCATACTTGTCTCTAAGACAATTCCAAATAGGGCTTCTTTAATTGGTGAGAAGCACAGGGCGAGAGTTCTGATACGCATATGGCTTCCGCTATAAATTATAAATTTGCATGAGTAGTCTTCCTATGGCAATGACTTAACCGCAACGCACTGTGGTGCAAGGGTTGTATGCAAAACTTGAGTTATTCCCGCGGCAGGTGTCATGTACACCCGAACTTGGTTTCACCTACATAAATTTTACTGCGTTGACACTTTTTTTTTTTTTTTTTTTTTTTTTCATGTCATTACTCGCATGCCGCCTTGTAGGCTATGGCGAGGATTTAAATACATAGCAACGAATAAACAGAGTATAACATCACAGAAAAAGTAAAAAACAACGTCGCAACATCGAGCGTGTCCTGCACCACTCCGTCTACTCTGCCGCCCAGTCCATCACCTCCGCCAGCGTCATTTCTCCCCCCCTAACCCCCTCATCCCTTATCAGCCCCCTTAGTCCCTCCTCTCCTCTCGGTAGTCTCTTCCTCCACACCTCGCACCCCCCCATGATGTGCGCAAAATTTTCATAGTCTCTTCCGCACCACCTGCACTCGGGAGAAGTCTCCTTCCCTATCTTGTGTCTCCACTGTCGTAATCCCTTGTTTCCCAAGATTCCCGCGAGAGTAGATACCCTTTTCCTGCTCCCCAGAGCAGGTGTCAAGGGGATCTTGCGACCCCTAATCCCGATACCTTCTCGGGTGTCACCCCCAACATTCCATAGTGACACCAAAATGCAGCATAAGATACACCTCAGTTTCTTCGAGACCTCTTGTGACACCTGATACCAGCATACTAAGTAGAGTACGTACACCATACACAGGTATAATACTAATGATACTTGGGAAGAGTTTCCTAGAAATACCTGCCCATGGAGTCAAGATTTGAAACTGCCTGGCGGACTAAGTATTGCACAGTTTCAACTGTATATACATGCAGAAAACCCAAAAGAAAATTTTTTTTGGTGTCAACAGAGTTAAATTTTGTAGCTCAAGGTTATGCTCGCGTGTATTGCCCAGTGTTATAATATCAGTGTTAAGTTATGTACAAATGAAGTTAGTTGAGGGACAAGGCTTGCTCTTGGCGAATTGGTTTGATTCCTGAATATGATATTCCATTGCGGCGTCGTAACGTTCCAAAAGAATGCCACAACTGGGTGTCACGTTTATGATTCCGCGTACTTGCGCACACCCTGGTGCGGTGTAAGTTACAACACCCTTTCGGGTGCACCTGGACACCTGTGAAATTTACCCCCAGCCCGAGTGTAGCGACGACGCCCCGACACTTTGCACCACAGTAAACGCACGAAAGTTAGGTAATCAAATATTACTCCTGGTCATGATCAAGGCAGTTCTGAGACGCAATATTGTGATACCCCCGAACCAGCGGAGTTCATCAATATTACTGTACTAGTCGCCTAATATTTGGCACAAGAGATTTCTTTGCCAAATGTGAACTACTTTGAATGTAGACGTGATCTGCATACTGCATGACACGCTTATCCCAACATTGCCCAATCCCAAGACTTTTCAGGGTCTCTGTATATCATACGCATCTTAATCATGTGCATTTGCGTTTTTACGAGAGTTATTTTGCGGCACATTCAACATTGTTAAGGTGCCAAGCTCAGTTCCAAATAATAATACTCTGATCAATATCTACACCTAGATATTGTAGCATCTACTGGTCGTTGTAATTTTAATGCCCGCAATTAATGCACGGCCACGTCATGCGATATCTTGACACTGGTGTGAACAATCCCGCTGCGTCCTTTTCAGTGAATATCTATGCCTCAATGCAACACCTTGTGCCGCAAAAAACCTTTCAGCATGTAATTCGAGGCAATTGATTGAGCTCAATAGGTCAAATAAAGTCCCGCTTTCAGCGCAGTACTCATTGGTTTCTTTGCACAAGTTCGCCAAACATTTGTTGCTCCGCACACTTTGTCGAATCCGATCAGTTCGGAGTCATGCTGAACTTTCTAATGATTTTAATGTGCAAGTTTACCTGTCAGTCATCCACAAGGGCATGTGATAGCAGAGAGTATTGTACGTAGGCACTTCCTCCAGAACTTTGCTTTATGGGAGAAGCCGCGTGCCAATTGTCGTGAAAAATACGAATTTGTTATATGTAGGATACTACTACAGTAGGCCAGGTTCCATATATAGGCACCTACTCCGTTACTGATATTATGAAAAGCAGATTAGTAATTATTTCACTCCATGTGGTGTATCTAACATCTCATTGAGAGCCGTTGCAGCATAGGCACATTGCGACTTGCGGCCGAGGGCCGTGCACTTTATAAGGCCCTCCCTTGCAGGCTGCAACACACATTAGCGTGCATATTCACCTGGAAACACTTAAGCAGTTGCACGGCGCTAAAAACACTAATCTATGTAGTTTTTTCTACACGTCGAGACTAGCACCCGGATTTTGGGGAGCAGAGGGGAAAATTAGGTATCCTGGCCAGGAACCTTGTCAGTTCACGAATCGAGCAGTAGTAGGTTCGTGAACTGACTTCAACAATTCTTCAGCACAAGTACCATTAGGTACCTACATGTGGCATGAGCGATAAGGATAGGCTGGCGTAGTACTGCCAGTTACTGCTCGCTCACACAGCCCCTTGCCCCTTGCAACTATCACGTTGCTACACAACTTGCTACTACTGCCTATCATGTTGCTGGGAAGGCACTAGCGGCTACTGGTAGGCTAATATTAGAGCCTAGTTTAAATAAACAATTTTTTTTTCTTACTGTGCTTTCAAATTTCTATAGAATAAACTATGGTTCTATTTGCAAAAATTCTAGAAAAATTACCAAATTTGTGCTGTAAGTATTTCTCTTGCATTTAAATAAAATTTTATGGTCTTATCTATATCGGCGGAGATATCCATAATTCTCCGCCATTCTAGATATATAATTGTGGAAATGACAGGGGTTGCGTTGATGCCAAGTATCTGAGTTTTGGGTAGTTGTATTGCCATATAGGGTAGTTAAGATACTCCTGCAAAAGCGAAGTACCCTTTTTTTTTTTGGTTTGATATCACCTAACCCCCGAATACAGACTACGGGCTTATGGCAAAGTATCCATTTTAAGCAATTTTTGAGGAAGTTATTTCAATGTCCCTGAATGTAGCTAGAACTAGTTTATTCAGGAATCAGTCTGTTCGTGAACTGACAAGGTTTCCGGCCACGCTAGAACACTTTCATTGTCAAACCTCGCTTAATTGCCCTTCTTGAAGGCATATTTTTTTTTTTTTTTATATCAATACTCGCATGCCGCCCTGAGGGCTATGGCGAGGTTAAATACAAAATGCGAAATAAGGAATAAGGAAAAATAAAATGACGAGATAGGTGCAGAAAAGTTTGATCTTCTCCCCGGCTTCACCCCTTCCGAAAAATGAAGGCATATGCATTTACCATAGAAAATTGACCATATGGGACATATCTTATTGCCTATATAGGGGTGGTGCCCTTCTTGACTATAGTTTATTATGGTTTGGCAATGCAGACTATGACCTCTTACGCTCTGTATTTGCTGATAATGTTAAAATAGGCTTATTCTCACCTTTAAACTCTCTGTTGCCTGTCACTTGCCATTCTCCAGCCCCACAAGTTGACGTTGACCATCAGCTGCATGTTTAGCTCCCTAACCATCTACAGATTCACTGCAGTAGGATTTATAATTGTTTTGTCTCGCCCTGTGCAGCCTCACCTCTGCAGTCAAGTCTATGAGTTCAGCATAACTTGCACTCGCTCTTATCCTTCCTACCTCACTGCCAGTGTCGCTGTATCACTCTATTCTGGGTCAGTGAATCGATCTGTTTTCCAGATTGCCGAAAACACTACTAACAGCTGCGAGTTTGCAGGTGCGAATTCGCTGCTAGCACGCTGTTTTTTAAACTGGCGACGGCACTGCCAAATTAGCAGGCGTAGCGGCCTGCATCTTTCGCAGGTGCGCATTGTCGCGTAGCGAGCTGTTGTACGGACTGGCTTGCGAGAAAGCTGAGGCGCAAGCGAAAGCTGCATGCATATATCGCAGGTGTGAAGTCGCGAGCTTAGCTTGCTCTCATACCAACCTGTCGGGAACACGTGACGGAGGAAGGTCTTGGCCATCGAAGGAAGTGGGGAGATACCCAAAGGAGAAGTGTGCTATCGAGCCTGAGTAGGACAACAGTATCGAGGCAGGGTTATGGAGCTTTTGAACGGGGGGCGGGGAGTTTTTCTCACGATCATCCTTTCATGATCACAGCAGAAGTCTTTAGTATTTCAGTGCAAAAGTTTATTAGGTTTCTTCCGTTCTTCAGTTTACTGTATTTAGTTTATTTTTTTTTCTTTTTTCTTTCATTACTCGCGTGCCGCCATTTAGTTGTTTAGTATACTGTGTTTCGCCACATCTCGACGCACACCACAATTCGACGCACTTTCCCACCAAAACTGAGCGAATGAGAACCTGTATATTTCCACGAACAGAACCTACTTTTCTATGCGCCTTTTAGGAGGCTTAAAGCAAGCATCATTCTTCAGATCCTGCATCTCTACTTTTAAAAAAAATGTAGTTATGGATGAATTATATCTCTGCACATTTGCACATAAGTCTTGGCATATATTTTTGCGGTAAAATTGCAGATATGGAAATCTACCCACTGCACCTGCAATTCATTCAATAGAAACATTTAAACACTTTATTTGAGTAATTTATCCCTATGGAGATATACAGGAATGGTATCAACAAAATCCTTGAAGTAATCATTGAGTTGTTCAAAATATTTTCATTCTCATAGAAATATTGCATATTAATAGTATCGGAAGAGGATCTGAAAATATATATCAGCATGCCAACTATGCAATATATCAAAATGGACTGAATAAAGTCAAGTGAGTCAATATACAGCTAGGAGAGACCCTTTAATCACAAGACTATGGCCATTGGTGTGATAGTGCTAAAAAAGAGTAGTATGTTCAGTCCGCTGAAATATTGTATAAGAATCCCATACAAATAAATGCCAAGACATTGTTACCAATTTCGCTGTGCCATAATTCCTTGAGAATGCGTTCTTTGAGCGAGCAGAGGTGCGGAATATGAAGAACAAGTATTTATTTAGTGTCTCTAAATAGTGCTTACAAAATTCTGTTCTAGTGGTTGAGGTACACGCTCTTCTGCGTGGCTAGTTTTGGTGGGAAAGTGCGTCGAATTGTGGTGTGCGTCGAGATGTGGTGAAACACAGTACCCAGTCGATTATCTCCCTCATGAACTTTGAACTATTTCCCTCCTACAGTTGGCGGTCCTAGGAAGGCAGGAGCTCTTACTTGTGAAAGAGGAAACATAGAACTCGATAGAAGGATCAATGTGTGAGAAGAAAGAAAGCTTGCTAGCGCAGATCTGGCTCGACGAAGTAGCGGGCCTATTATTGAGTATTAGAACGATAAGTTGGAAATAACAATCCATATACGAGACGTGAAATCAGCGTGGTTCAACAAGGTAGTATCCCCAGGTAAGATAGTGAACTCTAACTCTAAAGGCAAGAGTAAGGCCTCTTCAGCAGGGGATCTAGAAGCATCATCCTGGTCCCTACCAGTGACCTGCCGTTTATCAGGATCCCAGTTCCAACGACTCTGGTCCCGACGAGTCCGACTGACGATCCCTACCCGAAGCTCGACGGTGTCTTGCTCCCGAGACTCCAACTTGTATGTAGGCAACAGCTACCCCAAGTCTGGCAACACCGGTAACCAGCACTTCAGGGCCTCAAGAAAGCAGTGGCAATATGGACAATGGATTCTTTGGATTTCTTGGACTGAAGAAACTTACCGGTGAACGAGAGGCGCTGTCTGTCGCCCAGTTCCGGGATACGCTGGAGTTATACTTTCCCAACTCGAGAGATCTCACAATTGAAGCAGCTAGAAATTTGGCGAAGATCATGTTTCTTCAAGGCCTGCTCGAAGGAGAGTCGAAGGAATGGTGGAAAGGTTTCGTTGCTAAGTACCAAAAAGCGTCATTTGATGAAGTGATGATAGCAATGGGTGCAGAATTCCCAGAACAGATTACATCAAAGGATGATGAAATCGCCCAAGTTTTGAACGAGGCTGCTAAGTTGCAACAGGGTAGTGAAACCAAGCAGTATATAGATAAAGCCTGGAAGTTGGGAGGGGTTTAGGATCGGATTTTGAGAATATGCTTGCCCACCAGCAATTTGTGTATGGAATTGATGGTAGATTGTTGGAAATAGGGATGAATCTCCAGTTAAATGCACCATATCCGCGGAATGAGGCCGCCACGCTGTTTCAAAATGGGCCTCTGACTTCAGATCAGGGTACACAGCAATCGGCTGTTCAATGACCGAACCCTGGTTATGAGACTACACCGAACCCCAGCTGGCCATGGGCGAAGACACAGGAAGAGTAGAGCCAAGAGTTGCTGACTGTACATGAGAATCTGGTCATTCAAAATCTAGGGGCTTGGTATGAGACTACTTATGTAAGCTTCAAAATCTCGTTTGCAAAGCCCCACCTGGCACTGATCCATGATCATCACACCCTCCACACTGGCTATAGCCTCGGCCTTCTCCTCTGCCGCCCCTCTAACCGCCCTGTGTATTTGCAGCTTCTCAAGCTCTGTTTCCACCGTTACTGGCCTCTCCATCAAATCTCGGCTCCCCACAAGACTACGGCTCTTATCATGCCGGTGCGCACCGTTTGCGACGAGACTGGACTGAGTCCCCTCTGCGAGTTGCCCAGCCCAGCCTGGGCCCCCAATAAAGGCTTTACTCTTACATCATTTATTCAAGCACTATTAGATTCATCGGTTCCTAAGATCAAATGCAAGGCAGTTAGGTTCCTAGGAGTTGCTGGCAGAGGTATACATATCGCAGAACAAATTCTAGAGAAATCATACGTGGGAAATGTTACGGGTTGCAACCAACCATCTTGCAAACCGTTGCACCAAAAGGTAGAACTACCGGTGACTCCTGATAGTATGGTCGGGATATATAGGAGTATCTATGTATACGGGCTCTTGGTACCATTTGCACCAGATCTTCAGGCATAGCAGGGGTAGGCCGGTCACATGCACTCGTACTACATCAGACAAATTCATAGGAATTGATGAAGCAAATGAATATGTGGTAAGGGAGCTAAAAGATGAGTACAATCCAGGTGGTACTATGAAGTCTCGTGTATATTTACAAAAGACGGTAGTACGAAATGTCATGAGTTTTCGAGGAGTGAAACGTGGAATGAATAGCACTATTGGTATTCCATATAGAGGGACCCGACATAACAAGGTTAATGACCAGAGAGATATTATACTCATAGTAAACTTACTTCTGAAAGAGGGAGGAGGTAAATTCTCAATGGGGAGGTGGAGTACGGGTACAACATCAAGTCCTGTAGAGATCAAAGAAAGCTTGGACACATATGGGGAGGGATTAGCAGAATTATAGATGGGGAGGCCCTTAGCTGCAAGTATATTGAAAAGGACTAGGGGAGATAAAGTGTGGAGAGAAAATGTAGAAAGCACAGAGGTGTTTGTTGACAACGGAGCCTTCGGGGTGATATAGAAGGGGATTCCTAAAGCAAGCAATTGCAAGTTGAAAGACTAGGTTACAAGAAGCATACTATATAGAAAAAGGAAACAGGATAGACTTCAAGATTCTGAAATACATGAACATTTTTTGTTAGAAGCATTCGTAGGCAAAGAGGCACTTTTGCGTTTCTTAGTGGCGTCTGCCAGTAGTCATATTGCAGGTGGAGCAGTCGCTTCTCCAGTCGAGGAGTTAACACTGCTAGCATCTGGGAGAATACTGGTAGCGATTTCGGTAAGTTTGGATATCTCTGAAGCTAGAGTGTTATGGGATTGCAAGGGCCCTGGACTTACTGCACCTGAGTCTATGTGAACCGGTCCAGTTTGGCCTCACTTTTGCACACGGCGGTGAGCTGCGGATTCACGATATTATGTGCTAACTTGTTCAGCCTTCGTGTTTTGCAAATTGCTGATATCATGAGCCAACCTAGCCTGCTCAATAAACCGGAGTTTCTCATCAGGATTGAGTATATGATCATAATTGGGAGGTACAAATGGCTGAGCGCCCCCACGGGGGCGCCCTAGCTTTCTGGGTGCAGTATTTGGGGCTATGGCGGGAATCAGGATTTCATTGTTTTCCAATGTGGTGATTGGGAATTCAGATGGTTGTGTTGCATTTGGGGTATCATTCTGTGGTAGTTCCCTAAGCTACGTTTGAGTTTGCGGAAACTGCGTCGGTGGTTGCAGAAACTGCACTGAGGTATCCGATGGTTGCGGAAACTGCGTTGGAGTTTCCGGTGGTTGCGGAAACTGCACTGAGGTATCCGGTAGTTGCAGAAACTGCGTTGGAGTTTCCGGTGGCTGTGGAAACTGCTTTGTAGTTTCTGGAGGTTGCAGAAACTGCTTTGAGGTTTCGGACTGCGTTGGTGGTTGCAGAAACTGCACTGAGGTTTCCGGTGGCTGCGGGAACTGCATTGGAGTTTCTAGTAGCTGCGGAAACTGCTTTGAGGTTTCCGCAACCTCTAAGACTCCTACTTGCGGTGCTCGGGCAAGCTTTGCGGCCACGGTAATATTTGCTAGAACATGTTTGAGTAGGGTTAGTAGAGTATCAATATGCATCCCTAAAGGTGAATAAAGAATTTTCCGCTTTCCTGTGAGTACTTGTTGTAAAGAAGCAAGGTCAAACACATCTGTACAATACCTTGATATACGGTTGATATCATCATCACTCAGAAATACAAATTCGTCACTAAAAGAATTTGCACCAAAACTATATACTGAGGACAGATGTTTGTGAAATTGATGCAGTGCAGATTTCATAGCTTCTTGTTGTACTTTAGATGTGGGCGTTTTTCTCGGAGGAGCAGTATACACGTCGGAAACGTTTAGTAGCGGTAGCATGATGGGTCCTATGGTTTCCACATAGTCAATCTCAGGGATTAGTCGTAAGTGACATCTATCGCAACAACTGGGGTCGCATATATGGCTGCTGATACTTCCATTCCAGTGCATATATATGGCTGCTTACACTTCTATTCCGGCGCGCATATATGGCCATTGCGGCGGGCATATATGGCTGCTTATCCTGCCATTACAGCGGGCATATATAGCTGCTTGCACTTCCATTCCAGCGCGCAAATATGGCTACTGATACTTCCATTCCGGCGCGTATATATGGCTGCTTATACTCATTGCGGGTTTTTGCGGGTTTCACGGAACCCCGCGGGCGGGTTCTCAAATGGCGAACCCGCCCGACGGGTCCTCGACAGAGGCGGAACCCGCCCGCTGGAGCGGGTCAGGCGGGTTGGGTTACGGGTTACCCGACTAATTTGCGCACCCTAGTCGGAAAACCATAGTCTATTGGAAAGCTATAGTCCACCACTATCATAGCTGCTGGGAGTCGCAGTTTGTTGGAAAGACATAATCCGCTACTATCATAGTCTGTTGGAAGTCGTAGTTCGTTGGAAAGCTATAATCCACTACTATCATAGTCCGTTGGAAGTCATAGTTCATCAGAAAGCCATAATCCACTACCATCATAGTCCATCAGAAGTTGTAGTTCGTCGGAAAGCCATAGTCTGCCACTATTACAGCTGCCATGTTTGCTACTATCATAGTCTACTGAAAACTTGAAGCCATAGTCCATCAGAAGGTATAAGTGTACAGTAGTTCACTGGAAAGCTATAGTCCACTGCCATTATAATCTACCTAACTGCTAAAATCTGCTAAACTGCACTGCTCGCTGAACTGCCATAGACTGCCACTGCTAAACTGCTATAGCTTTAGCTATATAGTAAAGTTTACTTATTCTCCATAGGACCATAGAGATTATATACTCTACTACTGCTACTATTCTACCTCTCAGGCACTTAGGTTCAAAGAAATTATTTATCAGCAAGCACAATTTCTATTCACAATGTCTCACCAAATACAATTAAAACTGAGTGGTAGAAGGCTGGTAATGATGTTCAAAATTAAGTGGAAAGGTAGTTTGGTTGGCGGAAAGCTAGAATCGGACACCCGAAAGCCATTCCGCTAGCTGGTTGCATTTCCGCCGGTGGGGTTTCCGCCCAGCAAAACTTGTCACTAAGAAAACCGGGTTAAGATCTCCCAGACGCTTCCTAGCGGAGTCCAACCATTGTCCTGAAACTCCGCTTAGTCAGCGTCTGTTTACGAGACTAACGGCAGTTCTATTTCACACTGGCGACTTTCATTCCATCTCCTCTAGGATTGGTGCCCTGAAAAACAGTAACGCTGCTGGGCCCCTCACTTGGTCATCCTACTCTATTTCGAGCTCGCAATCTTGAAAGAAAGTCTCCAGTCAGAGCAGCCACCTCTCGGCTAGCAAGCCCTAAACCGCCTTTACGGTGTAATCTACTCAACAGCTATCTCCCGCAAGGCCCATACCTTGTCCCTGCCATAGGCTTTTGGCCTATACGCGAGGTTATGTGATCCCAAAAAAAAAAAAAAAAAAAAAAAAAAAAAAAAAAAGCCCCACACTTCCTTCGATCGCACCGGAGCGTCAATTCAAACATTCCTAAGGCATTGCTCCGGCTGGCTGGGACAGGCCGTCCCAGGAATGGCAACGGCGGCCGCATCATCCGGAGACCCGAACACGAAACTAACACTCCAAACACACACTCGACAAGAACAAGAACGGCGCAAGGCATCACCTTGCCGTGGTGAACAGCTGTATGCGGGGTTATGTGATATTAAAAAAAAAAAAAAAAAAAAAAAAAAAAAAATGCAAGGCATCCTTTTTTTTTATATATATCATTACTCGCGTGCCGCCCTAGGGGCTGCAAGGCATCCTAACACCATGAAACAAGAGTGGCCAGGGCCGATCCTAGTGCTTTGCAAGTACGGGCCGTAGTGGAGCGCATCCGCTAGGGAAGCGCACTCGTAGAGTGGGGCGTTGGGGATGTGAAGTTGAATTTTGATTCGGTGGTGTCATGTGTCACATCCGGCGGAGAATGGGGAGGAATATGACATTTTAGAGAATTTCTTCGCCGGGGTCAAGTTCTAGGAGGGCGCGGGGTCAAGTTCTAGAAGTTAGGAGAGCGGGGGCGGCGGCGCGATGAGGCCATGTACGTAGAAATTTCGTTTAGCCTTTCTCTGGACTATGAGGGCTTGCCCAGGGACCCTGCCATGGCCACGTGCTAAAAAAAAAAAAAAAAAAAAAGAAAAAATGTGTCACATTCATGTGGGTTGTCGGGTATGCAGTGTATGCGGGGTAGTTACCTTCCCAATCATCTACTCAAGCCCTAGCAAACGAGTTCCATGAGTTCACAATCAGAACTAATAAACTGTGGACTGCTCGTGATGTTTTCAGGCTTATTAGATGGTGTGTGAAGAAGAGGGGTGTACCGGTACCTCCAACTGAAGTGTGAGGTTACCTCTTCAGGTAGTACCTCTTCGGGTAGGAGGGAGACGTTACCTCTTAGGGTAGCGAGATGGGATGAAGGAAGGGTATTTAAGGGAGGAGAAACTCCTGGGCTTTTCTTTCTCTCACTAGACTTCAATATATACATCTCTCACGCTGCCTCGTGCCATTCGCCTCGTGCCATTCTCCTCGTGCCATTTGCCTCGTGCCATTCGCCTCGTGCCCATTCCATCCGAGGGGACAGACGTGAGTCCCCTCACAAGAAGAACTCAAAGTAGTTGTTCGATGACGAAGACCGCACTCATTGCAAACCAACGAACTTCGCTAAAGGGAAACTGGATATAGATGGTGAACAAAGGTTGTCTATCTTCTCTTCCCTCTGTTCTAAACAACTCTACAGTACCTTGCTAATTCCTATTAGCTTGGTTGAATGTATTACATATCTTCGACGCCACTATGCTCGCTATTTCGGTCTAACTGAATAAAAGATACATGACATTATTCATCGTTTCTTTGGCAATGACCTTCCTGTGAATGATCCAGTCTGTAGGTGTGTCCGGCACCGGGTCATGGGATTCGGACTTTGCCGCACCTGGCAAACCAGAACGATAAACAATTAAGGTACCCCCAGAGCTATTCCTCTCAGAAATGCCTCTTATATTGGTATCATCCTGACCCTCAATAGGCACATTGGCTCCGGCGTGTATAGACTCTAGAGATGAACCTATCTTAATCAAATACTTGATACAAGAATTTCAATTGGAATGCCGTTATGGAATCTTGGAATTCGCACATGATATTGTTGTGAATGAATCCACTAATAGTTTATCTAGTTCCTTAGTATAATTCTGTCATTCTTGGACAAGGTGAAACTGTCATATTTAGTGTTCCGGTGCTTTTATCAAATTTATCTCAAAATGTAGCAAGTAGAATTTCAATAGTTGCAGCGAAAATGTATGCCAAGACATTATGCAAGAGCCATAATTCCTCAAAAACATATAGTTCTGAAGATCGAAAGATGCAAAATGTGAAGAATAACCCTTGATTTAGGCTACTTCGAACAATATAAAAATATCTGCCTTTGTTGTTGAGATATATTCTCTTCTGCGGAGGGACACTTTTGGTGTAATACGAGCGTCGGGACGTGGTATACGTCGCGTTGTGGTGAAAGACAGTACCTTTGAGAATGCACGGAAACGATCTCTTTCTCTCTCTGTAGCTGTAACTCGCGCCCAGTCAGATGTATAATTTTATAGTGTAGGACTGATGGCAGCGTAAACCAGGTCATTAATGCCGCCTTCTTTAAAGATCGGATTTGGGTCCATAAAATATCCCTCCACGTAGGATACTGCAATATGTTGTTATACGTCACTTCCTTGACCTTCCTGACATTTGATTCATCTGCTTCAAACTTGGGCTTTGCCTCCGCAAACTTTTCTTCAACTGGAATGGCGGATCTACCAGCGTTGGCATTCTACTACTAAGTTCTAATCTCTTTATATCTGCCGCACTCAAGTTTGAATACAAAGTAGGCCGCCTCGCCTTTCTCTCCTTCGTATCTCCTTTGATGTTATCATTGTTGTTACCCGCTTTTTTTGTGGCCTGGTCCCTCATTATTGTGGATTTTCTGCCGACACATTAATAAGCCGATCAACTTGCACATTCCAGAAAACATAAACTCACTGGTAAAAACGATAGGTAGTCTGGAAGCGAGGCGGAGCGGCGTAGGAATAGCGCAGCGGAGGCGTAACATAACTAAAGTGGGCGATACCGTAACGAAACATAGTGAAGTAAAGCGTGGTGGAACAAGGAAGAGCTTTTCTGTAGACCCTGAATAGGGAGAAATGTCCTTCTTTCCTTTATGCGCCCTGTGAGTAAAAGTTGATTGTTGCGAGAGGGAGAGAGAGGAAGAAAAGCGTTCCTAGAATCGTGCCAAGCCCTATCGTCAGCCAAGCCCAATCCTGCCGTCTCGGCCTATCAACAATGTGACGACACTGGTTAGTTACGAGACTAGTGACGACGTGCTTTAGCCGTATGAGACCTTTCGTAACCAGATGTCAGCGTCGCCAACGTCAACCTCAGCTCTACTTTAGTTGGCTTAACATCATGTACTCTGGTTGCATAACCTCCAGTTTCGATCTCTTCACAATTTTATTGTAATATACAGGTTGTTCTGCCGTTGTCCAACCCCCGCAGTGACGAGGTGCCCTCCGCTCGCACGTACTTGTACATAGGTTGTCCTGTCACAAACTCACAGCGCAACACCTGCCTAACCTGACGACGTGAGTCCGCGCAGAATTACCACCAAGCCCAATGATTACAGAATTTCCGATGCCTAAAAATGTCGAAACCAACAATAACATGTGGTTAATCGTAGGAGGTTAACTTAAGGGATGTAGAGCGACTCTTAAAATGGTTGTGTAGTTCTTACATAAGCATGTTGCATATGAATAGTTAATTAAGGAATATGATATTGCAAGTGTTATCATGACTCGATTATTTGTAATACAAATAGTGTGAATAAAAACAGGCTTTTTATTTATTTATATATTTTAATATCACATAACCCCGCTTGCAGCAGTTCGCCATGGCAGGGCAATGAAAACAGCCTGACACCTAGATTGTGCCTTTGTGACCAGTTATTTGAGGAAAAATCATGCACAGTAGTTATCATAAAGATTAAATATATAGAGGCAATTGAGGGTAATCTTTGATGGAACTTCAGCTGAGAATATTTTGAAGTATACAGTGTTTTTTTGTTTTTTTTGTTTTCTTTTTGATCACATAACCCCGCATACAGGCTACAGGCCTATGGCAGGGAAATATACAGGGTTCAAAGACGGTATATATTGAGAGACATACGTATTAAGAAAGGTACGTACTGAGAAAGACACATATCCAGAGAGGTACATATCGAAAATGGTGCATTTTGATAATGGTACATATTTACAAAAGTATATATTGAGAAAGATACATATCCTTGCGATATACTCTTTTTGGCATTTAAAAAAATCGCAAAACGAGTCGCTCTTAAATGCAGACTAGAGCTGCATAGGATCTGCTTAATGCAGGACACACTTTTCCTTAAGTTGTATAGTGTGAACCAGGCTAGGAGGACTTTCTGCTAGGTACTATATAGTTCAGTAGCTCCCAAAATAGTTCTTCTCTAACCAAATACAAGAACTTGTCTCAAGTAGCCACCAGCCTCACTCTGATCTAGGTCTTCTATTATTCTAATACTAATGCTAGAACGTAACTAAAAATTATATAAAAGGCATATCTATGGACAACGGTAGCGCGTTGTTGAACTTTATATTCATTAGCTTGCCCTTTACTTTTAATCCTATAACCTCGGTACTCTCTCACAATAGAAGCAAATCAAAATTCAAAAAGCGTTTTCGCGTCCGGACACAGTCTCACCTGCACGCTGTGTCACGGGTGCCTGGACACAGTGTCAGTTGCACGTTGTGCCATGAGTGTCCCGGGCTTCATGGGCGCCTTGGGAATCATGGGTGCCCTGGGCATCATGGATATCCAGTGCCATTATGGGTGTCATGGCACCCAGTCTCACCACGGGCATACAGTAACATTGAGATTCTCCACTCCAGTGAAGCCATAACAGGAAACTGAGGGATCCATCAGATCTTATAGAAGCCCAGATGGATGGTTCACGTCTGTAAGACGATTTGTGGTCCTGGGAGATTAGTTTGTCTGCAACTTTCTCAGCACTTCATCGTATTTCCCTATCTACTCCGGCAAGCGAGTAATGATATAAAAAAAAAAAATCCCTATCTGCTCAGCCAGTCCTGTCAGATTGCTTCACTCTCTTATATAGAATAATTCCAACGGGCCGTTAAGTTCTTGCTTGATGTAGGACGAGGTGGATAGAACGTTAGGATCTAGGGCCGGCTTACGTGACCATATCTTATCTTCTATTTCCCACTTTCCATAATTTTTTTTTCCATTTTCTACTCACCTTCATCTCCTATGTATTTATCTCGCCATAGCCCATGGGGCGGCATGCGAGTAATGATATAAATAAAAAAAAAATAAAAAAATAAAAAATAAAAAAATAAAAAAAATTTGATGTAGGATATGTGAGTCTGGTCCGAGTACTTGGGAGAGCAGCCTTCAGAAGGCTCAGCTTCTAACAATACAGCAATATGAGATAAGTTCACTTAAATGAGTATCATCACATAAGACCCAAACGTTGGAATCCTCGGAAATCTCTTCATCTTCTAAAACGGAACCGGTAGGTACATATTAACTCCCTTAGTTATCTGAGAATAGGAAACATCCCCTCTTCAAGCCGGTATGACTGGCATGGGGTTATTTCCCCTGTAGCTAGCCGATGAAAGAGCAAGAAGGTTTGAGCATAACTCTTTCCTATTGACTTAACATTAGTGTCGCGGGCCTACCCGGGCTGTCAGGGTGACCGAACAAAGTATCAATGATAAGCGATGAGAGATGACGCATGATAATCACGCCATCCATAGTTATGATGGTGAAGAGAGAGATGCTTGTTAGTTAGCACTCAATGTTAAATAGAATAATGCAAATAACCGACACGCTGGACGCCTATATATAGAGGCCTCCACGGCCTCTATACAAAGGTCAAGTTCCAAGCGTTGTCCTAAGTTACACTTACATTTCGCTGCAATCGCAGACACCGTAACACGGGCTGGGTATATCCACCTGAGCTGACCCGTAAGGCTACTAGTGGAGACTGGCCTGGTCAACCGATGGCTACAACAGGGCGATGCAGATGACATGATGGGGACGGAAGTGTATCACAAGCAGAGCACACGGTTTATGCAGTGACATGTGCACCACTGGGTGGCAAGAGCACGCGGATGGATTGAGCACAGCCTCAATCATAGCTACTAAGATGTTGATTGCTAGCACCGATATTTTTTTTTTTTTTTTTTTTTTTACATCACATAACCCGGCTTGCAGCGCCAAGCCATGGCAGGGTCCCTGGGCAAGCCCTCGAAGCCCGGAGACAGGCTTAACAAACAAAGAAATTTCTATCTACTTCTAGAACCTGATTCCAGAAACCTCCGGACGGTCCTTCCGGTTTCTGCCTCAGGGAGGCTCCACTATATATCTCCCCCTCTCCCCCCTCTCCTAGCACCGATAGTATGAGTAATAGAATAGACAGAAGGCAAACGCGAGGATCTGGCTATATAAGGAGGGCTTTCTGCCCTCGACAACTGGTCAAGCTTCAAGTGGTGTCCTAAGTTACACCACTCACTTTAGCTACATTATCGTAAACTCCGTAACAATTAGTATAGCCATTATCCGAATATTATACGACATACCTATTCGCGGAATGCCTCAACATTAGGCTTTGAACTGGAAGATGGCTGCCTTCCCTCCACCCTGGCCTGAATATCTTGATTTTTTCATTCAGATATCATATAATTTTTGGTATGCCGATAGTACTACTAGCCTATCACCCCCTGTGGGAATTTTTTTTTTTTTTTTTTTTTAATCAGTGATCGCATGCCGCCCTGCGGGCTTTGGGTAGGAGATTTCAACCATGTGGCAGTCCGTCGGGATACAAAGGATGAGTGTGACAGCTAAAACCCAGGAAGAGCTGTTGTGCCGCAAATCGTTGCCCCATAGACCCCTAATAGAAATATTACTCTTTTGCTCGACTTATGCACAAATCCTTAGATATAATTATCCACCATAGGGCTTGCTAGCTGTGGCAGTCAGCGTGTGTTTTTTCATTTTTATTCTTTTATATCAATACTTATATATCGCCTATATGTTACGACGAGGAAAGTACAAAGGAGATAATAATGAGAAAACCACAGAATCAAAAACTAAACTTTCCACAACCAAGCCACCAACTGCAGAACAATAGCGCGCCATTGCCCCATCATCTCTCCACCCACCTCAACAGTTCTGCCAGTGGGCTTGGTCTGTCCTCCTTGCCCGCGGTAGTCAGTGGCGTCCAGCTATTTATTTGGCGGCCATATCGTTGTCTACCCTGCGGTCTTCCAGCAGCAGCTTCACCACGTTGTGTACAGCCATTTCTGCCAGCGGTATTGATGTCTATCCTATTGTCTGCAAGCAGCAGCTCCACCACCTTGTCGTGCCCTCGGCTAGCTGCGATATCCAGTGGTGTCAAACCATAGTCGTTAGCGATATTCACGCCAACCCTGCCGTCTGCCAGCAGCAGCTCCACCACCTTGTCGTGCCCCTGATCAGCTGCAGCAGTCAGTGGTGTACAGCCAGTCTTGGCAGCCGTATTGACGTCTACCCTGTTGTCTGCAAGCAGCAGCTCCACCACCTTCTCGTGCCCTTCGCCTGCTGCAGTATTCAATGGCGTATAGCCATTATTCTCAGCGATATTGACATCAACCCTGCTGTCCGCCAGCAGCAGCACCACCACCTTGTTGTGTCCATTGCCGGCTGCGTAATTCAGTGGTGTCCAGCCATTATTCTCAGCCATATTGACGTCAACCCTGCTGTCTCCCAGCAGCAGCTGCACCACCTTGTCGTGCCCCTGATCAGCTGCGGCAATCAGTGGTGTACAGCCAGTCTTGGAAGCCGTATTGATGTCTACCCTGTTGTCTGCAAGCAGCAGCTCCACCACCTTCTCGTGCCCTTCGCCTGCTGCAGTATTCAATGGCGTATAGCCATTATTCTCAGCTATATTGACATCAACCCTGCTGTCCGCCAGCAGCAGCTCCACCACCTTGTTGTGCCCATTGCCGGCTGCGTAATTCAGTGGTGTCCAGCCATTATTCTCAGCCATATTGACGTCAACCCTGCTGTCTGCCAGCAGCAGCTGCACCACCTTGTCATGCCCTTTGCCAGCTGCAGTATTCAGTGGTGTATAACCATTTTTGTTAGCCCTATTGACACCGGCCCTGCCATCTGCAAGCAGCAGCTCCACCACCTTACTGTGCCCATTTCCGGCTGCGTAATTCAGTGATGTCCAGCCATCTGAATCCCCCTTCTCTACATTTGTTCCTAAAGCGAGTAGAGTTCGAACGGCATCCTCGTCCCCATCGCGAGCGGCACGTTGCATGGGCCCCGAAAAGAACTTCCTTAGTATTAATGGTCGGCGTGACCTGTGGTGACCCGTAGCTGAATGAAGCAGAGTTTCGACTTGGTGGGGCTGTGAGTCCCAGAGATCAGATAGGTAAATAGGTAGCTCAATTACCGAGATCTCTGAAATTGAGAGATCACCCAAGCTCATTTTTGAAAACATCGACCACCTACAACCTCTTGTCGAGCTACTTCTGGTGAACATGGAGTAAGAATCACCAATCATCCACCAATTCTGAATTCGTCTGTAAGGCCTTGAGTTCTTCAACTCGTCCGTAAACGACGGTAGCACCAACCGCCATGATCGCATAGATCGCAAAGATAATGTGCTACGACATGATGCTGTTGTTCTAATGGATGCAACGTCACTATCGAGAACCTGGGCATTCTTGAATTTGGGTACTGGTATCTTGAAACCATCCTTTGCAGATAGCATGCTTATAATCTCAGATTGATTATCGACTGTCGCAGGCTCCATTTCATCGCTGGTTGGAGGACCATGACAGCTGAGAATTTCTCGCAATTGGATTGATATCGCATGGTTGGATTCTAATACTTCATGTACTGCTTCGTGCAATTTCTGAAGATTCTCAGAAGCTTCTGCCGCAGTATTGCTGTGCAGAGAGATCAGTTTTTCTGCACCCCCGTAAAAAAGGTTAATAGAGTAGGTGTTTCAAGTTACCATTGAATAATTCCCAACATCAGGTTCAAACTCAACTTGTGCCGTTGCAGGTCCTCAATAAAAACTGCAACTTCTACCTCTTTCCAAAGTGCCCATTTGATCCTCTCGAATAAAAGGCTTGCTTTGTTCGCTAAAGGTTGCACGCAGCAGGGATCACTAATCCCTACAACCTCGCTCACATACTTGTCCAGGTTGGAAGTGATCAAAACACATCCACTCAAAGTTGTAACAAGGTGTTGAATAGACAACATCTTTAATCCACTTTGGTTTGGAACCTTAGTTGTCCCAAGAATAAACTGCTGAACCTGGCAGAAGATGGCACTCATATCTTGCAATTCTCCAATTAGGCGGTTGATGGATTCTGGTGCCTGCTTTGCTCGCATCCCACAATCATGAAGGTCCTTCAGCATGCTTAGAATCTTTGCTGAGATGGAAACGAGACCAGCAACTGAAGCGACTATAGACAATGGATCGGACATCACTTTCGGACTTGTTGGACCTATAGGGTGGTCAAGTGGATTTTTGGTAAAGGCGATGTGGGTTAATCCGGCAGAAAATTAATTCATGAAGCTCCGGCGCAAAGGCTAAACTGATATGAAGGAATTCCTGGACGGTATTTAATCTGCTGTGAACCTCTAAGGAAGGTCGGTATGCTAGCCAACCTCTCATAAAGATGAGCCCACCAGCTTGTAATCGTGTCAGTTGTCTCGCTTCGTCTCGCTTCCCTCCAATAGAGTAACTAGTTCAGCATAGTGTGGCAGTGCGATAAGACGAGTTGATAAGGTTGAGAGGTTGTGGTGTCACCAAATGCAAGGCTTTGCGGGGCTGGGAAGCTTAAGCGTGTTGCACAGGCGGTTTACTAACTGCAGTACCAGAAATAGTCAGGGAAGCCAACAGTAACCAGACAGATACATGGATGGCTGCAAGACATTGGTGAAAAGAATCATCACGGAAACCCCAACTTCAAGTGCTTTGATCGCGCGATATTATCATCATAACCCAAAATACATATGTCGTACTAGGCAAATTTGCAATGCGGCGAGTAAAGTGATTCCGTTACCTTCAGAAATAGCATTACTCATCATACTTTGACCAAGAAGCATGCTTAGATTTTGCTGCAGTTCTGAGACCAACTTTTTTGGAGTAACTGTTCACGGTCTAGAGGACAGAGATCTCTGATGATTGAAAAGAGTCTTGAAAAGACATACTAGCATCCGCGGGAAGTAAAATAATTCTGGAGTTGAGAAGCGAAGTTCTGTTATTTGCTGGGTACGGTACACCCACCAACCATGATTAATACAGTAATTACCCGAATTGCTTTACCTAACATTGCAAAATTCATTATCGACTATTTCAAAGGGCCTCCAAGATCAAACATCTCAAGTGATTTTAATGCAACTGCGGCTGCCTCCACCGGAAGATTAAGCACAGATTTATCCACTTCCTCGTGGACTTTGCAAACCCATAGGCTAGATCTGGAAATTCGTATCTGTTCTCGCGTGACGATTAGCAAACCGATAGATCTTTTATTGGATATTTGGTTTCCTGGTGGCACGTTGTGATGTGAAACAGCAAGATGAACTTGCGTAGCAGTTACATATAGCGTTAGTATCATACCAACCCTCTAGTACTGGCACTTGGCCAGGTGTGGGATCACCCCCCCCCCCCCTTCCATCTCGACCACTCACTCCCAAGTACCTTCTCCATCCATAAGTCAGATTCAACGTAAAAAAAAAAAACGCCCCGCCCAGTCAAGGACTTGAAAAACTACACAAAACTTTAACGTACCTCATACGCCTTTTTACGAGCTGTCTTCCAATATTGCAGTTCTAGCAAAAATTGAAACGTTAATTATTAAGTTGTTGCAACATTAACAAAAAGAAATTCAGCCAGATCTATATGAAGGTATTTAATAGACTTTATACAGACATAATCTACACTAGTGTAATTATCAAGAATATTCCTAATGGCTGCCGCCATGTGTTATGCGCTGGTGGTGCAACTCGAGTGGCCTCAGTGCAGATGCATTGGTAATAAAAGAAATATACGAAGCATAAAAGCGGAATGAAGCACTTCCATCTGACTGGTACAGTAGAAGCATGTTTGGTTTTATATATCCCCCCACCCCCGTCAGTGACTTACTGACCGCTAGACTGCCTCCGGTAACTTTCATGGTACGTAGTATAGCTAGATATTATATTTTGATTTGAGAATAGTACATTAACTATCCCTAATTGACCTGTAGTGGTCGTACTCAAGCATCTCTAGATCACCTCCTTCAACGTTAGAATCCATTTCTGGGTACTCTCATTCCCACTCTAGCTACAAAGTAACACCAAGCGTTACCGAACCCAGCCGCCTCACTCCCTCTCTTTATTTCTCCTCCTCGTACTTCATCCATTTCCTCTGCCTTTCCTCCCACTCCTGCCTTCCCTCCTCCTCCTCTTGCAACCGAACTATCCTCGCCAACTCCTCTACTTCTCTCCAGCCACCAACCTCTTCTACCCACTCACTCACTCTCCTGTCCCAATCGTCCCAAGACAGCCCCGGCTGCCCCCCAACCGGCACCTCTCCACTCACCACGCCCAGAGCCCGGGGCACCTGAAGGCCGGGTGCCCATATATTCACCCCTGGCGCCAACTGCTGCCCGACCACAACATGCTGCAAATATTGTCCGTCTCCCACCCCTGACAGTCCCATCCCAATTTGCCGTTGTCCAAGATGTTGTCCTTGTTCCTGCTGTAGATGCAACTGCTGGTACTGGACCTGTTGTGTCATGATTTCTTGCTGCCCTGGTAACAGCTGCTGTGCTTGGAGCTGCTCCAGCCACTGCGCTTGTCCCAATTGCGCCTGTGATACCTCTTGCGCTTGTTGCGCCTGTTGTGGCTGTTGTACCTGCTGTCCCTGTTGTGCTCGAAGTTGTTGTTGTGCTTCTTGTACCTGTTGTACCTGTTGTACTTGTTGCGCCTGTTGTGCCCATGGTGCCTGTTGCCCTGTTGCTGCCCCATCTGCTGCTGCCTCATCTGGTGCTGCCACATCCACTGCTGCCACATCTGCTGCTGCCACATCTGCTGCTCTCTCAGCGACTCTTGCTGCCTCCGCACGTCACTATAAAGCTCCGCCCGCGCCAAGTACGCCTCCCAGTATGCGTACTCATTTCCAGGGAAGATGTGGTGAGTGAACCACCGTACTTCTGGCAGGTCTGGAAGCCGCTGTACTTGCAACCTGGCCGGAGCTGGAGCCTGCTGAGAATTCGATTGCTGTTCATGCTGATGCTGCCCCGGTGTTGCAACCCCAAAGGTTGGTCCAGCCTGCCTTTGGCCCTGGCCATGCCCTTGCGCCCCTTGATGCTGAACCAGCATCTTATCCTGATCCCATACATTCCGGCGAACAATAACAGGTGGAAGGCGCCGTATCTGGTTTATCTGTTCCGCTACCACTATTTCCAGCCTCGAAGTAGCTTGCCACGTGCCCAATTGTACGGCACTGAGAGCAGATATCCCTGTCGTTCCATTAACCCAACGGCCATCACGCCATACCAACAACTGCCCTGCCGTCCCTCCAGCACTTGCAGGAGCTGTCGCTGGCGCCGGCAGCAGATTCGCTGGCCCGCTTATCATTGGGCCAATCCCCGGATGCAAACAAGGGGGCTGCGGATGCGGTGGTATCCGTGGTAAGGATGACTCCTGTTGCCCAGGGTTTGGGTTCAAACCCCCTGGCGGTGTTTCCGTCTCTGTCCTGGTGATACCATGGCTTATTCCACCAGAGTGTTGTCTGCTAGGGCCAGATAGGCTGCACGCATTCGGTGGGGCAACATTTGAGGGTCGAGGGACACTATAGTCACCCTGAACAGTGCCATCACGCATCCTTTTGCTGCTCAGGCTCCCTGATCCACCTCGTAATTTAAGCGCCAGATTTCTCTTCAATACTTGTGGCCTTCTATCAGTCCCCAAAGACATCGTACTCTGATCGGGTACAATCAACTCCCCACCTCGCACCTTCGGCATCCTTCCTCCTTCCAAGCTCTCGGTCTCTTCATTGAAATCCCCCTTCCTCCTTACCTTCGCCTCCACAATCGGAAGAAATTCAACAGCTGATGATGAGAGTGGCAAGGGTGCCGAAGCCCCAGGTGACACCTGGGCTGCTATCGTTTGTGACTCGAGACTTTGATCTTGGCCGGGCACTACAGCTAAAGGTCCAAACTTCACTATTTGCTGTCGTGACGGTATTCGTAACGGTGATGGGTTTTGGTACACCAGCAGAGGATAGCTATTCTGCGATCCTGACGTAGCTGAAAGCCGGACACATGATGCTTGTTGTTGACCTCGTCCTGAATGTTGCTCCAGTGTCTGTCCTGTCGGTCCCGGTGCTTTTCCCCACTCGGACTTCACGCTGGGGAGCTGCTCCGGCTCCTGGGCCTGGGATGACACTCTTTCCATTATCTTATCCAGCAGCCCATGTCCAATCGGAGGCGTTGCAGGATGTAGAACTGGCAGCTCAGGAGGCCGCTGGGGACATCGAGCTGCAATCACCGCTGTTTCTCCAAGCTTTTGTAGCCCATGCGGTATGTCTGTTTCCACTGCTTCCTGCAGCTCTTGAGGTCCTTGTAGTCCTTGTACTTCTCGTTCCTGCGCTTTGAGACAGTCTTGTCCTCGTCCAGAGCCTCTATTCACGTTACCCTCACTGCTCGCACCCTCTTGTGATGCCCCCTTGACCATCAGTTCCCGTAGATAAGTATTGCCTCCACCAACACCCAGAAAACACCAGCCAAGCTCGCAGTCTCCCAGTCCAAAAAAAAATAACTATAGAGCACCCAAAAGTCGCAGTGTATGTGCGTAGTAAACGCCAGTAGATGTGAGAGCCAGATATAGATAGCAGGATGTACTATAAAGACGTTCTGGAGACGGGCCATGTTGGGGCACAAAAGCTGCTGAGGCGGGGGAAAAAAACGGGAAAAGAGAGCAGAAACATGTGGGCCAGTTCTCAGCAGTCCGGCTGGGTGAGCAGGCTGCCTGGCAACACTTGGACTACTTCTCATTTTGGCAGCTCCCTTTCTAGCGAGCTGCTGGGCTGGGAGGAGACAACAGGTTCTGCGCCAGCAATCGCTGGCCCTGACAGACAGATCCCCGTTAGGCGCACCAAGGACGTGCTATGCCGATGAACTAGAATCGTCCGAGTGGAATATCTCTACGATGTCAAAAGACTTCTCCAAACCCTCCTATATCGTGTTATTGTGAGCGATCATCTCACCGCCAGATCCACATATTCCCATTGAATTTTTGCAACCCTACTAATACAATAAGCAGCACTATGGAACAAACTCCAATCCTAGACCATTCACATTTTCCAGAGTAAAGTCTCTCAAGCTCACTAATCGAACTCGCCAAACCGCCATATCCTTACCAGCAAGCTGTAGACTAATCCACTGAAAACTTTTGGCACTTAATGAGCCCATAAATCCCACTTAAGCTATGTCTTCCGATATCAGATAGGACCTAGGCCATGAATGCCTATGAACGGTGGAGGCGTTGTCAAGGTTCGTTTCTCCTGTGGACCAACCGCCTCCCAGCACTCCCTGACGTCCCTGACGCTCCCGACACCACCCTCGACGTCGTACCAGTCGCCCCATTACCAGTCGCCCCATTACCAGTCGCCCCATTACCAGTCGCCCCATTACCAGTCGCCCCATTACCACTAAGCGGAGATATCACCGCTGCCCTCCTCCTCTCCTCCGTCTCTCTATTTTCCTTCCTTATCGCCGCTCTCTCCTCCTTCAGCTCCTTCCTAATTACTTCCCTCTCCTCTCTCTCCTCCTTCCTAATCATCTCCCTTTCAATCCAACCCATCGCTAGCTCCTTATGTGCCAATTTGAATACCTCTTCTTGCCTCGTGCTTTCCAGTTTCAACTCCCTCTTTATACGACACCACTCGGTAACTTCTCTATCCCTTTGCAAAAAATACTCAGAACGCTTGCATGAGAGATGGCAAGCCATTAGGGCACTATTGTAGGCATAGAGATAGATGAGGATAGCTATGATGATGGCCGCAGGGAACCATATGCAGTGAACGAACAAATCAACCTCGTCAGAGGATAAATATCCCGTAAACCCGTTCGCAGTGGTGGCGTTAGAGTTGGCAGAGCTGTTGCCAATGTCAATTAAGGTACCGTTGTTGCTTCCATATCCGACTGTCAAACCACCAATTCTCCCCATTGGAGCAAATCCCTGCCGTCTTTGATGAACGTGCACATACGGCACAATGAATAAACTACGTCTCTCACGCCCGTTAGCCCTGCCATTTTCGCTCTTCCCTTCCAGCTAAACGTTAGAAACACTGCAGCGGCACTCACAGTGGCCCAGCACTCATGACAGCTACCATCCCCAAGAGCCCCCTCCAGGATATCATTGAAACCAATCTTAACGGGAACTCTAGGCCTTCAGAAAATGATTTGAACAGGTCAGCAAGATCTGCAAGCAGGGCCGGTGCAGCCTCCGCGCCCGCAGTGGCCGGTGCTGCGCTGTCGTTGGCTTGGTCCACTTCCATTCCAGGCGGACCGTCAACTGAGGCAAGAATGGAGATAAGAATATTTCGTCGACGAATAGGCAAAAGCCAATGGCGGCCGACAGCTTGAAGTCAGTTGTCAAGTGTTGGATTGTGTTGGATTGGAGCGAGGGGCTTTTGACGGGGCAGCAGTGCTGTGAGTGATGGGTGTTTCAGCCCTAGAGAGAAAGACGAGAGGAAGGCCTGGTGGTTGTGGTGCGCTGGTTGACTTCTGGGGCACAAGAACGTCACGTGGATGAATGCGTGCCCAGCCTCCAGCTCAAGTGCATTATGTAAGCTCCACATCCAAAATCTCGCCCTCTTATATCTCAACGCAATGCTCCCCCAGTCAGCCCATCCAACTCCTGAAGACGGGAACATCATAATCCAGGAGGCCGAGCTCCCTTTCTTCAACAGTTTCTGTGCCGTACACGAACCGTTCCTGTTCTCCTATTCGCACTAAGTCCATGCCCAAAAGTCTATATTCTGCAAACATTGATGACATGACACTCGCTGAAATTGCCCATTCATGCTCTGTATCTTGCCGCAACAATACAACCTAAGCAGTACACAGTCCCAGCCTGGGGAACGAGAAGATTGTTCTGCCTTAATAAATTCTGTCCATGAAGCCCAATTCAAGCGTTCATAGGGAGTCTCAACATGTAATATGCGGCCTTCACAATCATGAAGTCTGTCAGTGTCCATGTGCAAAGCCGAGCTACTGCCCGCACCACATGGCATACAGACTGATCCCTCCGGCGCTGTCCCTAGGGGGCTCGCGAGATATGCAGCCGAGCGCTAGCCTCGTCCCCAGGCGTTTGCACCCCTTGTGAGCGCTTTCCGCACTACTTGAATAAAATCACCCAAAATATCGTATCGACAAAAGTAGCCAAAACAATTACATACCTAAATCAACATCAAAGGCTTCAAATTTTAAGTACTACGTTGCTATGCTTTGTCAACGGGGGTTCAGCTGGGGTGCATTTCTCGCGACCTCAAGAGACAAAGCCTCTATCTTCTCCATCCTCCATTACCCTCAGCAATCGCCGGCCCCGGTTGTCAGCATAAGCACACACACACCAAATAAAATAGTAATAATAAATAAAATTAAAAAAAAGAATTCTAGAGCCTGTCAAGGCTCGAACCTTGGTTGCGTTTAGCAACACCTCGTTTCGATCGAGGGACCTCCGGGTTATGAGCCCGGCGCGCTTCCGCTGCGCCATGTTGCTTGCTTGTTAGATGCTACTCTATTCCACAACTTGGCTCACGAACGGTAAATCTTGATGCCGAAAGTGAACAACGCTTGAGTGCATTAAGGGACTTAAAACCAATATTATCCTGAATATAAATAAATAAATAAATAAAAATAAATGACCACACCCAAACAGCCAAGATTCGCAACGGACCCGACAGCTACCCCAGCGCTAGCCGTCAAATTAAGCATAAACTTATTTGCCGCCACAGTAGCGCAGCTATTGGGACGCCTGCTTCAGGGCGGTGTACATGCAGGCGTATGAATTATTAAGGTGACCCCGGCTATAGTGAAGGAATGGGCGAGATCATTTGTGCACGCAGCTAAAGCGCCCTGGCTATAGTGAAAAGAAGCGCTGAAAGTACAGGACTGTTCATGACTAATTAATTCAGCAACAGGTAAATTCTACTTGCTATGGTGAAATACCGGGGGCATGGCCTCAGTACTGCCTTATGTAATAAGCTTAGCAGAGTGGTGATTTAGTTCAAGATATCTCAATACTAAAAAGAGAGAAAAAACTTTTAGTGTATTTGACGGCTTCAATATCATAGACATTGAAGATAATGTTATTGGCTTGCCATCGGGATCAGGAAATATTCTGCAGAACTATTCCAAAATCATTTCTCCTGGGCGCTGTCCCGCTTCCTGGTGAGCGTAACATATCTTCCATTTCTCTAGAGCTGGACGTCCAAAGCGGCATTGAGGAGGCGTGATGCTGGCAATCTGGTAAGGAACTGAATTTGAGATCCTGAATATCATACACTGAAAATTTCCGCTATTTGACCTTTTTTTCACCCCCTGCCTACTTGGAGCCAGCATGTGACCCCTCGCTATAGTGAAAACTTGCTATAGCGAAGAAAACAGGTGGCCTTCGTATAGCCAGGGTTGCCTGTATTCGCAAATTTTAAGGCGAGCGCTTGCAGGGGCCCAACCCTGCGACGGAACATACCCAAGGCCCGACATACGAGGTATGTACCACCCCACCACACAACGATAAGAACAAATAACCCCCCTCCGTTCAAGACACTTCTTTTATATACAGAGTATTTGATATCCGTATAACCAGCTCTTAGCACATTTTTTAAATTTTTCAATCTCCCCCTCACCTTGATCGATCAAAGAACCGTAATACCTGTAGTTTTATCAGCCCCTTCCCCCGCAGGGATAACACCCCACCTCATTTCTGCCCAGCAGGAAATATATATGCATTCAGTCACATATATACAAGTACATATATATTCACACCACACTCTCCAACCTTATGTATAAACCCGCACTTGTATGCTCATATATGCATATCAAATCTATCCATGCCCGCCAGGTCCGCAAATACCACATCACCTGATGTCCCATTGCAGATAGAATACATAAATTTACAACATAGACCCCTGGTACTCTACATATGAGGTAGTGACCAGGGCACCTTAATACACGTGCAGCAGCTCCACACATACAGTAGGCCCTCCATCATGATTGTTCCCCTCAACTTGAATATCCCAGACAAGAGAAAACAAGCGAACCTCGCTTGCGCACACATATTTATTGTGCCTAACGCATGCTACCGGGATATTGTGCACAACCGGGATATTGCGCACAACCGAGAAATTGCGCAGTTTCCGGTTACTATAACAATAAATTACTTGTATGAGTACAAATGACCCTCAAGTGCGGGGGACACATTGAATGATCCTCCGCACATTTTCTAGGCTTGTTTGTAGCATATAAGTGATGACATATTTTGTATATACAAAATCCTATGCCAAACATACTTTGAGTCGCCATGTGTCAATTTATACTGTATTGCCTATTTCCAGAAAGCACAGGATGTTGGTGGCACTCAGCCTAATATGAAGAGACTGTCATGTTGCAGCATACATCTTCGCTTATGCATATGCACAGTACTACTAGGCTACTATGCAGTGTAAAAGCATTGTGTGGAGACTCTCTAAAGCTTTAAAATAGAAACACATACCTATGTATTTCCAGAACTGCTGGTAGTACTGGATAATGGATTTAAATGTTTAATGGCCACTTGAGCATGGAGGTGTGCAGGGTGCAATGGGAGTGGCATAAAATAAGTATATGTATCAGATATAGATGATAATGCGTGACGAGATAAGTAACAGCAGTAACAAGTACCATAGTTGTACTACTACGTACTATGGAACTACATAGAGAGCTTGTGAGTATCCTTAGCGCGCTTTACACGATAGTAGCCAATGACTCAAGTCAATCAGACAGTACTGCCAGTAGTTCAGAAAAACTTTTCAATTGAAATCTATAAGATCTCAGAGTAGGATCATTGATACATGGCGACTTAAAGTATGTCTGGCATAGGATTTTGTATATACCAAATATATGCTACAAACAAACCTAGAAAATGTGCGGAGGATCATTTATCGTATTCCCCCGTGCTCTAGCTTCATTTTGAGCGCACTTGAGGATCATCTTAGAGGGGTTTTGCACGAAACCCTGAAATTTACGGGTAACACGAAGTCGTACTTGGATAGGATTTTTTTGAGCAGATAGAGGAGTGGTAGAGGAGTGGCTTGGCTCAATTTTAATGTTTCCTTGATGTAAATATCGAGTGTTGTGGGAATTTTACAGTTTAAGCCGGATTTAGGAAGGGAATTTTTCAAGACTTCGCAGTAATAAATACATGGTTGCTAAGGCAACGTATTTTTTTTCCCCAAACTTCTGAAAAAAGTTCGGGGTTTGACAAAACCCCTCTCATATTGCACTCATAGTGATTTCTTGTTGTGGTATCCGGAAACTGCGCAATATCCCAGTAGCGTGCATTACTAGTACAACCCAGCTGGTTCTGGTTAGCGACTTGTACTTCGTACTACATCTCGGACAACCATGCCAATCCACATAGCCACACCTAGATTCTTTTGGACGCATGAATGGGCTTTCAATCCCCGTCATGCTATCTATTATTGTATATAGCAGAGTATCGCACCTCGCCGACTCGATTATATGCGAAACTGAATTCACCACAAATGCCTTGATAAAGACCAAAATTCGATGATCATCAATCTTTGTATTCAAAGTGTGACTTTGGACCTACCGGAGGTGGCGGCAATTGGCTTTATCTAAGTGGGTAAATAGAGTGTGAATTCGCACGTTGCTTCCGCGGGACGCCCTAATATACCAACTAAGTTACCTAGGATCCTCATTTACTTAACGGGAATTCCTTTGATCTGATGCGCATAATCTGTGGCCGAGGAGTGTTAATTTAATACATGTACGCACCTTTTCATGTAATTCCGACCAGAACGTTGGTACGTCTTATGCACTAAGGAAGTATGTACCTCAGTACATATGAATGTACCACTCCGGTACTTGTACGGATACTTGCTGGCCACACCCATCCCATATACCAGTACTCAGGTTCATCCTATTCTCGTTCCCAGGATACAGCCAACTATAGGCACATGACGGCCCAGATATACTCTTGCACTACGTGAACCAAATAAACGCTTACTCGCGATCAGCGTTCTCAAATGACCACAACCAATATTGCCTTTAGGCCGACTGTGAATTCGGTCCTCCATACTGTTTATTCTCTCGAAGTTACACTCCATCCTGCCATTCAATTCCCATCCTTGAACACTCATCCTATTACGTACCCATATCCAAACAGTACAAATTACAACAGATGCCCATTACCCCCAAACCCTTCCATCTCCTCTCCTAACGATCAAATTCGCAAGCGCACAAAGTAAAAGTATCAAAAAGTCAATATAATGAAAATAGTAAGAAGTTACAGCAGAAGAAATACTCGCATGTACCAACTTTGCAAATAAACGAAGACAGTGAAAATGTAACCGTGCTTGCGCCCCAGAATAATAAAACAAAAAGTAAATAAAAAAAGAAAAGAAAAGAAAAGAAGAGAGCAAAAGAGAGAAAAAAAAAAAAAAAAAAGAGAGGAGGTGAAAATATATATTAAAAAAAAAAAAAAAAAAAAAAATACACGGAGCTG
Organism: Kalaharituber pfeilii; assembly: GCA_015179045.1. NCBI lineage: Eukaryota > Fungi > Ascomycota > Pezizomycetes > Pezizales > Pezizaceae > Kalaharituber > Kalaharituber pfeilii. The sequence continues at coordinate 529,911 of WHUZ01000031.1, read as the reverse complement.
GGAATATCAAGCCGGGGAGCATCATCACCTATCCATCGAGAAAAATCGAAGATCAAAAAATAAGGAGTTCATTGGTCCAGCTCGTAGCCCCATGAGGCTTGCCGGTGCCTTACTAATCTATCAAGGCCCACTCCATTGACAGAGGCAGAAACATGCCGATTTCAAGGTTTTCCCAAGTAAGCATCACATCCAGTCACCCAATCCTATGAAAAACTCTTTCTGCATTCCTGGTGCGTCTAGAGTGTACCATTGGAAGCCCCCATTGTTTACCTTCAATCTCTCCTGTATCCTTCAGCGAAGTCCCCTTTCCTGGCACCAAGCCCTTTCAGGCTCATCAATGTTGATCATGCGGACTTTGGCTGTAGGGTTGGCCATGCCCATACTCTCCTGAACTGTAACCTGGCACCGTCGACACTGTTTCCGATGGCGCTGGTGTATTTGACACTGGTGATGGATAATATGAGCCATATTCACTTCTTGGCTGATCCTGCTGCGGCGACTCAATGTCGGTGTAGGTTTGAATCATTTGATCACCTTCGGGAGCTGTACCTTTCGATGGTGCGTAGTAGCTCCCATACTGCGGTGGCTCTTTATATGCTGGTGCCGCCGCGGGCAGCTCCATCAGTCCGGCATTTGGCCCATACGCCGCCAGTTCATGTGAATCAGGATGATCGTACGAACCCGTCATCTCATGCCTCTGTGTATATGTTGCGCTCACCTCATGTGCCGAGCGATTATATGGGTAATTGTGCATCAGTTCCGCGGGTGAACTCTCATCTGAGGGTTGCCGCTTTCGCCGGCGAAGGACGAGCCATATTATAGCCACAATAGCTATGACCCCTAGAACACCACCCACGACTCCCCCGGCGATGGGGCCAGCTGAGGATTTCGACTCCTGGGACGATGCATCGTTTGTGTTCGGTGACACAGGTGGTGAAGTGGCGGATGGGGTTAGAGTTGTGCTATTTTGTGTGGTCGAGGGCTCCTCCCCCACACCAAAAATTACCCTAAGCCGGTCATCTATCCAATTGTTTCTAGGTTCCCTAAATGTTGCACCCCCAGTGGCACTATATTATGCATAAAGACGTTAGAAGTCAAAAAGCCAAGGCGCATAGGAGTTTTCAACAAAAAAAAATGAGCAGCCTAGGCACTTACTTCCCACCAATGACTTTGAAGACCGTTTCGGGTACTGTATATGTTGGATTTGAATCCACATCCAGCTTCGTTGTCCATTGCAACTCTGCTAGGTCAAATAACTGAACTCCGAAATTGCTATCGCATCCTGAGTTTGCTCCTCTCTTTCCTCTTATCGACACCATATACTTTTCATGCAAGCGTGTGCACTTATGGAACGACCTTTCCGTGGTTTCTAGGCCATCGCTTACATACATCCAATGAAATGCTGGGAGAGAGAGTACATAAACATCATCCATTGGCTGTTCTTCTGGCTTGTCTTCCGCAATCCCACCGTATATGTAGATATTATGGCTGGACCCATCCGGAGCGCTCGCAACTACGGAACACATTCCTTGTCGGTCTCTAGGAAATAAACCCGTCTCTGCAGTCGTTCCTTGAGAATACCATGTTTCCGTGGCAATGTCGTATATGTCCACATTTCTTAGCGACCTCTACAGAGTACATTGTTAGATCTTAATGCACTGCAGGTTCGGATAAACGAGAGTAGAAAGTTGAACGTACCAACGAGCCTTTCTCCCCACTACCTCCAATGAGAATAAAGATCCCCTTCTCCCCCATATTCTCCAAATACACTAGCTCGGATAACTCGGATGCGCCGACCGGATTACCCGTCTTTACCTTCTCCGGCTTCGAATCTGACTTACTTAAATCGTATTTCATCAGAGTTTTTGGCTGTGATAGCTGCTTATCCTCTCCAGTGTCGTTATTTCCCTGAAAATGCCGGGTGGACTCCACCGAGCCACCGTATATCCACCCTATCTTCTCTTTTGGATCCCAAGCAATTGCTGCCCTCCCTATAGTCTCGTCTCCCAGTCCTGAACTCCCTGTCGTCCATTTATTCTCTGCAATATCGTACGTCCATAATTTATCCCGCAAGGAAGCTCGTTGCGCCGTGGAAACAGTACCATTCTCGTTGTAGACCCGCATATATTCCGTCGATCCACCGAACAAATATAGTTTCCCGTCGGCTACAAACAAGTTGGCGAATTTAGACCGAGGAATATCGTCAGGAAGATGCTTAATCGTAGTAGCGCTGTCAGCTTCCTTTATGTCTAGGGACTTGCTCAGGTCAATCATGCGTAAATATGACTCTTGTTTGGTCAGTTAGCAATTATGTGTCCATGAAAATTTATCAACCAATTGCGAGCAAGGAAATTAGCGAAAGATATACCTGAGAACAGCGCACTACCGTCGTTCAACATCGACCATCCACCCATAGTATATAACACATTGTCCTGTACAGCCACTAAAAATGCCACAAAGTCAGCCTTTATCCAGAATCGACAAGCTGATAAATCTTGAAAATAAGGTGGAAACGGAGCATTCACGTACTCATGAAATTTTGGTTGAAGCATATATTCCTCACCCAGTCCACCTGGGAGAAATCCCTACTACCATCATCATTTTCGTTCGACATTTTTCTCCTCAATAACCCAGAAAGTAGACGTTCAAATGCTGAATTTTTTTGAAATAGTTGTGTTCAAGTATCTCACGAAAAGGCCGTTCGAAAAAGTAGGAACTCGGACGCCAGGTCGAATCCAGTGGTCTTCCAGTAACTATATCTGCAATCGCTCCAGTTTCCCCTCTTATCCTGCAATATCTTAGAGCCAAGAACCTCTGCGGAAATGTTGCAATGCGGCCTCGCTAAAATATATTGAAGCTACTGAAACTTGCAGGGCATGCACGACCAATATGTAAGCTGTAGATTTTGGACTGTTCGTAGGGCCGTTACCTTGGTCGGCGACTGCCCACGTTTCTCGGTTGCAAGAAGCAGAAAGTCGTGCCAACTCGATGCCAGGAAGTGTACGATGTGGAATAAGTATCAGCTTGTTCGACGATAGGGGCGGGAAGGTCGGAGTTAAGCGGGCAATTAATTTTGCCGTTGAATTGCTGCGCTGGAAGTGCTTACTGTTACATTCTCACAACATTTTCGATCTTGTCCTCCATGTATCCCTTTCTAATGTACTGCCTGCTCACTTGAGGATAGTCTCGGACGGTTCCGATATTCAACTCTGCATGTGAGCGGGCGCACATTCTGCAATTGCTCTTTTCGGAGATATTTACGATTGGGTTTAAACTCCTTGCGGCTTAGTCAACACCTAAAAAGGCTCCACAATCGGGAATGAAATTGTATGCAGCGAGCCACACCAGCATGGCTTTGCTGCAATGCTGGTATCAGGTAGCCAATCGCATCCTTCCGCTCGGAGACTTATGAAGAACCTGCGGTTTCTGAACAGCTTTTGAGGGTATCAGTCACTGTCGTCCTTTAAATATGCTGAAGAAATGTGCCATCTTGCTACATATAAAATATGGTAATTATAATCGATACCAAAGTAAAAGCCAATCGGCATTCATAGCAGCATACTAGTACCTACTCGCAGACTACTCACTGGAGAACTCCTTCAGGGTCTGAACAAGATCCGGTGAGTTCCATGTAGCCCTGGTCGTCAGACAGAGGGGGCGCTTACACGCTGTTGACCCCTGTCCAACACAAGGGTGCGAGAATTGTAGTGGCGGGCATCGAGATTATTCATATCAAGTGTGGAAGATTTGCTTTGATTTCATAATACAATACAACTGAAAACCTATCGTTCGAAATGTTGCCGATTGGTGTAGCCTTGTCTGATTGGTGTTCAGTTCGCTAAATTCCTTCATTCCAGTGGTGGCAGAGCAAATTGCAAATAATAGAACCAGATTAGGGCAACTACGACAGACATTGTGAACGAGGTCTGCTTCGGAGTGAAAGTAGACCCTCCGTGCGTGGCTTTTCCACTAAAAAAAAGGATTCACACGTATCATCTACCTTTCTGAATGAAGCAGAAAAGGTTTTTTTAATTTTTTTTTTCATTTTTTTTTTTTTTTTTTTCATTTTTTTCACGTAACCCCGCTTGCAGCTGTTCGCCATGGCAGGGTCCCTGGATCGAAGTCCTTATGGCCCGGAGACAGGCACCTGTGCAACTACCTACAAAATCGTCCCCTGTAAAAACACACAACGATACCACGACTTCGGTGATGCAGAGGAAACACAAAGCGGAAGCCCAATCCCCCAAGAGAACAATCAAGCACGAATACCCAAATATCCCCCCAGAAAATCAAGCAGTCATATCCATCTCCTCCACACCCCTCCCCTTCGAAGGCAGTAGATGAGGGAATATCTATCTATATACTGTATATGGTGGGCAAGAAATTAATAACGACTTATTGCTACACCCAGATGTGACAACCGGGAGCCCCACGCAAAGTTCAGCAAAACTAGGATGTAAGGGCGCCTGATTCTCTTGTACCGCACCTGTCGAAAATGTTTGCCACACATGATGCCGTTGCAGCATGGTCAGCAGGAAACAAGATATTAAGTCCAAGCAGCGCTAGGGACTTGATGGTTCCCTTAGGCATTCATAAGCTCTGTGTGCATGGGTCATTGCAATCCAGCCTGGAGTATGTGCCATATGAAGATGCATACCCAGGTATGCATTAGTCTCGTGGTACGACGCCGTATGCATTGGAGATCAAGCCAAGTCCTGGAACTGATTAATAATCGAACAATTACCAGCTTCCAGAAGTTACAGTACTGTATTCGTATTCTCCTACCCGATTTAGTTTCGGATACATCTAAGCTAGTCTCCGAAACATTGCAGAAGGACCCATTCTGGATGTTTCCATTTCCATTTTAGTAAGGCATCGGTATATTTTCTCAAGGCGAAGTACGTACTCGCTGGTCCAAAGAGTTGGAACGGCTGACTGGCGCATAATTAGTCAGCCGTTCCAATACTTAGCGATTACTCCGTACATCTCAAACAATAGGCATGGAAGCAAATCGGATGCAATGCCAAGCCAGCCTGTGGATGAATATGAGCTGATTCAACTTGCGCTAGGCACTTTATGGCATACTTCTGCGATTATATTATGTAGGAACGAACTTGTAGAATCCTCTTAATCTCATGAAATCCTCTATTGAGTTCGATCAGGAATGTATAATCAAAAATGAACTCCTGAGTCAATATGCAGGAGGTATACAATGATATCTAGTAGGTGTTGACCCGTGTGCTAGATATATCCCGACTTGTGCATGTTTACCAATACTACAGTACCCCCTCGGGGAGATCCAATGCAATATGTATCGCTGAGAGGAGGAAGTGGACTATGGTGTTCAATGCTTTAGGATTGTACACAACTAGAGCCTGAAAACCTTACATTGAGAGGGACACATACATGTGTGTTCAAAGTTGTGGCAGGCGAAATTTAGGTCACTTGCAATTGACTCAACGCAGGAGCCGACCCTCAGATGTGCAGAAATAGGCTTGTGGCATCAGTGGGGTCAGTATGCCATTGTAGCGCTTCAACTCTCAGAAGAGAGCGCGGCGCTGTACTCATTGGATGACTTGTTTTCAATCCCTGTGAAGAGCGATGGTACTTCATTGAACTCCTGCTGATTTCCTAAATATACTGTAAGAGTCAAGTGCAGTAATGCTGCTGGGTGCTGAAGGTGTATGTTGAATGTCAATGACGCTCAATTGTCCACGATACTGAAGCTGGCCAGGCGAAGCAGATTCATTGATCAACAACAGTAACCTTAAGAGCTTTTGGCTATCCATGAGGAATAGGGTGAGCCCAGTGTTCTGAAAATCATTACAATCTACCCAGAGCCGTTATACATCCTAGGTTTAGAAATGCCGAAAACTATACTCAACTTGCCTAGCACCCAGCATTGCGCTCATCGCTGAGCGCTCTTTGGCTCTTGATGCCCTCCTATGCATGATCATAGGCTGTCAGTGAGTAGTTGGAATAGTATGATCCTTATTGGAGGCCTCTATGTCTCGGTAATAGAGAGGGGGGGGGGGGGGGGGACGTAATGTAGTAACGAATTTTCTTTGAGCCCGTGGGGGATCAGACTGGAGAGCACCTAGCTTTCTAGTGCAGGCAGCAGGAATTTCGTCTGGAGGAGTTGAGAAGATAGGGAGACATGGAAAAGAACTGGAAGCGGACGGCGGAGAATGGGATGAGTTGGAGAGGTTCTTTTCTGGAATCAAGTTGTAGCGGCGGGCGGAGAGGGGGAGGTGACGTCGTGTACATAGAAATTTTCGTGTAGCCTGGGTCCGGGCTATGAGGGCTTGCCCAGGGACCCTGCCATGGCTTAGCGCTGCAAGCGGGGTAACGTGATTTAAAAAAAAAAAAAAAAAATATGTCTCGGTAATGTGTAATGCATCCCCTGCCTGTGAGCCATCACAATTGAACCCTTAGCAGTAGCGGTGGTCATCAATTATCTACGGTACGGTAAGGTGGAACATCCGTACATTTCATATCCCTGTACGTCTAGCCATTTGCGGCCGGCAATTGATGACCGGTCCAAATAAGGCTTGCACTCTGTAATTATAGTCTCATTCACCCCTACCCCGCATATCAACACAATCACAGAATTGCAATGCCTCGTATAAGCCAAAAAGCATCAATACAGAAGAAAATAGACGCTGAAATCGATGTTTTGATGACAGCAATGGAGTATGATTTAGACTCGGAGTTTAACTCAGAGTATAGTTCAGAGGAAGAAGAGGAGGACTTAGAGGAGCTTCAGGAGCTTATAGATAGGAGTGATAATATTGCAGCTAACCGATATTCCAACCGTGGCAAAAACTCTGCTGGAAGACAAGACTCAAATATTCTATCAAATTTGATTAATGAATATCCAGATTCAGCATTTCTTGCTATTTTTCAGATGCAAAGAGCCTCCTTTTGGTACCATGCGGTGCAGTGCGGTGTGGGGTTGCGTTGAGTGGGGGCGGTTTGGGGCAAATCTACGGTAAGGTACGTGGTTTTCCAAAAAGTACGGGACTATTTCGTGCCGTAGATTTTTCAGAAATGTACGGTAATAACGTACCTTGCCGTACATTTCAGGGCGGAACATAGCCAATGAGTGTTGTTGCCAAGACACGGAAACTGTACGAATGTTCTACTTACCTTACCGTAGATAATTGATGACCACCACTAGTACAAGTACGTAACACCGCTTGTCGCTTCTCCTTGAATGTTTCCTTAGCTCCTAATGGAAAAGCCTCCGAAACCCCATGACTAGAGGGTGGATATCGATGCTTGGTATTCGACATATTCTAGTTTAGTGAGGTCAAGAATTGCTTGTTGCCGCACAGAATGATTACCCTCAAATTCTCAAACCTTCAAATCCACCTCTGTCCAGGGTGGATAGCTTCTGCACAAAATCAACAGAAAAGGTAATCAATGGGTCTGGGGACTTCAACCTTTTTATGCCAATGGTAACATGCTACAGATCGTTCAAGCTCAACTCTCGACGGCTCGGATGGATCATCTTCCCAAAGGTGAAAGTGTTCCTGCTTGTTTAATCATTGTAAAGAATTTGGTACTAGATGCTACAGCTCCTACATTGCTGGTCCGCAAACGAGGATTAGGATGATCTAATGTCGATGATATACAATCGAACCTGTTATATTTGATAGGGCCAGGACTGGCGGGTTTTATCCAATAAGACAAAATATCCAATAATTCCCACCGGCGAATTAGCTCGGGCAGGCAAAGTTGGTCCAATAAGACAGGTTCTCCAATATGACAGTATCAGATATTAGAGGTTCGACTGTCAGCGTAAGTTCCTGTCCTCGGTGAATTGCACTGAAAATTTTGAATGAGATATCAAACCTTCTTATTTTCCAGGCCAGATGACAAAGATAGTCAGTTTTATTTTATTTTATATCAATACTCGCAGGCAGCACATAGGCTATTACTAGGAAACAAGAATAGGGCTATTGCAAGAATTAAGTTCAACAGGTCACTATGTAGATGGAAACCTAGACCAAGAAAATCTGTGATAGATCTCAAGACATCAACGTAGAGCAAGGTTCAGTAGAAGTTGCAAGATTCCTGGACGCTTTGCGCAACCAAATCTACAAAAAACCCATAGTAATATGATTTACAAGTATACTAGTCTACCCTATCCAAGGAGCAGTCAATCACAAATCCCATCACCTATTCCATCCTGTTCGCGAAAATCTTCATTGCATAACCCCTTGATCCTGTTGTCACCGCTTCCCCCGACTCATCTCCATCCACCCTGTTGAAAATCCATGTCAAGCTCTCGCCGACTGTAGTTGGCAGATCGGGCACAATGTTCTGTGATCCCGGGACCCACAGCTACTTGCGACCTATATGAAGGGCGCTGAATCTCTCCTGGCCAGGTATATGTATAGGCGCGTCTAACAGATTAGCTCTATTCTGGTACTAGAATTCTAGAGTCATAATTCGAATCAGCACTTTTCACTGGACAGAAATGTGAAGCTCATGCAATAACTGCGATAAATCTCCGGGAGACTTGTCGGAATTGTGAATAGATTACATAATGGGACTAGCTTATTTCTACCCCTGACTTAAATATTTCTAATGAATAACGCGCTCTCTGACCCTCTGCAACATCAACTGCCATATATTCCCAGCACATGCCATTCCATTCCACTATTTCTTATTATTTTGTGGGCAAGAGTAACCATATTTCGCGCCAAACTTTAGCTTCAACAGCCTCCGATGTGAACAAAATGCAGGGAATCTGAATCCAGCAAATACTATTACCAAATATCATGTTCCCAAGCATTGGTACGCCCTTTCGAATTCAATAAGGGTACTCAGACTAGAAGTATCCCATCAGATATAGCAGACACGAGATCGCAGATATCCGACTTGGTAATTTCATGTCCACAAGTTTACCATACGAAAAAATTCGACATCAGGACAACTTGGAGTGCTGATATACGGTCCAAATCAGGCGGATATGGGGGGCCTTGAATCCAGATACTGAACCAATACCAGTCAAACATGAAAATCATATCTGATCGGAATTCATTTTACCAGTGCCTCTGTAAGAGATTATGAGCAAAAATCTTCTCACATGTGACGACATCCTGAGTCCTACTACATCACCTAACCCCACATCAACGCCAAATTTCGACCCAAAATGAGCGCCGATTGTAAGCAACATCTGGTACATACTCCAATATTCACTCATGCTCATATTAGCACCGAACACCAACTGGCATCTGGCAAGACATATTCGGTCAGATATTTCTAGTCCGGAATACCCATAATGTATTATATGAGGATGTCAAAATAGTACCCCTATAAGTAATTAGCCAGCCAGTGCCATAGAAACGACGCAGAAATAGTTTCCCTGAATATGAAAGATTAGTGTCCAGCGACAGTAACCTGGAAACGGATGACTACAATTCTCGAACACTCGAAAATATTGCATAGTTTGTAAAAAAAAAAAATAACACTACCGCAAGGTGCTCTACCTACTGGGGCTGGGAAGCGGTTGAGCATGGCGATGAGGGGGTCGCAACGGCGTGGGGTGCTCAACCAAAGTGAAAAAGAGATATAAACTTTCAAGCTTCTAGGTGCAGTGGAAATATATAATCCAAATATAATAATCAAAAAGGTACATTGACGGGGGGTGAGTACGCCCGAAGCTATATAATTGAAGACTAGTTGTTATATTTCAACAAGGACAAGGTTTACAATGAGGGTAACAGAACAGACGGCCTATCGTCAGATAAGCAAGAAGGAAAGCTCTCTGAAGCTCGATAAAGAATATGAAAGAGCAGATAGATTCCGGTTACCCCAGACTCGTATATCAAAACATGAAGGCAATAGTATCAATTTTAGGTGATCCACAAGCAGAAAAAGTACTGTATGTATCACGCCATAGACCCCGGGGGGGTATACGAGTAATGATGTTTAAAAAACAAAAAAAAGTACTGCATGTGTGCCTAGACCTTCGCGCTTGCCCCTGTCCCGCTCCGGTAGATCTTGCCTTTTGTGTATTTTCATGCCCAGAGCTTCAAAGTTTCCACCTGTGCTAGCTAGGGATTGCTATTGATATCAATCGAAGATCATCACCATAGCCCTCCGGGTAGTATAGGGGCAATGATATATGTACATATTTATATATATATAGTCGAACCTGGTATATTGGATAAGGCGAGGACCAGCGAGTTTATCCAATAATCCTCACTAGCCCAATTGGCTCGGGCTTGCAAAGTTGATGCAATAAAAGTGGTTATATATATTTATAAAAGACCGCAAAATCGACATGCAGGTATCATGTTCAACTCTGTATGACAGTTCAGCAGTTAACTCAAGCATTGAGGTTCCTGTAGACCCCATAATGCCTTTCATAGGCATTGACTTAGCTTGACTACCTTGAATATTGTCATAGATCTCCGCACTTGTCATCAGTTAAAACGTTTAATCCCGATGATCATCTATATTATCATATGCGTGAGCATTTTACGTGCATATGCAGGCATATACTTCAAATCTGGACGATCACCATTATTAGCTGCATCTCGCCATAGCCCATAGGGCGGCATGCGAGTAATGAAATAAGAAAAAAAAAAAAAAAAAAAAAAAAATTATTAGCTGCATGTAACGCACATCATCAGAGATCGTTTTCTCGCACTTGCAGCAGTTACCCCTCCAAATCCTATGAGACTATGTAATTGGATGCCAAACTTAAGTAGCTGTGTCCAAGGTCTTTAGGGGATGCCGCTGGAGTAAAATGATTTCCTAAGTACAGGAGATGAAATAAAACCAACCTGATTCATACCAGTATCGAAGCAGAAATAAAGAAATGGATTCTGCCGTGCGTATGTTCTTTTGGGCTGAGAATATGGGAGGTCGGAACCATAGTGGCTTACGCAGCTATGTAACAAGTTGCATAGGAATAACAGTCAATCATACGGTTTCCGTGGTAGCAGAATTATCTGAATAATATCTTCGTTTCTGCTTATTTGACTCTTCAGGGATATACATACAAATTTACCCAGTCCACTGGCGCGTACTGAGTTGCACAAACCTACCTTTTTTGAAAGAATCCTGAACGAAGTTATCCGTTTTGCCAGATTCACTCTTTTCGGTAGCCGGTAAAACGAGTGGCTTGCTGTTCATCCAATCTCGTACTCAATACACCACCATCCAGTTTCATACCTACATATGAAGATTCCAATGAGATCAACTTATCACATAACATCTGCCGGCTTCCACACAACCAGTAATCTCTTACCCTCGGCATCTGCAGCCCATCGAAGCGCAACCAGTCCTGCGCGGCCCGACCCTGTAACCGGGCTATCTGACCTACACTTGCAGCTGCAGTACAAAAATGATGATTCAAGCTGCAGCGCAGAAATCATGATTCAGGCTGCAGGCAAAAAACATTCCGCCTATAACCCAACGTATCCAATTGCGAGCATAATCATGAAACGCGTGAGGGATCGTATTGTCTCTCAATTGCCCTATAGAAATCCAGGCACATGAAGTGCTATTCATCAAATTGACTTGTAGTACATAAGCGCATGGAACCTTCCCTGCGTCAGTTCCTAATAGTCCTGAAGGTCTGCCGCGGGCCGGAGCGCAGACATAGCCGATGTTCTGGGAGATCAGTTCGGCTAGAGGCCCAATAGGAAAATGGATCCTGCAATGTAGGCATCCTTAGTATCTCTGGTGCGCGCCTTGAGAAGTCAATAGCACAAAGAGGTAGAACAGTTCTCACAATTGGAATGGACTTTCACAGAGAGTAGCTTTTATCATCCAACAGATATTTTGAGCTCCTAATTAGCGATCAGATTGGGTCAAAACAAAGGTCTTCTCTCCGCTTGCAGACTTTGCAGATAAGAATCAAGGGAACAAGTCATGAAGTGTGCAAGAATGGCGAAAAAAGATTACCAAAACAACGAGATGAGATGAAGAATAGTGGCAAATGTTTGAGGGGCTCAAGCAATTTTTAGATGCTGCCTACAGGGTCGTCCTTCAAAGTTCGGCACGACCACACTAATATTTGGTCTTGTACCCGGTCGGAAACTTTCTCCCCTGTTCACAAACAGGAAATCGCGAATTGAGAATTTCAGGGTAATGTTTACTTCCTATAGCCAGAACGGAACAACAGCACACCCTTTAGCGTAATAATTTTTATTATTATATCCAATACCAACATAACCCACAGCCCAGTTCTTTTACTATCTGTTGAAAAGAGGTATCTTAGGAGATATCAAGACTTTTCCTTAATCTTTGTAAGACAGTAAAGCGCAAGGCGTTCGTGCCATATATACAGGAATACAGAACAGTCCAATGCAGGATACGAAGTTGCAAAGAGAAAGAACGGTGAATTACATTGCGAAGTGCCACTCATAGTACGTTCGTAATGTCCCTTACCGCACCATGGAATTACCCGGTTGCAGATCGTTGGAAATAGTTACTATATGTTGGTATTTGTGGTAGAAGCAACCGCTTTACGACGTTGGCGATAGCCAACCGGCACACGACTTTTCAACACTATCTCAATTTCAATCTTCTACTAATCCCCCTGCAGACCCTCGTCCTCTCCCATCCCGAAGCGGGCCGTTAATGGCACCAATTGCCACACGTTCACCCACCCCTGAAACAGAGGCACTGTTTCGTCCAATCTACCAACCAACCAAAGTCGTGATACCCTATTTGTGTTATTCCCGTTTCAGACTCGCATTCTACACAAGGGCATATCAAGCAGCGCTCGTATTGTGTCTCTTTTTATTCGTATTGCATTGTTACGGCTGCAGGTTACTGGTCCCTGTAATTTCACCTTTCTCATCACGTAGTTCCAGCAATGTATGCACTGTGCAACCTGCGAATACGGGAAAGGCGAGATGGTTTCTCGGCACCGTTGCATTGGCTGGAAGTGACAAGCTAAGATCACCAATAGCTAACATTTGCCTGCAGCTTTGTAGCAAACATGCGAAATGCTCTTTGATAATTCAATAAAGTGCACCTTGAGCTTAGTAGTGATATATTTAGCAAATGCCAGCGGCACCCTAGACACGCCGGGTTGAGCCGTGCACTTGTCTCCACTTCTCGCACTGTTGCTCCGAAACAACATTGACATGCAGCCCACATTACTAGCATAGAGAGAGGACTTATGAGCATGTATAATCGTACGATACACCATTACTTGATAATGTACCTCTAGAGAGCCCGCAAGAAATTTAGCAACCAAGAACTGCAAGTCAGTAATTCTATGCGAAGATTATTATTGGTATATCGTGCACTTGGTAGTACTATATCGGGTATAGTTTGTACTGTTGTAGTTATATATTTGTTTCTACTGTGAGTGGATATTGACGTGATGTAACGCCAATGTCGCGATTGCGGCAGTCAAAATATGGACCGATGATACTATATTACTAACGGCGCTCTCTGCTCAGTTGTATTTTTTATCGTAGGAATAAGGTTATGAGGATACACGTTGATCGCGTGAATTTTAATCAAGCTAGAACTCCAGCCCGATGGGGAGGTTGCTACGTGACGAACACATTAATACTTCAACATCATCAAGGGACGTCAATCAATATACTAGTACTCGTCATGATTATTATACTGCCAACACATTCGAGTCATGGTCGGTGAATGAAGGGATCCCCACAAGCGAACATGTGTACAAAGCCCCGCTGCAAATGTAGATGAATCCGGGCACTCCGCGTTAAGAGGAGCTCTCAACTACAATGCTAACACCGCTAATGAAACATTCTGCCTGGCAACAAATTTCAATTCAATCAGTTGACCACAACCCAAACACTATCACTATTGCACTTGCCGGAGCACTAGTCTGGTTGCTAGAGAATAGTGTACTAAGTACATCTTGGAGTCAAACAAAAGCTCGCCTCACTCGCACGCCCCATCTGGTTCATAATTCACACTTGTACTGACAGTTCACTACATCTACCGCCCCACATTCCGCACCACCCTAACTTGAATTGATTTAATGTTCTCGCGGTCCAATATTCTAATCCAACATTACTAAATTTCGCCTGCCTCATGGTGGCTTCTAAGCAATTGAGTTCTCCCCGGCGTTGTCGCTTTACACTCCCAGTCCTACTGCCCTGTACACGTGGCACCACAAGTGCCACTTCTGGAAGTCAGATCACGTGAGAACTTTGCCATCACGTGTGAGATGACAACGCAAGAATGTGGGATGGTGTTACAGGGGATTGTTACCCTTTTGAGGCTTCACGTGGGGGTAAGTAGGAGGTGAGGCGCATGCAGTTACCCTTTTAGAGAAGTTGGGTTCGAAACCTACCAGCATACGTCTTGGCTCCCAACCCAGAATTTACATCACGAGTACTGACACTCCAATGGAGAGAGCGCCTTAGAGAGAATACCATTAGGGATCATGCGCTAGAGTGGCACAATTGTGAAGAAATTAAGCATGCTGAAGACACTCCCTTCACCAACAGGTTTACCATATTAAGGAATTCAATCCCAAATGCTCAAGCACTCATTATCCTCGAACAAGTATATTGCAACGGTAGTTGCCCCATTGGAGCGTCAAGTGATTTATTGTTGAGTATCAGCCTCGACTTTAGTATTGCCGCACCTCAGGATTTAAAACATTACTTACTACTCAACTACTATGTGCGTTAGCTTGCAGTAGCATGTACAGTACAGCACTGTAAATGAGGTCTCAGCAACCCTCCCTCATCGACCGTTTTTATATCTCCTCTCATACAGTTTCCGATGTATCGTCACCGGAACCACGTGTATCTGCAAGATTTTGGACGATGAGCACCTGCGAAGTGCAGTACGTGTACGCAGGGCACAACGGGGAAACTCCCGGCAGAAGTAATTATAAAGGAGAACTCAGCATGTATATGCAAAGTGCGGGGGTTCCAATTTTGGACAACTGCACTATATTACTATTATGGCTCTGGAAGGTATTACATTGAAGCTACTTATACCAGCATAAATACCGGAACACCAGGGGTTGTTGGCAGGGGTAGTGAAGTTGTCTGTATGTTGTAGGGAGATGTAGTGAGGGAGTGGGACTCGCTGAGTGCAGATACTTTTCTTTATCTTCTAGAAACCATGCCTGCCGAAATTGCTGCTCATGGGAGGATACACACAAATGGAGTTGTAGTAATTCCTGTGTTTATCTTTTGATTATTCAATTCAAGAACAGGCATTGTTCCATGGTCCGTACCCCTGCCGACAACCCCTGGTGTTCCGGTATTATGCTGGTGTACAAGTAAAGAATTAACCTGATGCTTGTTATGAGACTAATGTGATGTAGAGTACTAGCGCCAGTCAATTAGTTTATATGCGGGCAGTGATTAGTAGGAGTCGAAAAGGATTAGTTTACGAAAATGCGAGACTAGAATTTTTGTCTATCACAGGACATCAACTTTCATGATCACATGAACAAGGTAAACAAGTTACGCCCATATTATGCCCAGCTCTCTGTCCACGCTGAAAAAAGTATAGTGGGAGCATGCTGCTCACATGCACTGCATGGCTTGGTATCGAATATGCAGTCCATGGTCTGGGATGCACCACATACGCATTATTGCATTGTGACATGTGCGAAAGGCATGATATTCTTCTATCGTCAATATGTTTCCGTTTGAACAGAGATTGTTCATTCAATCCACTTTTCCTGTATACCAATCAAGCAAGTCTAGCTCATATTAAGTCTCCCCACGGTTATCAAAACATTCTTCTACATGTCGATAAGAGTGCCAAGGTACTTCTTAGCACTAATACAAGTTTAGGTCGAGATTTTTATCCATATCAACTAATAGCTATATCCATACTTGCGGGAAATCTCTGCGCCCGCCATCAGGGTTCTATTGTCATTTTATGATAAGAGCCACATAGAGCCAGCGGCGCCGTAGTGACAGGAATGCAAGAATACATTGGAGGACTGTACATTCGCTCAAATGCGACGTGATATTGACGAAGTATATTTAGGACCCTGAGTGAACATTTCCTGCCGATCATCTATTGGATCGCCCGGCCAAGAATCGGGATCGGGCCGATCGAAGTAGATCTTGGAGCCTCTATGTCAGGGCACTCAAGAATCTCTCAGCGAATATGCCGCAAATCGGCATCAGCAATGCATCGGTCCCACAACAGGTGAAGGGTATTAACATGGCAACCAGCCTCTAGATGCTGAGGTGTGTAGAAACCCCGTTCGTGTGCTCACGTAGCAGTGAGCAGGTCGCACACGAGCGCAGTGGTTGCATCAATTGCGAGCGATTTCAAATCTGTTCCTTTGTTTTATCGCTTACAGAAGCATATTTGTAGTCTGGTTGGCACGACCTCCGGCCGTAGGAAATTTGGCAAATCAGGTTACCGCTTCTTGCGTATGAGACCAGTCTGGTTGGTATGAGACCGAGTATTCCTATGCCCAAAATAGCGCCATACATTAGCTTTGTATCCCCATACAGTGCCTCCACGACACGAGAATACATATTGAATGAAAGTTATGAAACTTCGCCATTCGAACACTAGCAACTGCCAGTGCATATTGGAAACTCAATACCAATCTTGTACGAGCGCCGGTTCCACGTTCATACATAATAATCATAAGTTAACTCCTAATAAACTGACCATCATGTGAGAGCAATAGACTTCGAGACTTGACCTGTAATTGTACCTTATAACCTTTTTTGAAAGTACACTCATGGTATCTTTAATATGAGTAGATTACGTGGGCTCTGCGAAATGCCGTAATTTGGAACTTAAGTGTACGCGACTTGCTGTAGAGTTATATTTTGAGGATATCGTAGGCATGAGAACGCCGGCGTAACGGCCTCCAGCTACCAACCATTGAACTTCATTCCTGTCTGAGTTAGGAAACTTTAATGCCTATTCCGAAATACCATAGCTCCCATCTGCATGCTTCTCTGATACCAACGCACTAGGCTCTTGTCCTTCACCATCTTCTATTATACACCCGCCCACCTGCATACATGCAGTTATCCGAAACCCTGAGCTTGAAGATATCGCTGATGCTTCCATTTCCAGCCCGTTGTATCCGCAGAAAAGTCAGGTGCAATGGGCACCTGATGTGTAGTAGTGTGTATTTTCATAGGAATAGACTGATTTGGGCTTTAGGTTGAAGTTATTAAAATGATTCAGAGTCGTAATGCTACTGAGTAAAATAGGATGGTCATTTAATTTTTCATTTGCACACGTACATAGAGATGCGCATGAATGTTGACGGACATGTAGTCAGGTGGGGATGAGTAGTCTCATGCCAAAGGAGAAGCTATCTTAATAATCGTGCCCCAGGTGAGTAATCACTGCGGTTACTTCCGCTAGGCAAACGAACGAGGGAATTAGAAGATAAAAATTAAAAAGATGGGCTTCAAAGTGTAGATTAAGAAAGTATTTGATGCTAAACTAAAGAAATTTACAGACTAGATGTCGGGTATTCAGAAACGCATAGGCATATAAAAGTAGTGGGGGATATGGGATCAGGTTGAGTGGGAATTTGCTAGTACTTTTAGTGCATAGTATATTCAAAGATGTTAAAACTACATAAGTTGTACTCAAACGCCGTACACCACATGCCGCATATGCAATGAGGTTTTCTATTTTGATCAAGGTGCTAGTAGGGAGGTACTTGATATCCGGGAAATTCTTACACCTGCTGAGTATTACTTGTACCTGCTGGGTACATATATGGATACGTCACGACTACCAATATGAGTATAACTTAAACAGTACAGCAGGGATTTGGGATGCATTTTATGGACAATGAAGCCTCCTAGCTGTCGGTACTATACTACGCAAGTCTATAGCTCAGATACCAAACTCTCCCAACTCGTCGTCAATCCAATTTAGGGAACCTCTGTACTATACAAATATTAAGTGCATCAACAGTCTCAAGAAAATCTTCAACTGGAAGAGGAATTTTTTTTTTTCTATATGCGTTTCTCTGCATAGGCTAACCTCTGAATATATGGTGAAATTGCAATACAATTTGATCTCTTTTCACAAGCATACATCATGTTTGCTAGCCATATAACATTGAGTTGAATTTACCCAGTGAGCCACAAATTGAGCTTTGTTTTTTGCCTTCAACACGCAACAGAAAAGCAAACAACATTCGTGCTGCTTTGAGGGAATTCTGTAATGATAGAATAATAACAGAAGCAAAGAAAATTTTGGAATTAAGCTTGGATGTGTTCACACTTGCTTAGGTCTTGGCATATACATACTACAATAGGTTAAACATTGGAATATTGTAAGTCAAGAGATGAAATTTGTTACCACGGTCATTACTACCGCTTGGAAGATAGGTAACTTAGCATTTAATAGGTTTGAGTGAGCGATACTCTATCTGGGTATACTTTTGGGGGGCGGTGATATAACTTCGCATACAATCTGGGTATACTTGTCACCAGCATTAAGTGATACAACTCTACTGGCCGTATGTGGGTCAGCAAAACAAATGGGGAAAGCATCAGCGGACTGACCCATCCACTAAACTACACACAGCCAGAAGAAAAGCTGTATCACTTAGTGCTGGTGACCAGTGATATAAAGAGGGCTTCGTAATTCCTGCCTGTTGTGAACCCTTGAGCGAAAATTTAGATAACTAACAGGATGTAATTGGGCGGACCGCTCTCAAAAATTCAGAAGCATTGGCCTATGGATAAGAAGCTGGTAGGAAATCAAAATCAGAGAATTTGTATTCCTGAAAACTGCAGATCCCTCGCCTACCGACCATGGATTATGCATAGTATCTCTGATTCTCACCCGCGCCCCCCACTAGCTGGAAACGTAAACCTGGAATTGAGAAATAAACCCAATTACAACTACACGGCACATGATGCACCAATCTCGAGATCTCTTATGTCGTGAGACTCGAGTCGCCTACCTGCTACGATTGGATTTTTATGACATGAGTGCGACTAATGTATTTGAATCGGTCCATGGAGAATATGAGAATACGAGAGTTGGGCGTGTGGGGCACCGACCCTACAGATCTCGTTACTTGTCGTGGCAAGCCTTGTGATTGGATGCAAAGGCTCACAAGCTTGGCGCGAACTGGACTTCCTTATGTGGCAAGAACCTGAAACGGAAGGGTGCTAAGAGAGAAGCACCCGCTTCAGCAAGCAGGCATTCTTAATGGACCACCATGACCAAGTTCTGCAATTTTTCTTCTCCCTCCATCCTATGCCCCTTGCCCCTTCCCTTCACTTACTGCCTCCCCTCCCCCACCACACCTAGCCTCTCCTTTGGCAATTCTCCTCGTGTCCACCTCGGATTCAATCATATTTCACACCTCATCTTCATGCAATAATGCATGGCTTCAGTGAGATTCATGAGGTGGGTGGACCGGTCGAAGAAATTTTAAACACGTGCACCACTGACTATTTTTTGTGAGTCCGTTTTTGCTCAGTAGACTCTACTGGTGATCCCTCCATCCCACCCTCCAAGTTCCCAGTATCCTAGAGCTGACAAGGTTATGGTAAGAAAGTAAAAGCCTTCAAAGCATTCTCTCCCACCTTTTCCCTTTTCACACAGGGATTTCCGGAAAATGTTAAACCAAAACTTTTCTGAAGTTAAAGCTAGGTCTGAACCAACTTTCTACTCGGGGCAAGCCTCCATGAGCAATCTACCCGGCACCAGCCATCATGCACCGAATCTACAACTGCCGATCCCTGTTCGGCGGATATGTTGTAGTCAATTAATCCTAAGGTCTAGGGTAATATCGGCACAAAATGTGCCAGCTCATCATTTTGATACAAAGGTCTATATAGCGATGATGACTATGTCTCATAACCAAGAAATACTATATATCCACACACTCAAGGAGAGATGGTTGACCGGTCAAAAAACTAGGCTTTGGAAACCCTCTCAACCATTCAATTGTGACTTCATGGTGGCCCGCCCTGTACGAGTACCAGTGAATTGTACAGGTCCTTTTCAGAATAACCATCTCATGTATTACAACTCACCAGCGAGGGATCGCCGCTTGTTCCCCAATCGTCAACTCCGGCTGTCCCTTAACCAGAGCACCGGTGCCCCCAAAGCGTCAGCATGGCGTGGGGAAAGGTGGGCATGAACTAGATTTCTAACAAGGACATGAGCGTGCTTTCAATGTGGCAGAAACTAGAGGTAACAATTGCCGTATCTGCCTGTTAAATCCATTGCAGCATTATATCTATTCACCCACATCTTACGTTACACAGTGAACAGAAGTTTTTCCAAGTAGAACAAACGCAAAAAGGGTTCGTGTCTTTGGTTTCAATGTATAGGCACATACGTGGCTAATTGCAATGAATTGAATGACAGAGACGCTCAGCGAGTGTATTATTTCTATATCGGGATCCTCCCGCTTTGCTTCGTACGTACTTTTTCAACCGAGCTGTTGTATTGAGTCCCCAAAGAATTTTCTAAATCAATTCCACCGAATAAGGTACACCAACGTCGCCTACCGCAAACGCGGGAACTTTTCAATGTCAGGAACGAGGCCACGGAAATGTGGATGGGCATTAGTCGAAAGAGCATGCATAGTGTACTCTAAAGATAGCAGGGATCGGATTGGTGATCATATCCATACTAGGCCTATTTTTGACTAACTCAGGAACAGGAACAATCGACGGGCAAAATATTGCCACTTTGATAGGTCAGAATGTCCTAGGTTGCGCAGGGTTTGCGGTGTGCAGTTGTACTAAATAACGGGGATATCGGTGGGCCAGTGCAAGTCTCGTGGCCAGTGCCCTTCCAGTGATGGTCTTGGAGTCCTTCACAGTGCATGTTGGAGCCAGTAGGGCTTAGCGATTCGTTGTAGTGCACACGGTTAATGGGTGGCGCCCAGCCGCTCTTAACGAACGCCTGCTATTGCGCAATTACCAGCATTGTAAAAGAGCCGATAACCTTTGAATATCGACTGCAGGCCTTTGCATCCTCAATGAGAATTGGGACGGAAATGGTCCATTGAAAGGAAAGGAAAGTCAGGAGACGTGATCGCCGCCAAGGCTAGGAACATTAGAAGACGACAATTTGTCAGTGAAAATTTTTCGTTGGTGGAAGATAAGAATACCTCGTTGTCAGGGGTTTTTCTCAAAGTACAGGTACAATATATCAAGTACTATATACTTCCCTGGCAGGTCATTACTGAAGTTTGTGCAGGCAGCCCATTACAGGCCAGACGAACAAGCGAATTACTTGATTAGCCAAGAAACACTGGCCGGAAATGTGCCCAAAAAACGTTGTATTACTGCGGTATTGAAATAAAATCACGAACAAGGAGAGAAATTCGTCAAGTGGTCTGAAGTCGTGGCTGCTGAAGGGTTTTGGCGTCCAGCAATTGAATATATATATATTGCAGCAATCAATTATATGTGCACTCAACTTCGAGTGGTCGGTGGTAATTGAAAATTCCAGCGTGAAATCGATGAGACTTATTTTACGTGCGGTAAGGATGTCTCGGTCAATTTCGGCTTTCGACGATGAAATCCCGAAAGTACCGTGAATTTTCACTTATGGAGGGTGCAACTGCTCGGAACTGATATCACTCCCCAAGGTTTAGTGGAAATTTCGGTATGTTATTGCAAGGGTATATTTGATGGCCTCATGCCAATTTTTTTTTTTTTTCGATGGTGATCATTTCCTTCTGCTTGAGCTAGATATTGCTGCGCATAGACCCGTAGAGGTTGTAAGGTTCATCACTTGGGACTCTGGCTCTAATTATACAATTTGACATGGATCTAGATAGAACCAAGCAGATGGGTTTTCGATATGGGAGGGCTGACAAGATACTCTACTACTGTAGTTAAATAAGAAAGTCAACCCCCTGCTAGTTCAATCTCAATGCAAGACATTGATATCGATAATAACATAACATACAACAGTACGGAGTACGGTATCATCATAAGCTTTGAAGAGGGCAGGATAAAAAATATATATAGGAAACGACAAAGATGTGAGAAAATCATACTCAGCAATTATACTTGACATTTGCTTGTAAACTGCAGATGATAGCTTCTGCCCCACAGAAGGTGCATGACTGTTCCATATAGAATGGACTTTTCGGTTCGCGGGCAGGGTGTAAGTTCTGACTCCTGCCCATAGATGCACCGCGTGGGGGACAGCTCCCATGAAGGGCGAATAGAGTGTACCCAATTGAACGCTCACTCAAGGGTTGCCTCCTTCGAGCAAATTGCTATCCAGATCTTTGGGGCGAAGCCATCGTCGGGATATCGCATCCAGCCAACAGAGGAGAAGATCGGCTCCAATTATGCAGCTACATTTCCCTTGCAATCCCGGGTTATCATCTAGATTACAATGCTAGGTTGTTGCCCATGTACGAACACCAAGAATACTACATTTGAGAATCCTTGCTCACCATCGACAACTCACACATGCAGAACCCGTGCTTACTGAAGATCCTGAGGGGGTGAAATGCATTATTCTCCGCACAGATTGACATACGAGGTACAGTACTACAATGCTTCCCTTGCTGTATGCAAACCGTTTGCTTAATACACTGCGGAGTACTTGATTAGTCCTTCAGTTTGTGTGTGTGTATGGTTAATTGGAGCATCCATATGCGAAGTGGGTTAGCCACTGCATCGACCACACTGAATGGCTATTTGTCCACATGGCCTAAAATACCCGGACGCGGGAAGTTGTGGTGAACAGAACGGAACGGCGCTTTTCTTTTCTTTTCCACCCATTCTCCGTGTGGAGGCATATAGAGAGCGGACAGGATTGTATCTATGCTCGGGAGACAAAATTGCGGAACGAATTGTATGATTGTGCAACCAATTCTTTGATCCAATGTATCAGGTGTGCACGATATCGTACCCCCCACTACTCAGCTCCGCCTCAACAAGAGCATAAACATATGGAGCTGGGTCAGGAAACACAGGAGTTTCGTGGCTGCTACAAGCTCCTACTCGCTTGGACCACAGGATGTTGGAACGCTGTTTTTGCTTTACAAGGCAGCCACTCAGAAGGCATGCCGAAGTCTGTGACGTGGTGAATGAAGCTAATTTGATTTTGCGGGGCGATGGGGGGAAGAGGGGGAAAACCCTGGGATCCGCATGGGGGCTGCACCCTCCCTTGATGATATGATGTACTGGGCGCGGGCGCTATGGCACCCACAGCGGATTAATGCCATCCATTCGCCGGTGTTCCATAGAAATGCCCAATGGTTGTGCTCGCCCAGCGACCGCATCCTTTGATCTGCCGGCACAGACTAACGCAGTCCGGATGTGGCTCATGCCCAACCTTCTATATCTTCCTCTCGAATTCTCTTTCCACTCTCGTGTATATTTGCACAACACCATAAAGCTTAAGGTTTGTTACGTACGCTACCCTCCAGCGGATTATCTCTCGTTTTCAGTTTTCCTAAAGATCTACTGCACTTTCAGATTTATATTACCCTTCCGGGCCCACGAAGACACAGATAGCCCACGCTCTTTGCCATAGCATATATAGCATAGTGGGAGCCATAGATTCTCACGGTTTTCCTTCGTTTGCACTGCAACAGCACAGAGAGGGGTTGCTTAACTTTGAGCCTTAGCCGCATAATCGTAAACTTGCATCCGGCCATCGCGCCGCATTGAGCATCTATTATCGATAGCGTTCCGGCCGGAAGTTATATACAAGAACAAGTTAGCAGCATCGCGGGAAGCAGCAAACTCGCACAGCAGCAGCAGATCTCGCTGGCGACCTTAGGTTATCGAGCAGCCGAACCAGCGTTCCACCACCTGGACAGCGCAACACTGCGCTGCTCATCGTCCAACACTTTCCCCACGGGAACACGCTGCTGGGCGCGCGTCCAACTAGCGTTCAATTGCTCATTGCTGCAACCTCGGTACTACAGGAAACGGGCGCACCGTTTCTCCCTCCCCCTCTCGCTCTCGTGCCCACCCCCCACACTCTTTCTCCGTCGTATTTAACGAACGTCATTCCAACAATGAGAAAGAGCGGCCTCGATAGAATACTTTCAACGACGACTGAACCAACACCTCGTTATCTCAACCGCGTCAACTCATCCGCGAACATCAACGTGGATTCCGAGCATCTTGGACTACGATCTCCGGAAATCCTTAATCCTAGCACACCTCAAGGTCACAGCCGTGCGGCAGAACGAACGTCGCTAGAATCAATAACATCATATCACACCATTGTCACCGACTACTGCACCGTGAAGCGAGCCTTTTCAACCACGTCGTATTTCAGAATGAAGAGCAGGACTTTGAGCCTCAGAAATCCTCTTTTCCGCCGAGCGCGGACGCCTTCTGCGGACTCGATGAATTCCATGCCAGTGTCAATAGGAACGATGGCGTCGTCAACATTCTCTGTAAAGTCAAAGAAATTATTGGCCAAGGTGCCGAAATTTTTTGAGTTTGAGCTCCGATTTGGGTCCATCAGGATACACCGGGTGACAAAGACCTCGCATGGGTTTTTGTCAAGACGTCATCGCAAGCCATCAACTTTGGACTTTAGGTGCATCGGGATGGTTAATGAGGACGAATACTATTACGGGGAAGCACAACAGAGTATATGTTAGTATTTCCCGTGAGCTTCTTTCTGTTTTGTTTTTCAGAAGTACGTCCTGTACTCTTGAAGTCTGGTGCACTGGGAGATTTAGGTCCCCGGAAATCGCGTTGCGCATCTTGTTGACATTCATTACCAATAATAGCACTGACGATGTTGTGTCCAGCAGCACCGAGGATCCACTGGGTCAAACCCGATATCCACTCAGACTGGAAAAAAGACTGGTTCAAGGGAGTTTGTTAGAGTTCCGAGCCCCCCCATTTGTCAGGAAGGGATATCTGTATTCCATCACGATTTCATTTTTGTTTCTCCGCTCTTACATTGATGACCCGTTATGACCCACGATTGCGCCAGCACAAAACATTTGCAGCCAGTGCCGCATTTTTTTTTTTAACCAACGGTCCGGTAATATATTGCCGCACTTGTACGAATTTTTTTTTTGGTCTATATCCTCTTATAGTAATTGCATTGCATTTGATTTCGGTTGTCTTGTTTCTTTTTTTTTGTTTATTTTTCTCATAACTTGTCAAGGAACCCGATATACTTATGTTTTTGGGGAGATGAGCGTTGGCAGGCTTTATGGTTTTTACTGCAGCTACCCATTTTATTTTGCTTTTTTTCCAACAAACTGATATTTCAATTTGCAACTTTGCAATTACTGGTCTTGTACATTACGTAGCCATATCAGAAATCCTGATTTTTTTTTTTTTTTTTTTCCGATCTCTTCCCGTTTCTGCGGCGATATGTATTTTTTTCTTTTTTTTTCTGTGGGTCAATCGGTTGGGTCTGTCGGTTGGGTTTGGGTTCGGTGCAAAGGCGTTTTTTTTCTATCTTGATTTTGCTATTCCTTTTTTTTTTTTACCCTCAGCTTTGTCGGTCTTCTATGCTTTCTTTTTCATAATTTCTGTTTTTTTTTTTTTTTTTTCCTGTCGCGGGGTGATTAGGGATTTTTTCTTTTACTGCGTGACAAATTTGGGATAATATAATCAACAGA
Source organism: Kalaharituber pfeilii (assembly GCA_015179045.1). NCBI lineage: Eukaryota > Fungi > Ascomycota > Pezizomycetes > Pezizales > Pezizaceae > Kalaharituber > Kalaharituber pfeilii. The sequence goes on along the minus strand of WHUZ01000031.1, from coordinate 504,380 downwards.
AGGAAGGTATTTGTGCTGGGTTTTTATGAGTCAGCGGCTTTTTTTTTTCTTTTTTTTTTTTCTCCCTTGTTTCCTCGCGTCGCTCATTTTATTTTATTTTTTTTTTTTTTTGGAAACGTTCATGTCCTTCTATGTCGCTCTCTTTTTTTTTTTTTTTCTTTTTTCCCTCGTCCGTCTATTCCCTTTTCCTTGTTCTATTCTTTCCTTCCTCCTTTCCTTCCTTCCTTACATTTTTCTTTTTGGCCTTTCCAAACCGTTGGGGCGGGGCGTGGGTGGTGGTGGGGTTGCGGTGATGGTGGAGGTAGGAAAGAGGGTACAAACTACACATGTCATATATCAAAAAATCACGAAATCAATGTTACCATGGGGAAAAAGTTTTCGCGATTTTATCTTCTATGATATCCATTTCAACCACGGTTCCCCCTTAGCGAGGACGGCGACGAAAAGTCCCCACTGCACGTCGTCGTAAACACGACTCAACTATTTCGATGGCTGTTGTGGGGGGGGGGCCGGGACTTGCGATGAAGTTATTTTTATTTTTTTTTATTTTTTTTTTGCCTTGTTTCCCTTGTTTTCCTTTACCTCGGTTTTTTTTTTTGTTATCGTCTCAAACTTTGTTTCCTTGTTTTTACTTTTCTTCCTTGTGTTTCTTCCACGATAAGTCAAACTATGTCCCTCTCGGTATGTATCCATTTTGTCTACCATAGGTTAAGCATTCCACTCCCGCACACACAACCCCTCCCCCTCCCCCCCCCCTTCTCTCTCTCTCTCTCTCTCTCTCTACTCTCCTTATCCTCCTCTCTGTCCTGTCTCCTTCTACATCACCACCTGTACATTCTTTTCCTCCCTTCCCTTCCCTTCCCTCTTACCCAGAATACTTCACATCCACACTCACGCTTACCCCTCCCCCCAAACCGACTTTTTTTGTCATGGAAGGTCAAGGGAGTTTCGGAGATGGTTGTTCTTTTTTTTTTTTTTTTCCCTCCCTCGGGGCGACTCAGTTTTTCTTTTTCTTTTTCTTTTTGTTTTCTTTTTTTTGGGTATACCCGGGTTACTATGTGGTCCTTTTTTTTTTTCCCTTTCTGCGCGCGGGGGAGGGGGGAGGGGGAGGGGGAGGGAGGGGAGAGGATGAGGGAGGAGGGAAGAGGGTTTCTCATAAATATATATATATATATATATATATCATGGACTTCGAGTAAAACAAAAAAAAAAAAAAAAAAAAACCACTAACTTCCGTCGGGGGGTTAACACGGCTTTTTTTTTTGGGAATATATAATGTATACTTCCCATCTTCTTTTTATTTAATTATGTGTCAAGATGACAGGTCGGTAAGATAAACTACACTACACTACTTACTACTTACTACTGACTACTGTAGTACGAACGAAAATCAAAAGTTATCAATACTAATAGAGACTACAAAAACGAAAAAGATATACATAAACACGGTATACTAGTGAATAATAATAAAAAAAAAAAAGTTATAAACCATCCCCTCAATCCCCACTCCCACTCCCCCCGAACGTTGGCAACCTACACCACCCTCCCCCCCACCCCCTCCCACACCAATCCCCGCCTACCCCTCCCCACCCCCTGACGGGCCTCGTCTCCTCCAATCCCACACACCACCAATACACGCCCTTCGCCTTCTCCTCCTGCCCCGTCGCCTCGTAGCTCTTCGCCAGTGCGAACCACGCCTCGGAGCAATCCCACCCCCTGCCTGACTTTGTCAACTGCGACAGCAGCCCGTACGCGCGGTTCAGCGCCGTCAGGGGTGCATAGTCCTCCTCTGCTGGCTCCAAGGGGCCTTCGCGCGAGGAGGACCGCGGGATGGTGGATGTAGTGGCGGTACGTAGTAGGGGTGGGGGAGGGGGCGGGGAAGTGGTCGCAGTGGTGGCGGTGCTCATGAAGGTTCCACGCTTGTTCACACCCACCAGAGGTGACGACAGCGGTGTCACGTACACCGACGCGGGCCTCCATCCCTCCTTGATCTCCCCTTGCTGCTGCTGCATCTTTGCCTTCTCCTTCTTCTCCTTCTTCTCCTTCTCCATCGCCTTTCCTTTCACACCCCACTCCAATACCACCTGACTCAGTCCCACCGTGCCCCCAACATGTTCCCAATCCCACACCAGCGCAGACTCAAAGTGGCCCATCGCCTCCTCCTTCTTACCTTGCGCGAGCGCCAGGTACCCCCGCTCGGCCGCAACATCCGCGTCCCCGCCCTCGCTCGTCGTCTTGATCTGAGCCGCCTCGTCGATCGCCTGCAGCGCGTCGTCAAAGAAGCCCCCGCGCCGGTACAGCCCCGCGACAAGTAGCCAGACCCTGCGCAGACAGGACAGAAACTTTGTCCGCTCCGTTTCCTCCGGCAAGCACGGCTCCCGCAGACGAGAGGACAGTGGGAACAGTCGGTTCGTGCGCCGGGAGATGCTTTTCTGCGGTGGCGGCGGCGCTGTTGCTGCTGCCGGCTCCCCAAGCGGTACTCCGGCTGTCGACAACATGTCGTCCGCGCCGCCCGTAATTGCGTCGGTCGACTGCACTCCCCCGTTCGGCCCCTTAACATGCTTGTGCATATGAAATATATGCGTTCTCGCCGCCGTCGGGGTCTGTGGTGCGCTCGGCGGGAGCGGCGGCACCGGAGGATGGCTTCTAGCCCCTGGCACAGCGGACCCCAACGACGGCGACCTCCGCACCTTTCTCGTGTCCGTCTGAATTGCTGGCCCCCCCGGCACTTGTCCCTGCGACGATGTGGTGGACTTGACGCTCCCAAGGCTCTTGCGCCGCCGAATGGTCCCTCCGGAAACACTATTTGCTCTCCCGACCCGCTTCTGCAGCTTCGCGTTTTCGCCTCCCGTGGGGCTCCCCGTCAGCGACTTCACCGTCCCTCCGTTATCCGTGACCTGGATCTGCGGCGCGTTGACGGCGTGGCTGCTCTTTGGCCTCCCCGTGACCGTGGAGCCGCTTGTTGTAGGCCGCACAGTCGACCCCGACAGCACCGATGCCACCGCCGAGTCCTGCTTCTTGTGGTGAGAACGCCCAAGCCGACTGTACCGCGACATCGGCCTTAGCCTGCTCGGCTTTTCGCTTAGATCCAGCGCCTTCAACTGCTCTTGCACTTGCTGCTGTCGTACCTCCTCCACTTTCTTGATTTGCCCTTCTAGGTTGCTAGCGTAAAACAGGGTAGGATACAGCCGCAACAGCTCATCTGCCATACTTATCGCGGCGTCTGGGCCATCCATGAGCTCGATCAGGGCAAGCTGTGTCATTTTGACCTCTAGGATGTTTTCCTTCTCGTCCGGCCCCATCTTCATGATCATATCCCGTATTGAATCACCAGCCTCCACCGCATCCGTAGAACCCACATTCGCCCGTCTCAGGCTCTCCTCACCGCCTAGCTCCTCGAAAGCAGCATCGCATACCCTTAGAGCCCCTTCAAACTCCTCATTTGCGCTCAGTAAAAGCGCGAGATGATGCCAGAATGGCACTGCAAGCCTCCTGTACTCCCTGTCAATTACCTCCTCTTCATCCGGACCTTCCGCTTGTTCTTCTCCTTCCGCCTTGAGATGGCTCAGCACCATCAACGCCTGCTTGATATTCTCCACCGCCTCATCAATGTTTCTCGTTTCTGCTAATGCCATCGACAACCCATACAGAGCCTCCACATCCTCTTCATCGTGCTCCAGCGCCTTTCGGAACGCCCTCTCAGCCGAATGCTGAATTTCCGGCCTCTTCGCCGCATCCACGGTTTGTCGCGCCCAATACGACCTTGCCAGCCCTATCCCTCTCCAAGCAGCGGCCAATATCTCAGGCTGGACAACCGACGTACGATGCGGCTTGCTTCCCTCCTCATCGATGTCATGCGGTCTGACAAGCGCCGTTGACGAGTTCCCTGATGTAGGAGCGCAAGTGACGCCCCAATCCTCCAGCCATTGCTCCAGCAGCTCAGCAACCTCCAACGCTCGTTTTCCGTTGTTGAGATATTTGCAAATCACGCGGATGCCTTCTACGGCAGTGACGATGATGGTCGAGTCGTCGTCCAAGTCCTTCTCAGCTCCTCCCTTGGAGATCCTTTCCTGGGCTCTGTTGACCAATTCTATGTAGGTGTTGAAGGAAAGAAGCGCCTCCTTGAAATTCCCGACCGCAGTCAAAGTGGTGAACAAATGGCGAAGTATTCGGGGTGAGTGGAAAGTTTTGCCGGCGGCGCGATATAATATCTAGATGAAATATAGATTAGCATCAAGAGTAAATCGCGCGTCAGGGGAGGGGGTTAATGGCTCCCACATCTTTGACTGTTGCAGCATCTTCCACAGTGGCACCCATCCGTTTCCAATTTTGCATGACCATATCAACCCATTCGAGCACCTCCAAGTGCACCTCATCGGCCTTGGGGAAGCTTGTCGTCTGCGTGAAATAGTTCTCGTATATTCCCTGAATTGACCGTATCTCATCTTTCAATTCGTCTTTTGTAATTCCTATTCCTCCCACCACTCCGCCCCCAACCACGCCTATAGTATTGGTCGACTGCCGCACCCCTCCGGCGAGCGAGGATGGATAGCTCCTCATTGTTCCTCTGCTGCCCTGACGCGACGGGCCGAACCTGGCGTAAAAGTCGCTCGCAAGAAGTGCGGAAAGGAACCGTAGATACTGTCGGTACACCTGGCCACGTTCGATTTCCTTTGCCACAGTAGAGGGATATCCTTGTATTGCGTTGAGATGCTTGTGGTAGGACCGGAAGGCGAATAAAACCGTGTAGTCGTCGACCGTGGCCCCTATCGCAACGCCAACCTCTTCTTCCTCTGGCTCCTCGTCCTCATCCTCATCGCGCGAGTACCCGGAAAACTTGCTTGTCCGCCGGCGTCTGAGCGACCGCGCACGTTCCTCGTCTTCGATCCAGCATTTGTGAGCGACTAACGCGAAACGGCCCAGAGCCTTTTCCATCCAGATTCGCCATTCCGAATAGAGTCCAATCGAGGGGGGTGGTACCCGTGTAGTTGATTTGTAGACTTGGAGGGCACTCGCTAGGTCGTCTCCGCAGGTGAACTCCAACGCCAGCCCTATCGCGCAGGTTAAAGTCAGTAGCGTTGCCCGAGTACGAAATTCTGTTGGTTCGGTGGCAATTGGCACCCACCTCTTAGCACAATTGCCTTGATGAGTGCTACCCGTGTGTATTCGTGCCCGACGGTTTCGCCGCCTGTGAGCCGCGGTGTTTCATCCTCGGTCGGCAGCTGTTCGAGCACAGTGTGATGCTCGCCAATGAGAAAATATATCCAGGCAATCGTCACTTTGGCCTGGAAAATGTCTTCGGGGGTGACATCGGCGCGCTGGCCACCGCCGGCAGGGTTGGGAAGCTTCGGTAATGGAAGATGGTACTTTGAGACCTCCTTCTCTAGCGGGGCGAGCAGGTCTGAGAGGTATTTTTTGGTTTCCGGGCTGCTAAAGTTTGGCGACGCGGTGGTTTTCAGGTGGATTTGGTATTCCGTGGATGCAGTTAAGCTTAGGCCTGTATGATTCAACCCCCAGAGAAGTCATAATCTCGAGTAAGTTAGGAAGAGTGCACAGTTTATTGTTTTTTTTCTCTAAGAAAGATCGTAAATTGGCTATGACTTGCGACAGTAGTAAAATGAACAACTCCGATAAAAGCAAAATAAAAGGAAAAGTGCAGGGAGATTTTCAAACAGGTTCGGGTTTGGTACAGCTTCTCCCGGGAGCACGTTTCTCCACCGTCTTGACCAGCGCCGGAACTTCGGGCCAATCTCCGTTACATCGTGCCGTGTCGAGCAGTTGCAGGGCCGCCGTGGCTTTGGCCTACAGAGAAGAGCGGTGAGCTTTGTTAGCCGTGCATGGGGCGGGAAGGGAGGAGGACCGGGAGGCTAGGGGGCCAGCCGTGGGGAGGAGCCGCCTCTTCACGTACGCTTGCCATTGCGTTTTGGTGGTGGTGGTGGTGGTGGGTTATGGCTGGGAGCAAGCTGTGGCTGGGGGAGGGGGGGTGAGTGGGGGTAGCGGAGGAGTGTAGGGCACGGAGCTGTGAGAAGGAAAGCTCGAGAGAAGCAGAAGCAGGGCAAGAGCAGCGGAATGCGGCGATGCCAGGAAACGTGGTGGAGGAGCGAGGGGCGGAGTGCAGAGCCAGCGAGTCCCGTCTGCCTCCCCATCGCAGGGGCCCGGCCACGCAGGGCCGCCCCGCCACAGCGCCAGCCACACGCACCGCCTCAGCTCACGGGACACGCACGTGACGGCAGCTTCGTATTTTTTTCCAAGGTTGAGCCTCCAGCGAATTGTGCGGCGATACCTGGCTACGAGACTACGGCGATACCGCGCTCGAGACCACAGCAGCTGCAATTGGCGAGCAGACGGGCAGCCCAGCGCCCCAATGGCCCCCCCGCCCCCCGCCGCCGGCCTCGCCCCCCTCCGCGCGCTCGCCGCCGCCCTCACCGCCGTCCCCGACGACGCCCTCCCCGCCGCGCTCCCCGCGCACATCGGCGCCCTCTACGCCGCGCCCGTCCTCGAGAGCGCCTTCCGCAGCGCCAGCGAGGACGCTGCCGTGCTCCTCCACAAGCTGCGGGCCCGCGTCTCCGCGCTGCTCCAGAGCCGCGCGCCGCAGGGCAGGTGGGCCGGCGCTGCGCTCGTCGGGGCGTGCGTCGGCAGCAGCCGCGAGTGTCTCGCCGCGCACGCAAAGACGTGGGCGCCGCTCGTGCTTGCGCTGCTGGGGGTACGAGATCCCCGTCCGCATCTCCTTCTGCCGCTCCGCTCCCTCCGGCAGTCTAGCTAATGTCCGCCCCGCACAGAGACCCGAGCCGACCCCGACGCTTGTCCTCGCCCTCGCGACGCTCTCCCGCATCTTCAACTCCCTCGCCGTCTGCAGGCCCTCCCTCGCCCGCGAAATCACCTCGCCGAACCTCAAGTCCTACCTCGAATGCGCCCTGAGCCTCCTCTCTCCGCCCTCCTCGAACCGCAGTTCCGCCCAGCCTTCCGCCCCCGCCATCACCGACGACCCCGCGCTGCTCCCCGCCTGCCTCAGAGCGCTCGCGCAGACCCTCTCCGCGCACCCCACCACCTTCCGCCCCTTCGTCAAGCGCACGCGGTCGATAGTGGCCGCCCTCCTCGCCCTCCCCCATACTCGCGCACCCCGGAGGTCGACGCCCTCTCCCAGGAACTGCTCGTCAACCTCCACCTATGCGCGGCCCCCGTCCGCAGCGGCGACGCCGGAGGAGACCGCACCAACACCGCCTCTGCTGTCGCAGCGGAATGGTCTCGCACGCTCAAATGCGTTCTCTCTGACACACACGCCGTCCTTGATGACGTCTTTGCGCCGATCCTCGAGGACCCGGCACTCCGCGGCACCCTCTCACCCTCCGACTTCTCCCTCTCTTTCCCCCCACCTTCCCCATCCACCACTCTTGACCGTGCACTTCTCTTCCTCCACATCATATCCACATTCTTCTCACTCCCAACTTCAGCCCCGGTCACAGCACCCCTAGGCCACATCCTCCTCCTAACCCGGCGCATCCTCTCCGTCTCCTCCTGCACCTCGTCACCGAACCCGATTCACCCCACCTCGTCCCGGGATACTCTCTTCGCCCGCCTACCAGCCCTGCACACCGCAACCTTGAATCTCCTCGACACCATCGTGCGCCGCCTTTCCGGTCTCTTTGTCCCCGTCGCAATGCAGACATTAGAACAAGTCGTCTGGTCGTGGGACGGTATCTCCGCAGCAGCAAACATCGAGGTCAGAACCGCGGGGTACGTACTCCTCGACACTCTACTTCGACTCTGCGGACGCGGAATACCACGTACCCACGCCATAATGAAAAAGGTGATGAAAATCGCCGACGGGGCATGCGAGGACATAGCTGCGGCCTTTGGCGGGCTATCCGACGACCGTGCCGCGCTTGTCGCAAGTGCAGCTTCAGAAAAAACGGCGCAGGGCACCGTGCACCACGGCAACAAACGCAAAAAGCACAAGACCAACACCACCCCATCCTCCAACACGATCAACACAAACCCAAGCACCCTCGCCGACGCACTTTTGCAGACGCAATCCACCAGCATCATCTCCAACTCAAACCCGTTCCCAACATCCCCGCACCCCAACATTCCCAGCGCCCTCCTCACAACCCTTCTCGCCTCCTCAACGCATATCCCGTCGGAACTCCGGACCAAGATCGATAGGCTCGCAGTCATGACAGGGAATCAGGAAATGATGCTTGCGAGCGTGCTGTGGCCCGCGGGATGGGTGAAGGCGAGCTTGGTGACGCACCTCGTTGGGGCAGGGCAGGGGGTTGGCGCGGCTGGGGGGAATAATGGGGACATCAGGGTCAGGGAGATGGCAACGCAGGCGCTGGTGTGGCCGAGAATGCCGGTGGTCAGGGCGGATGATGGAGAGGAGGAAGAGGACGAAGGGGATGCTTCGACGGACGAGGAGGAAGGAGATGACGGAGAAGGGACGAAGGAGATGGATATTGACGCAAGCTCAACCTCCATCTCGATACCGCAAACGCGGCAGGAGCAGTGGCAGAATATGCTACAGGCCCCTACGGCTCTCCCGCCTGTGACTACTACCACCGCACAACCACCACCACCAGAACCGTCGCAGCCCCTACCACCACCTCCGCCCCCACCCACCCCACCACCCCCATCACCAAAAAGGACAAAGCTAAGCTCCCCCTCGCCAGCCCCATCATCCCCACCACCAATCCCGGACCCACCTTCGGCGGTGGCGGAGCCGGTAATGCCGTCGTCGCCATATATTGATCGTAGTCGTAACCACAACAGCAGCGACGACGAAGACGAAGACGAAGATATGGTGATACCGGAGATTGATATTGGGGAGGACACAGATACGGAGGAGGACCAGGACGACGACGTGGAGGAGGAGGAGGAGGACGAGGAAAGAAGTGAGGATGCAGGCGGGATGGAGAGGTGAAGACCAGTGCGTCTGGTTTTGGTTTTGGTTTTTCATTGTGGGTGGGTGGGTGGGTGGGGGTGGAGAGGTGGTCTGTACGTTTCATGTATTGAGAAAAAAGAAATAGACAAAATCAAAAGATATGGTTGCACGAATAGAAAAGCGTTAATCTTTTTTTTTTCCCCTTTTTTTTTTTTTTTTTTTTTTTTCTCCTTTTTGTCTTTTTTAATTGTTAGGAAGGAAGGTAATACAGTACATACCGTGGTACCTAGGGGAAAAAAATAAAAAAAAAATTCTGGGAGGGCATTACGTGATCTTGTTCTCTTTCGTTTGTCTTTTATATATATGTTATATGTAATTTCCTGTATATATAATTAAAAAAAAGCGCCCCGGTCCATCAACCCCCGGTCCATCATTACCCTGAATCAAAGTTCCAATCCTCCTACCCACTGCATTTCACTTTAGTTTTTTTTTTTTTTTTCTGGAATACCCAGCTGGGTATGCATAGTATTTCCTATTTCCTATTTCCTATTTCCTAGTTCTTTTTTTTTTTTTTAACCCGGCTACAGGCACAATACACAACACAACAGACAAAAAAAAAACACACGTACAAGGCATACACCCTGTACTAAGCTTAACCTAGTACTCGGGGCGCCAGGTATGTAGACCCCCCCGCAGATCTTAGGCTTCCGTAAATACTTCGGGGGCGCTGTATATGCGTATGTGTCTAGTAGCCGGAGAGCCAGAATTTCGTTTTGTTCAAAGACACTTGTTGTGTATCGCTACTATCTCTTTTCACATCGGGGAAACAGATGAAAATTGGGAACGGGAGGCATAATAGATGAAGTAATCCCGGTCACTACTTGGTGAAAGAATCGAGAGAAGGGAAGGGAGAGGGGGGGGGAATGCAAAATCTTCGGGGGAAAAAAAATTTAAAAAAATGAAACACAACCGGGCTTTTCAAACAAAGCGCCAAAAAAAAAAAAAAAAAAATTTAAATTAAATAAAGAGGAAAAGGAATAGGTTCTATAATGAGTTTTCAGGAAACCCTCTGGAACGGCTCTCACTCTACCCCTCTACATCACTACTGACAAACACCAGAGCCGTTAATAACATGATACCAACTTAACGACTTTCCTGTCTGTCAGTTATTTGTTGCAGGTTGCAGATGGTGCACGTATATGTCATGCCCTGGGTTGGTTTCTTGACATTCCAGTTAGCACCATGACACGGGCTCTTCAGCTTGCCTCGCGCACTCCAAAAAAGCTATTGTACATACCCACTATTGACCGGCATCGGGCTCAGAGCAGGAGTATTCGCTCTCGGCGCGGTTCCTCGTCCTGCGCTTGACCCAGGAACAGCACTGCCACTTGTAGCGCCTCCGGAACCTCTGGTCCCGATTCTCTCATTCTGGTTCGCAGGAGAGGGTAGGTCCGGAGGCATGGAGTACGGAGTGTTTGGGCGTGCAGAGGCCCCAGTGCCGTATGCATAGTACAGGTCTTTGGCTAGGTCGATCGTGATCTGCGGGTGCGTTAGAGCCTGCTGCACTTTTTTCTTTTTTTTTTTTTTTTTTTTGGTACCTGAGAAAAGTCGATCGGCGCTCGCGGGCGTAAGACAGGAAGATGCTGTACTACTGGCTCCAAGCGACCGAATTCGTCCGTTGGGGCACCGTGTATCACGAACCCCAGACACAGTAAACCGCATGCCATGGTTTTAAAAGGCGAGTGCATTTTTGTTCTTTTTTTTTTTTTTTTTTTTTTTTTGTTTCCAAGTTTGTTAATGGACGGTTTGTTAACGGACGGACCCTGACAAAAATACAAAAGTGCTCAAAAGTATACGTATACCTGATTTGGTTAACGTTTCTTGACAACCCGCCAGTAAACACTCGCACGTGACGGTGTGGTTGCAAGCTTTGCCTCAACAAACACTTAGGTACTAAGTGTTTAAAAAGGCTTCATTTAATCCCTCCACATGCTCGCTCTCTCCCTACCTTCCCTCCTTCTCCTCCCCTCCCGTGACCAAAAGCTAATAACCCAACAATGCTTATATATGTACCCTAGGATTTATATCAACTTGCAACTTGTTGGGAGCTATGGCTTCGGTCCATTGATACGTCGATAATATTAATACATAATTATATCATACAGAAAACGGGCCAGATTGCCGGGTTTTTTCTTTTCATGCAACGTCAAGCGCTCCTATGTCTAAACTACCCACAAGCCCTTATACAAAAAGGTAAATATATATAGTATTATTATTATTATTATTATTATTATTATTATTTTTTATTTTTTATTTTTTTTTTGATACCCACCGCTATCAGTGGGAACTAGGGAATTTCTACTTCCATTTCATCCGCGTACGCAAGCTTTCAAAGAGCTGAAAATCTACCCCTATAAAAAAAAAACGTAGCAACGTATATGTACATACAGTACATTCATACGTAGTCAAGTAGATAGTACCGTACGTAACATATACTTCCTACGCAAACCTTCACCTCTATTAGTAATTTCGGTTTGAATGGTCAATGTAAGATTCCTGGGTTACTCATTTTTTCTCACCTGAGTTATTACCCCCCCCCCGTTCGGTAAAACAGACAAATAACAATAGTCTGGTTGACACAACGGCCGTTGTAAAGGTAACAATGATTTGTTTTCGTCTTGCTAAATTTGGAAATGGAAATAAAAGAGCGATTAGAAATGGCTGAAAAGAATGGTAATGACTAGTTGTATCTAGGAACTAGAACTGGGAGCCGGTTGTCAAATGTTTCGTTCTAAGACACTTCATCACGCTTGACTCGGGGATAACTTGTGTTCCCAAGGGCGCGGAGTATGATCTCAGCATGCATACTTCGTATATACATAACTATTCACTTTTCAACATGCACACACACTCTATTCTACGTTGCATTAATAAATTCCAGCCCAACAGCATCTTCAACACAAATAAGCGGAATAACGAAGGGTATCTATCGCCATAATTAGCAACCCAATTACCCAAATAGGTCACGACTATAAGAAATTGCACCTGGTTTTCCCAATGATCCATTTCCCGGGACACAGCTTTTGCTGGGTCAATAAACAAAAACAAAAAAAAAAAAAAAAAAAGTATGAAGGGTTCCGTGCACCATGTATGAAACCTGTGGGGAACAAAATTTCTCACTCGATTAATAACCCGTTATTTATCACGCTACGTCGATTAATATGTCGTCCCGGTACCTCTCTCACATGTGATGGACTGCTCCTGCTGCTCCCGTCGCTGCGGGGCGGAAGATGGAACTTGCTGTTGACACGTCTAACTCAATCCAAGGGCTGTGGTACCTGCAGCTGTGGTGAGTGGATGGCGCATTAACTATATACATAGTATTCGTTGGAATATAATTAATCACATTTATGTAGCAGCGCGTACTACACAAGGAGTAAGTATCATGGTATACATATGCCCAGGCCAGTGCAGATTAGTAGGCAGACGGCAAGCTAGTGTTACCCTGAAACCGTAAACTAACTTGCATTGTGGGATGAAGATTTCTCACCGTCCATGATGGAATAGTAAGGTAGACTGATCACTGAAGACTGCCAGCTGCAACACATACCAAGAACCCCACGCATATATAGGCCATTGAAGGAGACAAGGATTAAGCATAAAAGCGCGCGTGGCCTGCCACAACAACCTTCGTCCTTCGCATCGCCAAGTCGAGAAGCGCTTTGGGGTAACTATGTATGTATATAAGCACCTCAAGCAGGCTCAAACATCGGTACATTGGCCGACAACTGACCTATAGTAGCAAAGTACATTACTACTGATAGGGTAAACATGCGTACATGCCACACCTCACGACACATAAAGTACAATCCGGCCGGCCTATGATGGCCAGCTACGGGACAATAGAATAAACGGCATGATTACATATGCAGTAAGACATGTTATTTTCATTACAGACCTGTAGGTAGGTATATATTCTGAGACAGCAAGATGGTACAGGCTGTACATTGACGTAACGAGAGACAGACAGACAGAGTGTGAGAGGAGTTCGATTCATAAAAACAAAAAAAGGAAAAAAAAAAAAAAAAAAAAAAAAAAAAAAAAACTCATTGTTCAGAACTTAAATGTCAAGATCTCGCGCGTACGACCCCACATCATCAGTTGTAGATGGGCCTTGTCATATCAAGTATGTCGACGTCTGACTTCAACGATGTATGTATAGCAACCTGAGGTCTCAAGCCCTCCACGCTCCCGCCTCTGCCCCATGGCCCTTCAAAAACTCTATGGCCTTGTGACGCTCATAGGTATATCCCCACTGACGCGCATAATCTTGTTCAATCGCATTCAGTGCGGTGCCATACTCTCCACCCCTCGCATTCACTTCAACACCCCTATCAAGCAATATCTTAATTCTTTCGACTGTGTCCCGGTAGGAGCATGCGGCAGCTTGCAAAACAGAACCTAACCTCCCCGACGTCGTATGTATATCTGCACCTGCATCCAGAAGTATTATGAAAGCCTGAAAACTGCCCATGTACGCCGCTGCGTGTAGAGCAGTGCCGTACATTCCTCCAATGGTGTTGACCTTTGCTCCTGCATCCAACAGCAATTTGACTACAGATTCGGCACCACTACAGGCGGCAGCTTGCAAGGTAGTCCCAAAGTATCCACCAATTATGTTGACCTCTGCTCCGGCATCCAACAGCAATTTGACTAGGCATTCGGCTCCTCTCCCGGCAGCGGCTTGCAAGGCAGTCCCATAATCTCCACACATTATATTGGCATCTGCTCCGGCATCCAACAGCAATTTGACTACAGATTCGGCTTCACTGCAGGCGGCAGCTTGCAAGGCAGTCCTATACTTTCCACCAAGTATGTTGACCTCTGCTCCGGCATCCAACAGCAATTTGACTACAGATTCAGCTCCTGACCAGGCAGCGGCTTGCAAGGCAGTCCCATACACTCCACCCATTATGTTGACCTCTGCTCCGGCATCCAACAGCAATTTGACTACAGATTCGTTTCCCTCAAAGGCAGCAGCTTGCAAGACAGTCCGATACTCTCCACCAAGTATGTTGACCTCTGCTCCGGCATCCAACAGCAATTTGACTACAGATTCGGCTCCACTCGGGGCAGCAGCTCGCAAGGCAGTCCCATACACTCCACCCATTATGTTGACATCTGCTCCAGCATCCAACAGCAATTTGACTACAGATTCGGCTCCTCTCCCGGCAGCGGCTTGCAAGGCAGTCCCATACTCTCCACCAAGTATGTTGACCTCTGCTCCGGCATCCAACAGCAATTTGACTACAGATTCGGCTCCTCTCCAGGCAGCGGCTTGCAAAGCAGTCCCATACACTCCACCCATTATGTTGACCTCTGCTCCGGCATCCAACAACAATTTGACTACAGATTCGTTTCCCTCAAAGGCAGCAGCTTGCAAGACAGTCCCATACTTTCCACCAAGTATGTTGACCTCTGCTCCGGCATCCAACAGCAATTTGACTACAGATTCGGCTCCACTCGGGACAGCAGCTCGCAAGGCAGTCCCATACACTCCACCCATTATGTTGACATCTGCTCCAGCATCCAACAGCAATTTGACTACAGATTCGGCTCCTCTCCCGGCAGCGGCTTGCAAGGCAGTCCCATACCCTCCACCAAGTATGTTGACCTCTGCTCCGGCATCCAACAGCAGTTTGACTACAGATTCGGCTCCACTGCAGGCGGCAGCTTGCAAAGCAGTCCCATATTGCCCGCCGATAAGGTGGACATCTGCTCCAGCATCTAGTAGGCATTTCACAATAATGTGGTATCCTTCCAGGGCAGCTGCTTGAAGAGCAAATCCATATATCCCTCCCTTCGCATTTACTTCAGCACCATGCTCTATCAGGAGCTTTACAATCTTCATCCGAGTCTCGATATTACTCTCTACTCCGCCGGATACCGCTGCCTGCAATGCAGTACCATAATGCCGTTGCTGTACATTGACGTCAAGCCCTTGGTCCAATAAGAACCGTAACATCGCCTCTTGGACGTAGGAGGCTGCTAGATGCAGAGGGTTATTGGTATAAAATGGAGAACATATGCGCTCTTCACCTTCTGAGATAGTGAGATCGGCTCCGCTCTTGATCAACAAATGCGCGATCTCTACTGCCCCCTGAATAGCACAGCGCGCAATTGGTTGAATGCCCTCATACACAGAATCGATTCTTGCCCCTTGGGCCAACATAAATTTCACCATTTCTGGCTTGTTAATTTGAATTGCCCCATGAAGTGCGTAACCTCCATCCTGATCAGGAATATTAATATCACCAACAAGATCCAACACATTTTGCACCAACTGAATTGATCCTGTGCGCGCTGCATCGGCAAGACTCACAGACTTGCAGATTTCTTCTTGATTGAGGTCCCCGGAAAGAAGTTCTTTGTAAACAGGAAGGATATCAACCATAACGCAGTAGCTGACAGCGGGGTTATAGGTGGAATGTGAATAGAATCTACCTTTGTGCACACTTTGATTTAGGTACCACGTATGCAACAGGGATAGTAAATTGTTATTACAGAATATATTCTGCAGCAGCCCTTTTAAACTAGATGCTACCTTCGCCGAACATGACTTGACATGATATGGCCATGAAGTAGCAATATAGAGTAACAGTTCTCCGATTTCTGGGGGAAAGCTCGTCGCGAAAGGGCGTAGAATGAAAATATCGTCGCTAACCAACCAAGGTCAAATACTGAAGACAGGACTGCGCTACCTGCACATGTGCAATTATCCAGTCCCACCCATTGTCCCAGGGCCATTCCCTTACAAGGAATTCTTGTACTGTGTAGTGGATTGGCCTCACTATGTTCTGTTCAACTGCAATAAGGCCGCAGCAGGAATCAACAACTGCTTGTGGTGAGTACTTTGTCTTGACTTCGACCAGGGACACAGGGTGATCTGGGTTGGTGGCAACTAGCTGGGCAAATTCTACGAGAAGAAGAGGTCTCTTTGCTGTCATTACCCAAGTCAATGCCCAGGCAGCAAGGGCCCTCATGGCGGGCGTCTGTTTAAGGATTTTGCCTACAATACGCCTGTATGTTGCATCGATGTCCGATGGTAGCGATTGTAGAGCAGCCCTGATGTCAGCTATGGAAGGCTGTTCGAATAATTCGTCGACTTGACATTTTGCCCACAGAAACCTGGTTGGTCTCAGCATTGAACATCTAAACGAGCAGATATTTAACTTACATTCCATTTGCTTTTGACACTAATGCATGTTCAATCTCCTTGCAGATCTCATCACCAAGTGTGCAATAGTCATGAGTTCGGACTTGCAATTCATGTCGCACAAAGCGGGAGATATCTTGATCCACCTTTGTGGCTTCTATCTTGATTATGCTAAAGCCTGAGGATGTAAAGGCACGCTTGATATCTTTTTCCGGACGGCTTGTCACACAAAGCTTGATGTTTGCCAAACAATGCTGAAAGAGACTTGTTATGCCATTCAGAATCTCCTTCCTGTCATCCTGCTCACATTCATCAAATGCATCGATGACTAAGAAAACTTCTTGAAAGGAAGAGCTAACAGCCTCAAACTGGTGCTGCAGCTCATGCAGAGTAGGAGGCTTGTCGTTTGAGTGACATTTAGTATACAATGCCTGAAGTCCTCGGGGGATCACTCTCTGAGAGCGACAGAGTTGCTTGAGTAAAACAGAAAAGAGTTGAATTGGCTTCTGTGTATCTGCGGCTTGAAAATTGAAGAAGAAGAAGCATATGCCTATACTAGGGTTGTGCTGATGCTTTGAAATGATATCCTTGAGGAGGGCGGAGGCCAGTACAGATTTTCCAACACCTGCAGTTCCGTAGCACCAAAGCAGAGACTTCTTACGCTCCTGGAGCCACTGATTAACCTCGGACGAATTGAAAAACCACATTCCTGTGCCGTCATGTCTCTTGGCATATATCCGTTCGAGGTCTTCATCTGGTTCTAACTTTGACAGCCATGCGAAAATTTCTCTTCGTTGGCGAGACTCCCTCTCTTCAGCTTCTTGTTTTTCTCTGAGTAGCTGCCGTTTCTTTTCTAGAATATCGGTCATTTTCTCTACGAATGCGATGTGTTCATTGAGATTTGCCATCATTGCTGTAATGTTGGTTTCTAGTGGCTGTATCAACTGTTGAGCAAGCAAGCTACTCGAGATTTTACCTAAATAGAGTCAGTATGGAATGTGCTTGGGAATCTGAACTGGAATGAATTCAAAGTAAAACTGCAGACATACTTTTAAGTGCACCTGTCTCCCCCATAAAAAGCCCGCAAACGCACTTGAAAAATTCAATCAAGCCAGTATATGCAATGCATAAAGCCTATGACCTTCTGATAAGCACAGGTAGTAGGGTGGGGGCTGCAGGTAAAGCAAATCTAATCCACACTTTAGCTTACCTGCTTCACTTCGTCATAATGGGAATACAGCTCCGCGTATTTCGAGAGATATCCCAGATAACGCATCCACCTTTCCATTGCTTCCTCTAGCTTCTCAAAGAAATCTATATATCGCATCCCAATCTGCGGAAAATCAGCATCACAGCAGAAACTAAGAGTAGAGGGCCATGCTTTTGAAGAAGGGCAGTCTAAACGAAAATGTGCACAAGGGGAGCGTGCCGGGGTTTGGGCAGTCCGACATAGAATTGGGGGAGAAATAAGAGGAAGCAGGAGGAGATAGAAAAGGAGCAAGAGGAATGGAAGCTGGCGGATGGAACTGGGGAATATTGGAGGAGGACTGGGGAGGGAGGGAATGAAGGAAGGAAGGACGAGAGAGGGAAGCCATGGGTGGGGTCAATCAAAATAACAATGTTTCCGGTTCAATAATCCCCTGCCAGATGCTTCTCGACTGCACCCTGTAAACTCACATTGACAAAGAAGCGTAAGCCCCCAACAACAAGAGAGGAAAATTCCGGGCTGTGCTGAATGATAATTCCCAGAGCATTCAAATAATTGTCAGCCACCTGTAAAAAGCCCTTGACCTTTGTGGCATATTTCCGTGTGATGCTGCTCTGGCTGTGCTGGTTGTCAAGCTCTGCTATCATGTCTAATATGGTGGATGCTGATGCACCAAGAAATGCATTTTTTTGTGCTTCAGTAAGTGTATTTTGGCATTTAGAGAGTTGTTCTCTGAAAATTTCGTCGCCAGCCAAAGGATTTAGAGGTGCGATAAATGGGGCAACCAAATTGTTCCACGAAAGTGTATTGTCAGCGGTACCACCGTCCCCCTTTGTAGACGAACTATCCTCTGGAGCAAGATACTGCGAGGTAGAATTAGAGCTAGCAGAAACCCCATGTGGCCCAATACGGACGTCAACAAAAGAGGCAGTTGCACTGGATGGTGTTGTAGTACTTCACGACATGACCGTTGGTAGTTAGCAACCCTGCACATACTGAGTTTGAAATAACAAAGGAGGCATAGGCATGGCTTACATAGTGGAATGGGGAAGGCTGCTGGTTGACGGAACTCGAAGCTGGGAACCGGTGCTCGGCCCCGCTACAGAAGCCGTGAGTGCAAATGACTGCTCGGTTAGATAGGGCTCGGGGGTTTTCGAGCGAATGCTGCCGAAAATACCCTTGACTTTATTCCTGATCTTCCCCATGACTGTCGCCTCGGATGCAGCACTGTTATTGCAGAGCAAGGACTGGCTCAGAGTTTGTGGCAGAAAATCTAGAGCTATACGTATACCAGTAATGTCAGTAAGTAACTGGACCTCCTGCTGTTCATCAATGATCATGCATTTGCGTGCAATGCGGCTCATTTATTGAACAAGAGTGCACACAGCCCCCCACCTCCGAGTCCTTTCCACTGAGACAACAGGGGCTGAAGGCATGCAAGGGTCATGTCACGTGCTGCTACTGCAAGTAGTACATGATTGCGGGGCTGCTGGAAAATTAGGCGAGGCGATTAATAGCATACCGATAAATTACAGAACAGAAAAATAGAGACTTCTCAGTGGACTGCTGTCACAAGTCTTGCAGAAAACCCTTTCGCTCGTAGTAGAGTAGAATCACAGTACTAGTACAGTACCCCTGCCAATAGATAGTCAAGTAGTTTGACACCCGTTTTTGTCAAGATCTAAATTTATCCGTATTAAACAATTAATTGTTTGGTATTTAAAGATCAAATTGTAAAAGAACGTTAACCATAGGAAGTATAAGTGCAAGGGTAGATATTAGAATAAAATAAGTTAGTATATTACGAAGAGAGATATACACAGAATTACAAGCGAGGTGGAAACATGAACTTGCATCTTGCATCGCATCCCTGTACAGACTAGACCACTTTCTATAAGTTTCAATATATATTAAATCATCACAAATCAATATCAGGCATCTTGCTCGCCAAAATCGTACATGTGTGCTTGTCGTCAAGTCTCGCGGTTTATGGATTATGTATATTGCAACTATGGAAATTGTATAACATTATACTAATTTGACATTGCTGAATCAGAATTTGCCATCATAATAAGGAGAAAATCAAAATCCCAATATTAACAACCAAATTCATCATCATTTACCTAAATTAAGCCCTCCCTGTATATCACTGTAGTACAAAATCTCGGAGTTAAGTCGTGTCAGGAATTTCTATTGGAGGGTGAAACCTAGAAAGGTGTAAGTTACATCTTTTTAGGATTAAGTCTATCGAGACCCTGGACATGGATAGAAATTCACCATATGAAGAATTTCAATACAAGTGTAGTAAGATATGCAAGAGAAAGCACTATGCAGTGAAAAATTTTTCACTCCATTCTAGAGTTCTATATCTAGGTACCTTCTAGACCATGGTATACATAAGTTATATGTGAAGTAATGAATGCTGATATCTCACCTGGTCAGTTTTACTAGCGGTGGTCATCACTTATCTACAGTAAAGTAAATGGAACATTTGTACATTTCATATCCCTGTACGTCTAGCCATTTGTGGCCGGCAATTGATGACCGGTCCAAAATGCAAAAGGCTAAGCCTTGTACTCTGTAATTGTAGTCTCATTCACTCCTACCCCGCATATCAACACAACTACAGATTCGGATAAGCCAAAAAGTGTCCATACAGAAGAAAATAAATGCTGAAATCGATGTTTTGATGACAGCAATGGATTAATTTAGATTCGGAGTTTGACTCAGATTACAGTTCAGAGGAAGAAGAGGAGGAGTTAGAAGAGCTTCAGGAGCTAATAGATAGGAGTGATAATATTGCAGCTAATGGATATTTCAACCGTGGCACAAACTCTGCTGGAAGGCAAGAGTCAAATATTCTATCAAGTTTGATTAATGAATATCCAGATCCAGCATTTCTTGCTGTTTTTCGGATGCAAAGAGCCTCCTTTTGGTGCGGTGCGGTGTGTGGTTGCGTTGAGTGGGGGCGGTGCGTAGCAAATCTAAAGTAAAGTAAATGTTTTTCCAAAAGTAACGGGACTATTTTGTGCTGTAGATTTTTTCAGAAATGTACTGTGATAGTGTACCTTACCTAACATTTCAGGGCGGAACATAGCCAATGGGCATTGTTGCCAAGACGCGAAAATGTACGAATGTTCCATTTACTTTACTGTAGATAATTGATGACCACCGCTACTATATCTCATTTGTAGTCTGCTAGCTTGTATTTACCTTTACATATATTACTACTAATGCTATCGGCCATAAGAGCAGGATTGGACAGTAGGATAGTAGAATCTGCAATCCCTCTTAGCCTTTCATGCGAGTTCTTTACAAGTATACGTATGATGAGCTGAGTAGGCAGACTTACCGATACAATAGACTTGTAGTTGACCAATGCAAAGTAAAGTAGTCGTTCTTGGTATTGGGTATGGGTGATGCTGGGTCATTGGTGCTGAGTCGGTGGTGCTGGGTGTCGGTGCTACTAGACCCAAGGAGGTCTACATGTTTGATGGTAGTACTTACAACTAGGGTCCAAGAGGCGTTGCCAACTTAGATTAACTTCAGAATTCTTTTTCTTTTTTCCGTACACCCGTAGCAGCACTCCTGTATTTACACCTTTGACACCTCTACCTCTCACGTGAGGCTACACCTCCAGAGGGACTCAAAGGGTAGAAGACTAGCCTACACCTGCTGTAGCTCACAAACCTCCATAAATCTCCGAAACTTCTGGGGAGGATACATTCTAGAGTTCCACACCTCGACAGAGTGTAAACCTGAAAAGGACTTAAGTGTTCTTTATTAATCCTCGCAAAACCCAGAATTGGGGTAGATTTCACTTCCTAGCAGCTACTTGCCCCATTTTCTGAGGTTAAATTAAGCCTATCCGAGGTGCAAGTGGTTTACCTATACAAACTTTGTACCACAGTGATATAACACCGCTCAATATTCCCGAAGTCAGAAAAATAATGGAGGAATGAACACAGGGAGAAATGGTTGCGGCTGAGCAAGCTACAAAAAGAGGCAATGGAGGAACTTATATGCGAGGCTGGGGCTGGGGAAGACCTTTAGTTCATGAGATGATGGGAGGGTCTGAATACTAGTACTAGAAGGGGGGGAGGGAGAAGGAGGTTCCAGCAGTAGATTCGAGCCACAAGTCTCTGCCGTCATACCTGACACCTCAGAAAGGGTTACTGCCACCTCCCCTAATGCTTCAACTACTACTACTTCAATTCCTGGAATTCCTAAATCACCTTGTAACGGATCTGGTAAACGCAGAAAATTACCATCCGTCAGGTCAAAAAGACACTTGACTAGCGATCCTCGCTAGTCCTCTGCGTAGCTCATATAGTCTTAGTCTGGTTGGCACAAGGAATCTAGGGATACTGAAGATCACATCAAGGTATAGAGATGAACTTAAGAGAGAGAGAATATCCGTTGATTACTAGTTTAAGGTACACATGAACTACTCTTATATACTTGAAGGTGCACTGCATCTCACATGATCTCTATATAAAATTATCGACTTTAAATAAATAGACCAAGATGAGTATTACTAGTTTTCTATATTATGTTTCTGATTTCGAGAATATTGAGCTATATTATATACTGGAAGGGCTCAATTTAGGCGAATAATGATGAATTTGGTTGTAAATATTGGGATTTTGTGTTTTCCTTATCATGATGGCAAATTCTGATTCAGCGATGTCGAATTAGTATAATTTCCATAGTTGCAATATATTCATAATAATAAGTAGTGGAGCAAGGAATGCATGATGAGGAGTGTCAAGAGAGTGGATCGGTACGGGGTCAGATCGTTGCCACATCGGGCATGTTAAGTAGTGCGCCAGCCACAATCGAGTGTGATACTAGTACTCAGATACCGTTTGACAATACCGTAAGAGCTTGTGGCGTAGAAGCGATCAGTTACTTATGATGCCATTCCCTGGCAGCGAAAGAAAATAATTATCCAAGCAACTCGGATACGGAAACTGTACGGTAGTCTGGCGGATACAAATTATTTTTAGAGATGCTTAAAAGAGTATCTGTGCTACTCCGACCTCTTCTAGTCTCCGCACTCGACTTTCGAGCTTGGCAGTGGCCTTCCCTCAAAGGCTCTTCTCCGTCGTGACTCTCTTCTAGTCTCTTCCCCAATCCTGCCAATTCCACGACACAGCAGCTCAACATGCAGGATCAAGCCCCACGAGCCTCACCCAGACTCCGTACTCCGGCGATGTCATATGCCCTCGGAGGTAGTAACGGCAGTACCAGCACCCCAACCACTACAATACTCACTCCTCCCAATCTCCCCACGAGATTCGGATCGGACAATCATCCCCAGCGGACATCATCATACCCAACGGCCAACAAACCCCGCAGCATCCTCCCCCCTCAAGTCACCCGCGCACACCCAAGTTCTACCCCATTAAGCCAATACACCTACAACAGGCCCTGGTCTTCCCTACTTGAGTGTCAAGATCGGGGGGACACTCGGTCTGGTAACTCTGAGTCGCACTCGCTGTCGCTTCTTCAGAAATATCTCTCCGACGACTCCTTGCTCCTGTCCACTCTGCTCTCACGGCGGTGCCCCTTGACTTTTCACTGCATCACTTACCCTGACTTTGTCGACTTGGGTTTATTTGACCCATGCTACAAGCACCTGAGGGTCAACTACGACTCCAGGAGTGAGACTCTGAAACTTTGGATGCCCAACACTCCTCTCCATGACTGCGTTCAGCACTGGGCATCAGAAATGCTTACTCGCATTGGTAGGCATATGCTCACAGACGACGAGGCAGATTCTTTGAGAGGAGTTAATCCTAGCGTCCGGCTTCCCACCTCTCTATATACCTCCACTCATACGCCCACAGATGAATACATCAATGAAAAAGACTCACCATTGTCCTCAGATGAGCCGACTTCCAGAAACGCAAGTCGATGGCAAAACGCAAAAAGAAAGATGACAGCACTGTCCCCTCTGCAAAGCCCCGCAAAAAGTACGCTGCGGATCATAAAATGGCAGACTACTCGTATGTTCCCGGGAACGCCCCTTATCCAAGCGTTGTATTCGAAAATGGTTGGACAGAGAGTACTGGAGACCTCCAAGAAGATGCTAAGCAATGGCTAGAAGAAACGGGAGGTCGAACAAAAGTTGCTATAGCAGTTCTCTTTGGAGAGACGGATTCTCCCTTGCCCTTGCGGCGCCGGGAATTATGGGACAAATATGCATTAGCATTCCAAGAGCGCTTGGATGCAGAGGCATCCTTACTTGACAATGATTCAGGTGAACATCGTACTTCTGCATGTCCGCCTCCCCCTACCGATCAGGAGGTTCAACCTGTATCATCTCCCTCCTCCTCCCTATCAGATCCCCCTTCTGATGCCTCAGATCACTGCTTGCGCAGGGAAACCATCCACGCGGATGACTGGGTTGGCAACATTACCGCCCGCGTGAAAATTTACCGCTTTGACCCCCGCAGTCGGGGAGCGTATCGTGACGGTCCATCATATCTCATTGACTCTGCTGGCACAGTGCCCCCAATAGCTCCTCCATCTCTAACATTTTCTGACCTCTTCCCCTCAAGCTCGAAAGATGCGCAGATGACGGATGCTCGACGATTTGAGCTCCAGTGGTCGAGGCTTGCATATTTTATCGCTGAAGCAAAAAAGGAATACGCCTTCATTCGGGAGTTGGACCTTATAAAAGAGTGTAAAAAGGAGTTTCCCGTTTAGTTGCTGTATTATGCTTCTTTTTTTCTCTTTTTTTTCCCTTCACTGGTGCTGTAAAAACTCATGATAACACTTACCTTATTCACGAATACTTACATTAAGAGATGTATTGCAATTGCATAAATCCTTACGTAAGACTTCTGTAAACATTGTATCAAAACAATGATCATATAGGGCTCAGACATCAAACATGATGGTAGTAACGCCTGTGTTACTAAACTATATTCTCAATAGAGGAGTAATCTATATGCACTCTTTCTCATACTAATATTTCCTTGCTACCTAAGTAGTATTAATAGCAAGTTCTTATAGATTATAGATTATACCATTTGTGGTATTCAACTCTGGTACACTCATTTGAGTACTTACATCCCACAGCTGAATACATCAATGAAAAAGCCTCCAAATCCTCCTCAGATGGGCCAACTTCCAGAAAACTCAAGTCAATGGCAAAATGCAAAAAGAAAGATGACAGCAAAAGGTATGCTGCGAATCATGAAATGGTAGACTACTCATATGTTCCCGGGAATGCCACTTATCCAGGTGTTGTATTCGAAAACTGGGTGGACAAGGGGTGCTGGAGGCCTCTGCGAAGATGCTAAGGAATGACTGGAAAAAACGGGAGGTCAATAAACGTTGCAACAGTTCCCTTTGAAGAGGCGAATTCTCCCTTGCCCTTGCGGCGCCGGGAATTACAGGACAAATATGCATTTGCAGCTTGGATGCAGAGGCATGCTTACTTGGAAATTGCCTCTTCACTGTTACTATTCCCCTTTGTATTTAATCTCGTCACGGCGGTATACGAGTACTGATATAAAAAAAAAAGACTTGGATGAAGATAGCACTTCTCTACTCCCGTCTACCCCCACCGGTCTGCCATGGCGAACAGCTGTATGCGGAGTTATGTGATATTTTTCTTTTTTTTCTAAAAAAAAAAGCACACAGGAGGTTCAATCTGTGTCATCTGCCTCTTCCTCCCTGTCCGATCCCCCTTCTGATGCCTCCATTCACCTCTTGCGCAGGGAAACTATCAAAAGCGGATGACTGGGTTGGCAATATCACTACCTACGTGGAGATTTACCACTTTGATCCTCGCAGCCGGGAAACGTATCGTGACGGTTCACCATCTCTGATTGACTTTGCTGGCACAGTACCCCCCATAGCTCCTCCATCTATAACAGTTCCCGACCTCTTCTCCTCGGACCACCCACAGATGGCGGATACTCGGCGCTTCGAGTTCCAGTGGTCGCGGCTTGCATATTTTTATCGCTGAAGCAAAAAAGGAATACGCATTCATTCGGGAGTTGGACCTTATATCGAAGTTTAAAACGGAGTTTTCGGCTTAGAATGTAGCCCCTCACTCACAAATCGCGTTACATATCTATCCATTCGCTTGCTTCTGCTTGCTGTATTATGCTTTTTTTTTTTTTTTTCCCACTGTATATGTTTGTATTGTAAAATTCATGATAACACCATATCTTATTCACGAATACTTGTTTTCCAGTTTTTACTGTATGTAATTAAGCAAGTACAGTGAGGTACTTTCAGTTACCCTGATCTCTGGGTACTTGAGTTGTTTCATCCCAATGGGCAAAAATTCCAAGGCCCCCAGCTCTCGTCCAAGCCTGTCCTCCTTAAGCCATCATGACTTTTTTGTTTGTATTTGTCCGCATTATCCCCCATCGGCGCCGGCCACCTCTTCAGCTCTTTGTAAGATACTGTACGGAATAACCCCCACTTTTTTATTACCGTGATGTTATTGTGAATGTGTGAACTTCCGTTAGTATTATTGGAAATGGGTTGTTATACAAGGAATATACTCAAATCATTTGTAACTTTATAACTGTTTTATGGTGAAAAAACGGTTAGGTCATGCCAAGCGGTTAGCATAAACGCCTCATCTAAGAGTGTAACTGTATGCCTACCCCAACAGTATGATCATGATATTGCTTCCCTAATGGTATGATCACGATATGGCTTTTACAACAATGTAATCCTCAACACTGTATTCTTGCTTTAACTATATCCTCATCACAATTATATAAACTATTGTATAATATAGTGAACTATTGCAACTTTATTAACTATATCACAATTCATAAAACTAGCCGATTGATTACATAGCTACAGATTAGTTTCTATCTCTCTTATTAGAATGAAGATCTCCTTTTTTTTTTTTTTTTTTATATCACGTAAACCCACTTGCAGCTGTTCATCGTGGCAGGGCAATGAAGATCTTCGAAGCAAGCAATAGATACTGTTACGAGCTCACCGCAACCATAGGTGGGGCGGTCTTTTTTCTTTTTTTTTTTTATATCAGTACTCGCATGCCGCCCTAAGGACTATGGCGAGGGGTGGGGCGGTCAGTGGATATGCATATGCGACACAGGTGATATGCGACAGCCTATGGCGACGGCGTCGCAGTAAATAAGTGCTACATGAGCTATGCAGAGGACTCGCGAGTATCGCTAGTCAAGTGTCTTTTTGGTCTGGCGGACGGTAACTCTCTGCGTTTACCAGATCTGTTACTGCAGGATTCTGTGAGCAGGATTCTGTGAGCGGGATTATGAGTCAGACTAAGTGGTTGTTAGAGTTAGCAGAAATGTAAATGTCAGAAGAATTGTGTATGCAGAATTGTGAATACCAGAAGGATTGTGTAAGTAGAGTTATGAGTGTTAGATTCGGCAGGATTGTGAGTGTCAGAAAAAGCAGGATTGTGTGAGTGAGATTGTAAATGTCAGAGTGGATGAGATTATAGACACGTAGGATTATATCACTGTGAACAGGATTGTGGAGTGAAAGTGATGTGCAGAGTGGAAGTAATGGAGCAATGAGACTGATGAATTAGAGGAGTGGAGAAGTATGGGAGAGTAAGAAGTTGATAGAGTGGAGAAGTGGAAGACGTGAAGAAATGTGGGAGTTAAGTTTGAAAGGCTTGGCAATTCGAGTTAAGTATCAGTAGTATGACATAAGTACTTGAGACTTTAGAGTATACAATTGATCCCGATGCTTGATCTCGATGCTGGGTTCATACATATGCTGGCAATGACAAGAGTAAGGATATTAATAGCAAATGAGATTGAGATAGAACTGATGCCTCTACACCTATTATACTAAATGGTCGTACAATGTGGTGGTGGAATGAATGCCTAACAAATCTACTTTGACTTGAAATATTATATCTTATATTTTCTTCTCTGTATTCTTGTTAGAGATTGGTTATCAAGCTTTTTACCATATGTGTAATAAAAACGGTTAAAATATATTATAACCATTTAACCCAAAAGCGGTGCTATCACAATCTTTTCAAGATTAACGGTTTAAAAAGTAATAACTGCTCTGGCACCCTTGGGCGTTACTGGAATCACAACGGGAATTCTATACTAAACCCTGTCAAGTTCAACCTAACACTATTTATTATGTGAACACGGCAGCATTCTCGTGACCCGAAATGAGGGTTATTCCGTACAGTACCCTCTTACACCGATGTATGTACAGTAGCTTGGAAAGGGTCACGCAAGGAGATGCCTAAATTTTTTATTATATAAATATTTAGAGGGATTTTAGGGATGACTGCGCCACGTGCTAGAGAATCCTACGGGAGGAATTTCATTTCTGGGATTGGATTTCCAGGGCTGGATCCCTGGAAACCACTGCTTTTTGACTCCCATCTATCTTCACCAGTTTTTACTCAATTTTGATTCTGAAAGTAGAGATCGATTCTACGAACTGATTCATATAGTTAACCAAAAATCAGGGAATGTCTGACGAAATTGAGTTGCGATTAATGCAGTTGGAAGGTACTCCATTTTCATAGGAGCCTACGCCAACACCACAGCCCACATCGGTACTACAATCTACCCCTACACCTACGCCGGCACCAGTTTCAACGCCTGCACCTACACCAGTACATCTACCTAGAGTCTCACGTTCTAAAGTCAATTTAACAGATGAGGATCGTCTAGTACTTGTACAATTATGTGTGGAACACTAGAGCAAACATCGTCATGGCAATAAAGAGAACTTCTGGAAGGACATTAAGGAATATTTTATTTACGCTACGAGTAAAAGACTTAGTGATCCTAGAGATACAATGTCTAGTCTCCTTATTCAACTCGAGGTTGATGATAGACAAGAAGCAAAAGAATCAGGAATAGTACAGAATGATTCTGATCTTAAGCAAGTACTTCAGTTGTAGAAGAACCATATAGATGCAATGACAAAAGATACAGAGGATAAGAAGAAAGTGAAGGAGGAGCTGCAGGCAGAACAAGAGGCAGCATCCCAATGGCGCAATAATCTCCTCCTCACCAGGTCACAAAAATGAAAAATTACATTACCTATCAACCTAGACTCCTCAGATGATGAGGAATTTCCTAGCTCCAGGGATTTAAGAAAGCAAGCAAAGCGGCACTGGCGACAAAGCTCTACTAACTAAGCTAAACTTGCTTGTAACAACAATTACGGATATGCGAAAGGATTCTCAAACATTTATTGAGAAGTTTAGTGATAAGATCAGTAATAGTTTACAAGCTTTAGCTACTAATTCAGCTCCTGAAAGACATCCTCAAGCTGACCTGAAAGCTATTGAATCACGACTAACTACACTGGAAAATGAAGTCCACTCTCAGACATCTGCTATGGGACAAATCCTAGCTATGTTGAATGATTTAAAGCAAAGCATACCAAATCAGAGCTCCCATTATACTCATATTTCCGATTCTGTGGCTCCCAATTCTGCAGCTCCTAATTCTACAATTTCTGGTTCTGCGACTTCCAATTCTGTGGCTCCTGTTTCTGCGACTTCCAATTCTGCGGCTCCCATTTCTGCAACTTCTGATTCTATGGCTCAATAACTTCCGAATGGTTTCTAGAGGTCCAGGTACTCATTGATTGTAGGAGGGTCGAGGTTGAATTTTTTTGCTTGTTTGTGATCCATTAAAGCATGTATGAATGTTGGTTAATAGAATAGCAACCTTATAGTAGCTTGCCACCAGAGATATTCCAATCTTCAGGTTGTCTTTCTGATGATTGAATCCCCATAAATTTGTGACTTTGCTGAAACCGTGCTCCACACTGATTCGGGAACTAGACATAACTATATTCACTTTCTGCTTTTCTGGAGGTAGAACTGTATTTGGCTCTGCTTTATAACTACCGATTATTCCAAATGAAGTTCCATAGGCTGGATCCCTATATAGATACCGTCTATCTCTTGTTCGAACACAAATATGTATATCTCGAAGCTTTTGTTGTAAACCAGATTTATGAAATACTACCAATCCCCCATTGGTCCTTCATAAGGTCCACCAAAATGTGAAATAATTTCATCAGGAGTTATAACTGCTTGGAACTTAATAGCATGTACTTTTTTATAACCTGAATACTACGGTCTTTGATCTTCACTAAGCCTACAAATCGGTCTCAAAGTTCCATCAATAAATCCCCAAACTCGATTCACTCCTCCAATATCTCGTATAGCTCATGCATAATGTTTGAGTTGTATCTGATTAAGATGTTTCTCATCCCAAAATAGCTTTATACTATATCGAGAATCCAAATACTGTACACAAGTATTGAATATTGTAGATTGCCATGATGTAGATCTTCCAAACCACCAGAAATTATCCTTATAACGATTTGGACTAGCAAGGCGATATAAGATAAGACAAAAAGCAACCTCTGGTAAAGGCTTATACTTAGTTGGATATTTGATCATATTTACCCTAAGCTTTGGAAGTAGCTCTCGAATTTGATCCTTAGTGAACCGAAGATATGCTAGGCATTGCTCATCTGTCAAGTTATCTAGAGAAAACTGAGCGCGATGAGGCATATCTAATGACTTCTGGTAGTGTGAGCGTTTCTTTCGCTTAAGACGAAGGTATAGAGTAATCAATGATGCTGTATCAGACATAGTGGTCAGAATTTCGGTAGCAGTAGCCATAGCAGTAGTGGCTACACCTGTAGCAATAGCTATAGTAAGCTTAGGATTGAGTGTTGCCATCGCGAAGTTGATGGTGTTGTAGGTATATCACGTTGTGGTTGACAAAAAAGGGAGAAACCCTGGAGTATCCCTGGTGTAGCAAAAACTCAATTACATTTTTTGTTATTCCCAGGGTTGTGCCACGCGCTAAATGCTTTATCCCTGATAAATCCCTGGTGACAGCAAAATCCCTCTATTGAGGTAGGCTGGACCCGGAACACTGATGTAAAATGCCCTTCTATACCGAGGTGGTTATGTACAGTAGCTTGAAAGGGGTCATGCAAGGAGAGGTATTTAAGGAGGGCTCCGGGAAGAATGAAAGATCGGCTTCTGAAAGACTCCATCCTTACACTCTTCTCGCGACAGCGCCGTCGGTTCCCGCCACCTCCGGCACCCTGGGACCCCCACAGCTGCCATCACTGCGTCGACCAGAATAACATTATTGACTACAGTGTTTTCTCCCAGCACAACTTCATCTCGCTGCAACGGATCTCATCTCAGGTTTGCCTCAAGGCCAGCAGGTCCTCGAGATACTCGGTACCGACCTGGTCCATAGCTCGCCAGCTCGTCGCGCAGCCCGCACATTAAGAAGCTAGTTAAACACCCCGCTAGACCGCTCGTCAAATGGCCTGGTAAACACCCGCAGAACAGCGTGTGGAACAACCCGTTGGACAGCTCGTTAAGCAGCCCATTGAACAGATGGTTGAACAGTCTTCGAACCATTATTCAACAGGGAGTGGGTGGTGGAGGTTTCCAAATAGGAGTGGAAAAGATAGAAACACTGAGGAAGCAAGAATATAAAGACGTCATGGGAGGGGCGTGCGTGGTGGATAGGATGAGCTGCAGAAAATGGAAGACAGGCAAAAATCTCTGAAACCAAACAAAAGAAGCTGAAGACAAAACTCGGCGAAATACAGATCTTGAACAGTTGACCACCTGCTGGACTGCAACTGAACAGTTCGTTCAGTAGCCCGTGGACCAGAGCTGTGGTCAGCGTGTGAATCAGCTTATCGAGAGCGGGGGTGCATTGCGTGCGAAATCACTACGGCATGGTCGCACTGCTTATTCACCTCTATAGAGATCAATTGCCCGCCACCATGGTCAACTACCCACTGCTTTGCTTTCTAGTTGCTGCGATACCTATGGATTGCCTGCATTAAGTATGTAATGCCCTGTAGGGTAAGGGAAGACAGTTGAGAGATGGAAGGCATACGGTTTGGTTCCTTATGGATCTAAAAAGATACTCACGGAGAATCAGCAGAATGCACTTTTCACATTTCACCAGTGTTACACTTGCCTTAATACAGTATTTGTCCGTCGCTGTATTTGTCTATTGTCCATATGAGTCGCCCATTGCTTGTATGGCTGTAACCTGCCGGCATATGTATCTCTATATATCTTATACATCAATCAGAAGGCGAACGATGCTGCCACCATCATTGGATTCCTGTTCAGCCTTTGCGCAATGCCATCACTAAACTATGTGCGTATTCACAAGCCAAGATATGCAAATATACCTATCCGAATCCTGCAATACATATTGGCATCGAAAACCCTGAATTCTGGGTGCCTCTTCTGAAAGTAGTTGTTCATTCGTTTCCTGAAAAATGCGTCGTGGGGCGCCGCGGCCTGAATGTTCAGCTCGATCTCACACTGTAAGGCGCCACCTAGATCACCACCCACTTCGTATGTTTTTCTCCCAACGACACTTCTGTTAGTCCTGCACTTGCTATATAGCAACGCTTACCTAAGATCACTGCATGTAGCGAGAGGGATTTCGAGAGGCTCTGGGCCTGGAGCATGGGTGTGAAACCAGGGTCTGGGAGACAGGAGGTCAGGAGAACAAGCGCTCCACATATCCTGTGTCACAACAGCTTCATCGCTAAAAGTCAAGATCCAAGTTTCTAATTTATAGAAACGATACCAATGGAAAGCAAGCGAAACTCAAAAGAACCTTCCGCAGCACCAGCGGAACCGGGTGAACAGCCAAGGTCTCTTGATGTCTGGAGACATCAATCCCGGACTCCTTCACCTGGTCCATTTACGGAGGGTCATAATACGGGTAAGCAGAAATCCCGCAAGCGAGACAAGTTCTTCAGTGTGTTTAGATTCAAATCAAGCTCTCAAAATAAATCCGCCAATCTGAACCCAGACATCAACATCATAGCGGAACCAACTGAGCAGCCTGGGCATGAACTGGCCTGTGAAATAGAAGCAAATTCACCTGCGAAACAAGATGATAGTCAAGACAATAACCCTACTAGGAAAGATGAGGTGCAGAAGCAGGGTACACTTGGGAGCAAATGCAATGAATGGGGGGTATCAAAGGATCTATGGGGAAAAGCATTCGAAAGTCTTCCCACAGAACAAAAGTGTCTCTTGCAGGAAGCAGGAATGAAAGTAGAGACCATTTCAGGAAAAAGAGAATTTTTGGAAGAGCTTCTGAAGACCGCCAGGGAAGCCCAGGCAAGATGCAAAGAAAAACGTTGGAAATTGAAATGGGGCCAATGGGAAATAGATGTCCGAGAAAAGGCGGAAGCAATAACAGGCTGGATTGAAAGATTCAAGCACATAGGAGATGTAGCGATACAATATGATCCCGTACACACTGCCTTACCATGGGCAGGAGTACGATTTATCCTAACGGTTTGATCCCTGCATCCCTCTACCTTCGACTAATGCTCACCTGGATACTACAGATTTTAATCAGCGGGGAGCAGAATATGGCAGCTGCTGTTGTCGGGGTGGAGCGAATAACCATGCTTGTAAGCCGCTGTACGATATATGAACAACTGTACCTCACTTCGGAGGTGGTCCCAACAGCAGAAATGGCTACAGAAAACCTCTCCAGAGCATTGTTGGACTTATATACAGCTATACTGGTTTTCCTGAGCCTATTAATGAACCTTTTTACAAGCAATTTTGGTATGGCGACTCATCACCCCCATCCGAACATGACAGAGCAGGTCACATAAAGCTGATTTCAAAATACCGAACTCAGGGAAACGTACTCTAGAGGACTTGAAACATCCGGGAGAGGTGTTGGAATATTTGAACTCGCTCGATAAGCCAGAATTGGCAGTGGATATAGCGGCTGATGCAGTAGAGAAGTGCTGTAAGACATAAGCCCCTTCAAGTGATGCGAGGGCTAACGGAAAAACCATCAATCCAGATCATGGAGATGTAAGAATTGTCAATCAGAGTAGGACATGATTCTTTTACTACATATAATTAGTCACTTTCTTGCTAATTGACGGTTAGAGGAGTTCAATGCTCTGAAAGAACTTTTAAAGCATTTTGAGCCGATTATCAGAAGAATTGATTCCACCACAACTGCGATGTACAAGAGCATTGAGGGTAAGTTTCACCATACTACCACACCTATGATGTGTCAGGTGTCGGAACGGCCGAAGCCTAACGCGCTTATCTAGAAAGTGAGAGAAAAAAAATTCTCAGATGGTTCTCTGAGGTCCCATACCAGAGTCACCATGACCTTGCACAGGAGGGGCGTATTTATGGGACTGGAAAATGGCTATTTAATAGAGCGGAGTTTCGTGATTGGTGGCAAGCAGAGAGTTCAGAGATATTATGGTTACATGGAATTCGTAAGGCCACCTGTATCCTGCTCCCATGGTCACTCTGTCATTAGATGTATGTAACTTATATTGCATTTTCTCAGCTGGTGCGGGAAAAACAAAGCTCATGTAAGTATAAACCTTTCGAAATACGCCAAATAAGGCAACCACTGATTTTTTCAGGTCGGCAGCCATTGATTACCTCCAAGCAAAAGCTGACAAGGTTGCATTCTTCTACTGCAAGCGAGACGAACAGGACCGTCGTTGTAAAGATAAAATCTTGCTTTCCCTCATTAAACAGCTTGCATGCCCTGACAGTAGCTCCATTTGCAAACCGGCAATAGAGGCCTACGAGAAGCAAGAGAAAGACCCTTCTGCCCGCAAGCATCTGCCCACTACAATGAGTATTGAGCTTATTGTAAATCTACTCAAGTGCTACGGACGGCCAGTTATCATGCTAGATGCACTAGATGAGTGCCCTGAGGATGTGCGTCGCCTTATCCTAAAGGCTCTCAGTTCCATCGTGAATTCGAACTGTCCCTTAAAGGTACTTGTATCCAGCCGCCTCACCTTGGACATTCAAGATTCTTTGAAGGAGGTGCCCTATGTCTGCATTGAAGCACAAGATAATGCTGAGGATATCAAACATTATGTAGAAACTGAGCTTGAGAGAAGGATTGAATCAAAGGAACTCCTTCGAGGCCAGGTCTCAGCAGCCCTACGAGAACAGATCCAGCAAGTCCTATTAAGACATGCACATGGAATGTAAGTTATCCGAGTCCCTCATACTGCTACCATCTACTGTGAAATGTAATATTATATTTCTTGCCTCTTGAGAGATATACTTACTTGAATAGGTTTCTTTGGGTTGAGTACCAGTTACGTGACCTATGCAAGTTTAGACTTGAGATGGACATTCGTAATCGATTGGGCAAGCTGCCCAAGGGTTTAACCGGTGTATACGATGAGATTATGGCTACAATAAAGTCTCAGGAAGGAAGTGGCTCTATCTTCGCAGAGCGGGTGCTGAAGTGGATGTTAGTTTCATGCAGACCTCTTACACCTCGAGAGATCGTTGCTGTTGCTATACTCGACTCCAGCATCCCCCTAAGTACAGACAAAAGCGAGACAGAGTCAACAGTCGAAGTAGAGGTTGTGTTATCTTTTTGTGGAGGACTGCTCGTATGGGATCGGGGATTGGATGTTATTCGATTTGCACACCTGTCAGTCAATGAATACTTGGAAACAAAAAGCCACCGGTGGGACACAACTGATGCACAACTTCATGTGGCGGAAGATTGTTTATGGACTCTTCAGAATCCCCGCAACCTAGAGTTGTCAAATGAGGAAATTGAAAAACTCAACCCTCTGTATCCATATGCCGCTATGCACTGGTTCCGACATTGCAGGTCATTTCAGGACCTAGTATTGTCCTCACGTACCAAGTCAATCACTGGATCGCAACATGCATTGGAAATCCCACTACTGGATAGCTTTTTGAGTTCTTTTGGTAAAGCGACTACAAAATATATAAGGTGGACTGGCTGGGTCCCCTCGCGGAGCACTTACTATCGTAGGGACTGGCATGATATCTGGTGGGCAGTAAAGTCAGAACCTATGCAGCCCGCTTTTGCTGCGGCTCTAGGAGGCCTGGGAGAGTTGGTTAGCTGGCTATGGCAGTCCGAGAATGCTGATATGAATGTTAGAACCTTAAATGAGAGGCCATTGCTAGACGTGGCCATTGCGGAGGGCCAGAACAAATGGATTGTGGAATTCATCGTACAACATGGGGGTGATGTGAATTATGTCTACAGTGGTGGGACTTCTATGACCGCCGCTGCAGAGACAGACAGCTTGGAGATTGTTTCCATATTGTTGGAGCGAGGAGCTGATATCAATGTTGTGAGCGGTGGATGTCGTACCGCTCTGAATATTGCTGCACGCAATGGTAACAGGAAGATAGTTTCTCTACTGCTAGAGCAAGGAGCTGATATCAATCTTGTGGACAGTTATTATGGGACTGCTCTGACTGCTGCTGCATACAAATGCAACCGGGAGATGGTTTCTCTACTGCTAGAGCAAGGAGCTGATATCAATCTGGTGAGCAGTCAGTATGGAACTGCTCTGACTGCTGCTGCATACAAAGGCAGCTTCGAAATAGTTGCACTACTGCTAGAGCAAGGAGCTGATATCAATCTCAGGGGTGGCAGTTATGGGACTGCTTTGATTGCTGCTGCATACGAAGGCAAGTTGGACGTGGTTGCCCTACTGCTGGAGCGAGGGGCTGATATTAATCTTGTGGGTGGTTACTTTGGGACTGCTCTGGCTGCTGCTGCATACGAAGGCAAGTTGGACGTGGTTGCCCTACTGCTGGAGCGAGGGGCTGATATCAATCTTGTGGGTGGTTATTTTGGGACTGCTCTGGCTGCTGCTGCATACGAAGGCAAGTTGGACGTGGTTGCCCTACTGCTGGAGCGAGGGGCTGATATCAATCTTGTGGCTGGCATGTATGGAACTGCTCTCGCTGCTGCTAAGCATCGTTGTAACGACAAGATGGTTTCACTTCTGCTTGAGCGAGGAGCTATTGAGACGGAGACGTGAGGGCACATTTGGCGTTGTAGTTGTATAATAGACGCGTCGAGCTTTATCGCAATTGATGCCGCACTTGATTACTGTGCAATACGATCCTAACTTAATTTAATTTAGTCGCTACGACATTTGCAAGGGGTATAGTCTCGTAACGAAGCTAAGAACAGTATACTCTCGGTCGATATAAGAATATTTTCGTTACAAGAATATTCTTAATTTTTTCTTGCTTAGTCATGGACATATTATTTCGAATACTAATTGGGGAGCTTATCGATAAGAGATACCCCACTTTAGGCATGTACCGAATACACACATACTTGATCCAAATGTAATTCATCATTACAATCAGCTGTAGAATTCTTTGAGTGTGGAATCTACTTAAGTGAACCTCCTGATTCGATTCATATACTCATCATACCTCCTGCTGGAGCTCCTAAATGTCAAAATTGGAACCAATCCTTGCCATAGACTTCTAGCTCGTATGCTGGGTTATGTGAACCAAAAAAAAAAAAAAAAATTTGGAACCAAGCCGAGCGTCAAGATATACAAGAACATGCAGGTACAGAATCCAAACTGTGGCTGGCAGACAATCAAATGGTGATAGAAGCAAAAGTAACATGAAGCTTTCAAACCAGCGATGCGATGCACCAAGCAGACAAGAATCAAAGACTTTCTTTCTTGTATGTATACCTATGCTCCCAGTTGAAGAACAGATACTGATTGTCTGTATAACAACAGCAAAAGAGAAACTAGTGATTGAGTGGAATTTAGTGTATGGCATATGTAAGTTGCTGTAGGCATTTGGTGTCGATATAGCTAGCTTCATGTATATTATGTGGCTGAATCTCCACTCTACTTGATATAAGAATATTTTTGATATAAGAAGATTTGCCTGCTGCCTGGTGATATTCTTATATCTTTTTTTTTTTTTTTTTTTTTTTTTTTTTTTTTTTTTTTTCACTTGACCCCGCGTGCAGCTGTTCGCCATGGCAAGGCATATTCTTATATCAAGAGTGTACTGTAATAAAGCTCTCCCGTAAAGTGCTTTTTCAATCCATCTTATAAAGTGTCTTGGTTTTGTAATTTGATTGCACTATCCTACTATCAGTTTTCTGAATTGCATTATCCTACTCTTACGGATAGTAACCAACAGGTGGCAAAAGTGACACCAACAAATACTGTCTTGCAGAGAGATTACGAATAAGGCACAATTGGGCAGATGAACAGGGACTCACTATATTGAGAGCAGCCGAGACAACGAAAACTGAGAGTTATGGCGAGGGTGACGGCGAGAGTCAAAGAACCTTCATCTTGTGGAGCGAATCAAGGGAGCTGAAGAGTCATGCCCCTTTCCTCCTGCTCTAGATCTACAACTCTTGTTATAGAGCACTTTCCATTGCTGGGGCCAAACTCGCGGAATATTCACGGGCGACTATATGATATGTGTACGTGGCAAGTGCCCTGCTTAGGTAGGTACTGTACCAGAAAGAAAAAAAAAAAAAAAAAAAAAAAAAAAAAAAATCTCCCGGAGCATCTGGGGAAATGGCTACGGTCCTAGCGCCCTACCGGTATGCATCAATAATTGTCATCCCTGACATGAACGTTCAACCGGGCCGCCTGTGGGGTCAGCAGTAGAGAAGGGTGGTTAGGAAGACGAGTTGTGTACACTTTTTCGAATTCTGACCTGTTAGCTTGGCTGTTCGTATCCGAGGATTGCCCGACATCCTTCTACTGGAACCCATATGACTAAATACTAGTAGAACCAGGGCAACCCGTTTTAGATTTTCGCCCCTGACCCACCCGTAGCTTAAAGGAAAACCATTTTACATTTAGAAAAAAATCATATTAGTCTGGTAACCGGAATTAACATCACAATATCCACTTATGGATAGCTTTACAATGGCGTCGCGTCCATGATCTACTGCGACGCCGTTATCCTGTGAGTTGACGTTCACATCCGCAAGCAACACAATGGCCTCCCGCTGCCAAATTCTTGCGGAATAACGGTTTCCACCAATCTCGTGGCCAGCCGCTAAATAATACATCAAACACGTGCGCACCGTAGCGGCTGGGCAGGAGACTAGGTCTCCACGGAGTAAATTGCCCCTTGCAACGCACGAACACTGACAACAACCTCATGAGTTCCCCTTATGAAAATCCACAATTTTCCAAGTCTAGAAAATGATTAAATATTGGCCGGCGTCTTAGAGGAGCAAAAACCCCGACCGGTGTATGGGAATTCAGAATCAAGTCAAAAGCCCTGGGTACTCGGGGATATGCCGGCGGTGTCCTGCCCACTGGGCGTAGTGTGTCCCTATGTTCCAACCAGTGGATAAACAGAATAGAAGTACGATAGAAAGAATTCAAAGCCATTGCATAATAGAGATTGAGTGAGTAGAAAGGTCGCTATTGTATTGACAGCGCTGCAGGCATACAACCATCTACTTCAAAATTTGATTTTTTCCCGCATATCGTTGGCCAAAGTAATGTTACCCTGAGAATAGGTAATTTCGGCGGAGATAAGGCATGTCTCAAGAGGCTATTTGCATGAGCGACAAATCTATAATACCCAATTTGTAGGTATACCTCTTGCAGTAGATGGAGGTTTAAATTGTGAAATAGACTCATTGCTGGGGACGAGATAGACGTTGTCATGAATACCAAATTTTTTATTCGTGGGATCTAGCGGATCTAGGAATTATACCAGGTACTAGCTCAATTTTTGGTGGTACGTATGACTTGTATATGTCCAGGTTAAGCAGGAAATATGATGACATAAATCGAGGATATTTATACAGTTTTACCTAGCTATACCGGACCTCGTTAAACCGGAAACCTTGCTATACCGGATGACCCTTGACGGTTTTTGCAGTTTACATACGAAAAAAATAGCTATACCGGACACCCGTTAAACCGGACCGGACAACAAAACTATAGACTTTGAAATTCAAATTACATACAAACTAACTAGATGAACTGGATGAAGGCCTCAGCCATGAAACTTCTTTTGTACCTTCTGTGTGTTATAATGGTATTGTTGAAGTATTCTCAATATCTTGAATTCAATGTTCAAAGTTCTGTACTATCTTGGGAGATTGAGAAGAAAATACCCGCTGGAATACCAGTCTCCAGGCATATTGTATCTCTCAATTGGCTTACTATGTTCTTTACCCCCTGGCAGGCATCCCTGCAAAATTTGTTATACCGGACGCTAGGTTAAACCGGACAAAAAGTGTTGGATTTCGTCAAGATGAACTCGGGTGACGAGAGGCCGAAAGAAGTTTTTAAATATGAAAAAAACCAACTTGTTGGCCAGGTCGGTTTTTTTTTTTTAGCAAAACCCGGTCGTCCGGTGTAACTGTATATGGTGCCAGAAAGTAAGAGTGGTAACATTTCCTGCTGCCGATCATTAACTTTCTTTGGCTAGTGTTAGGCCAGATTTAGACTAAAGTCATTTGCGCTCTAACTTAAGTAGGCATTGGCATTTGTCACTTGGCTCCAAAAAGGCGCTTATCAGCTCCATCATAGATTTGTTCCGCACTTGAAAGGAAACAAATCTATGATATAATCATTGAATCAGAGTTGATTTGGTGGAGCTCATTGGGTTTGAAAATTTTGCTGGGTGGATATGCCCGCTTTTAACTTCCGGCATCATAGATGGTATTCCCCAAGAGAGCTCTTATCACACAAAGACGTGAGACAAGCTTAAGTACTTAAACTCTCCATCAGGTATCGATAAGGAGTAGACTAAGGACTGTAGAGTGGGTAACTCTCGAAGTTTTATTGAGTGAAAAAGTAGGTTATGAGAAGAAGAGGAGCGCTGAAGCTCTGCCCTTCTCTCGGTATTATATACAGGGTACAGCAAAGACTTCCACTTTCAGTCCTCGCCCGCCCACATTGCTCACCTCTCCTGCCTGTTCAGTACATCCCATTCTCTTACCACTACACCGCCGCAGACTGCACAGCCACTCTTTCCCCCCTCCCCTGCTACACATAGCGCCACAGGGTTCCCCCTTCAACATCCCCGTCACCGCAATTAACATTCTCTTCGCGACCAATTCCCTTACTCTCCTTTAGTACATAGACTTTCAAGAAGTCAAATGCATATCTTCCCTTCTTCTGCCCATTTTTTATCTCCTCCAATCCCGCGACACTGCAGACCGACTTGTTCTATACTTCTTATCGATAGTGGATCGCCGAAGTAGTACCAAGTTCCCTGCTTCAATTTAGTGGAAGTTGTTCTGCTTTTGCGTAAGCACAACCTGCGTCTGTGCAAGCCTAGCTTCAAGAGTTGGCACTGTTAAGAATTCGGGCGTACAGGATCATCCCAGCGTTGGGGTATAGGGTGCTTCGTCCTTCATCGTGGCAGAAGGTGTTGCCATTGCGGTATTTCCGAGAGTAAGCGAAATTACTGTAGCTATGCCGATATTTATTGGAACCATGACTAGCTAAGGTATAAGTAACGGACCGAGCCCTGGCATGTTGGTGAACTGAGCAATGACCGGTCGACATAATGAGTTGAAGCGTCGGACATGATGTGTCGATCTTGTCGGAGTTGACTTACTCGATCGGATGTCAATGGGGGCCATCATAGCTATGTATTCTCCGTACCTGGTAGACTGAACACTTAGGCTTGGTAGACTGAACACTTAGCTATCACGGCTACTTGGTTACCAATTCGGATAGATTGTCTTTGAACCGAATGTTGACCGTGAATTTCGTTCGATAGCGTTTTACTATCGAACTAATCACATTTCTTGCTATCATATCGTTGTTGCATCCCTCCTTATCTCACGCCCCCTCCAGGTTCACATTTCTTCCGTGGGCATCGTTGTCACCATATGCCACCCCTCTTCTAGAACAGCGGTTCTATGGCGTTCAAGCCTTCCAACGGAAAAATCAATACAAATGAAAAACAATAGACAATAAAACGAAAACGAACATTTCCATCGCTAAAAGATCTACGTCAACAAGATGATCTGCCTCTTTCAATTAAAGCACACAAATCATTCCCAACTGCCGAACTCTTGGACAAGGCCGCAGCCTGGTAGTTAGAAAGAACTGCTATCATCTCCTCGATGATCTCACTGAATTCATCGCTCGCTGAAGTCGACATATCTGCTGAGTTGCTGTTAAGTTGCCAGCCTGCGAGGTTTTGGTATTGTATCCAGTCCTTATCGATATTATCTGAATTGAAGAACAAAATTGACCTAACAATATGATTCTAATCATAGCAAACAATCTTAGCAAACAATCCTGTAGGCAACCGTTTCCTTGTCTTTTTACACAGTAGTAACTTCCGTCCGGTCGGGAGTCCTTATATATGCACTATTCTCCTCCTCAACACTTGAGTCAGAATTCTGACCTGCATCTTCAAGGTCGATTCCTCTCCTTGCATATTTGCGTTTGATGCCGTCTCCCGAAATTGGCCCTTCCAACAGGGTTCCATCTAATTCGGTAATTAAGTTCGTTCCTCGACCCCGCTTGATATCTCTAATCTTATAAGGTCCCATCCATTTGTTGTCAACTTCGCGAGACAATGCTTGTGATCAACTGACTACTGTATAGAAGTACCAGGTGATCAATTTTGATACCTCACTAGATCTCCTACTCCTTCTTGCCCAAGGTATAATACTGGTCCTTTCCTGTGTACGTCTCCCCTAGTTCTGGCCTTTGTTCAACTCCTCACAGGTCTCTCTGTGATGCATCCTGCCGCCTCAATAGTGCCGTCTAAGATTGTTTGCTATTGCTAGATATTCGCGATTTCCGTACTGGTTTGGCGAGTAATACGACTTGAGATCCGTGGCCTTGATTTCTGCTATTTGCGCGTTCATACGTTTCTGAG
The DNA here is from genome assembly GCA_015179045.1 of Kalaharituber pfeilii. Taxonomy (NCBI): domain Eukaryota; kingdom Fungi; phylum Ascomycota; class Pezizomycetes; order Pezizales; family Pezizaceae; genus Kalaharituber; species Kalaharituber pfeilii. The sequence continues at coordinate 462,376 of WHUZ01000031.1, read as the reverse complement.
CTTCCATTTGGCAAATCTTCAGCTCCTTCAATATTTCTGCAAGGTCCTCAATATCCTTTGTCTCGCGCTGATTTACAAAGTCTAAAAATTTAAAAATGCCCAATGTTTCAAATATTTCAACACTTTCAAATCTGCCTGAAGATGCATATTCGTAGGAATGCTGGTAAATTGGACTAGAGTTGAAATTGTGAATTCAATATCGTCGTCAGAATCTTCAAGCGTCCTGCCACCTTCTCCTGCCACGTGCTCAAAGTCGAATAGCCTGATCCATGCGCACCATCCGTTGACGAATGATCCTGGAAAATCTGATGGTGATTGGTTCATTTGATGTACTAGGGTCCGAGCATCAATTTCGACCACCCCTTATAGATAAAATCGCAGCTTTTGTTTTGTTTTTTTGTATTTTTACATTACATAACCCCGCTTATCGCTATTCGCTATGGCAGCGCGGCAGCTTCGTATTTCTTCCCAGCTGCAGTCTATGTCCATTTTGTACTTCAAGGATATCGCTTCTTGCTGTCTTCTAGTTCCTTCTGTTGTAAGATCGCTCCCCAACACTAGATAGAACAATTGTTCCTGCATTAGCCTCATGCTCTATAGGCTCTAGTGCCGAAGTAGGAGCTCGCTCAAGATAGTCCATAGCCTCTTGCTGCTCATTCGTCCACTTAAGGTCACATTCATCCTAAGCAGTCGATATATCGGTTCGGCCTTAGTTGCAAAGTCGTTGATCCAGTTGCGATAATAGACACATAGTCCTAAGAATACTTTGCCTCTCAGTGAAATTATTGCACTCCAGCCAATTCAGATCCTATTCATCTTACCCTCCTCCAGAGTCCATTCATGCGATCCACTGATATCCGCGACTAGCTTGAGTGCTGGCATCAAAAGTTCATCAAGCTCGCCTGATATAGTCCCTCCAGATAGCTTGATATTCATCAATAGGCAATCCAGCAAGGTCAATGCCTCGGCAGACATATTTCCTGACCCTTAAAGCGACTTCCATAAGCGTTCCATGCTTGCCTAAGAACCAGTTCCTTGTCTTAGGTTTACCTGCCACGCCATCAATGGAAGGTCCTCCTCTGCCTTGTGTGATCGGCTCCTTCAACACCCTCCTATATCACTTTGTCAAATACTTGAACCCCATTGGTATATCCCTGCGGTAAGGTCGTCATCCTCATCAAGCCGAATGATGCCACGAACCCTGACGTATCTGGAGAATAGTCCTAATAAAAACAATGTGACTGATGGCGGTAAAACTCGCAGAGCAGATTCAAATCGTGGTCGTGGACGAGGTGGATGAGGATGCAGATGACGATTGCTTAGTATTAGTAGTAGGTAAAGCAGGGGGTGATTCCTTAATGTTGTAGTCTGCTTTTAAACCGTGCAAGCTCTGTTTGATATCCCATTAATCGGCCAAAGTAGTCATTTACTGACTCTGTTTCCTTCATTTTGTCTTCAAGGTATGTATCATGGATGCGCACAGCTCGAGCCTCATTGGATAGAGCACTGTATCTGCGTTCCAAGGTTTCCCATAAAGTAGCTGGATCCTTGATGTCTGAAAGTTGAGACTTAATCCGTTCCATCAGTGTGCTATAGATGATTGAGGCTGCCTTCGATCTGCGTATTCTGTAACGCTTATCCTTTCCTGTTGATGAGTCTCGAGCTGCATCACCGCTGTCTGTCGTAGATGTGGCTCTTTAGGTCGTCAAATGCAGCTTGCTGTTGTGCAGACCGGGGCTATGGTATATCATTGCAGGTTAGCTCAACAAGTGGCTTAGTTCGTGCACTATAATCTTTGATGAAACGCCTGTAAACATTGGTGAATCCCCGGGCTCATAACCTGTAGCAACATATGCGGAAAAGATGCACAGGGATTGTATAGTATTGTTCACTCTTATATCTTGTGTATTCAATGTGTAATATGAGCTCCCAACATCCACCTATTTATAGACATGAGCTGCTAGCAAATTGTGCGAGTATTAAGGTTGCTCATCATCACAACACGTATCAACAACTTAGATTCCTCATCACACCTTATACCATAATCTCGGTTCATAATCTCGGTTCATAGTCTCGGTTCATGTGTGTCGCATAATCTTCAACACTCCCACTCAACCGTATGCTCGCACATTCAAACAGATGCTTAAAACCAACATATATACAATCCTCGTAGCCTCATTAAAACTCTCGATGCCTTTTTACATGCCACCACAGAAAAAACCCAGTGGGAAAAACTTGTGTGAGAGAAAGAGTGCTACTCCCAGAAAATACCGAGATAGTCATAAAATTCAGTAAATCATAACATGAAATGAATAAGAAATCAAAAATAAATATCTCAGGGAATCGTACGAACTCCCATTGCAGTCGTATGCCTCTCGTGTTTTTCTTTCGTCAGCGGTTTTGTAAGAACATCGGCTATATTTGATTCGGTAGGGACGTGACGGAGTGCAACCAATCTGCTTTCAACGACTTCTCGAATGAAGTGATGCCTGATTGCAATATGTTTCGTTCGATCATGGTGCTTTGGATTTTTCGCTATGTCCATAGCTCCATTGTTGTCAATGTGGATAGTTTGAGGCTCAGGCTTAGAAGCCATATCCCACACACGAGTTAGCTCATTTAGTAGCCTACGTAGCCAAATAGCTTCTTTGCAGGCTTCAGTAGCAGCCATATACTCTGCCTCAGTGGATGATAGAGCTACGGTAGGTTGTTTCCGTGATTTCCATGAGATTGCGGCACCAGTAAGTATAAACACATAGCCTGATGTAGATCTGCGATCATGTGGATCACCAGCCCAATCAGAATCAGTATAGCCTTTAAACCAGGCTGTAATCCATTGTATGCAGTAGATATCGAAGTACTCGCTTAGCAGCGGCAGCGTGTTCAGCAGTGGGATTAGCGTTGAATCGTCCTAATGTTGACATTGCATAGGCTAGGTCAGGACGAGTACCGAGCATGGCGTACATGACCTTTCCAACCAAAGATTGATATCTGATTACTCCAGAACTAGAGAGGACTTGGTTGGTAGATTCGGCAGGAATGAGGTATGTGTTTGGTGTCAGAGGAGTTGACAGGCCGTTTGATGTTAATGTGAGTCCAAATTTCGTCAAAATTGAGGTAATGTATTTCGTCTGATGAAGCCGAATTGTACGATTGGGTCGATCCCTCTCGATTTCAAGTCCTATGAATACTCGTGCAGGTCCTAGATCTTTCATATTGTACTTTGTCGATAACTTGTGCTTAACTTCTGTAACTTTCGCTTTCTTACTGATAGGTGACAAAAGGAGAATATCATCAACCCATAGTAGAAAAATGATTGATTCAGTTGCCATGATGTAGAGATTGGAGTCCTCGGTTGAGCGTGTAAAACCAATAGCAATCAAGTATGCGTCAATATCGGAATACCATGCACGCGGAGCCTGTTTTAGTCCATATAATGCTTTTCTGAGATGACATACGAGTGTCGAGTTAACTTCGTAACCTTCAGGCTGCTCCATGAATACCTCTTCTTGAAGTGATGGATGTAAGAATGCTGTAACAACATCCATTTGATTTATATCCCAATCTTTCTCAGCAGCTATCGCCATTAACATCCTTACTGTAGCGAATTTCGGTACTGGCGCAAACGTTTCACCGTATTGAGCTGTTGTGCAGACCGGGGCTATGGTATATCATTGCAGGTTAGCTCAACAAGTGGCTTAGTTCGTGCACTATAATCTTTGATGAAACGCCTGTAAACATTGGTGAATCCCAGGAAAGATTGCGATTCTTTCTTCTTCTGTGGAGCTTTTCAATCCTGAATAACTTTTACTTTCTTTGGATCTATCTTCACTTCTGCACCATTGATGATATACCCTAGGAAGCATGTTTCAAAAACATGGAATTTTTCGACAGATTGACTGTTAGGTCGCGGTCCAATAAGAGCTGGACGTTACAGCATTAAGTCTCTGGGCTGCATTAATGAGTCTGCATTTTCCTGCCCTTTTAGGAACCAAAAACCATCGATTCCTATATGGCCCAAACGATCTCTCAAGTGTTCCACAATCTAGTCTATCCTTGATAATCTTGGTCACTTCACCTTCCAATGCCTTAGGTACTCCAAAACTTGACGCCTGCCACGGCTCATGTGGTATGACTGGTATAACATGGGGTGGTTCCACTTCGTGCTTGAGTCTGCCATTTTCTGTAAAGTCAAACGCGATCCCAGCCTCACGATTAAACAAAGTCACCATCAAGGTATCTCTCTCCATATCTGTAAGTCCATCCAATCTTGAGCTCAGCAATCCGTTCTGGTGTCAACCTTAACCCCTTCTTGATATTCGAGAACTTCGGAGATATCCATTGCAAGTATTTTCCTTCTTCGATCCCAGGCTGGCGTGTTCCAATTCCTTCTCATGCCAGTTTATTCTTCCAATCTTCATTGCCCTCTGGTTTCAGGCCGCCTTCTTGAGGTCTGTTCACCGGTTTCACCTTATCCTTCTTCCGCTTATGCAATGTGCATGCATTCCTTCCCAGAACTTGCATCATAATCCGGCCCAAGCCTTCGCCACCGCCGCTGCAACTTATATCCCGTTTGAGCTCATTCTCGCCATGGCTCAAAAGCGGTGTGAGTCTATCAATCCTGCCTTATCTATCTCCCAACGTCTCTGTACGCCCATGCACTAACATCAGCCCATACTGCTCCCCCATTCATTTTTGTGCCTCTCTATCTGAACTTGGATTCCCAGTCGATCCTTTAAGCAGTCAACAATGGCTGGGTTCATTGTCGACCGCCATCTTTACCGCTATATTTTGTCAAGCCTTGCTGTGATTTTCGCTCATGTTTTGCTGGCATCGAACAGAATGCTGCTGAATTCCCTTGCTTGTCATAGATTGTAGTGCAACAACTGCCATCATCCCTATTGTTCGCACCAAACCTTCCCACGGCCCCCCAAGGATAACCTCCTGTGATAATTCTTCCAGGATAAACATTCGACATCTTGCCTCAACTCCGCCCACAATCACTGGAACATCATGGCAAACACCATAGGCTACAGTCCTAATAAAGACAATAATGAATACCTTGCAAACTGCTCGCTGAAGTCATCTGCCGACGGCGGTAAAATTGAGGAACCACAAGGGACGAGACGAGGATTCACACTCTCCAAACCGCTAATCCCCACCTGGAGCCTCAATCGAGCATGCTTTCAGCCGCGTTAGGCTATTTTCAAGTGTGTCCCAGAATCCTTGTACATAGGTGAGGACGCAGTAATTTAAAATAGTTGAAATTAACATGAAAGGTTCACATAATCTGTTAAAGGCCATCCTTGCTAATATATTGAATGTTAGTCGTCAGCATAAGGCTTTAAAAGGGAACCTTATTCATAGCCAAGAGGAGAGACTTTTGGGGGGAATTCGTACTCAGATTTGCACATAGTGACATTAAAAATTTCTATGTAAAAGTTAAAGTAATGGTCAAGGTGGCAGCTGCTTAAACTGAGTGTGCAAGAGTGAAGAGATAGAGAGGAACAGGCAAAGAGGGGTGGCCCGGGTGCTCCTGATGCGCCAGTCCGCTTGGTGGTTGTCCCAAATTCCTGAATTCCTGGTTTATGGGCTCCGGGTCACCATACCAATTATGGCTGCAACGTCTAGACCGCCTAGTACGTCTTGGGGCTTCCTGTTCCTGTTCTGGTGGAAGGATATGCCTCAAAATTTTTTTTTTTTCTTTTTTGTAATATCATTAATCGCGTGCCGCCCTGAACCTCAAACGTGGCACATACCGCCAACCTCCCAACTGCCAACTCCTAGCTATGACAAATAGAAATCTGCATACTAATCAGGGTCAGCTTCATTTACCTCCACCGGTGGGCACTTCCACGTACATTGTTAACGTTTTTATGTTGAAAATAGCCTGTATGACTGGGACAGAAATTTAAAGGTGGACAGAAAGGGGAAGGGGAGGGAGGTGGAGGAAATGGACTTGACGGCATAATCTTTCATTTTTAGAGGAGCGGGTTGTCTCATGGGTTTTATTTCCTCTATTCCCTTTTGAATGTCGGTGTATATAGTGAGTTGCTGTTTGTTTTTAGGTGCCTGTCTCCGGGCCATAAGGACTTCGGTCCAGGGACCCTGTCATGGCGAACAGCTGCAAGCGGGGTTATGTGAGATTAAAAAAAAAAAAAAAAAAAAATGTTGAAAATAGATTATCTTAGATGATTTTAATTTATTTAATTGTTTTCCGTGAGATGCCTCAATAGATTGTAAATACAGCGGTTTATATACATAACTCGGCTAAACTAATGATGCGAATGAACAGCAGCAGCATCGTGTAGGAGCAATAAACGCATCGCTTAGTAGGTAACCTTGAATGTATGACGGGATACACGGGATATATCGGTATAGCTAGACCGTCAAAGCTTATTACATTAGCATAAGTTTGTTCTGAACATAAGATTTCTAACATTTTACGACTACAGACAAACCTGTCATATTGGATAAGGCTCGGGCCGAGAAATCTTATGCAATATGACAGGTTATCCAGTATGACAGGTTGGAGTGCAGAGATCAATTTTCGAGGTAAATACATGCAATAACAGATACCTACATGAATAAGAGGCCATACAGGAGCAAAATAAGCAGTAATGGAGGTCTGTTTCAAGAGACGCTTCAGGCTCAACAAAGCCATGTACTTTTCAAGCCGCAGAAGGCAAGTGCTGCTTGTTCGTCCTTCTGTGCTGTACTTCCTGTTGCTGATCAAACTACTTAATTGTGAACAATGAATTATGTACTTCATGGAGTGAGACTGGTTCTAGTTCTTGAATTCATCTTCTTCAAGCTGATCCTGATCCATTGGGTTACATCATCTGGGTCTGCCAGTTCTGGGCTATAAGTATCCATTAAATGAGACGCATACAATAGTAGTCCTCTCAACTACAAATCTACCAAAGAGACAGAAGCGTGACTAGGATAATTTTTGTCAAATTAGTATACCGAAATGAAAATTTCTATCACTAAGCACAATGATCCTTGCTAGCATTGGCACTATCCAATATGACGGGTCCAGTTATCAGTAAATCCGGGAAACCGGCCGGTGAAATTGTTATCCATCCAATAAATGAAAATATCCAATAATTCCACAAGCCCAAATTCGGGCCGAGAAAGTTTATGCAATTGACAGGTTATCCAGTATGACAAGTATCCAATATAACAGGTTTGTCTGTATGTAAAAATGACATTTAGGACAACACTAGGTGCTGAACCTTTCGAAGGGCGCACAGTCAATCCTGCTTGCCATGCTGTCGTGAATGTCTATGCTAAAAATTATCTCCATACCTCCTATGATAACTGTTCCTCTGTAAGAATGGCATGCATGACATGTACTGTACAGTGCACGTGATATTGTATGCACAGAATCATGTATCAGGTGTGTCGAACAAATACGTGAACAGTGATGCAACCTCATGGATGCCCGCCCGCGCCCGGCCTATGTTCCGTTGTACTACTGTAGCCATCATATTATCAGGCCGAATCGTCGATATCTGACGGATTTACAGGCCAATATGGGTGGATATCCCTTTTATGGGTATGCCCTGGTATACAGTCTCCAGCGCTGCTTTTACTGGATCATTCCCTGAGCATGGTGGTGGAAAGCATGAAGAGGGAGAACGTCCTCTTCGCTGCTATTATCTGTATACAGCAGCCTGTATGACAAAGAAATTTTATACCCTTGATGGGCTTCAGCTGTGAATGCACTGCACACACGATTGCACGTTCATTACCCTAAATTAGGGATCAACATTTCACTAAAGGTCCGACAAAGAAATACATATGCATGCAGCCTGTGTTCGTACTTTGCAACACAAAAAAACAGAATAAAATTCTAAGATTTAACTTAATAAGTGTATACAAAAACCCGGGATAAAAAGTATACCCGGGTGGGAAAAAGGTTAGAAACAGGCAAGCAACAAATCCCAAGAGGTGACCACAGTTAAGTCGGCCTGTACGAGCGTAGAAAAAAGGCGTACGTGTTTCTGTGCAGAATTTCCAAATTCTTTGAGATCGGAATTTTGGGCCAATCTCGGATAAAGCTTCCATCTCCACAGAACAAAGGTTTTGAACCGAACCCTGTTATATACGCAGATTATGCGGAGTTTATTCGCCGAAACGGCCACTAAATTGTGATTTCGAACGAATTGTGAAAACTTACAATGGTTTAAGCTTGAAACAGCTAGTATAATACCAAATCTAGCTAGATATATCACATGATTTCACATGCTGAGACACTTGAAGAGCTGGCCGACCAGATATTCCACCCCATTGAAAATATCCTCAAACTCGGGGACCAAAGTCGCGCTTAAGAACTCGTACTCCGTATTGCGGTTTAAGTACACCCAATAGCGAACATGAGTGTTTAAGACAAAGCGAGGTGCTTGACACTTTCTCCAGGCTGCTTAGCAGCCAATCCTGCTTTCCTACTGCATATTACAATTACGCAATTACGATCGAGTCTCTATGCTAACAGAATTCCAGCACTACGACAGTGCACATATCTCCGGATGTGGCTATCCCCGTAGCTCCAGCCGTACCTATATCCCATAACTCCGACCATGACTGTTTTTGCGGACTACGGATGTTTCACCATATCCCCGATCCGTACAGATGGCCGTTGCCTTACTGTGCCGCTTTTGCCATGCCGATGCTCCTTGTGTTACATGTCCGTGCCCGACGCATGTTTCATTTTAATATTGTACACATCGGGCCGAATTATCACTAGAAGCTGTAATTTCCAAGCTAGTTCAAAATATTCGGACGCCTGACTAATCCACTACCTATTTAGTCAGGCGTCTGAATACTTTTGAAACTGGCTAGTATGGGTAGATAGTCTCCTTCACAAGTCTCCTTCACAGGTACTGTCTTTGACCGCTCAATGCGACAGACCGTTCAACGAGACAGACTGGAACTAAGATAAATTTGGACTAGACAGGAGGGGGCTGGGGTACAGTATTTACTCAGATGCAGACAAGGATTCAGGGGGATCTACTGCTGGACACTTGCGAGCTCGGTCTACTACCTATCTTTTGACACTGTGACTCTCTGCAGCTTTTTCTTATTGTACCATACTCTTCCTTTCGTTCACCCGACCGATAAGCCTTGAATGCCAGCTTGATCCGCAGCTCAAATTCCTTCGAGTCGGCAGACGTAATTGAACACAAAGTTCCTGGTACCGGTATCCAGCATTCCAATCTCTACTGTCACCGGAGCTACCTACAGGTATTTTTTCTGTAGTCGCACTGACCGCATAGCACAGATCCATACCCCTGGCGTGCTACGATCTCTTCCGCCGACATAGGTTTAGCTGTCAAATTGAACGGTCTGTCCCATGCGGTCAAAGACAGTAGATCGTGACAAACGTATAACCTGCTTGCAATTACAGGAAACATGGCACAGTAGGGGCTAACATGTGGCTGTAAGATACCTGATAGAGTGACAATCGCATTGTATGCTTTCTTGGGCTGACTCGTTATATCTAGCAGGGCTGCATACGAGAGTGAACGAATACAATAAAAAAAGTAGAAAGGAAAATAAGAATAAATTTTCTTGTGTATGGGCTGAAGTCTCATTTTTATTATTTATTTCATTACTCGCATGCCGCCCCAACTCCATGGGGTGTCGGAACTTTAATTAAACGCTACCAGGTTTCTCAATTAAACAACATTGGATGGTAACAAATAGGGCACGAGAACAACAAATAGAGAATAATGCAAGCGAGGCATAGTAAGGTTTAGCTACTCAGGTACTTTTTACGCCTATGAAAATCTATTACTTTGGCCTGTTTTCTTTGTTTTTTTCCATATATTGACCTCTGACTTTTTAGATTCTTTTCCTCATGCAAAGGTCATTTAATGTCAGGTTCAAACCAGGCTACTGCTTAGATTTAGTGTGCTCTATTCTGACATTTTACATATAGCAAATATTAAAATAGGGTCTCCTCCACAGCTCTGAATCGAACTGCAGAATCAAACCACCGAATCGAATTAGGGTCCCATATTTTTTACCTTTTTCTTCAACAGCCATACTACTACACCAAAGTAAATAACTTAATACTTTTCCCTCTTCCGTCTCTACCTACTATCCCTCCAGCAGCGCCACTGTTTTTTTAATTTTATTTTATTTTTTTAAGGCAAAATAAGATTAATTGAAGAATGAACTCGCAGGTAGCAAGGACATTGGTAGAAATAAAAGTTTATTCGATGAGCTTACAGTAGTGATAATATTGAAAGTGTAAAGGCTGAATAGCATTACAAGGATCTTCAGACATCGTGGATGAGATTAAGAGTTGCCAGTGGTCTGGTGAGAGTAATTTTAATAACTTATTATGCAGATACCATTAAAAGCGCATTAAGTAATGACACATGTCAAGAGTAAAATAAGCATATTTTATTTTATTCTCATTTATTTATTTTTAATTTTGATTTTACTTTTATTTTTTCCTCAATGGGTGGTTACGTATTTATTTTCACATCAAGGGATGCACAAGCGACGTGGGGTAGATCTAAGTGAAGCTAATCAGACTGCGCAAAAAAACAAGTAACATTTTAGCAACATTTATTCATCTTTGAAGTCTACGGGTAACAATTTAGGATCGTGAAGTAAAGTTTGAGTGCGCCATAGAGCAACAGCTGTGACGGGACCAACTGAGGTCGCGTAAACATCTATCTTGCCGAATCTACGTGCCAGCTAAAGTTTAAAGCAAGCTGTAAAATTTGGTTTGATATAACAAGTCAGAGTTGTCCCGTAGTAATAGGCTTTTGGAATGCTGAAACCACAAGATGACTGTCGAATCGAATTGTTGTAAATGAGAGACTGGGAATTATTGCAACAGCGCAAGATCGTGGTGGTCGTCTTATTACGAATTGTGGCTGTTACCTGGGCTCGAGTTCAGGCTGTATACGGTTGCTACGAAATGAGATAACAGTTGTCCCGTAATTACAACAACGCCAGATTGTTAACATTTCAACGCCTCCTTCACCAGGTCGTTTAATGCACGGCTGGCTTGCCTCCTGTCCATTATCCCATGATAGAAAATCGGCATGACGTCGGAAATAACAAGATCAACGTTGTACATATAACAGAATAAACGTATAACAAGAGAAACACAGGTGAGACCATACCCCTGCGATTACTGAATAGAGAAACCATGCTAGACCTGGCACCTTCCTGGCTCTACTAGTGTAACAATCCAATGGACAACCAACTGGACTGGAATCCACTTCAACTAGTGGTTGACCAGGCCACATCGACAATGATAGCTTTACGGTTCTGGATATATCACAGGACAAAATGCCCCCCTTTTGAAGGGTAGATACCTAGCGAGAGGCCTGTGACAATGGCCGGGCCGCACTTGATTGATATTATGGGCAACTTAGTGAGAAGATACCAGAGTCTGGGCACGAGAACAGAGGATGCCCTGTACAGTTTTACCTAGCTAGCTACCCCGGACCTCGTTAAACCGGAAACCTTGCTATACTGGACAACCCTTGACGGTTTTTGCAATTTACATACAGAAAAATTAGCCATACCGGACGCCCAGTTAAACTGGACTGGACAACAAAACTGTAGACTTTTAAATTCAAATTACATATAAACTAGTTGGCTGAACTGGACAAAGGCCAAAATCATGAGACTGCTTTTTGTACCTTCTGTGTGTTATAGTGGTATTTTTGAAGTGTTCTCCATATCTTGAATTCATTGTTTGAAGTTCTGTAATATCTGAGGAGATTAAGAAGAGGATACGCCCTGGAACACCAGTCTCCGGACATATCATACCTTTCAATCGGCTTACTAAGTTCTGTACCCCCCTGGCAGGCACCCCTGCAGAATTTGTTATACCGGACGCTAGGTTAAACCAGATAGTACTGAATTTTAGTTATCCGATATAGCAAGGTATATTCAAGTTAAGGACTTCGATTCTTGTGTGGCAGAGAAACAAAGCGAGACGATAAGAATTCTGCTCTACCACGACTGGCGCAGACTGCAATCTTTACCGTTCCGTCATAGAAGATTCCTCCAACGCGTGCTGATGCAATAATGCATGACTTGTATGTAAGAAGTACTTGCTTGAGTACATTACGCTCATAGGCTGCAAGTAGGTACTTGTATCTATGCCCAGCTACTACTTTCATGCTAATGTGCGAGCCTTAAGAAAGGTGCTTACTACTTAGCCCACTGGTGGCCTGAATCTTCAGGCCAACTTTTCTCGTGCCCAGACTCTCCAGCTGTGCAATCAAGGACGACCTCTACACAGCATCTCCTCGCCACGACCTGGTACTCATGTACTTGCACCCGGGCTTTGCCGCTCTCCAGATCCTGCACCGCTATCTTCTTAATATGTCCAGACTGATGGATTACCCCACCCCGCCCAGCTTTTACTGGGAGCTTCTTTCACCTTCTATCAGCGCATACATGTCTTACTGCATAAACTTCTACGGGCATCCCAGTCCAATTCAAATTACAAGCCAGGGCTGAGATTCTTGAAAGAGGCACAGTCTTTTTTTTCTTCTTTGTCTTGGTTCAGTACTGGTATGCAGCCCTGCTGCTATCATGAGGCACGGCATGTAACCTGCGTGATAGAAACTACATACAAACCCTCGCCGACACCATCTCTTCTAATCTCTTCTTGCTCCCGACGCCCCGGTGCTCCCTCCCAAGGCCTCTGTTACAGGTGGCATAGTTCCCGAGATGCGAACTTGTGTGTGGCCTGAATTAGGGCCGTGGGCATGGGAGTCTCTTTGCTCTGATAGTACGAGTATGGGCATGCTCTTCCCCTTTTACAAAGCTAATGCATGGAGATATAGATAGTAGACTGACTCGTGCCACGTAACTGGCCGTAAGAGATTGGGTCAGCTGAGTGAAAATTCGCTCACAAATGAGCCATCATTTTATGTGGCACTCGTAGAGAGACACCTAAAACAACTGCATGGGCACTTGCTTTTTCTCTGGGCTATGGCGAGGCATGACTAATGTGCGTGAGGAGAAAGATAAATACAAATGAACCATGACCCTCGCTAATATTGTGGGTAAAAACAGGAAAGCAAATGCAAAGACTCGTGCAGACATGACCCATGATGATCACCAGTGTTGCGGGTGGTCAAATGGGCACCTGTTGGTAACTGGGATTTCGTAGTGTATTCCCAAACGGACATCCAGGGGGCATCTATGGAGCTGTGGTTATGATTTTGTGATACTAGGTAAGGTACATTCATACGAAAAATGGATGAAGGATGAATCCAGAGCTCCTACGTTGCAGTTCAGCGTATGAGAGATCCAATTCGGCTGTCAACTTATATTGGTCTCTCCTCAGACTGTTCACTTATGATAGTAAGCATCGAGTGTACTTCACCACAGCACACGATAAGGCCCTTGGCTTCAGGGTGTCAGCCATGAGGCCTTAGCTATCACATACCTGATTCGCTCGTCCTCATGCCCGCTGCAGGTCAACCCTGAGAACTCTAGAGAAGCATATAGACACCGCACAGTCTACGGTGACGTTCCAAACCTACCTCTGATGATTCTCCCGAGTCCTTCTCACAGGATTCAGGGCCTGCAGGCCTTTGAGGAAGGAAAAACGCAGAAGACGTCGACTTGCGCTATTATACAGGCATGCCCTGTCATGATAACAAGGCTAGTTGCTTGTGGCTAATCAATAGATATCCTCTAGTGTGTTACTAATTTCCAGACCATTGGTGAATACTCACTTGTTCTGTGAAGCTCCCTCTGGGGAGATTAGGCTAGGATGAATGATCCAATATTAGCTGTGGATATTGGTCATTTGATAAAGGAGATCGCCTCACGAAGGTGAGTTGCAGAGTGCTGAGTGATTTTGGCAGCGTCAAGTTGGAAATTATAGCCGTGGCCGGTCTCGGCACCATGGTTTCCACTGGCGTAATATCAAAATTTATGGTACTCGGGGAGGCGCGCATCTACTGGAGCGTTTAGTTGGGGAAATCAGCTCAGAAGGATCGGCCTAGGAACCATAGGCATGGTTTCCACGCAGCCGTTGCCTGGAGCACAACGACTGTCAAAATCTGGGATTATGATGGACGGGAGGCGTGAGACTAGATAGATGGGGCTTGATATTACCTTGACCAACATGGTTGTGATGTGGCTTGAAGGCGGTGTACATATATGCAACTGCGTTGCGGGCTCACGAGACGAGGCGTAGTGTCGGTATGTGTACTAATCATATGGCACAGCAGACAGGGGTGTGGGTCTTGGTGCTGATGCCATGCAGGCTCGGGGAAAAAGCAACCATGGTTATACCGACATGCCTGACTCACTACGTAACAAGCACTGTGCAAGCGAATGACGGACACCAGAAGACACAACACGGGGCTTGAATGAGAAATCCAGAGGGAACATTACTATATGGTTGAGGAAGCCCAATCAAGGCGTCCTCCTGCGGCGGGCAGATTGCAATGCATGTCTGGCCGGCCTTGGACCGGTCCTTCATTTCCTGACGCTTGCTCCGGGCTTGCGCGCGATGCACGCCCAGGAGCTGTATGAGGCAAATGTGGCATAGCAGCAGCTGGTACGGTAGAGTGCATGTCGACCGGTCTGCGCGCCAAGACCACGAATAATATATTGACGCACCTGTTCACACAAAGTTCGCAAGAGGCAATTTGTAATTGTGGCCAGGCAGCATTCTCGAAGGGTCATGATCAGCTGGGCACAGCATACAAGAAGTAATGAAGCAACAACCAGCCCTGACCTCCCATCCCCTCCTCCTCTGATTCTGATGACAGCCACTCCCGGAAATTTGACGTCGCGATGCTATCGAGCAGCACATTCACCCCACCCGAGTGCCGTCCAGTGCAGTGCAGTGCAGTGCAGTGCAGTGCAGGGATGAAGCGCCCAGTCCTCCCTCCCGAGCCTAAGCTCCCTCGCAAGCGCGGGCGATCCCAATTCGACAAACGCTTCCATGATTTCGGCGAAATGTGATATGTGTATGTGCCATACGTTGGCATGATTCCTCGCATGAGCTCCAGGTAACGTGCAAAAGGAGGTCTGAGCAACCAGTGCCAGCCCAGGGTCCCCCAAATTTTCTCGCTGATCTGTATGGCTGCGAGCTGCCCGGTCCCCAAATTTTGGATTAGCCCCAGAAGGCCCTGCTTACATGGGAATGGTCTCTCTCTTATATCTCTCTGCTGCTCGCAGGTGTCACCCTCTCGAGATACTTGTACTGTACCCTCGCCCCATGACATTCCTACACCACCTGCAACATGAGTGCTTGATGCCAGCACCAATCGTGCGGAACCGCATCACCAAGACAATTGGCAGCCGCTGTGCGTACTGGCTACTGGACGGAGCGGGAACAACTGTCGTGCATACCCGCCTGTATAAGCACAACCTACCCTCAATTGGCGGGAGTGAGCTCGGCCTCGATTTTACATTTTATATCACTACCGGCAGGCCCAGCCGTATACTATCGGATTGCCTCCCCATACCACCGTGACTATGGCGAACAGATTAGATAGGTACAAGACTCATTTCTACTGCGCATTATGCGGTGGGCCATTCGCCCAGGTTTTCCGGACCGCGACAGCACCTGCGAGTAAGCGTGCATCTCACCGCTTTGATCGGCATCAAACCGAAGCATCCGAAGACCTGGACCTGGGAAATGAATTCAACATCCCGGTTGACGATAATCGCGAGATTCCGGAAGAGGTCGTGCTGGAGAATATGGGTTTTGCAGCTTCAAGGCACCGCGCTCATCGAATCAAAGCTTTCAAAAGTGGCTTGCGGAGAGGAATAATGACTGAAGAAAACCGTAGGACCTGGAGAGCATACGACGGCCGACGTATATCTACGCAGCAAATGGAATGGCTCACCCATCTGCGCGCTCTAATTCATAAGCGTGCTAAGTACTGTCCGATCGGGGGAAACGAGTTCTTAAGTGATACTGTTCTCCAATTTTTGACCGGCAGAGGACGGATTCGTCAAATCGACGCGTGGGCTGATGCATATGCGACCTACGAAGAGGAGGAGGATCCTGATTTCGAATTGGCGCAATTAGCAAACAGGTCAAGATATGGTTTTCATGTCTATCAAGAATTCAATCGAAATGATAGCGACTTTGTCATTTCCTCTATACCCTTCCATGAGCAATGCTGGGATTTACTTTTTTATGCGATTGAGGTGTCTGCCAGAGAGAGGGGAGTGGACACTAGTTTAAATCCCGTTGACGAGGATGACAGCATACTATGGGGACATTTACGTGGGTTAGTAGGCATCAGCGGAGTTGCTAAGTGGGTAGGGCAATCAACTTTTTCTGCGCTCCACGGGTCGATGAGGGGAGAGGTTATCACAAGACTTGGCGAGGTTGACTATCGAGAAGCTCAAGGCAGCGGGGAAGGATTTCAATGGAGACATGATGAAGGATTGCATGTAAGTTCTGGTCCTTCCACTTATGCTTCGCTTATTACTAATAAAATTTAGTGGATAGTAGCAGATCCAGACCTTTCAGCGACAAAAATCTTTGAAGAGCCATTGAAAATAATTAACAAATCGTTAAGGTCGAGGATGAACCGCGGAGGTCGAAGTTTTTACCCCCGTCCTGCACTGAGGGATCCTTTCAATGAGGTGCCTCATGAGATTATTGTTGAAGTTTTTCGATATTTGACTTCGACGGATATATTTAGTCTTAAGCAAGCTAGCCCAGCTGTTTGTGTCGTTCATCTACCCACTACAATGTACAAGAGGTTCATCCAGGAAGAGTTTGATTACTACCCACCACTCATAACAGCAGTGAGACAATATGAAGAAGGAGATATCAAATTAAAGTCAAATGAAATGATTGATTGGAAGGGAACGTTTGAAGCTATTCGAATGTCAATACGAACGCCGGAACCTGGAGATGGAAGCGAGTGGGATGAAATCGATATCAGTCTTAAAAACCGCAATCGTATTTGGAAGATTGTGAAGCCGATAGCTGAAGAGCTTGTGGAAAGCTGTCCTAGTGTTTTGCACCAGAAATATGGAGTAGCTTTGCAGACCGCCAAAAGAACCAGTGTGGTGCGAGGATGCGTGGGCACGCGATCTGGTAAGGAAGGGGTATTTGAGTGTGCATACTTTGGAGATCGTGCAAAGTTATTAGTCGAAAACGAAGAAGAAGAAGAAGATATTGTTACAGAGCTTCTCAAGGTCCGCGTGTACCTCACTCATGATGGTGATGATGGGCAGATTTTATGCGGATTGGGCTTTGTTGTCAATGACGAGGAGGATGAGGAGGAAGATGAGGAGCTATTCGGCCGGCGAACCCCAGATTATACTGATGTTGACCTTGATGGAAAGCTTCTAGAAGGTTTTGTTTTCTGCTTCACAAAAAATGTGGTTGGTGGTATTCGTCTGGTCTTTAGACACTCAAAGTTCTCAACGTTCTCAGCCCCAATTGGGAAATGGGAGGGAGTAATGAGGAAGGTCATTGCACCCCATGAATATCGCATCCTCGTTGGTGTGACCGGGTTTATCAACTCTTCGGGCTTTATTGAGAAGATTGGTTTGCTTGAGCAGACTCTAATTCGGAAGTCGGAGGATCAATATGGACATATTCCAACTCCACCCCTTCGAGTGGAACTTTCTCATGAAGAGTCGTCGGTCTGGAATCGGCTACCTCCGACAAATGCACGATTCATAGAACGGGAAGGGCTCAAGATCCGTAACTGGAGGCTGCACATGGCTGAATGGGAAATATGGAGCCCAGAATATCAGGAGGAAGGAGTTGCCATACCGCAACGGCAGGAAAGGAAGGACCTCTGCGAAATCGTAGGGCACTATGATCGGCAATTTCTTAGGGGTCTATGCTTTGTGTACGATACCCCGCGTGGGAAGATTGAATCTCGACTTGGAGTTACCAAGAGTGAACGACGCAGTAGCTTCAAGATCGAGAGGGGAGAAAAGATATCCGCTGTGGTCATCTCCTTCGGTGTTGATGGTGTCCACGGGATCCTGGTAGGGAATCTCACTTCACGCATATTAGCGCTCCTGAGAATCTAACTCGTAGTGTGTAGTTCGTAACTGATAACTCCCGGAAAAGCGACGTTTTCGGTCCAAGGTATCTTGGGACACATAAAGTGTTTGGGCCACTGCTTCTGAATGGCCAGAGGGGCACTGCATTCCGCTATGATATACAAGGGGTGGATTCTATTATTGGATTACATTGCCTGTTTGATTATGAGGTAGGACTGTTGTCAAATTTTGCAAATGAATGTAAGCTAACTCTAAAATAGGTGGATAGATTTCTCCAACTAGGTATCATCCTACCTATGGACGAGGATGTCGTATATGCGCAACCCTCCCTACGCCCTATTCCATTTGACGAGGTCGACGATAATTCTCTCCAATATGAGGATGAGCCTCTGCCTACGGATCTACAAGTTGGAAAAGAAGCAGGTTCACTGCTTGCTGACACGACCGAAAGTACCTTCACTGGTTGGATAGATCTATCCACCGACCTTCGTAGAATCATTACATATGGACGGATGAAGGGAATAAGGTTTATATATAAACGTTTTGAATCTGACTCACGCCGACGGGATATATACTTTGGAGATACCGAGGATAACAGCGATACCAGCGTTCAGGTAATCGCTGAAAAGGAAAGGGTGATAGGGGTCTACGCCATCGACGATGAGGAGTACCAGAGTGAGAATGAGATGGTAGCGGATTATGATACAGTTTCCGCCACTAGTAAAAATGACGGATCTGCCGCAATGCCTAGACTTTGGGTGAGGAGATGTTACCCCCGAATGCTCTCCACACATTCTGACTTTCCATTTTATAGTTCCTGACCAATCGCAATGCATCAGACAAACCTCCGAATTCTCGACGTCTTGTCAAATCCAGCAGCCTTCGAGGCCTAAAATTCGATTTTAATGCCGATAGAATACAGTCGTGGCTACCAATGTACAAGTCCGATAATCAAGAAACTAGTCTTCCTTGGACTCATTGCGGGATAAAGGCAGATCACTCACTCCCGCGAACATGCACTGTGAGCTACAAGTTCTTCGACGAGAACTTGGAAGGAAAACGGGTTGATGCTGTAAAGGGGTACATCACGCGGGATGGTAAATTTTGTGGTTTGCTGTTCCGCAAGAATGGGGAGTGGGATGACAATGTCTTTGGTGAGATGTCGGCGTTTGAGGTTACCATGGAGCTCGGCAAAAACGAGAGATTTACGTCGGCATACACGAGCGGTACTACTGCACTTGCAGTGAGTAATACAAACTATCTGATTTACTCAGAATGTCACTGATAGATGCCAGCTTGTTACGAACACTGGGAAATGTACGCCATGGTTTGGGAAAGTTACTGAAGCCAAGCAATTATCGAAGCCACCAGGGCCTAATATGGTTGCTGTTGGTGTATATGGCGCAGTGGAGAAGGTAAGCACCTATTGAGAAGGCATTTGTGAAGCAAGATGCTAATAATGACAGAGATATGTTGATCACATTGAGTGGACTGTTCTAGGGCTGTTGTACCTTCCTAGAGGGTCGACTCCCGAGAAGACATCAGTAGAACCAGGAATTCCGCTGTCATTGAAATTCCCTGACACAGATCGGGAAACGAATTTACCGTGGTTTAGCGACATTAATAATAAACGATTGGATTACGAGTTAGCCCCAATGGCTGCAGACAGGTCATACTTATATGATACTTCTGACGATGAAGATAACTCAATTCTGCGTCATGAGGAGTACTGGCGAGCCTATCTTACGTATGATCCCTTCGAATTAGAACAAATTCGGGTTTTTGTCAACCGGAACCTCGCGACTAAAGGGATTAGGGCTCTGCGGCTGAGGGGCACTAAAAAAATGGGCAGCATTACGATGGGACAGTGGACAAACTACACGGATGCATACTCAGCGGTAAAGCGGTCTGAGAAGATGAAGATTAAAGGTTAGTAGAATCAGAACCAGCACCATTACAGCATACTAATCATTGAACAGGCCCTGCCGGAGAACGCATTAAACGAGTAAAAGTATTTACTCGCGGCACGGATATGGAAGACCGGGTTGTGGGGCTTGAAATCGAAACCTGTGGCGGCAGACGCAAGATACTTTTTAGCCACGATGACCCGACGGTCAAGAATGATCCACTTTGTGGCACCCTCAGCCATAGATGGCTGGAATGTAGAGAAGGCTATGAAATAGTGGGTTTCCACGGCATCTTCAGTGTAAGTAATTTAATGTCTCTTGTCTATGTAACCGATAAAGCTCACACCTACATTCAGCGAATGCATATGCACGACATTGGGTTGGTCATACGCCCAATCTCTAACGCTCCTCTGTTCAATCATGGAAATATGACGAGGGCAACCGAAGGCCTGGACTCGCACGCAGCCTCCAGCCGAGCTTCCTGGAACAGCCAGAGTGTTTTGGGAGACAGTGAGAGTAGTGCTTGCACAGAGGATTCCGCTCCATCCTCTTCCCCGGTCACGAGACAAAATACCCACGGTGCATTCCCTATGAATGCAGGGCCTCAATGGGGGTCGCCATATATTCATTCTCCTTCTCAACTACGGGGTAATAACGGCATGACTAATTAGAACAAGAAAGGAATACTCATATGAAATTAGAATTAGCTTTAATTTATATATTTTATATTATTTTATTTAAATTTTAATGCTGCTATTACCTTTTTTGCATCCCCCTTTTTATTTGATTTCCAGTTTCTACGAATGATTCCATGTTGATATTTTTGTCTCATGCTACCTTGATACATTTATTCTTTTGATGATATGATGATGGGTGATGATGATAACATTTCATGTTACGCTGTTACAGTCTTGTGGAATGAGCGCGTATAAGATACTCATGACAGAAATTGGGAGGCTATTTGTGTTTGAAGCATTTTTTTTCCTCTTTTAAAGTGTTAAATATTTTTTCCACTCCCTTTGTTTATTTCCTCGATTTACTCCTTAAGGACAGGCTATCCAAGGACGAGAAGGGGTACATTCGTTTAGAAACGGGAAAGAGAATGATACGGTTTGAGTCATATCTGAACGGGTTAATGTTTTGCGGCTTGAAATTGCTGGCATATTTGCAACGGTGACTTCTGTAGCTTGGATATATTGTTATTAATGACTGGGTGATCTCAATGATGACAATTCTAACTTCTTCGTACGGACTGATTTCCGGCGGCTCGAAGGGCCAGATATGCAGCTTTATTGTTCTGCATCAATGGGTATCGACTAGGTACACTTGACAAGACTATGGTAATGTATATTTATTAGGCATGGAGTGCATTAGATGGGACCCGGAGCATATATTGATGCAACCAAGCCGCTGTATCACGGCTTTTTAGGCTTTGGAGGGGGGAGTGCAGGCGCCCTCCCCTGCCATGCATCCCTGAATCACCCCGCCTTCGCCGCAAACTCCCCTCTTTTCCCCCAGGTAGAGTCATACTCCGCGACGTATGCGATATAAAGGCCCGCGGGCATTCCTGCGATTCGTCCAGCCGCTCAATTGGGCGACAGCACTCTCGACAAAGCGTTCTACAGCAATTGTCCCGTCGCCGCGGTTGTTGAGCACTAAGCCACTGGTGGAAAACCTTATCACTGCAAGGAAGTACTACGGCAGCATCAGTCACCGCACATCCTGTTCCCCTCGTCATTTCACGACAGCCACTACCACCACCACCAGCATCGCCGACATCGACGCTCAGAGCGCCCGGAACAATTACCAGCCCCGCTTAAAAAAGCAGAAGAAGCCAGCGGAAGTAATCATGGCCACTACACTCAAGGGAGAGCCGTTGGACCGCTCCACTCTTGACACTCTTCTCCGGCACCGTCTGTTTTACACCCCTTCGTTTGAGATCTACGGAGGTGTGTCTGGGCTCTTTGACTACGGCCCCCCGGGATGTGCGCTCCAAGCCAACATCGTCGATATCTGGCGAAAGCACTTTGTCCTCGAGGAGGACATGCTCGAGGTTGACTGCACTATGCTCACCCCGCACGAAGTCCTCAAGACAAGTGGGCACGTGGACAAGTTTGCGGACTGGATGTGCAAGGACCCGAAGACTGGAGAGATTTTCAGGGCGGACCACTTGGTCGAGGAAGTCATTGAGGCGCGGTTGAAGGGAGACAAGGAAGCGAGAGGGCTGGAAAGCATGGACGGTGTCCCGGAGACGGCGCTGGATGTGGAGGCAAATACTACCAAGGACGAAAAGAGGAGGAAGAAGAAGGTTAAGAACACGAAGGCTATAAAGTTGCCGGATGAGCTCGTCAAGGAGTATGAAGAGGTTCTGGCAAAGGTGAGTGGTGGTTATAATATGGCGGGGTAAGGGGTGGGTTAATAGTGCGCAAGTGCTAATGATGGAACAGATTGACAATTACGATGGAAATGAATTGGGAGAGTTAATCAGGATGTACGACATCAGGAACCCTACAACTGGAGGGGAATTGAACCCTCCAGTTTCCTTCAACTTGATGTTCCAGACTAGCATTGGGCCCACTGGTGCACTGGCTGGGTAAGTTGCATCATGGAGGATCCAATTATTATGTGATTTTTACGCATTTACTGACACCATCCAGATATCTTCGTCCCGAGACTGCTCAAGGCCAATTCCTCAACTTTTCTAAACTCTATGAGTACAACAACCTCCGGATGCCATTTGCCTCTGCCTCCATCGGAAAGTCTTTTCGTAATGAGATCTCTCCCCGCCAAGGTCTCCTCCGTGTGCGAGAATTCTTGATGGCGGAAATCGAACACTTTGTCGACCCCAAAGACAAGGCTCACCCGCGATTCCACGAGGTCAAGGATGTCGTACTTAGGTTTCTTCCAAAGGGCGTTCAACAGGCAGGAAGCACCGAGACTGTCCAAAAAACCATTGGAGAAGCTGTTGCTAGTGGAATGGTGGACAATGAGACCTTGGGATACTTCCTTGCCAGGATCCACCTCTTCTTGAAGAGGATTGGTGTCGACCAGAAAAAGGTCCGCTTTAGGCAGCATATGGCGAACGAGATGGCCCATTATGCTTCCGACTGCTGGGACGCGGAATTATATTCCAGCTACGGATGGATCGAGTGCGTTGGGTGTGCAGACCGTTCCGCTTACGACTTGACTGTGCACAGCAAGGTTACAGGCCAGCCGCTCGTCGTGCGAGAAACCCTTCCTGAGCCAATCAAGACTGAGGAGTGGGAAGTCGAGATTGACAAGAAGGTGTTTGGACCCAAGTTCAAGAGGGATGCCAAGCCCGTCGAGGAAGCGCTGCTGTCGCTCACGCAATGCGAGAGAGAGGAAGCGTCCGAAACGCTAGCTGCGAGGGGGAAGCTCACTGTCAAGCTCGCGGACGGACGGGCCCTGGACGTCCAGTCGTCGGACCTCACAATTGCCCTGCGCACAAGGAGGACGAACATCCGCGAGTTCACTCCGAACGTGATTGAGCCGTCGTTCGGGATCGGGCGGATCCTGTACTCGCTTATCGAGCACGTGTACTGGGCCCGTCCGGAGGACGCCAACCGCGGCGTTCTCTCGTTCCCGCCTGCGGTCGCGCCGACGAAGGTGCTGATCGTGCCGCTGTCGAGCAACGTGGCGTTCACGCCCATCGTGAATGCGCTGAGCGCGGTGATCCGGAAGAAGGGAATCTCCAACAGGATTGATGCCAGCGGGGCGAGCATCGGGAAGAGGTACGCCAGGAACGACGAGTTGGGGACGCCGTTTGGGATTACGGTGGACTTCCAGACGGTGCAGGATGGGACGGTGACGTTGAGGGAGAGGGACGGGACGAGGCAGGTGAGGGGGAGTCAGGAGGAGGTTGTGGAGGCGTTGAGGAGGCTAGTGGAGGGGGAGATTAGCTGGGAGGAGGTGGGGTTGAAGGAGTTTGTGGCGCAGGAGGTGGAAACGGATTAGATTAGTGATTGTTGAGGGGGGGTGATGGTAGTTTATAGAGATGATATCTGTTTTTTTTTGTTTTTGTTTGAAGAAATCCCACTGGGCGAAAGAGATATGAGAAATTGAAATTTGTAGATGGTATCAGATGTTTTCTTTTTTCCCCAATTTCCCTCCCGATATACAATTACCAAAAAAAAAACGACGGAACTATATAAGATATCAAAAGATACAATACAATGCAAAGTCGAAGTTTTCTTTTTTTTTCCCCTCTTTTCCTCCTTGTTACCTCTATTATTTCGTTATATTTCTTTTCTATGTAAAAATTTGATTTTTTTTAGAAAGAAACGAATCACATGCTCGCTCACACCCCCATTTCGTTACCCTCAACCAGCCCAAAGCCAAGTAAAGCCAAGCCAAGCCATTCCCCCCCCCCCCCGGCCTCCCCGTGTAAAAAAGAAATGGGTGACATAGTTACTGTAATTATTGGAGAGAGTTTGGGAAATCTTATATCATAGTAGCTAATAATATGTAACAAAAAGTTGTTAACAAAAGAAAAACGAAGTCGCCGTTTTTATTTTTTTTTTTGGCCGCTACGTACATAACTAAATCCTCACCATCACCAGCACCATCACCAGCACCAGCACCATCACCAGCACCATCACCATATACATTGTACATTGAACCTATCAAACATCTGGCTGGTGTGGGGGTTGGTGGAGCCCGAGATCCCCGGTCCGATATGTATACGCCCGATACCAAGTCGGCGAATATATATACATAATCCACACACACATATTTTATTTTTTCTTTTTCTTTTTTTTTGTGTAATATATGATACTAGGTAGGTCCACCAATTCCAACCAACCAACCAACCATCAAGCGTAAAAAAAAAAAAAAAAAAAAAAAAAAAAAAAAAAAAAAAAAAATCTCAAGTATGTATGATATCCGTACTACCGTACCGTAGCTAGTACCTACAGTAAGGGGGGGTAGGGGAGGGTGGACGTTTTGTTTTACAGAAAGTTATCATACCGAAGGTAGAGAGAGATAGCATACCTGGGCAAAAAAAACAAAAAAAACGAAGGAACAGACACTGACGCGGGTTAACAGGTAGTCTATCCGAAAAGGAAGGGAACAAAAATAAAAAATAAAATAAAAGACTAAAACTAATAACCATCATCTATAAATCATCTTCTATATTTAAAGACTAAAGACACAGACACAGACACAGCAGATCACACATCCCACACACACACACACACACACAACAAAAAGTCTCAAAAACTATAGCAACACCACATCACGTCACACGTCACACAACACAACACTTTACAACACAACACCTTGCAACAAAAAAAAAACCTACGACAAAACCCACACACAGACACACACACACACACACACAACACCCATATCGCATAACTAGCTTGGTTGGGGAAGGGGCGGTTTGAACCATCATCTAAAATAACGTTCAACATCAAGGACACAAATCCAACAGATCAGCAAACCACACACACGCACTCACAAAGTTCAGCTGCTGAGACCTGTTGCCAGATAACCATTTACGTCTACAGTTGACAACTACAACAGCAAACCATGGCCCCCACGATCCCGTCCTCCAAAATCACCCTCACCTATCCCCTCTTCTGCGCCGACTTCTTCCCACCCTCCATACACACTCCCACCTCCACCACCACAACCTCCACCGCCACCGCCTCCTCCTCATCGTCCTCGTCCTCCTCTTCCTCTTCCTCTACAGCCTCCGCCTCCTCCACCTCTCCCTCTTCCTCCATCCGCCTCGCAGTCGGCGGCGGCGGCGGCGAAGGCCGCTCCGGCGTCGGCAACCGCATCACCATCCTCGACGTCAGCTCCCCCACCGTCACATTCCCTATCACCGAAGCCGAGCTCTCCAAGGAAGAGGACGCACCCATGTCCCTTGCCGCTCTACCCTTGCACGGGATCATCCTCGCAGGCATCAACTCGTGCGAAGCCAAGGTCAAGGAAACCGGCGGCCGGGGCAACGAGCACTTCCGGGTATTCGCGTGCGAGAAGAAAAAGAAGAAGCACGACGGAGAAGCCATCACAGAGGTCTCACGCTCGAGGGTGTTTGCCGAGAACGTACTACAGGTGCCGGACACGTACCAGCGCATCCTGCGGCGCTCCGAGGGCGGAAATGTCGTCGTGATTGCGAGCGGCGGCGGCGGAGGCATGAAGGGCGGGGACCAGAACGAGGTTGTGCTACTGCGGAGCCGCCAGGGCTCCGGCGGGAAGGACTGGGAAATCGAGAAGCGCATCGTGCCCTGCGGCACCGGCGAGGAGGCGGTGGACCTGGACGTGCATGCCTGGGGCGGCGAGGGAGAGAAGCACTGGGAGGTTGTGTATTGCTCGGCGAGGGAGGTGTTTTTGTGGACGCCTGGGGCGGGCCAAAAGGTGGTGTACGAGCATCCAAAGGGCAAGGGGGCGATAAGGGGCGTCAGGTTGATAGGTGGCGGAGCTAAGGGTGGAAGGCCGTATGTAGTGGTCGTGGTGAACTTTCCGGCAAGATTGGGGGCGGAGGTGGTGGTGCTGTGGAAGGAGACAGGGGAGGTGGTGGGGAGGAGGAGAGTCAGGAGGGGGGCAGGGGGGAAAGCGGTCACGGCGGTAGAGAGGGTGGTGTTGGAGGGGAGATGGGAGGGGCAGGAGGAGAGCGGGGAGGAGGAGGATATGACATCGCCTTTAGAAGGTAGTGGTGGTTCTGGCGGTACGGAGACGCCAGAATCGACAACATCGACATCAATATCAGTCCCAGAGGAAAAGGGTGTTGCAAAATCAAGATCCACAACCTCCTCCCCCTCCACTACAACCGCCACCACCTCAAAACCAACTCACATCCACGGACAAACCCTCCTCTCCCTCGCCCTCGCCGACCTCTCCATCTCCGTCTTCACCCTCGACTACGCGCTCCCCGCATGCACCCCTTCCTCCTCCCCTCTCACCATCCGCCACGTCACCACCTTTCCAAACACGCACCCGTTCCAAGTCACCAAGCTCGCCTGGTCCCAGCCCATACCATCCTCGCCCAACGCAGAAATCAAACTCGCGAGCGCATCCATCGGGCAGACGGTCGTGACGTACACACTCCCGCTGACCATGTCCAAAGACGGCATGTACCATCTGACCGGGTTCGCCCCCCCGGGAACACGGAGGCGGTATGTCGGGGCGGCGACGGCAAGCGTGCTGTTTGTGCTGGTGCTGGCGGTCGTGCTGCAGGCGATGTTCTTTAGGCAGTTTGAGGTCGCGCTGCGGCAGATTCCGGTCAGGGTCGGCGAGATGAGTCCTGAGGAGGTGCGCGAGTTGAAGATGAACGAGGGCATCGCGAGGAGCGAGCAGGGGCGGAGGGAGGCGCATATGGTGGTTGATGAGTTGGGGGGGAAGCCAGAGGTGCTGCCGGTGGTGGGCAGTGGGGTGGGTGGCGGTGGGAGGGTGGATGAGGGGGTAGATGGGGGTGTAGAAGGGGTAGGTGGTGGTGGTGGAAATGGAATGGAAAATAATGATGGGGAAAAGAAGAAGAGACACCGCGTGTTCGAAGCCGTGGCCGAGGCAGCAGAGAACGTGGGCGAGTGGGCCGTCGAGGAAGGACAGAGGGTCGTTGGCGGAGTCGTGAAGGGGGTCGTCAGGGGAGCGGTCGAGGAGGTTGTGGGTGGGGTGCTGAGGGGATAAAATTGGGGGGGAAAAGGAATGGGGAGGACAGGGAGGGTTTGTATGTTATTGATGATGATGATGATGATGATCATGATGATGATGAAAATTGCACGAAAGGAAACTATCATTCATTTTTTTTTTTTGGTGGTGGTGGGGGGGAGGGCGGACGGGGAGTTGATTGTAAACAAACAAAGAAGTACAAACAACAAAAATTCATGAATAATTATTTGTATGCTTTGGATGTACGTATGTATATGGATATATAATTTTTTTTTTTTCATTTTCATTTTCGTATTCATTCATGTTTTCGAATTCTTTTCTACCTTTGCAAGATTCAATGATTGTTTACGGTCCTCTCGTTGTTGGAAAAACCAAAAAAAATCCCAACAAAAACAACAAAAAAGAAAAGAAGGCCCCAAGTCTCCATTTGCCCCAATCATTACCCACAATCCCATATACTTCCTCCCTCACCCGTCTCCCCCCCCACATCACCGAACCCCACACAAACCAACGACAATAAAACCATCACCAACTACAAATACAACCCCTCCGGCTCTCCCTCACTCTTCGTCTTCAGCACCCTCTCCCTCGCCTGCCTAAAGTCCGCCATCTGGACCCTCATCCTGCGCTCCCTGAGCGCCAACAATCCCGCCTCGGTACAAATCGCCTTGATATCCGCCCCGCTCAAATCATCCTTCTGCGCGATAAACTCCTCCAAGTCCACGTCCGGCGCCAAGCTCATCTTGCTCGTGTGCAGCGTAAAGATCTTGCGCTTCGTATTCTGGTCCGGGTTCTCAAACAATATCTTGCGGTCTATTCGCCCGGGGCGAATTAGCGCGGGGTCTAGAGTCTCGATTTTGTTTGTCGCCATGATGACCTTGACGTCTCCGCGGTCGTCGAAGCCGTCGAGCTGGTTTAGGAGCTCGAGCATGGTGCGTTGCACCTCGCGCTCGCCGCCGGACGTCGACTCGTACCGTTTTGTGCCGATGGCGTCGATCTCGTCGATGAACACGATACTCGGGGCATGCTCGGCTGCGACTTGGAAGATTTGTCGGCAGAGACGGGGCCCGTCGCCAAGGTACTTTTGAATGAGCTCAGAGCCCACGATCCTGAGGAAGGTGGCAGACGTTTGATTCGCGACAGCTTTGGCGAGAAGGGTTTTTCCGGTTCCGGGGGACCCGTAAAGGATGACACCCTTTGGTGGCTTGATGCCCATTTCTTCGTAGAGTTCAGGGTGGAGAAGAGGCAGTTCGACGGCCTCACGGACTTCTTGTATTTGAGATTCGAGACCCCCAATGTCCGCGTACGACTCGGTGGGGGCTTTGTCGAGTTTCATGACTGAAATCAGAGGATCAGAGTCTTCCGTGAGGACGCCGACGATCGAGACCGTCTTATGGTGTAGCAGGACGGAGCAGCCAGGTTCGAGGAGGTCTTTATCTACGAATGACATGATGGAGACATAGTATCTTGATGGTGGCGAGGCATTTTGTTAGCATGGTACGATGGAGAGAGGGGTACTGGAGGAGGGAAAAACGTACTCAGGACCCGTAGCACTGCTCACAATCGCATGATCATCATCAATCATCTCTTCTAACGTACCAACGCCCATCGGAGACCCTCTGAACTCGTCGACCCTGCTGCGCTCCTCGGCAACACGGTCCTCTATACCGCCCTTGCCGCCGCCGCGGAGCCGCTCCTGGTTTTGGACAAACTCTTCCTCAAGGAGAAGGTGGTCCTTGATGCGTTCCATGCGCAGGAGCTTGAGCTTGCAGCGGGAGTTGGGCACGACGGTGGGGAGTTTGGAGGCGGCATCGGGGCCTTGAGCGTGCCGCTTCTTTCTGCGGCCGACGCGGGTGGTGGGCGGGGGCGGCTCGTATTTCGGTTTGTCTTTCTGTGGAGTGGAGTTGGGTGGTTAGATGGAAGTGCTTTGTAGGGGGGGGGCTGATGGAAGTGAGGGGAGGGGCACTGCTAGAGGGATGCAGGGGAAGGTGTGGCCGTACCTTTTGATTCTGATCTTTGCCCTGGTTCTCGCCTGGGGGGCCACCGCCCATGCCAGACTGTGCACTTCCCTGCGTAGCGTGCGATGTCAGCCTTCGCCTCTGGATTCATTGTGCGGATGGCAGACGTACCATAGCTGCGGGTTATATTCTGTGCCGGTGCTTTTCTATATCACGCTGGCGGTACTCTGTGAGACGTGTGTGGCAGTGTGTAAGCTCCCGCGATGCTGTCTGTGGCCGGTGGATGCTGTGGTGGTGGTGGTGGTGGTGTTGGTGGTGATAGTGGTGGTGGTGGGAGCGGGAGGCGGGCGTGCTTGGCCTCCGGCTGCTCTGCATGTGTAATCGGCCCTTAGCTCTCGGGCCTTGGCGGGGCAGTGTGCGCATTACTAATAGCGCGGCGTATCTGGCCCCCCATCTTATCAGATTGTCCTGCCGGCCGGTGTGGGACCGCTCCGGACGCAGCCAGCAGCCAGCAGCCGGCAGCCAGCAGCAGCACAGCGAATTGCAGCAGCCGGAGCGGCCAAGCGTATGATATGCTAATCTCGCAGCGAGTGCATATGATATGCTACGATATGATATCGAGTCGGCATGCGCCAGCAGCGGTGAGCGTGCCTTCGCCGCCCGCGCACTCATTATTATCTCTCCGTAAATCAAAATCCCTGCCCCAACGCATGGCCCCGTGAAGCCCCCGAGTCGAGTGAGCCCCGCCGCCGTGCCCCCCCTCCGCGCCAGCCGCAACAAGGCCCTGGTCCCTGGCCCCGGCCCCCGGCCCCCGGCCCTGGCCCGCCTCCAGCGCGACTGTTGGCCATCCAGAGCCTACATAAGTAAGCTACGCGGAGCCTCCCCCCGAACAGCATAGCATCCCCCGAACAGCGCAGCATCCGGCTGACGGAGGTACGATAATCCGCTTCTCGTTGCTGCAAACTCCACTCTCCTCTCCTCACTCTCCTCTCCTCTCCACTTGCCGCCGCCGCCATCTGCTGCTCCAGGTGGCCCCCTCCCGAGCTCCCAAACCCCCCCCCCCCCCCCCCCCCCCCCCCCCCCACAGCGCCTGTTCCTGTCACTTGCCCTATCGAGTCCGAGTCTCAAATACAGCAACTTGCAATTCTCTTCCTCCACCTCGCCCCCCCCCCCCCCCCCAATCTCACCCAGCTTGTAACCAAGCAGCACCAGTGGAACACCCCCCCACCAAGTGCACCAACCCACCATGGCCTCCCGCCGCCGCATCCTCAAAGAGCTCGAGGACATGCAAAGGGACACCTCCTCCGGCATGCGAGCCACGGTCGTCGACGAAACCAACCTGAACCACCTGCACGGCTGCTTCAAGGGCCCCCCAGACACACCCTACGAGGGCGGCGAGTACGTCGTCGACATCCAGCTCCCCGACAACTACCCCTTCTCTCCGCCAAAGATGAAGTTCTTTACAAGAGTGTGGCATCCGAATGTGTCGTCGCAGACTGTAAGCTCCCTCCCCCCTCCCCTCGTCCCAGCGTAACCTACCTCTTGCTTCTGATGACAGCTAACTTTGATTCGCCAACGAACAGGGCGCTATATGCCTCGACATTCTCTCCAACAAATGGTCCCCCGTCCTCACCATCAAGACTGCCCTCCTCTCACTACAAGCCCTCCTCGCCGCCCCCGAACCCAACGACCCCCAGGACGCCGAAGTGGCAAACATGATGCTCAAGGATCCCGCACGCTTTAAATCCAAGGCTCGAGATTGGGCCATCCATCACGCTGGCGCCCCATCCGTATCTCCCTCCTCGTCCTCCGGCGCGGTACCGGTTCGAGCGCAGCCCGTAACGCCAGAGGAGGAAAAGAGACAGCAGAGGCTCAGGGAGCTACAAGGGTACGATGAGAGCGTGGTGGGCAAGTTTGTGGATTTGGGATTCTCGGTGAGGCAGGTGGTGGAGAAGCTCAGGATTATGGGGGTCAGACCGGGGGAGAGGGTCTCGGAGGAAATGTCGACGAGAGTGGTGGAAAAGTTGTTGGGGTTATGAAGAAATGAACGGGGTGGTGGGTGAGGGGGTAAAGGGTAAGGCAGGGAGGAGAGGATGCGGGTATACCAGTGGAAACGATGTGCCATTGCTGCATCCCTGAAGTTCAGGTTTATATTTATTGACTTGCAGCGGCAATGTTTTTACATTCTCGTCTTGACAATGCAATGCAATTGAGCGAGAGAAAGTATTGAGTACAGTAAGTAAAGTTGTTTTTTTGTTTTTTTTGTTGATTATGCAAACTCTGCCGCCACCACGACGACCACCACAACGCGTGTAACTACTTGTTTTTACTAACTTGTAGTTAGTTAATATAGATTTTCCTTTATTGAATAAGAAATAAATAACTTATGTTACTAACTTACCACTTTTCTTTTCTTTTCTTTTCTTTTCTTTTCTTTTCTTTTTTCCTTTATTTTATTTTATTTTTATTTTTTTTTGTTTTTTTTCCCTCTCTCTCACTCTCGCTCTCCGTATATTTTGGGGATGGAGATGATGGAACGTTACGACGCTACGAGGTTGGGTTACCCTGAATAACCAAAAAAAAAAAGGATATTGATTCCGAGATTTCGTTACGCGCGTATACGCAGACAAGTTCAGGTCACGTGCGGTGGAGTAGAGAGATATGAAGGTTAAGGAATTTCTAACGTTTTCTAGCCGACTGGATTTTATTTCGTTTCTTTGATTTTTTATATCGTTGTATAGGGATACACAAAGAGATCTACACGCCAAATGTAACCCCCCCGTCCAACACACACCCGCCCTCTCATATAAACTACTCCACCTTCCCATCCCAAAACTGCGCTACCGCCCACTTTCCACTCCACGCCCACTTCCTCACCTCCCCTGTATCCCCCTCCTCTCCCTCCTTTCTCAACCTCTCATCGACGCCCATGTCCAACCCGACCACCACATCCGCCTTACACGTCCTCAGCGCCAGGATCCTCGCTCCCTTCGCCATGTCGCCGATCGCGTCCCTGAACGGTGTGGTCGGAGGCCACGCCGCGTCGGCGGTCAATTTCCGGTAATTCAGGTCGCCCTTGAAGATTACGAGCTGGGAGTCGTCAAGGTCCTGTTTGAGCTCGGGGCCACGTGCGGGAGGCGGTGGAATGAGTGGGCGGTGGTCCAGAAGCGGTTTGGGCGCAGTAGGAGACGGCCTTCGGTGTGGTGGGTGGAAAGGTTTTGGAAGAGCCAGGTGAGGGAGGTGGATTGGGTGGTGGTTATAGTGGGGATGGGGTGCTGTTGGCGGCGGTGGTAGAGTTGGAGTCGGAGTCGCAAAAGAAGGATGTAGGGTTCGCCAAGGCGTTGAGGAGGTCGAGGAAGTCGGAAGGGAGGACGTCGCTGACGAACCAAGGGAGGGACTTGGGATGCAGAACGACTGTGGTGGCGAGGTTGGTGGAGAGAAGGTAGGCGGCGAGAATTAGGTCGACAAAAAGCTCAAAGCCGGAGTTGTCGAGGATGATGTCGACGCGGCGGTCTGTTCCGGCGGGGGCGGTAGCTTGTGCGTTTTTGAGCACGTCATACACTTTGGGAACATCGTTTGCGAGAATGTTCTTCTCTGCCTTTTTGCGTGCCTCGGAGCCTTGGAGCATTTGGATATCCTCATATGTGAGAGTGGTGAGTAGGGAGAGGTCAGTTGCGTTCCCCCAGAGGCAGATCTCCATCATCTCGATGAACAATAGCCTATCGGCTTCCTCGCTTGCTGTTTTGGTGGGTGATGCTAGGGTCTCGACAATCTGTTGGTACTTGTGGGAGAGTTCCAGGACAGCAGGGAGTGAGGAGCGGAAAGTGCTGAGCTTTTGTCGGCGGAAAACATCGTAGTTTTTCCAGTGCTTTGTCAGTGAAAATGTTGTATGTAACCGACTAGAGTAATTGGATCAGTACTTGAAGTTCGGCGCCTCAGCAAGAGCCTCACAAACCGGTAGAGATAACACTCGGCAAACAGCCAGGGGGCATTGAACCAGTGGGGATTGTTCAATGCCTCTAGCTCATCGTTGTACTCTTCGATATCCTTTTCTCCATCATCCGGTAGCGGTCTGTAAATTCCAAACAAATAGAAATTAGTCAAGAGGTCTAGGAAGCTGGAGGTGTTGTCCCA
Source organism: Kalaharituber pfeilii (assembly GCA_015179045.1). Classification (NCBI taxonomy): domain Eukaryota; kingdom Fungi; phylum Ascomycota; class Pezizomycetes; order Pezizales; family Pezizaceae; genus Kalaharituber; species Kalaharituber pfeilii. The sequence continues at coordinate 428,739 of WHUZ01000031.1, read as the reverse complement.
GTCCTCCGATGCAAAACTGCATAGGGTTCGACATACGAGAGAACACGGTCATGCTGCACCTCATATTTCAGCTTTGCAAGTTGTTCCACAATCTTCTTCCCCTCCGCTATTTTTTCCGGCTCAGAGGCGTCCCGCGTAGCTCTGAAAATATCATCAATTGCTTGGGTCTAGAATGGCAGACGTAGGTCAGCATGTGCATCAGTTTCTCCCGTGAATAGGACGTACGAGTATAACCGGCCACCGATCCCGCACGGAGACGTACGCAAACGAAGTTCGATCACCGGTAAGATAGGGAGCTAAACGACCATCTAGTTAGCCACACTGCCAGTCGCATCTAGTGTGCAGTTGGCATTCGCAAAGTGGTGGTCAATGGAAAGGGGCATCAGGGACAAGATGTATCATAGTACGTCGAAGTAGGTGACGTAGCGGATGAGGGGAGCAGCAGGGCGCGGTGACACACTCACGAGTCTTCGGATCGTACTCCATAATTGTACAGCTTCAGGGTGCTCGAGCAAAAGAGAAGGTCTAAGTGGAGTCAATTGATTCACCCGCGAGCAGGCAGCTAGGAGAAGGCGAAAGAATGCGGAGCAGGATCTATGAGCCGGGATAGAGGAGGCTCCACTACCATGGACATCTATTTCCAGGGTCCCAAATCTTGATGCACCTCGCGGTGGGGAGCAAAGGCCACTTGCTGGTGCGGCAGCTAAGTCTTGGCATGAGCCCCCCTCTTGGCATCCCTAGCGTATGAGATCACGAGTGACCAGTTTAGGCAGTCGGTGTTGGGAGCGACGGCCTTGGCGAAGGTGCACATAAGTTATTCTGTGGTTTTGACCCCTGCTCACTCCTACTCAACTATCTCCATTGATGTCGTTACCGCCGCATATTCCAACGGAGTATTTCCAATGGATTGCAAAGACTGGCAAGGAAATGCGCGAGCCCGGGATCCTGCAAAGCCACTTACCCCCCCAATCCCTCTCCCCAATCAAGAGGACCACTTACATCTCTCGAACATAGTTTTCGCTGCCAAACGCAAATAATCAAAGTAAGACAAAAGGTTGAATGAGGACAAAAATTTGAGACTGGTTCCATTAGAATTTAAGCATGTGGAACGGGAACAGGTCATCTTTAGGAAGTATGCTGGACAACCCTCTTTCCCAGCTAGAGGTCAGTCAGTTCAAGAAGTTGACAACTCCACCAATGTCTACTCAAGGAGCTCAGCTCGCTAAACTGTATGCACGCAAAAATTAAAATATAAATAGTGAAGTATTAGAATTATTTCTGTTGGAAATGTAGATGGACGAATTCAGCGCAGTCATATGAATTTAAAGTACGTAACGATGCTTCTCCCCTACGTCAAATTCCCCGGATACCTGTCAATACATCTCCAAGGCCTAGAGAGCCACTCAATGAGCATCAAGATGTCGACAATTCACCTCCTCCACCGGCAAACCCTAAGACACCTGGAACAATGTCTGCACACAGTCTTACAGTTAACACCGCTAGCACCCGTCCAGCATCTAGTCACTCTAAAAAGCAATAATCACCTGAGAAAGGATTCAATGATGCCACTAAAGTCAGATCCCCTCAGACCCAAAGTACTTCGGAACTTCTCAACACCCCCACTGTGGAGCGGAACAACCCTTCGCAAGCTTTAACATCTTCCCAACGGTCCAATACTAGTGCTCCCAAAGTCCATTTTCTGCCAAATCGGCTCCATTTGAGCAATCTAACTCCCACGAAACAACCTTTGGCGTGCTGGTTTCGATCATGAGATGGTGAATTTTCCGAACTATGACCTCACGGATACCGTTTCCTAGACCACCCATGTTCTGACTTCCCTAATTCTTTTTTCGTTTTTGCCACTGCTCCACTCCAATGCCACATGTACTTTTCCTCGCTAATTCACCGTCCTTCTTCTGTGATTACGACAATTTTGCCATTATATAAGTCCCCCTGGCGCACGATTCCAATCTAGATTTATACTTTGGTATTTTGACGTGTTTCTATACTCCCACGATACTATCTAGATTTCTATCTTTTGATGTCTTAACTCAATTCGCATTGCTCAACAGTACTTTTGCTAGTTCGTGCTAACATTAGCATATGTCATACGCTTACGTGCGCCCGGGGGGGGGGGGGGGGGATTTCTACGTTGTTTATGATAGTATAGTAAGTAATTTTCTTCTGAGATGAATTTGAGTTTCAATAGCTAAATTATATAGTATGTGCTAAAATGTAAATATGCAAGATACAGAATAGGCGCAGAAGCCAAATTATCCAACGTGTCACGTGCAATTTCAGGGTAACTCTCAAACTCAGCCCCAAGATACAACCTCACCATCCTACATTTCTATCTCTCCTTCCTCATATCCAGCTCACAATTCGACTTCTCAAGTTTCGAACCTGCCCTTTCAAAGCCCCAACCAGCCCCAACGGCGCTCTAGGGCCTATGCCCCCCTATCTTCAACACCACCAACATAATCACCATAGCCACCTCCTCCCTCCCGATCCCCATCCGCTCCAGCTCCCCTGTGGGAACAGGTCCTGCCACATGCCCAGACGCTCGTAGACAGACTCTCGGATCGCTTTGCGGTCGATGTAGTATCCGGGCGCCCCAGGCACAGTGGCATAGTCCGCGTCGCCAGATGTGTTTTCGGGCGGCTCGCCCATGAACTCGAATGCGTCAGAAGTCAGGATCTCGTGGACCTGCATTGCGAGGGTAGCAAGGATGCGGCGGCGGTGCCATGGGCGGTCGGCGCGAGTTTGGGGTTCTGTGGTGGAGGGGGGTGGGTTTAGCTCAGTGGGAGCAGCATCGGCGTAGGTGTTTGCGCTGGGCACCGGGCCAGCTGACGAGAGTGCCAAAGGGGTGCAGGCAGGTCCAGGGGCTGCAATTGAATGTTCAGGGCACCCGTGATCGCGGCATCTCGAGGGGCCCAGAGGCCGGTGCAAGCTCGGCGCCCTAGGGCGTTCTATCGTGTACGCATGCTCGATCCCAATCACAGGCGAATTTGGGGGCGGAGGCGGCGGGGATGGAGGCGGAGAAGGCCGGATGGTACCCGGCTCCGCGTGCAGGTAGGGACTTGATGGCGGTGCTGGTGGCGTGACGGGGCGCAGCAGTTGTTCCGCAACGTACGCTCGCTCTGTAGCGGTACGCCGAGAGGAAGCCGCTATGGCCTTGTTTGTGTGTGCCGCATTAGGCTTGCCAGGGCTCGCTTGGGTTACGGATTGCGGCGGCGCACCGCTGCACGCTTTCTTCTTGCCGGATTTCGACGAGTGTTTGTTTTTCCCCATGGCCGGGCCGGGAAGTCAGATCTGCTAGGGGCCTACGTTCGATGTTCAATGTTTGTGGCTGCCAGGGCTCAGAGTCTACGTAGCCTTATTGTGTCTGAATTGCGCTCTTTGCGATGTTGTGTTGTGTTTACTAACGTTGTATGCTTTGAGCTTCAACTTTGATCATGTGTCCAAGTTACGGTGCGGTGTGTACAGCCCGAGTCCGAGTCCACCATGTCCCAAATGTTCACCTTGAACACCATACTGCTATCTCGGCGATCTTTCATGAAGCTTAGATATGGCAGAGTGGATGTCGATAAGATGCTTTGTTTTCTTCAATCTATGGCACACTATGGTACTCACTTTCTGCAAACAAAGGGCTGTATAACACACAGGAGCCCTGCAATTGTCTATTTTCACACCAAGTTTGTCACGGACGAGAGTGCTGCAGGGGCGCAGGCAGGCCCGGACGTTGCAACTGAACGTTGAGGACACCCATTATCGCGGCATCTCGAGGGGTAGCTTTGTAAGTCAAAATTCTAGACCAAGTTTCTTTCTAGTCAAGGTTCGAGTCCAGGGTGTGACCTAGGGCACACGTGATAGATCATTATTGGCGGTAGGACCTGTTTTGGCGTGCCTACGCGTCCGGCACCCTCTCACTGTTCCTCCCATCGACATGCTTTTTCACGTTGCCCACTCTGAACGAATCCATCACCAAGAATGCTGACCAGCAGCGGAAGCAATGGCAGCATGAATGCTTCCTCAACAGCGGCGTACAGAAGTGCAGACAATGAATCCAACAGGCCAGGCCAGGCCAGGCCAACCAGGCCGGTCCAGACCGTTCAGGCCAGTCCAGGCCGTTCAGGCCGGTTCAGGCCAATTAAACGAATCACTTCACAGCTATCCAGGTGAATTGAGGCCAGCATTTACCAGATTGTTTGAGTGATTAAATGAGTAGAATCTCCTGTATATCTAGAATTTTAAACAGCAGCGGTCTACGCCTTTCGTCAAGTATGTATCACACTTTGTATTCAAGTATATATACTAAGAAATATTTTAGAAATGATGGACCTTCCAGATAATGCAACAGACGGGACTCAATTCTTCGATGATGATACCTAATGCGCAACTGTCAATTACTGATAGTGGAAACATCCAGGACTATTAAAATCTAATTCACCTGGGTTAAATTCTAAAATCGCTTGAATTTACGTAAATGGCCTGGTTGGCCTGGACTGGCCTGAATAGTCTGGACCGGCCTGGTTGGCCTGGACCGGCCTGAATAGTCTGGACCGCCCTGATTGGCCTGGGCCGGCCTGAATGGCCTGGACTGGCCTGGTTGGCCTGATTCATGTGGATCAGGCCGGTCCAGGCGGTTTCAGTCCAATGCAGATGACGGCCTGGCCTGTTGGATTCATTAAGTGCAGAAGGCAACTCCAAGCATACGTCCTCGATGGGGGGACGAGGAGGTAGCTGCGAGCGGGGACTGGAACCAAGGCTGGCAGCGTCAGGGCTACACTCGAGCAAGGGCGCGGGCACGTGACTGCAGACGACTTCTCTGCATTGAGTCATCTTTTCCGCTTCGAATTCATCCTCGCCTTTCATCAACTTCATACAAGAAGCCAGACTATCACACAACCCCAGTGACGCTGCAGGAACAGAACCGCAATTCAAAGAGCTCTCTATAGCGGACCTAATCCGCTTTGGCATTCCGCTGGCGACGCTTGTCCACACATGCGTCTCAGTCCAAAGGATCTCAGTTGAAGCCAGCTATTAGTAACGCGGTGGTGGGAGGAGATCGCATGACGGAGCCAACACCCGTTGCCCGAATATATCAGTCACAGCCAGATCCATCCACCCTCGCCCACTGCTGGAACGGTCTCCATATTCTGGCACCACAAGCAGCCTTTCTATAGTCATTGTTTATGTAGCTGCCCTCCAGTTGTCAAAACTATGACAACAAGTCACTACCACAGCTGAGGATACAACTAAACCTACCACTAAATCCCTCCCTTAGCCTAATCTATCTAATATCGACAGTGGACGGATGCTTAGCGTGTTTATTTCGTCTTTTCGGGAAGCATAATCCCAATAATAAGATTTACCGTTGGACACGGCCATGTCGACGAAATAGGAAGGGTAATGGGGCGATGAGGATATTCATATTGGAAAAATTCGACATCTGACCAAGGAGAGTATTAGTAGAAGAAACTGAAGAACTGCTGGTATTAAGGGAAGAAAGTAGACAACTGGCAATAGAGAAAATGTTGACAGCATAGGAAGGAAGAGAAGAAAGACATGAGGCAAAATGGGAGAAGCCAAAAGTGGAAGATCTGGTGGTGGTAAGAAGATTTGATCTTGTAAGAATAAAGGGATGAAGTTAGAGACATGCTGGTCAAGCCTAATGAAGCTGATGAAATACTCAAAATCAGAACTGCGCACATAGCTGCAACCCTTACATAGCGAAAGTCCAGCAAAGAGATACCATGTGAATGATATCAAAACATATGTACCGAGAGGAGGTGGGAACCTGGAGAATCAGGATATGGAGAAAGGAATAAAAATATCTGAGGAAATAAAGCAAGCAGCCAAGCAATGGCACCAAAGTAAAAAGTTATTAGAGGAAATGGAAGAAAAAAGAGAAGAGGCAAGAGAAATAATAGCGGATGAAAAAAAAAAACCGTGAGGGCACGAGTTCACAGAAGGAGGATCAGGGTGAAAAAGGATAGCTTAGTCGGGATCGCAGGAAAGGCTGGAACGAGTCTGAAAGGGAATCGGGATAGGAGGAGGATCAGGCCGAAAAGGTAGGGCCGGTTAAGAAGGAAGGGGGAGCTAGATAGAAGGATCATGGTGAAAGGGACAACACATATACCACGCCTGAAAGTCACGACCAAACCTTACTAGAATTACGAACAAAGTCTCACAATTGCAAATCGACAAACAGCACGCCTCTATGTCTATGACAACTACAGTCGAAACTCTCATATTGGATCAGCTTGGGGCCGCGACTTTACAACAATTTTTTTTTTTTTTTTTTTTTTTTTTTTTTTAAAAGTGCCACCCTATGGGCTATGACGAGAATGGTTACATAGGAGATAAATAGGAAATAGATAGGGAATAAATAATGTAAGGTAAAAGCGGGCCTGTTATCTTTCCTTTTATTCAATATATCCAAATATCCAATATCCAGTAATCGAAGTAGCCTTATGAGGGAGAAAACAATCACGTCGAAGGAGTGCGTCCGTACAATCCAATAGATCAACCTCGACGAAGTAGACACATTCAGGGCTTACACCATGCGGCAGAAGGAATGGCCAGGATGCTAATACTGGCCATGGCCCAGGCCTTCCAAACGACAAATGCTAATATGATCGATCAGATGCAGCAAACCATGGATTTTTTTGGGCGGGAGCTTGATCCAATAATACGGGATACTTATCCAGTTATAGAGGATCCAATATGAGTGGTTCGACTATAGCCGCTACACTCCTATCCACGGCCAGGCGCCCGCAGACTCTGCACGGACGGTATCTGCTCAGCAGTGAGATTGTATTGATGTTATGAATGCTCTCTACGGAAGAGCCTCTCATGCTGAACCCTCGGCTACTGGCAGTGTTCCCAACGGGCCGGCCAGGCTAGGCCAAAGTTACCAATGAATCCAACAGGCCAGGCCAGGCCAGGCCAACCGGAGGCCTGGACTGGCCTGGACCGTGAAATTCTGGGCCTGGCCTGGCCTGAACATTCAGGCCAGCCTAAACCAATTAAACGAATTACTCTACAGCTATCCAGGTGAATTAAGGCCAACGTTTACCCGATTGTTTGAGTATTTAAATGAGTATTTTTTTTTTTTTTTTTTTTTTTATATCAATACTCGCGTGCCGCCCTATGGGCTATGGCGAGGTCTAGTTACATCAAAACAAAGTACAAGCACGGAATAAATGAGTAGAATCTCCCGTCTATCTAGAATTTTAAACAGCAGCGGCCGATAACTTCAGTCAAGTTAGTATCACACTTTAATCCACCCCATGGGCTATGGCGAGGCTAGATATTACAATTATATATACTAATAAATATTTTAGAAATGGCGAACCTCCCGGATAATACAACAGATAGGACTCAATTCTTTGACGACGATACCTTCAGCGAAATCTCCCAACTTTCACAGCTCTCCTCCAGTCAATTTAGTTCGGTATTTTCAGACTTCGGTACCCCTTCTGCTAGTGTCTCAGATCCATTACCATCAATATGGAGCACACAGTCATCGACTCGTCGCAGCTGGGTTTGGAAGCATGGAAAGGAAGTTATGCATGAGGGAAAACGTTTTTGGGAGTGCAAAATCTGTACTCGCAATCCTAAATGCTATATTGATGGATCTACTAAACATCCTATTGAGCATTTAAAAACTCATAGGATCACCGAAAAAGGACCTCTACCAGATACTACTAATCTCATACGCAAAGCCTTTGGTAATACTATTCCTAGAATTGGCTGTAATGTGAATATTTTTCGGTAGTTAATGATTCAATAGATTATACACTCTAATATTAGTTTTCGTCAAGTTGGAGAACCAAGTTTTCGTTTATTACTCTCTTATCTTACTGCTGTTAGTGCTTCTTATACTTCATTACCTTGTGCTCTTCCTAAGTCTGGAACTACAATTCGTACTTGGATTATGAATATATATACCCAACAGAAGCAGTCCCTAATTCAAGTATTAGGTGAAATCAGGCGGGTACATTTGACTTTTGATTTATGGTCATCAAATAATTATTTAGCTTTGTTAGGAATGACAGGACATTGGATTGATCAGGAAGGACAGGTTTGTCATACTTTATTGAGATTAAGACGTTTATATGGAAGTCATACAGGTGCTAATCAATGTCAAGTTGTTCTCTCTATATTGGAGAAATATGGGCTGTTAAAGAAAATTGGTTATTTTACTTTAGACAATGCTACTAATAATGATAGTGCATTACGTTGTTTGGCTTTACAGTTGAAAGGTATCAATATTTCTTTTGATCCACAAGAGCAATGTCTTCGGTGTTTTGGTCATGTTATCAATTTGGTTGTTAAAGCTTTATTATATGGCAACGATGGTGAGAATACTAAAGATACTGACATAGAGGAAGGAGAAAATTCTGAGCGACAGTTAAAAATCTGGCGCAAACGAGGACCTTATAGACGTCTACGAAATATTATCACTTACATTTGTTGGAGCCCTCAAAGATGAGAAGAAATTACTCAACTCAATCAAGATGCAATTTCTTCTAATGAGACACTTCTACAGCCAATTGCACTAAATATCACTCGATGGAATAGTGATTTCTGTGCTATTAAACGAGCTCTTCAACTCCGCAATAGCTTTGAGCTCTTTATTACAAGACATATACGAGATGGCCTGGCTGATGATCAACTAGACGTAGAGGATTGGAAGGAATTACAAGATATTGTGACAATTCTAGAGCCCTTCTATGCAATTACCTTAGAGTTACAAGGTCACCGTGGCAATGGTGCTATTTTTGATTTATTACCTGCTATGGACAACCTTTTGGACTACCTTGAATCTGCTCAATCAATACACACTGCCAGTGAGAGTACACCACACCTACTTACGTCTATTGACCTTACTTGGCAAAAGCTCAATAAGTATTATACCTTAACAGATTCAAATATAGTCCTTTATGTAGCAATTGCACTACATCCGGGCATGAAATTAGTATATTTTGAGACTGTTTGGGATATACATCCAGATTGGATTAAGACTGCAAAAGAGAAGGTTTATACTCTTTGGTCAACGAAGTATTATTCCTTATTTATTTTTATATTTATTATTACTAATATTTATATTAGATATAAGAATCTACAAGATACAACAAATCCCTCTACAGTAGCACCAGCTACTCTAGTAGCTACCGGCTCAGAAAGCAAACTTTCCAATTGGAAACAGAAATGTACCCTAAAAACTCGAGATAAAGATGAGTTAGATGAGTTTTTATCTTGTACTATTATTGATGGTGTGAATCCACGAATTTGGTGGATACAACATCAACAAGACTATCCTATATTATCTCTTATGGCATTGGATATTCTTGCTATTCCAGCAATGAGTTCAGAAATTGAGCGTGTTTTTAGTAGTACTGGTTTATTGATTACAGATAGGCGAAATCGATTAAAGGAAGATATAATTGAAGCGGTGGAATGTATGAAATCATGGAGTCATGATGGAGCGGGAAGTATTATTGCATTTAACGATATTGATCAGGTACAAGAGATGTTGGATCAACTGGAGGCAAAAGGCAACAAAGTACAAGACGAGCCTTAACGTGTGGGAGGAGCAGGAGCATGAATATATGTATTGATCGAAATTTAACTTCTCATTTTTTTTTTTTTTTTTTTTTTTTTTTTTTTCATTACTCGCTTGCTGCCTTAGGGGCTATGGCGAGGAAACTTCTCATTAATTCATATATTATTATCTGATATTAGAATAAGAGACCGAAGTAAAATTCCTATATCAACTGCCTGAACCGGTTCAGGCTGGTATTCTTGGTAGCCTGAATGGCTTGGATCGGCCTGGGGTTTTTCAATTTCACGTAACCCTGCCACACAATAATAACTGATGACTTCAGTGAAGTAGAGGAAATGCAAAGTGAAAGCCTAATCCTTCAAGAGAATAATCAAGCACATACTCAACCATCCTTCCTGAGAATTAAGCGGTCATGTCCATCTCCTCCCCGGCTCTCCTGGCCTGGACCGGCCTGAATGGTCTGGACCATCGCCGTAGCCCCCAGGGTGGCATGCGATTAATGATATTGAAAAGAAAAAAAAATGGCCTGGACCGGCCTGGTTGGCCTGGACCGGCCTGAATGGTCTGGACCGGCCTGGCCTGTTGGATTCATTGGGCCAAAGGTACGGCCTGGGCCGGCCTGGACCGTAAAAATCGGCCTAGGCTGATCTTTCAGGACGGCCATGAGGTCAGCCTGGGCCGGTCCAGGCCATCAAAAGTTCTGCCGGGGCCGCCGCAGCCGGATTCAGGCCTGGCCGGTTGGGAACACTGGTTACGGATAACCTCTGATTGTGGAGTCCCAAATTGGGACTATGTCTGATACTAGATACTAGCTATATTGCATGATTCAACGGCGTCAGGTCCCATTTGATAACTTCACATATTTCAATCTCTAATACCGGATTACGGAATGGCATTAAGGACGAACAAGTTAGGTAGCTAATCGGTACAAACGCTGGGATCAGTTAGGCAATCAAACTCAGATAAGTGCTTTATAGAAATAACTTAAATGTGAATTTATAGTACAGTAGTAGTCAATGCTGTTGCAGGAGAAATTAGGTGAATATTTTTGAATATCATGTTTACGTTAGGACCCAGTAAGTAGTGCAATATGGCAGCTGCTAGTGAGCAGGGCCGTGCCTATTTTGAAGATACTACAGATATTGAACGATTACTGTATGTTAAGAGCCATCTGGTGCTCGCCCAGCAATAGCTTAAAGCACAGTTTTAGAATGAGCTTAACACGAACATCGAAGTATTGACAGTCATACTTTCATTTGTTACATCCGGTCATTGAGCTTTACATATTCCTTTACTTTCATTTATGCCTAATGCTGCCAGGGCCTTCAAGGCGGCATGCGAGTAATGATTTTAAAAAAAATAAAATAAAATAAAATAAAATAGAAATTGACAGTCATACTACACAGGATCGAAGAGACAGCTCAATGCACCTTCACCTATCTCCTTGTCATACAAGCCATCATTGCCATCTACTTTGCTTGATCCTCTTAGACGTCATGCTCTTGTTTCTTCCGTCCTATATTATCATTTTATGTACGTAGTACCTTTCCACATCAAACCTCCGCTGTTGCATGACCACCCTTACTGGATCAAGCTTCCGGCCCCGACAATATCTCGTATAGGAGGTTCGTCTGTATTGGCTCAGCAACGAACACCGTGACAAGCGTTAGGCGGGTCCCCCGGGAAATGGTACGAGAGGGCTTCATGGTAATATGTCGTGTGATATTAGAGTTGCTTTCATAGTATTTCAGTTTCCTTTACTAGTATGCTACCGATCGTCAAGTTCACTGTGTTCCCCCCCTTCTCGATTCTCAGGCGTAATTCTGAGCTTTCTTCTTGCCAGATTTCTAAATGCGATTGATTTCCCATGGCTGGCATGGAATTCAGATCTGCTAAGGGCTCAGTTGGAAACGTTCAAGATCAATGCAACTAGTTGCCAACCAGACTGTATTGTTGCGTTTGAATTGCAATCTCGCAGTGTTGCCGTTATATCTGCTACTCGTATGCATTGATCTTCAATCCGTCCCGTATAAGTATGCTACGGTAGTGCGGTGCGTACGGGGTAACAATCCCGAGTCCACCATGTCCCAATGCCAAACTTGAACCAGGTTTATTTTTCGAGTTCAAAGTTCGATATACGCCCGCCCGCCGTCTGTCACTCACTATGCACTTATATAGTAGTAACTAAAGAGCTGCCCAAGATTAGAATTTTTTTTTTTTTTTTTTTTTTTTGGTCACGTAACCCCGCATACAGGCTACTGGCCTATGGCAGGGAGATTTATATATCAAGATCAGAATTGAAGCAGTGCAAATCTTTCCCAGGGACATTCCGGCCGCCCTGATCACTCGCATGCACAGTACGACCGTTTCAAGAAAAACAAAGCACATGTGCTAGTATGCTAGGCTCCTACATGTAGGCGTACCAATTCGCCCTTCCCAGCCAGGTGCACGCCCTGATGCCAGTGTAAAATGAAACAGCCTTAACTACTAAGTACATAATTCGGCCGCTCAAAAGTATTGATTTCGTGTCAACGGTTGATGCATACATACGATGATTCCCCCACCCTGCCCCAGCATTCGATAACTCGGCCATTGTACGCGTTTCTATTTTAAACGTGACCAATACGTCACGCGGCGATGGTCCAGTATATAACTTGCGCCACGAGCGGAACGGCCTCAAGGGGGCAGGCCCGGGTCAATGGCCGCTCGCAGGTCGGCCGGCCGAGAGATTTGCCCAGTCGGAATTGCAATCAATCCAAGCTTACAATAAACCGCATGCACATTTTTTTTAAAAAAAAAAAAAAAAAAAAAAAAAAAAAAGAACGCGGGGTCGGCACAATGCCATTCCCTATACTATATATTGTGCATTGCTTTGTTTATAGCTTATTTGTTTATAAATATCTCGACGGAATGGATAATTCATCAGCGTTGAAAATTGATATATATATTCTGCATACAGCGTACAAGCTCAAGGAAGATGTATATCGATACAGACGTGAACGCACGGGCCACAGGGCCTGGTTTATGGGCAATTGCAATTGCAAGCACTCATGTAAGTTTTGTTATTTATAGAAATACTGTACCTAATCAGTGATTGAACAGAATTCGAACACCACAACAGGTACCGATGTTTCTTACATTGTGAGTCATAGGCCTCAGGGCAGTATACGAGTAATGATATGGAAAAAAAAAAAAATTCACATTTGTATCAATATGTTTATATTGGTTGAGGAAGCTTCAGGCTGTATTAGTCTGCATAAATTGACCGTAACCTTCGGCAGTTTGCTGAGATTCGATGTGTTCGATAACGTACAACTATTCTTGCATATCGCCCCAGCATGTGATGATGCCAGGGCCATGAGCGGGGCACTCTGTTTTACCACAACCTTTATCTCATGTAACAATTACTACAGTACTCGCGAGTCTGGGCACGAGAACACTCGCAAGAGGTTATCGGAGCTAAGATGGATACTCTTCATGCAAGCCAATACCAGGAATTAAATTCCGTACCCGGTCCCTCTGTATGTTTCCGTAAACCTCAATGGTACTTGTAAGGGTGATTTATTCAGCCGCTGTGGTACCTACATGCGCTCATGCACGAATATGAATCGATAGTAAAAGCATGCAATAAAGGCAACTTGGTGCATGCTGCATGCTGTGTTGGCCTTCTCCAAATGTCCGCCCTATCTTCAAACTCAACTCAACATGCCCCATAAGCAATATACAAGAGCCCCTCTGGGCCCGATACCAACCGCTGCACACCACTTCATGTGCGTTGTAACACTTATAAACGCAGGTACCGCTTCATTGCAGCTGCGGATAACGCAAGGTGCCGCAAACATGCAGACAGCTGATCCTTGGCAATGCATTCCTTGTATAGTTGGGGTATCATCGAATATGGTCTTTGTCCTTGTAAACGAGTAGGTCAATGATTCGCAAGTAGCAACATATATGCGCCGTGATAAATATAGACATAAACCCCCAGTATACTGTGGTTGTGCCAGTAAGCAGGCCTACTGTACAATTGTTCGGTTGCTGTTTAGTCCTATTGCGAACACAAGACTTCCGTCAGAAATCGCGCAACACAGATTTGAAAAATTGCCCTCCGGCTATAATAAATTTCACCGCAATAAATCAGGACCGAATGCTCTGATTTGTACAAAAAGGTGTGCCTATATAGTTGACCAGTTACCAGTTTGGCAGAGTCAAGCGTGATTTCTGGGTTAGCGACAGAGGCCGACTTGAATAACATCCGAACTTATCAATCTGCTGATCTGCAGCCGTAAAAATCGCTTGTCGAAAGATGGTGGCGTCAAGTTTGTGTAGCCTTAGTATAACAGTATGCTTCTTCTCGGGTGGAAGCTTGCAGTGTAAGGTTCAGGGTTTGAGGGTGGACTCTGGAATTGTGCAAATGTAAAATATATTGCGTGGCACCATGCAGCAATATCGTTACGTACAGGTCAATATCAGCATATACGCTATCATATATTGGATAATTCATCCTTCGCTTTCCATATCCCAACAAAATACCACTGTGCGGAGGATAGACAACACTGCTGACCGCTCTTTTAAGTAACATTCACTATTTCTTTGCTGAGCCCCACCTTAACGAACATCGATGTGGCCGGATCATTACGTGGTCTAGCTAGGAAAATAAGTATTCGGACAAGGGCTCATGCATATTATGCAATATGCAATGTTTGGCATGAGACTAGTCCAAATTTCATGGTAGAAGTGTCTGAAGTTTATTACGTAAATGCTATTCGGACAGCTGACATAATGAATTTGGGTCTCTTCAATACCAGTATCTAAGTAGTACCTAAGTATGTCCAGCTATGGCGAATAGCTGTAAGCAGGGTTATGCGATTTTTTATAAAAAAAAAAAAAAGTACCTAAGTATCAGAGTATTAGAGAGTACTAATATTCTAATAGATTTGGAGATTCCAAGACTGTTCTGAAGGCCATTTCAGAGTTGCTTCAGAGGCTGTTGACATGCTATTTCAGAGGCTGGCTATTTGAGAGGTTACTCTGAAGGCTGCTCGGGATGAGAGGCTACTCTAGAGGCTGCTAGTGCTCAAGATAAGAGACCGCTCTGGAGGTTGCTCGGGATGAGAGACTACTCCAGAGGCTGCATGAAAGGCCGTTCCGGAGGCTGCACAGGATGAGATGCTGCTCCGAAGGCTGCTAGGGATGAGAAGCTGTTCGAGAGGCTGTTCTGGGGGCTCTTCCCTATATTGTTCAAATATTTCGGCATTAAGCAACCACCAGAGCAGCCTCTCGAATAGCCAGCCTCTGAAATAGCATGCAGAATCTATTAGAATATTAGCACTTTCTGATGCACTGATACTATGGTATTAGACTGGTGTTCAAGTTGAAGAGACCCAAATTCATTATGTTAGCTGTCCGAATGGCTTTTACGTAAATAACTCCGGACACTTTTACCATGAAATTTAGACTAGTCTCATGCCAAAAACTGCATAGCGTCCCTTTTTTTTAAAAAAAAAAAAAAAAAAATCCCGTTAACCCCAATTGCAGCTGTTCGTCATGGCAGGACCTGCATAGCGCATCATATGCATGAGCGCGCTGTCCGAATACTTATTTTACTAGCTAGTATCGATAAGAGGGCTTCAGGGCATGCAAAGAGCTTTGCAGCCGCACATTATTGATTCCTCATGTGATTTGCAGCCAATGGCAGTGGGTTATGAAACAACAACATAAATCCAATTTCACAAGCATCGGAAACTGGAATGCCTATGTGACAATACGGGAACTTACCTTTAAATACCGGGCATTGGTGCCGAGAACATATGCAGCGACATGGCACGTGCAGCGTACCCATGTGTGAACCCCAACATGGTGAAAAGGTTTTCCTCAGTCACAATGGGAGCAGAATAAGAAATTTCGCGAATAGTGGAGCAGGGAAGCATGTCAACGTCACCTTCTTCTAGGATCCTCAATACCTACCATTCACATCACGAGAGTTGCCGAGTCCTCTGCCGCCCACGCGTGGCAAAGCACAAATCTCCCCTGGATGAACCCTGCTGATAAGCTGAGTACACAACAATAACTGTATATAGTAACTTTGCTGAAAGCTGCACAGGCAGCCTGCACTCTGCATGCACGGAAAGAAAAGAATAAGGTGTAACAAGTGTGAAGGGAAAAAAATTTCTGTCGTTCATACTCCGTACATGAGTCTAATGTAGTTGCTTTGCTTCAGCCTAATGATGGATAAACGTTAGAGCCAATGATGCATCTATATCAAATGAGACCATGCAAATGCAAGCCACCCAGTGTTTAGAAAACTCAGCTCCATATATTGTTGATCTCATTGCTATGATCATAAGCCTCCTGCACTCGAATAGATCACCTTCGTGTACGAGAATGGAGGTGTCGAGTTGAGACAGGAAACAGTACCTAAAAGAGGAGCCATAATTAAGCTTTTGGATGCATCATGTAATTGTGAATTATTTAATATTAATGAAAATAAATGGAGCATTAATGATCGTTACCTTCATGTCATGTACTTGTAGTGGGTTAAGGAAGCTTACCTAGGTATGCCAAGATGTTCTGAGAAAGACCATCGCAAATTAACCCATTTTAGCTTGCATGCCCTAAAATAGTTCACAGCTGAATTGAAAGAGGGCCGATCCGATTTTCATATGGTACTCTAATTCATATAGATTAAACTGTAGGGAGTGTTTTGTTGTCAATTATCACTATCCTTGCAAGCAATAAGCGTTCTACTACTTAGTACGTAATCACCGATACCAGTTAAGTGGAAGTAGCCTTGTTATGTTGCACACTCTCGCTATCCAGCAGTCACCTATGCATATGGAAATGTTCAATTATGACAATGGAGAATAAGAGGTATAACATGTTTGAGTACCGAGAAAATCCGCACTCTGGGTTAACGTAGAGTTCTACGTAATGCACCTTACGAGGAAAAAGCAATATCTTCATATCAGTTTTCGCACGTGACACCGACTACCTTACAAGGCAATGGACCTTTCCCGAATCCCGAGGTTACAATGTACGATAAGCGCTTGGGCGGTTGCGCAGTTATTGTTCTGCCCCCACAGCTTAGCATGTATCACCGAACGTTTCTGGTGAAAATAATCAAAATGATAGAGTATTGTCAGTTTCGCATATGTAATTGCAGGTTCTGAATATCGTTAATCGTTTCTCGGATTGAGCGATAATGGATGGCGTTGTACCTTGCACTACTAGTACAGAGTAAAATTGCAATGAACCAAAGAATAGCCAAATAATTGGAGAAATTATATTTTTGTACTCCTGGTCAAGAGATAACAGTAAAATCTGGATACGAGAACAGGCTGCAGTCCCCTTGGTGGTCGAATGCATATGCTTTTGCAAGATCTGCATTAGCATACCTGTAAGCTCGTGGTAGAAGGCATTTTGGGCCAGCTCTAACCTTCAAGCTTCACAATTGGGTGCGATAACCTCCTCACACCTCAATTCCAAGCAACAATACCATCAGTTAAGTCCACAGCAACCTCCTTTATTCCTCTAATGAGAGTCTCGGTAATTAAGGAGGCGGCATCAGCTCAGCTGCGTGGAGATTTTGGTCTCCGCAACTCTCAAACTCGGTAACACGGAGAGTAACATCTAGACCCAATTCTGATTGCTATTAGTTTTCGGTTAACTACTGTGATAACGTTCCTTGTGAGATGCGGGGTAGATAGTAGGTCAATGTAGCAGGCTGCCTGTGACGAGTACTCGAGCTGAGGATGACCTACTCGAACGTATTCTCCAGATACTCCTCTAACCAATGCCAGTTGCCTCTAATAAACACATGTGAATAATACATTAATTGGTATCTTATCGTAAAGAACCTTGCCATTCAGTCTTGCACTTGGCGATTACTCTGGAATGGCAACTGGCAGGCATAATCACAAGAGCCCATCCCATAACTATATATCGAACTTACGTGGCAACTGTCGGCTCCTAGGTGCGTAGTTAGTATTCGACGATGCCCTGCCATGGCGAACAGCTACAAGCGGGGTCATGTGATAAAAAAAAAAAAAAAAAAAAGTATTCGACGATTGCTGAGGTTTAACTGATTGATAGTATGCACGTTCCCATGGATGGAGGAACGTGCGTGATTGAGTGTCTTACCCTGCTGCGTAGCCCAAAACGGGACGCCGAGGCCAAGGACTTCCCAATGGGGAAGTGTCTAACCAGTTAGGCCTTGGCACGCTGCTTTTAGAGTCTCCAACACACTCGGATATCCTCAACCACCTGCCTTCAATCCGCCCACACAAACCCTTCTGGGCCTTGGACGTCACGAACTCTCATCATCCAAAGTCACATACATCTCCTGCATGCCCGTGAATATTTCCTCAGAGGCAGGCTTCGACGCTAAGATCTATCTTTTCCTGAGCTAGCATAGGTCGACTGCCCCGGCACCTCTGTCTTGAGCATTAGCACTGTATCTGCCAGGTTTAGATTTTTGTTGATAATACCCATTTCAGTCGGATAGCCCCTCGTAAAGCCCATCTAACCTGGCCTGACCCCATGGGGTTTATGTCCCAAGGCCCAGTCTACGAAAAGTGGATATCTACATGTGCTCTACACGCACTTGACAATCATACCACCAGCATCCCCAAGTGGTTGGTTGCAATGATACACGGGGTAAAGACGGGTAATTTCATATACTTTTTTCAGTAAGCATATTCTTATGCGCAACACAACTATGTTAGGGCAATGTGGCTACATCCTAATGCGTCAAAGATTCAGAGTACAAGTAGAAGGCGCGTAGACTGCTACATTGCACTTCTCGCCCTGGGGACGGTTCCTGGAAGGACTGGCGATAAACAATATCGTCTTAACCTCTATAGCATGTGCTTGCAGCCGGCTGTTGAAAGGATGAATTAGTTAGCGACATGGGAGCTCTAGCGTTCCAGGTCACGCCTTTTACCTTCTGATTGTGGTCGGCTACATTCCTGCGTATTTTACACGCTTGGATCCGTCCTGTCTGGTTATGGACATGCGCTATACACGCGTGCAGGGCCTAAGCTGGCATTTGATGTCTTTGGGATTGACGAGGATAGACAACTTCCAAAGGCTCAAGACTTGATTCTTGAGAACCTAGTGCACGCATGGAGCCGAACCCCATGCCAGGCTACTTGAAGGTCAGGAGTGCACTCATGCACTCCAGTATCTCCAGGATGCATGTAATCACATCCTACTTTCGCTTCGAGGTCTAAGTTATTGAACCAAGGTCCGTTTTCTAGCATACTGTCGAGAAGTGTTATGAGCGTGGGGCGCGCTGCACCTAATTCCACTATTCTACGCATTGGGTCCTCTGCTGGGAGGTCGCTGGGCAAAGGATGAAGTGAAGGCAGTATCAGGTAGTTGAATGGAGAAGATTACTGAGCGTGAGCGAGAGTTGTTTGATTGTATAGCAAGTGCAGAAACCAAAATTAGAAAGACATAATGGTAGAAAGGTTGAAGGTAATGGAAAATGAGTATGAACAGATGAATAAACAGTGAATAGGAAAAATGAAAGATGAAGGCGAATATGAAAGCTGAAAGATGAAGAAGGTAGAAAGAATGCCCTTCTTCTACCAGTTTGTGCTGCATCACCATTTCTAAGCATCTCCCATGCCCCTGGACTTACCCTCACCGTGTGTATGTAACCCAGCATTGCCTATATCACCATACGACCCTCGTGACCTGCGGCGTCTGAGCCCAGCGTCAGCACGGTAGTAGTAGCTTAGGCGTGCTGCCTTACCACAGTGCCCCTTCTCCCCTCGCTGTACCTGCCGCTCCAATAAGATACATTCTGCCTTTCTGCTGCGCTTGCTCATCGCCACCCGCACGATAATAATGAAGTAGGATGGACATTAAAGTGCGTGATTGGACTGATAGTGTTGCGTACCTAGTCTAGTAAGCGAGGCAACTGATAATGGCGTATGTATCATACCAGTACCGTTTTGCCAATTTCAGTCGATGAGAGAAAAGGCTTGTTTCAATAGTGAAACATTCACCAGACTTCGACGCAAATCTTTCTTGACCACACCATTTCATCACGTACGGATTATCTGTTAGGGCAAGGGCTTTCCAGCACCTCCTACTTTCTCTGATGAGGTTGCATCTCTCAAGAATTGAAGCAAGATTGTCCCCTCTGCATAAATGATAAGTGAGTAGGATACTTTGCTGACAGTTCTTTGTTTTTGAGACAAATTCTATTGTCTATTGAATTACCCCAGGTCAGATATACGTTCTCGTAGGAGTTTGCGGAGGACGACAGGCTCGAGCAGGTTGTCTGCTACATTGACTGTCATTTCACTTTGATAGCCTTGTCTCATGAACGGAGAACGCCAAATACATCAATTATTGCCACACGCGCTATCAGGGCAGTTTAGGTACTGAAGTACTTCTGAAGAATCACCAAAGATAATGCGCCGCAGTGACCAGCCACCAACAGTATTCCTCTCTGATGTGCAGTCGTATCCTTACTCATTCCGGGTTTGATGCACTGTTTTCATGTGTTTCAGAGTGGGCAAGGGAAGTCTTTAGCAGCTAGTACTATTGAAAAGCGGCGGAGGTCCGCGGAGGAATATCCGGTGGCAGTACATTCCACTTCGTAAACCGTTGGACCCCGGAATGGTGATACACCAAAATAGACTTTTCAAGGTCCCCGGAGCCGGGGTTATCGACACACTTCCAATCTTGACTATATTTTCGTCCAATCGTTTTTTCTTTTTGCCTTTTGCCAGGAGAATATTGATAGATATTCCATTGCAGGACGAGGGAATTAAGGTTGTTGGGATCCCGGGTTGACGCCGGTAAGCACTTTAATATATGCATGGAATTCACGGCTCACTTGACAATTCAGCGAACTCACGATATCATGGGTAGGGAGTTCGAGGAATTACTCTAGACTACCAGTATACTTTCAATTTTATGATAATCTGGCACTGCGGTGTTACCTTCATTATTGTTCACCTTAGCTCAGTTAAGTAGCCAAGCAATTGATTAACTCTCCTGAGAATGGTCTATACTAGTCGCCCCCACGTATGTGCCCCTACCGACTGCTAGGTCCTCGAAATCTCAGGGCACTCACAAACGCAATCTATCTCTATCCTAATAAAAGGCCGAAAGTTGGGAAGTGAAACTGCTCAATAAGACGGAGATTGATCATGAGAGGCGAAGCAATCCCAATCTCTGCATCTGCATAAAAAACAGCTTAGTTGAAGTTCTCAACTGGAAAGAATGATAAAACACTGGAAGAGAATGGGATTGGGACCTGTGGGGGCCAATTCACTCCACTGGCAGAATAAGCACTGAAAGTTGACATATATTGCAAGTTCAGGAAGTTGGCCTGAAGAGATGATATGGGATGTTGAAGGTAGTGTTCGAAACCCTCGAATTTCGCCATCTTTCATACAGCTTGCTAAGGTGGGGGTTGCAGACTTTTGAACTTTACGTGGGATGATTAGAATTATATCGTAACGTGATTGAGAACGATAACATGTGTGCTGCGTTACGTGTCAGATTAACGTGCACATGGTCTTAATTATCTTTGATCAGCTGCCATATAACCAACAAAAGGTTTAGAACGCGTACTGACTGGGTTAAGAGCAGAGGAAGCGGCTGGTGACACCCTGGCTACTGTAGAGGTTCTACAGAGCGCCGGTGGATTACAGTTTTACCTAGCTGTACCGGACCTCGTTGAACGGGAAACCTTGCTATACCGGACGACCCTTGACGGTTTTTGCAATTTACATACAAAAAAATTAGCTATACCTGACACCCAGTTAAACCGGGCCTGACAACCAAACCATAGACTTTTAAATTCAAATTACATACAAACTAACTAGCTGAACTGAATGAAGGACTCAACCATGAAACTTCTTTTGTGCCTTCTGTGTGTGATAGTGGTATTATTGAGGTATTCTCAATATCCTGAATTCAATTTTCACAGTTCTGTAATATCGGGAGATTGAGAAGAGAATACTCCGCTGGAATACCAGTCTCCAGGCATATTGTATCTCTCAATTGGCTTACTAAGTTCTTTACTCCCCTGGCAGGCAACCCGCAAAATTTGTTATACGGGACGCTAGGTTAAACCGGACAGAAAGTGTTGGATTTTAGTCGTCCGGTATAGCAAGGTGTAACTGTATAATCTTGCTAGTAATGACGACGGTACTGAAGGCAGGCTCTTGATGAAGGTTTGGTATTCTAGCAATTTAATGCAATAAGTGGGCGCTTTCCACTTAAACATACCATACCCAAGTATATGCATAGTCGCATATGGATATACTGTATACCTTTAGACTTACCATATTCAGGCAACCGTGAAGGGCCTTATCGAACAGCATATGTATTGCCCCTTCTACCACGGTTCCTTAAAAGTATTTGCATTAAACTGTTTGGATCAAGCTAACTACGTTGTCTATGTACCAATTCGGCAGCTTCAGCCATTGAACATCGCCGTCTTTATGAACCTTCCTTTGCGATCCTAGGTCAGTCCAATCCTACGCTCTCCCTACGTCTCACCTACGCGTTGCTTTCTAAGAAACCGATAATTCGCGGCGGCATTCAGGAACGGGATCCTACATGAAGCGTCAATTTTATCCGAACTTCATTGTTTGATTACATAGCAGATGAACTTTCCCCACAAAAAGCGCCTACCTCTTTTAGGAGTACCCACCTCACCAAGAATCAGAAGTGCGAATATTGTGCGCTCGGAGCGGGCTGCCATGTGGCTTTGTGGCTTGATTTGTGAGATGATTTTGTGACCAGTTAGCTGGGCAAAATGCAATGTGTGGTTCTTCCATTGAGTGAATCGCAATTGGGTCGACTATGATAGGTCCAGCAATCAGTGCTTTAACCCGAGGGAATACTAGCCGAGGTTTGAGGTGGGGAAAGTACATGGTTATTCCCATGCTTCTCCGTTGAGACGACTACATTCCCTATTTGGATGCCACGAACGTTCTGTGTTGATGTGTTAGGGAACGTGTTTGCTTTGTATCATGTCCTAGGTGCGTTATGTGAAGTGTCACCCTGCTACTACGGTACCTACTCTACTATCGTGACCTTGCTTGATGAAAATTGCATGTTGGAAAAAATCTATACTAATGCATGTATCATGAACTACAGGATCGATTACTAAATCCCCTATCTGGAGGATATGTAATGTACGAGTGCTTGGTAACACTCGTTCCTGCATGGATGGATGCAACAGAGGTACAGCTACACCCAAGACCCAGGCTTGATGTACCCCGCCTTTTTTTCCCCTATCATATCATCCTGCAGAATCGAACAATTTCTCTAATCTAGACCGAGTCACAAACTTCGAGTGAGCACGTGCATGCATATATCATGTTTGCTACTCATAGTTTGTCTCGAGCTCCTTTCAAAACTCAGAATTAAAATTCGAACTTTGTTTACTTTTTTTTCTTGTCTCTCCTTCTGACCTTTTTGTCAAAATGTGCCTTGCAATGACGTCGACGGCGGACGCCAATGTTGCACAATGAACACATAGACAACGAGTACGTTGTTTTTCCTTTCTTTCTTGCTATTTTTTTTTCTCTCTTTTCTGTTTGCTTTGTTGTCTGTCGGTTATGATTGATGGTCTTTCTGGATATGAGGTCAAACTAGGTAGGTAGAAATTCCACCCCCGCCCCCCACATCCCAATCACATGAAAAAAAAAAAAAAAATGAAAAAAAATGAAAAAAAAAACGCCCATTGTGAATGATGTTTTTTTTGTTTTTTTTTGTTTTTTTTTCTTACCTTGTGGCCCAGGTCTAAGTCGACGCGCTAGTGAGACACATGCATACAAGACTTTGGCTACTCTTCCCACCGGTATGATCCAAGTTGAGTTAGTTTTTTTTTTACAACCACTTGAATAAAACTCAATATATGACTCGCTGGCATAACGGTGAAGATGGATCCAATGGCACCGACAAACATCCTATCTCTGACGTCCGCGCAGCGTGGGGTTGAAACTATATATCCAAAACACCCCAGCTTCTTGATCCATTATGATACGTACTATCAAGGAGTCTTTAGAGCAATTTATGTATATACATGTACGTTATATATACATCCATCCATCTATGCTATATTATCACTACTACCAGACCTCGAATTCCCCCGCCTCAGTGGCGCATACATAACGTACCTTTATATATCCATACCCCAAACCACCCCCCACAGTGGCATATACAGGTGACCCTGGCCATAATGAAAGGCCAAGAATCTGACCGATTTTCTTTAGTTTTCACGATAGCGAGGGACACTTTCTTTTACCTATGTAGACACAGAAAGCTCGCCCATCCCCTTGACGATAGTCCAGGTTTTTTCCTAAAAAAAGAGGTTCATTATAGCCAGGGTCACTTGTACGAGTACACCCCAAGTCCTAGCCATCGCTAATACGTGAAACAATTGCCAATATACAGTTACACCTTGCTATACCGGACGACCGAAATCCAACACTTTCTGTACGGTTTACCCTTGCGTCCGGTATAACAAATTTTGCAGGGGGGGGTAAAGAACTTAGTAAGCCAGTTGAGAGATACAATATGCCTGGAGACTGGTATTCCAGCGGAGTATTCTCTGTCCAGTCCAGTTCAACTGGGCATCTGGTATAGCTAATTTTTTTTTTTTTTTGTATGTAAATTGCTATAAACCGTCAAGGGTCATCCGGTATAGCAAGGTTTTCCAGTTTAACAAGGTCCGGTATAGCTAGGTAAAACTGTATACTGTCACAGCCGGGATCCGAAATATATATATAATGTACAGGTTGACCCTGGCTATAAATGAACCTGAACCCGTTTTTTGCTTTCAACTATAACTAGCTTTTCCCACTATCTATCGCAAGGGCACTTTTCTTCGCCATTGTACAGTATCATATGATAAAACAAAAAGACTACTCTCGCCCCATCTCTTCGACCATAGCCAGGTTTCTCACTAGAAAGAGGTTCCAGGGTTTCACCTGTAACATATTTCCCCCGGTTCCTTGACAGACACCTAGGTAAACTATATTATATATACCATACCTATATCCAAACCTACTGTATATCCCTCCATATTTTTTCAGGACGAGCAATCAATCAATATCAATCATCTACTTCACGTGGCTTTAACAATGCATATAATATATATATATATATACACAATCCTCCTTTTTCCCGGTTTACGAAAAGATCAATAAAATAATTTTACCATGTATACATTCATTCCCTAATCGGGCTCTACTATTATGATATAATTATTTTTTTATTTCCTTTTTTTTTTTGTTTTTTTTTTTTTCCCTTCTTTTGTATATAAACTCAATAATACACCGGGGGCTTACAGTAATACTTTTTTTTCTTTCTTTCGGGAACCCTTAAATGGCGTTTTTGTTCCCCGTCGGAGTTTTTTTGTAAATCAAATTTACCCCAAAATAAAAAAAACCCCGGCCAGGCCATATATATACCGACTCTATATACCCCGTATAGACAAACGTCGAGGTTGTTACTAGACGACATAGTATTGCATAATGTTTAAGTTAGTATATATGGTATCTTTACTTATTAATTCTAATTTTTTGGTTTTTTTTTTTTTGGTGTTTTTAATATACTGTATATATGTTATATGTAGAGATGCTATTGCTTTACAGTTTACTTGAGATTGAATTTTTCTAATCGAGCCAAAGAAAAATAAATAAATAAATAAATAAATAAACGACTGTTGCCACCCAAACAAAAACACATGCAAAACAAAAACAAAGGGGAAAAAAAATGGCGAGCGAGCGAGCATATGATAAAAACAAAAAAAAAAAAAAAATGAAAAAAAGACAAACAAGAGTGCACGGACGACGCGGATTATGGTCTATACCTGTAGAGGGGGGGGAAAAAAATAATGAGAGGCAAAAAGAAGAGTGTAGCATTTATCAGTTGTAGAAGTGAGGAGGGGAAAAAATCTTTATAGATAGTTTAGATTTGCACAAAAAAATCACAATTTCTCCACCGCATACGACATAGGCTTACTTTGTTTGTATATGGACTTCCGCATATATAATCCAATTGACGAACCAAAAAAAAAGAAGTTCTTAAGAAAAAGAAAAAAATTAAAACAAAGGAGACATATAAAAAAAATAAAAAATAAAAAACCGACGCAAATACAAAAAAAGAAAACGAGAGTTATTCCAAAATATAAAACACCACAAACGCAGTAACCTTGGATTTAAGCGAAAACAAGAAGTAGAAAACAAGGAACCCAAGCAAAACCCTTCGAAAGATCCCAGAAAAGTATGCTGCCTTTGTTGCCCCCCAACAGTTGTCCGCAAAACCCACCGTCCACAACTTCTTTCCCCTACTTTTTTCCCTAAGAAAAACCAAAAGAACCGTAAACTGTAAATGCGAATGAAACAAGAAGAGAAACAAACAGCAGAAAGATATTTTGATTCCCAAAATTAAAAACAAGAAACCCAAAAGACCCCTGACCCGATGAAGAGAAAAAATTCAACAAGAAAACGGAAGAAATGTATAAATCGAGACAAAGGAAATTATATGCCAGATGTAACTAGTGGACACAGATATAGCAGACAAAAGAAAATTAGATGCACCCGTCATAGAGATTCTTTTTTTTCTTTAAAATGAGATGGATTTAAGTGATGCCTGCGTTCGCGGGGAAAGGGGGAGGGTGGGGGGGAAATGTGGAAAAGGGAAGGGGTGGAAGGGTAGATCTTTTTTAGGTATTTTCTTAGCAGTGACTTTTTAGGAGATTGCAATGCGGGCAGGACATACATGGATATATGGATCATGAGAATAACAATGAAAGCGAACTCCCCCTCATACTTTTCGAAACAAAAAAATGTAAATAGAGAACCGCCGTAATGGAGATGTAAGGAAATTAACCTACAGGACGAAAAAAAAGAAAAAATGTTGCATCGGTATAAACGACCGACAGGAAAATCAAAAGGGAGGAGAAAAACAAGTTCAAATGAAAGGTACAAATTCATCTTCGGGCACAGGAAGGTCGTGAATTTCCGGAGAAAATTCAATCACGCCGGGGATTGTAGATGCGGGGAACGACAGCCCTTTTGCAGTTCGGATTTCGCCGAACTGTGTGTGTGTGAAGGTGACGGAATTGTGGTTGGAGTTCGGGGGAGTGATGACCTCGGCAGTATCCGTAGGCGTGACAGTCTCGGCATCAGAACAAAGTGTCACACAGGTGGCATCAGAGTCTGTCCTGGAACGTGTCAACCTTCGGCCACTAGAGGCAGTCATCTGCGATGGCGGGCGTAGGCTGTCACGAGAATTGCCCAACTCTGCATTGAGAAACGCAATGTGATCTTCCAAGTGCTCTGCGACACGAGCAAGCTCGTCGCGGCAGTTCCTGGAGATCACCTTGCTGAGAGAGGCAGACGAACGGGTAGATCTAATGGATTCAATAGACCTATGAGACAATGAGCTGCGAGCTGCCCTGAGAATAATTCCATTTTCGAAATTAGCGCTTTCCTGCCCTGCGACAGAGACAGTGTCTGACCCAGCGGAACCTGGGAGCAACAAATGCGCCTCAAATTGTCCTGTTATTCTTCGCTCTGCATGTTCTTTCTTCTGATCAGGTACTGTCAAGAAGTTGCCTTGACTTGATTCCTCTGATTCTGGCACCTGTTCTGGCTCTACTGTAGGCTCTTCTTCACAGTAAATGCTGGCAGCATATGTTGAGCTTTTCTCCCACTCGAAATCGCAACGAGACTCAGCACCATGCTCATAGGAATAGTCAATATCCTCTTCCCATGACTCATCCAACGTGAAGTCGTCGGCGCCCAACGCATTTTGATACTTTTGAATCTGTGCTGAGAGTCGCTTTGACATTCTGTTGGAAATTGGCGCTAAGAGGGGGCTTCCAGGTACAATGAAATCGGCATTGAAATCCGAGAATTGGCTGATTGGCCTTATACGAACCGACAATCGCTTTGTGAATCGTCGAGATTCTCGTGCATTTTCTTGCTCAGGCGTTGCAAGTGTTTCACGGATTCCAGGAATGGGTGCATCAGGGGTGCATGACCTCTCAGGTTCTTCAGGTGGCTCTGGCGTCTTTGTACCCGCTTCCAGATGATCCTTCAGCAAGCGCTCGATTCCAGGTGATTTTTCACCATAAGCACTAGAGTCAGGGGTGGTGATCGCATGACACACAAGCTCACCAGAATCTGACTCCGCTGCTGATGTTTCTGTGGAGGGGCTCCATGGTGGCGGTGATAGCGGGGCATAGTAACTGAAACTTTCCTCTGAGGCACTAGGCGTTGGATCAAATTCGGAAAATGTTGTGGATTGATGCCTGCTCAGGAACCTACTCCTCAGCCCGAATGAAGATTGTTTCTTTTGTGGTCTAAGGGGTGGGGTTGTTTGTCCTTTCCTCAATAATTGCATGGAGGAAACGCGGACCCAATCACGGGCAAGTTCGGTTTGATTCGCTTGGCTGAGTTCTGACAGATCACGCTGGTTGGCATGGGAAATGTGAAAGAAGTTGAATGGTTGGCTGATTTTGCAATCTCGAGCTAAATTGAGCTATAGATGAGCATGCTGTGTGTATAAATTTAAAATTAGGAATTGACCAATGACATACCAGAAGAGGTAGCTGAAGCCAGCGATGACGTCCTGCTTCGTCCTTTCCACGAATCGGGCATTCGTCGAAGTAAAGGTGATTTGGGGATGTCGGTAGAATTTTCTTCAGCAACTGGCGCAAAGCTTGACTTGGACGCAGCTTTTCTCAACTTCTTTTTCTTTGCAAACGATATTATTGTTTCCTTGTCAACCATAGACCCTCTAGATTCTAAACGCTTTTCTGCTGACATATCATCCAAGCTTGCCCTTCCTCCGAATAATCCAGATTTGCCTTTTGACCGTCGTTTATCCGTCTTCTTTGGCTGATAGTCTGGCATCGGGTTGTATAGGTAGCTGCAATCCATTTTTGTTGGCGTTTCGTTCACTGCCTCGATACTCTGACCAGCGATATGGTCACGAGAAGTGCGCCTACTAGCTACTTTATGTATCAGGAACATCTTGGATCTAAGGCGATAGGTAGTTGCTCCCCGTGAATTCCCTTCAGTGGGTGTGTACAGGGATCCTGTACCCTGTGCCTTTGGTAAATGCGCAATTGGAGTGCTGACAAGGACAAGGAATGAATAAAACTAGGTAAGGAAGGAGCTTTCAGGGACTGTTTAGGATAATTGCACTGAATAGTTGTGTCGAAAGGAAGGGTGGGGTGGGTGTAATATGTGAATGATCGACTGTTGCTGAGCTGTTTGTTTTAATTTGCTGGTATTACCGACTTATATCGAAGTTTACGTTGGACTGCCGAAAGATCTGAATTCCCAGTGCCTGAAACCAATTGCAACGTTCGGTGACACAATGCTTGGGGGCAGTAGTGGATGAGGGCAACCTTCAAGATCCTCCAAATGGAGTTGAGCTGTAAATGATGTAGCCTTGGAATTGTCGAACCGTATGCGGAAATGGTTTTGGCCCAATTGTTGTCGTGAACTGGTCGTCGCAGCAATTGTAGGATGCAGAGTGGCCGGGCTTTCTCCATATATTCTCCTTCACTTTGGACCCGGTGCAGCCGCTCGCCTCAACGGACTCCAAATGCAAAAAAAGAAAAGTAAAAAAAAAAAAAAAAAATCGAGAGACTGGGGTGTAACCCGTACTGGATTCGAGGAGAGGTGATGCAATGCAGCCACAGCGGTTCAACAGCAGCAAGCAGAGTGGGCTGGCCTTGGTCTGGGGGGGGTGGAAGCATGCACTACCTACGTGCAGGAGTATGTTCACGTAAGTTAAGTTAGTATGAGCGATGTAAGTATGCGATGTGGCAGTAGTGTAGTATGCGAGCTGCAAGTGCCGTGGGTCGGGTAAGGAGGTGCGATTGTATGAAATGTACGGGCAGCGCAGAACGAGCTGCGTGCCAGCGGCGGGACTTGGGGAGGCTACTCCAGATGGAGCGTAGAGGAGAGAGCGGCAGGAGCAGTCCTAGGCGCGTCCTGGAGGTTGCTACTGGTTAGCACTAGTTACTTGCTGAGATATCCAACTCAGCAGCGTGCGTGACCTCGCGCACTCAGCGGCAGCAGGAGCAGCAGCAGCAGCATCGATGATGCCGCGAGGCAGCTACCTTGCTTTTTTTCTTTTGCTTCTTTTTTACTCTTTCCTATCCCTTTTCACCCCACTAAACTTTGTATTTCTTTTTTTCCTCTCTCCTCTTCTCCGCTTGCACACGCTGTTTTATCTTTTATATTTTTTTGGTCTGGCGTGGTCGCTTAGGGGGATATGTGGAGGCAGGAATGGGGAAACTGACCGACAGGACCAATGCTGAGCAGCACGGGGGGGGGTAAAGAGTGTTAATATAATTTAGAACTTCGATTCTCTGGGGCCACGCGTGGGAGAGGGGGGAGGCTGGGGTTCCCACTGGTAGCTGGGGCCGGGCTGCTGGGGGGGGGGGGGGGGGGGGGGGGCAAACGAACGTGTTGCGATTGCAATATCAAAGAAGCGAGTATGCTCGCCGAATCGATGGGAGCGAGTGATCACACGGAAATTGGGCAGCAATCGGGCTGTGCTAGCGAACGAGTGACTAGTGACGAAAAAGAGCGACGGGGTGGAAAGAGCTCAAGGGCGGCCGGGGGGTGGGGCTGTGGGAGTCGCTTCTGTATCGGCAAGCAGCAGTCTTGTCGTGTGCAGTAGCTACGAGGGAATAAGGAAGGAACGAGGGCAGAGGGGAAGGGGAAAGGGAGCAGAGAGGGAGGCGGCCGGGCAGGAGGAGGGCGGGCGGCGCTTCTATGGGGGGGTGTGGGGCTCGCTTGGAGGGCGGCGGTCTGAGGCCTGCGGCGGCCGCGGGGACGACTGCCCACCGGCACCTGCCTCTGCGTGCACGCGTCGAGGGCGGGGGACAGTGCAGCAGCAGCAGCAGCCGGCCTGGTGCAGCCTCGCTGTTCCCGCTGCCCCTCTCGAGGCCGCTCCCCGGCAGCGGCGGCGGGCGGCGGGCGGCGGGCGGCGGGCAGCACCATGTGCACCGCATCCACGCCGGGCGGGGAGGGGAGGCGCAGGAGGCGCGGATGCCCGCCTGCCGTCGCCTGCTTGCTTGGCCTGCTTCCGATCCCCCCCCCCCCCCCCCCCCCATCGCCATGCTGTTATGATATACGCTGATGGCCACTGCCCGTCTGCGCCCGCACAGCGATGCTCCCGTCCCCGCAGCAGCCTGTCTGCCCCCCCCCCCCTCCCCCCCTCCCCCATCCCCCACCGCGGCACCCTCCGCCCCGTCAGACGTTTCGTGGTAGCGACGACCGTCTGATAGGCCTGTCCCCCCGAGCCCTGCAGTCTCGATCTCTGCTGTCCCGTCTTCGATGCCGAAGCACGAGCATCGCAGCCTGACTTTCATCTATTGTTCCATTCGCTTGAATCCCCCCCCCTCCCCCTCCCCCAAATCGAGGATGTCCTAACGGACGCCTTACGGTAATCTTGCTGCATCTGCAACCAAGAATGCCAGATCCTTCGTCACGGCGTATGCCTCTCGCCACGAGGCTACGCCACCCCCCAAATCGCTGCAGCCACCGCAGCTGCCTCAGGGGCATATTGGCACTGGCACCCAGAAAATGACTCAAGATGCATAGAAGGGTCCCCGTTTCATTTCAAGAAACATTATCCCTACGCCCACAATTCCAAATGAGGCAATGCTAGCGCCCTCAGTCAGACCGCCCCCAATCACTTTGAAGATCACTTTTCGGATGCATATTTCTGGTCCAGTCGGAAAACAAGTGGTGCGGAAAAAAAATTGAGGGGACACAGTATTGGTGGATAGCTAAGCAACTGCGCCGTCCGCCAGTCTGAGCACCCAACCACCTCTTGCCTCACACAATATGGTCGCCCCCCCCCCAACGCAGTCCCTTTTCAGATCTCATGGCAAGCTAACTTCACAATGCCAACGACCAATAGAAGTTCATGCTATTTTCACCACCTGCTGCAGTACCGACGACCCCATCATCCGCCACGCTGTATGCTGCCCGAAGTTACGGTCCTTGTTGCTTGGTAGGCTGTAACGATTCGGTCACCATGCAGCGCAGGCTTACTCTGCCATAGAAGATCGCATACTTGAATCTTCTATGCAGCCCAAATATTCCGAGGAAGCACACTTGTAATCCTGGGCTTGGCGCATGAGTGTGCTTCTACTTCGGGTAGTCTGGTTTGTAACTCAGTACGACCCCTCTTCTGACGCTCGATCAGTAGGTAGTCCTATTCCAAGAACACTTCAACAGCTTTGCCTATGCGCCCCTCCTTCATGATAACAGCTTCCGAGACAATCTGCCACAAGCAAATTCCGCAGAGGCTCCGAAGTTTGAGGGGGCGTTGTAAACTGCCAAGACCAACCCGCTCTGTTGGGATACCTACATGGTTCTGTGATACCCCTGTGCACCCCCTGAGCCCTTTGCACGGTTGGGATCCAATCCTTAGTTTCTGTCAATACTCTACCTCCTCACGACTGGTCTGGTGCTGACCAATTGGACTGCCCCCGGAAGCCGACAACTTCATCCATATTAATTGGTCCCCAGAGTCGCGCAATGAAAATGAAGATCTGCGCGCTTTCTTGGGGCACTAACAACATAGCGTTCTGTTGATCTCAAGATTGGTGGTCCGTGATTGTCGGATAGTGAACGCGGGGCCATCCAGCAAGAATTGCCTACTACCTCTCTTGGAGCATTGAGGAAGCATGTTTGACGAAGTGCTTCCAAAACTCATAAAGCTACTTGAGGCTCCTTTATCCTTGAGCGTAGATTGGCGTGGAAAATACCGTTGGAAGAGATAAAATGAAATGACCAGTCAGGGATCCATAACATTATTATCATGAAAATTGTTTAATTGCATGCGACAGCAAACAGACTGTGAGCCAGTTCTGTGAGCACTGACACCAGCCTCGAACCTTTATTGGGCACTTGTGTGCGCGATTCAGAAATAAAGCCCCTGGCAACTAACGGAGATTTCTTGGCAGGGACCAAATGAACCTAGTTCCTACGAACGTGACCTTAACGACACCGCTTGCAGAACTGGTAACGCTACCTGCCCCCCCATGTCAACATCTGCAAGCCGCCAGGCCAAAGTGGTACCAGGGATAAACCTCGCTTGCTTCCACGCCCTTCTAGAGCGGCTTCAGAGGCTTGGCTAGCCCGTCGCCAAGCAAGCGTTTCCAATCCCTTTTGGGAAAAATCGCCTACCGTAGCTTTCAACTTCAGTCGCAGGAATTGTTTCGAAAAGTAAAACCGCTAGTTTGAGCTTTCGACGGCGGTGCAACCGGCTGCTCCGTATGGTTTTCCAATCTTTCCTTAACGTGAGAGAGCTTAATGCTGGCTTAGGTGACTTTTCAAAATGCCTGTAGCGGCCCTTTGCTAGTGGTTTGAGGTTTCTGACCATGCATCTCTAGTACGATTACGTTCACTATCTATGATAGGTCCGGCACTCGAGCCCTAAGAAGTTATTGTCGCCTCAACTTGTTGGCATGCTACCTACGATAAAGACGAGTTTTTCGGTATCCCACGAAGAATAGCTATCCCTCACATCTTTCGGACAAGCCTTTGAATATCTAGCCTTATTGGTAGGTAGTAGTTCGGATTTTATGGAGATTAACCGTCAACACAGACAATGCAAAGACATATGTACTCGCTGGTTCGGAAAGTATTGGCACGCTGCATATATTGTGTGCCCTATTCGCCTTTTGGAATAATGCAACTTTGTTATGCACCGTTCCAATACTTTCCGAACCAGCGAGTATGTACTCATACGAAGGTGCAATTCCACGGCATCACTTATAGCCAGCCACACTGCAAAGTCATCTTGGGAGCTTTTCAGCACTTACTATACAAAGCAAAATGGAGCTCTTGCATTTCTGAATCATTTTGGATAGGCTAGGCTTTTACTTTACTTTACATGTGCTGATTCACAGACAAAAAGGTTGTGTTCGGCAGTTTCTGGCAATGCATCTGAACTCGCTAGTCTGAAAAAAGTGTTTCTTATGTTCAAAATATGCGAACTAGGCTATAGTTTACGTACTTTTGTTCATCGGTGTGCTAGGCATACCATGTCTACTTCTTGCATGCTTTCTCATCACCCCCCACCTGAGAATGCAAGGGAATCCTTGAACTTATCAGTGCACGGTGTCTTCGGATAGACGGCGTACAAAAAAAAGTAAAGAACTTTATATACCAGCCATTTCATGAAAGCCTTTTGAAGGCATAGAACGGAAGGATTTATAAGGATATTAATTTGTTTTGGGAGCATGAGGTATGTAGCGTAAAGAGTCCCAACTAATGCATGGCGAATCCTCAGTAGCCGTGCATATCCATGCCCGGAAGAATCGCTACGAGTTACCCTGCAATATTGGAGTCCTTACAATGTCACTTGATCACTTCACTTGATGTTTAGCACTTCATAAATCCAATAGATGGTATGCATACTTTTGGGGGTTTGAACTTGGTTCTAGCAATCTGCTGGTGTAGATATAGCATGATACACATACCACACACCTTCGGAAATGCACAAAACAGCACCTTGTAGAAGAAGTTCGGCATGGTAACATGTTTCTCTCTGTTGATCAGCACCACACAGTAAAGTAGATTGCTAATTCGCCATCCACTCGAGCGCACAAGCATGTAGCTTGTAATTTAGAGCTATCTGTGCGACTACTATATTGCACTCTATTGTCGGCAGTCTACCCTATTAGTCAATGTCTATCCCAGTTTACGAGTTGGAAGGCTCAGTCGTTGTTTATCCAAAGGTCGAATGATTCATTGACGTTTTGCCAAGTGCGAAGACGGGAGCTGACAGTTACTGACTTCACAGAGGGAGTACGTAGCACAGCTTGTGCAAATACGCAATCCCAATGATTAACATTATATTAATAAGTTATTACCATGCAGCACGTACTTTATATATACGGGTCAGCATTGGCGTTTGCCACGCAATATTCTTGCAAATTTCATGCATCGGAGTTAGCTGGATATATCTTGTGCTGCTTACCCGGCGGAATGCTTTTCGCATGGTGTCGTTCTGCTGTCCTGGCCGCCCCAAGTGTGGCATTTCAACGGGTGGCTGTGTGGCGGGACGGGTTCTTGACCTACTTCCCGATTAGGCAATCGTAGAGCTGCAGTCTCCCAGATGCGGCAGCCGATCTCATCTTCCGCAATATAGCCCCCGGCGTCTTCGCAACAGCTCTTGCAACGGTCTTCCCGTCGATTCAAAGCTCCTCAAACCCGAAGTAAGTCTTTCCGCAATATGACCTCTGCAGCGCTCGACGATAAACTTCTTGATCCTATCTATCTTGCTAAAACCGCGAAGATCATTACTGCCGCGAGGTGGGTCGCACAACTATCCCAGGCCTGGACGCAATTGCACCCCCGACTGCGGGTACCAGTAATCCCTTCAGCTGCCACTGAATGAATTCCGTCCAGGATAATGATGTATGCCAGGGTAGGCCTCATCAAAGAGTCGTCATCATACGGAAAGGTTTGGAGAATCCAAAAACTCTATTCCCTGCCTAGCATTTCTTATAAGCTTGAAAAAGCACATCTTTCCATACCCGTCCTATCTCTAGCTACTACTACCCGCATATTTTTCTTCTCTAGGAGAACAGAATTGCGAGTCCCTAGTTCCCGTCTATGCACCTTCTTAAGTGTTATTGCACCCTCCCTTCCCTTGTTGGCACCGGCAGTTTACGCTGGATTCGGTCCCCTCGGGATCTTACATACATACATCTTTCAATGTATTTCCAAACTAACGTTACCCATGTGTCGGGCCGCTGCCGTTCGCTCCTTGAGCGTTTTTCCTTTCTTTTTTTTTTTTAGACTGCCATGCAGCCCATGCCCTCTGTGAGCGCCCAAAATGGGGCTGAAATTACCGGTAATGGAAATGCGTCCCAGTCCAGTATTTTATCCCTCCCTTGCGAGTTAGGTACCTGGCGGGTGGTGCGATCAATTATGCTGATTATGCATTAAGGCGACAAGGACCAGGAAGTACCGCAAATCATGGGGCAAATGGGGAAGTCCATCCACGGGGTGCGCAATTGCCAGAAAACGATATTAATAAGTGCAAAACAGAAAGGATGTCCGAAACAAAATAGTAGAGGATTCGACGAATCGGAAAAGGGACTGAGAAAAAGAAATACAGAATATTGTTGAGCGGGTAAAGGGTCGGAAAAACAAAAGTGAAACTTGGCATGTTTGACAGTACCTTGCTGTTTAGTTGCAGCACACCCTATTCTCGCGATAATTCTGATTTGCTATCGGAAATGAAATACAGCAAATGAGAAGCTTTATTTTATTTTTATTTTTGCACTGTCTATCTCCCGCTAGCTTGCAACTCTTAATCTGTATATTTTGCAGGTTTTATTCGCTCAGCTTCACAAGCCCCACTGGGCTTGAAGTAACGATGGTTCGGAGCGATATCTAGGATGCTTCGGAGAATCAAGAAGTGCAAAGTTGGTCCGAATATCTGGCTTTTTCATCCTGTGTGGTTAGGACAGTAAGAAATTTAAACCAGAACGTTACGGAGATCTCCATATAGGCTGCAGCTGCATTTGCATACATGAAGTGGGTACCGTTTGCCGCCGATGAAAACGTCGCTTTCGCCCCCCCTCTCTTGCACCATATTAATCAGTTGCTGAACGTGGTGGTCGCTCTAGAATAGTGTACCTTATGGCAGCAAAGGATTCACCGACACTGGAACATTCGGGCATTGCTTTAGGGTGTCATCCTTGAAAGGGGGATAAGTTTTGTTTATTGACACTTGCCAGGCTTTCTGTCGCTTGTGTCCTCGCGTACTAGCGAAGGGATCCGAGACATTTGTACAGCACTCTAAGCTTACATTACAAGAGGCTACTTGGAGAGTTGGTTTAGATTTGGAACTAATCAAGGTGTTTCACTAGTCCGCCAGATGTCAATGACCTTTCCAACAGCCAACTGGTGTACCACAACACCCAACAGCTTGAGTTTCCTTTTAGTCGCGGGTTGAACTGGTTCTAACCAAACTGAGAGTGCTTCGCGGCTTAATCTGGCTACTCTTGAATTACAAACAAAGTAAGCAGATCCTTCTGTCTACCCCGTGTTTCCTTTCCAAGCAATTGCTATCCCCAATATGATTGTGTTGGTGCACGGTCTTCGAACATTTGCACCTACGGGCGGAAAATAAGTTGCCGCTGCTGCGGATATCCGATTGCAGCTAACATTTGTAACACAAATAGCTTTTGGACGAGTGACAATACACATATTGATGTCTCCAGCGCGATCAAACTCATTGTCTTTGACAAAAAAAAAGCAAGGACCGGAGACGCAAAGATTTCTGGTTTGAGACTGAAGATTTCTTTTTACTTTGCCGATGTTTGACCTTGGAGCGCGAATCACAGTCCATAGGATGGAGTTACGACAATCGGAGGGTTGTGAAGTTAGAAAACAAAATCAAAAACCGGTTATCTGTAGGTAAAGTCTGAGGTTATTGATATATTCCTTCACCATGTGAGCATTCTCGCTACCGGCGAGAAGCCTTTTCGGGTGCGAGAGATATCACAGCGCTTGGAAGGCTCTTCTCTCTAAAGCTTCCATTCTTGGTATGGCCATCCAAATTGATTATGCGCGCCGGTAGGTATTAACACAGTCTTGTATTATCTCACCCTGCTCGGTCACGGACGGACGGACTTAACCGTTCTTTAGAGTTATTTGGTACTACCATGGCGATTAGGTAGAATACCGTTGTTTGCTACTAGACCCAACGTTGATGATTACTTGTTCCCCGCCGCAAGGTTTTGTGGGGGTGCATTGGCTCTCGTAACATGGTAGGTAGCAATTCAGGAACGACGAGACGCCAGAACGCTGCGCTATTGGTTCGCTGAATTGGGGAATTCCACTGGTGAGACCTCAAACCCCAGCCACTCGGTGCGACCAATTAGATGACTGCAACGTGACAATATGTATATTGCAACTTGATAACGGGTAGTGTATCAACACCACTATCATACAGTATGTATGTGCTTACATGGCGTAGATAAAGGTGCAGGGCGGGGGAAGTGGATGTTACCATGGGCGGCCAGCATCCAAGAGGTCTGCTTCAGACAAAAGTCAAACAGGGAAACCCTCGACTTGGTTCGGCCAGCCGGGCGAGTCCAGAGATCTACGATCTAGCATCTTTGTATACCCCCACATCATATCAATTGGATCACAAACCACCAGCCTCCCCGCGAGGACGGCTCAATCCGGAGTCCTTTGCATGAACGGTTCGGTTTTCTAAACTATCAACCTTTGTATGTGCCTAGTCACGAGACCAAGCATGCTGTGTTATGTTGTACGGAAGCCCAGGTTGGGACCTTATTTGCTTCGTTGCGTTCCACAATGACGTCGTATGTACCTTTTGTTTTCTTTTTTTTTTTTTTCCCACATATATACCTTGGCGTAGACCGTATCGACGATTGAATTTTGGTTCCAAGAATTCGAAGTTCAAAGTATCAGTTATTCTGAAACACAATCGAAAATGCTGTGTGCTTTTTTCTTTACTGTTGCCTGTAAAACTCCGGTGCTTAACTGTCATTCAAGAGGGTTGGGGCTTTTTTTTTTTTTGATCTGTGGAAGCATACCATATGATGGTGTCTGGGGCCACGAGAAACAATGCACATGATATTTAGATAGTAGCATATCAATGTATAAAAGTCTTGAATCGTGTAAAACTAGCGAGGCCGGGCTCAACAGTTGCAGATTTTGGAAAGTTTACGCACTCAGCTAGTATATACAGTATATATATATATATATTTCATATGTATATAGATAGTCTTACAGGCAACATATATGATTCTGCCCGCCCGCCCGCCGAGGCCAGCTGAGAATAATACATAATACTATACGTCTATCTAGATTAACTCCTGTAGTCAGAATAAACTTAAAAAGTGTCCCTTGTGCTTTACAATCTACTAATATGGCGGCGTACACACACACACACAAAAAAAAAAAAAAAAAGAGGGAAAGCTCAACAAAATTCCACCAATGCAAGGTTAAACTACTGAGCAGGTTCAGCTGAACGTTGATAGATATAAGATATTGCATATATAGTATCTTGAAACTTAAAAAGTTAATCGAATGTATGCTGTATGCTGTATTGCCTGCACTGAAACGTTGATGGGGATTTGGTTGATTACTTGTTACTAAAAAACTCAATGTTTATGTATACGTGTGGTTACGGATTGTGGGATGTAAGGGGTTGTATGTTGGGTTTGGTCTGGAAATGTGGTTTGTATGTACGCTGATGTAGAAAGCTAAGTACGCTTGTATCTTTTGTTTAGTGCAATTACTGGCTTGGTGTGTGCTGTATTGCATGTTGATGGGATTTGGTTGATTACTTGTTACTAAAAAACTCAATGTTTATATATACGTGTGGTTACGGATTGTGGGATGTAAGGGGTTGTATGTTGGGAGATGTGGTTTGTATGTACGCGGATGTAGAAAGCTAAGTACGCTTGTATCTTTTGTTTAGTGCAATTACTGGATTGGTGTGTGCTGTATTGCATGTTGATGGGATTTGGTTGATTACTTGTTACTAAAAAACTCAATGTTTATATATACGTGTGGTTACTAGATGTGGATGTAAGGGGTTGTATGTTGGGTTTGGTCTGGAGATGTGGTTTGTATGTACGCTGATGTAGAAAGCTAAGTACGCTTGTATCTTTTGTTTAGTGCAATTACTGGCTTAGTGGTGCTGTATTACCTGCCCTGAAATGTTGATGGGATTTGGGCGATTACTTGTTACTAAAAAACTCAATGTTTATATATACGTGTGGTTACGGATTGTGGGATGTAAGGGGTTGTATATTGGGTTTGGTATGGAGATGTGGTTTGTATGTGCACTGACGTAGCAAGCTAAGTACACTTATATCCTTTGTTCATTGCAATCACTGGCGTAGTGTGTGCTGTATTACCTCGCAGGTAGGTACTCAATGTCACATACATATATATGCTTAAATTAGATATCTGTATTCGCTAAACAGATCAATCCACTAGCCCAGGTGTGGCATGTGAGCGAGGGGGCTGAAAATATACATCGTATTCTAAGTAAGTACTTTAAACTCTACCTAACAATGCAAAGCGTTTTTAGATTGTGGACCAGGGAGTTTCGGACATCGAAATCATTCGTTGGCGTTTTTGCATCTTAGTATCTGTTACCCTGGAAACTCAAGGGACGAACCCCCCTTGCCCCACTAGAGCTAGATGTTGGGGCAATTTCAAACTCCCACATATGCAAAAAAAACGCATAGCACATGGTCACGGCGTTTTTTTTTCGCTTTTTCGCGTGGGCGTCGAAATGTGCATGCGCAAGGACGCGTATGGGAAGGGTAAGATGGTACTTTGAATAGGCGGTTTATGCAAAGGAGCGGGGGGGGAGAAGCGAAGCATGCGGTGCAAATCATCGAATAGGTTACTTGCCTACGCCTTACATCCCCTTTATACATGCACTGTACTCATTTGAACTATGGCCCCCGGCGCAAGACTAAGCGATATCTGCCTATCGGCCCGGGGGTAGTCCTCCCGAAAATATTGCAAACATTGCATGAATTTTTTTTTTTTGCAGGCAGCATGAAAGCCTGCAGGGAGTGGAGGCGAGCCCGAGTACGGGGGCCATGTTGCCTAAGTAGCTAACTTGTTAGCTACATGAAAACGCCTTACATAGGCATACTTGTACTCATACATACAGCATGCAAATGCAGCGAGGTACTTAGTGGTGATGCTTGCAGATGCAGGTTGACACCTGCATACTTGTGCATAGGCATGTATTCCCAAGCCCCCTGGTATGTACGTTTTCGCGTCTGGACGGCATCCCGAACTTTTTTTTTGGACGGCGGAACCGAAATGCATGCAAGGCCCATGCAGCAGTGTAGAAGTGTATTAAACCCCCCTTTTTTTTTAATTTTATTTTATTTTTTTTATTTTATTTTATTTTATTTTATTTTATTTTATTTATTTATTTATTTGCCCCTTCCCTCCCGTAAACTTCTAAAAAGGTAGGCACATGGCTTCAATATGGTCCTAGTATAGTAATTTTTTTTATTTTATTTTTATTTTTATTTTTATTTTATTTTATTTTTATTTTTATATATATTTTTTATATCATCACCCGTGTGATAGTAACTATGTCCTACTAATACTTATCATATAATACCAAGGGGAACTTGATCACGAGTTTCCTTATGGGAGGCCGACTGCGGCAATTTTCAAACAAGCAATGGAACTCCGACTTGATCGAATGGGTGAAAAGTGCCATGTGTACGTGTACATGAATCATGTTATCAATATTATAATACTGCGAGGACTTGCCTGGCCAGTGGCCAGCTGCTCTGAGAGAAGCCTCGTCGACAATTGCATTGTGATCGTGTACAGAGACATGTATGTATGACCTGTACTCTGCTTTCGACAATCGATATGCTGCATGGTCGACTTTCGGAAGTGTTAATTAAAAACGTTAATATAGATGGTGGTTAACTTTACACTGCCTAGGGCGGACTGTAAGGCTGGCCCGACTGCTCGTACCTCGCACCTTCGGCGAAGTGGCTTTGCTAAGCAGGCCTTGGTTTCGTAGCGTTCAAAACAGCGAGGAGTAGATAGAAGAGAATACAACAGGTTTACATCACGATGGCACTCGTCAGAGTCAGAAGAACAGTCAGTAGACCAGCTTTCCAGTTAGGCCTGGATCAAAATACGTTATAGTCAGCTGATTCTCTCTCGGGAGACGAGCTGGCAACTTGCATCTGCTATTTCGCCCAGTTATGGAGAGAATTAGTGGTCTTCTAGAGTCTAGACTGATATTCCTCTTTTTTCTTTTTTTTTTTTATTTCACGTGACCCCGCTTGTAGCTCCTCGCCATGGCAGGGCACTGATATTCCTCAGCAATCCGATAGTACTCACGAATCCGATACTACTACAGTAGTCTCCGCAACTCCTTCAGCCTGAGACAAACGACATTCGCCCGACCATAATGAATACTACTTTTCCTCGTCCTTTTATCATGCCAAAAAATTCAAGGATGTTATCGACTCAATTGGTGATGGGATGATTTTACGAACTGTGTAGGCCCCGTACCGAACTGCTGGAACACGTCCTGAATATATTCCACAGGGAGTTGTGGAGTTCTTTGGAAATGCGTATAGGACGAGGAGGTACTTTATCCTGCCCCTGTAAGTCGAACTTAGTCTCCTGCAACCAAGTCTCCGGCCGCTAACCTCTTCATGCTCTAAGAACCAGCAAAGCCTATTGTTTTGTCAAGAAGATGCCCATAGAACCGAGTGCAGACAAGAATGACGCCACACCATCTCACTGATCGGAAGAGTGGCGGGGACCGAAGGCCCCGTCATGGGCCGGCCCCGAACGAGTGGGAGGTGGATAAGTAGTTTTCTTGCCACGTGCGCTAGCTGTACGCGTGTCTTTTCATCCAGGGCTGCATACGAGTAATGGTAATATTAAAAAAATAAAATAAAGATAAAAATAAAAAAATAAAAATAAAAATAATTAATGAACCGAAAACCAGTTTTGACACCAACATTCAATACCATTACCCTGAATGCACAATCCCCAAGAACAAATTTCAAACATTTCAAGTTCTTATTAATACTGTAATTACGAATACAGATGTAGTTCTGCTCTAAAAATGCAATGTACTGTGGGAGGGATTGACCGAAAGTTCTGAGGAGGGGAACGAGAACACACAATAGTAAAGAGCTAGAGATAACTGCGAGGCACAAGGACAGAGACCGGTTCACTGTATTGAAGAGGACTATGAAACACTGCAAGACGGACAGAAGAACCACCCCGGTTATACTGTGATCACCCTCGGCGATGATGATTATGATAGAAAGCCTCCTTCTCCCCCTCCTTATATACTCATCACCCTCTGGTCCCCTCCCCCCTTGTGGTAATCGCCGCTCCTCAATCCTTCAGGGCCCTCCTTCCCTCTCGGGTAGTCTCATCTAGGCCGCCATGGTCCCCCTTTCCTCCTTGGGTAGTCTCATCTAGGCATCAATGGTCCCCCCTTCCATCTTGAGTTATCATCCACCGTTGCATCATCAAGCGCCAAGATTCCCACAGTACCTAAGTATATAACTTACCCACACCCACGGGTCTGCATGCATAAATGTAAGGTACCTCTAAAGTAATGTAGATATATTTGTAGCTAAAAGAACTAAAAAAACAGAAAACCCACACATATAGACATACATATAGACATTCAAACAAAAACAAAAAAGCAAAAAAAACATAACAAAACAAAACCAATAACAAACCTTAAAAAAAAAAAGGAAAAAAAAAAAAAAAAAATACAATATAACTCAACCCCCCTTACTCATCATCATCCTCATCTCTCATCTCAACATCACCATCACCGCTCCCCATGCTCCTCAACCTTTCCTTCTCTTCCTCCTCAAACAGCCCCGGATCCAAATCCTCCAACGGTGAATCCTCATCTTCCTCATCATCCACCACCACCGGCTTTCTCCTTCCCTTTCCCTTCTTTGCTCCCGCGTCCTCCTCATCTTTTCGCTCCCTATCCGCCTCCGGCATCGGCTCGTCCTCGTCTTCTTCCGAATCGACCGTCTCGGCAGACAAATACTTCCCTCTCTTACCCACCGCCCCGCCGCCTTTAGTCAGCCTCTTCCGCTTCTTCGGCCTATCGCCTCCATCACCCTCGCCTTCTTCCCCTGCAAGCGTCCGGGACTTGCTCCTCCGCTTCCTTCTGCTAGCGCCGTCTGCAACATCCCTCTCGGACTCGGACGTCTCAATGACTCCATCCTCCCTCCTCTTCTTGCCCCTCTTAGCACCTGTCCCTGCTGCGCCTCTCCTCTTCCTCTTCCCCTTCTCCCCTCCTACAAATGCCGCGTCATCGCTATCATACTCCCCTGTCGCCAGGCCCCTAGCTAGTTCTTCCTCCTCACGCTTTTTGGCCACTACTCTCGACTCCTCAACTAGCCTTCTCCGTTCCTCGGCCAATTGCCGCTGTCGAGCCTCTTCGCCCTCCTTCTTCCGACGCTCATCCTCCTCACGTTTCTTAATCTCAGCTTCGCGCCGGCGGCGAGCTTCTGCGAGCTTTGTTGCGTTCGCCTCCTCATACAATTTCTGTGCCTCAATTGCCCTCTCCAACTGTCCCTTAAGCGAGTTTCTCCCCATCGCTGCACGCTGGTCTATATCTTGAGGTGGATACGGCGGATTCTTACTTCTCGCCACAGTCGTGAAAGTCTTAATCGCTTCATCCAACCCCTTCGCCGCCTCTTCCATATCCGCCAAAGACTTCTGACTCTCTGGTAAAGGCCTGATGGTCTGCGCAAGCTGAAACTGCACGAATGCCACGTTAAACTGGTATATAACCTGATCCGGCGCCAGCTCTAGTGCTCTCTTTGCGTACGATAAGGCGTTCTTGAAGCTCTCGATGCTCTGCGCCGCCGTCGCTTCGTTGCTTTTCTCCTTGCGCCCTTTGGAGTACCAGACGCGGCCGAGGCAGGTTAATGTAACGTGGTCCTTTCCGCCCTGGTATTTGTTGAGCGCTGTGTCGTATGCTTCGATGCTGCGGCTCCATTGTTCGAGACCTGCGAGACAGTGACCTAGGTTTAGGAACACGCTTCCTTCTTTCACAGTCTCGCGGAGTTTTGTGAATATGCCGACTGCTTGCGAATACTGTCTCCGGTCCTCGACCAACGCAATTGCAACCCCCTGCGCTGCATACGCATTCTTCGAATCAAGCAACAAAGCTTTGTCGAAGAACTCCACAGCCTTCTCATACATCTTCCTTCTCTTCTCCCTATCCTGCTCTGTATCCCTCTTCATCTCCCTCGCCGTAATTAAATATAAATTTCCCATCGCCGTCAACGCATACCGATCGTGCTTGTCATAATGCTGCAACGAATGCTTATGGTGCCGCATCTCCGGGTCCTCGGCAATATTGATGGGGAACTTTTTCTTCTGCCGCGAAAGATACCACCCGTACAGCGAGCGGACTTCGAGATTGTTGCCGTCGTTCTGCATGAGCTTCTGAACGCGTTTGACGCCTTCGTCGGGGGGATTCTTGCGGAGGTAGATGTAGGTGAGGCGCATATTGGCATCGACGTAGTCTTCGTGTCGGGTAAGAAGGCCTTCATAGAGCTTGACGGCTTCGTCTTGGTTACCAGCGGCTTCTTCAAGGCGGGCGAGGTTGTAGGAGAGGGTGGTGACAAGGGCGTCTGTGTCGACACCCTCAGCATTCTTTTGCGCGAGGGCGGCACAGGTGGTAAGAGCGGTTTGATATAGTTCACGAGCGACATCGTAGTTCCCTTGGTGGTATTGGAAGACGGCAATGTTGTTTAGAAGCTGTGGCGGCAGATGCTGTTCCTCGCCGGACTCATCCTC
Source organism: Kalaharituber pfeilii (assembly GCA_015179045.1). Taxonomy (NCBI): domain Eukaryota; kingdom Fungi; phylum Ascomycota; class Pezizomycetes; order Pezizales; family Pezizaceae; genus Kalaharituber; species Kalaharituber pfeilii. Next base: position 383,781 of record WHUZ01000031.1, on the reverse strand, counting down.
TTGGATTGCCTCTATTTCCAACTGTTGTACTTGCTGCAGACACTGTAGCGCCTTCTCATGCTGGTCGCCTTCGTACAGCTTTGCGAGCGTCAGAAGAAGCGAAGTATCCGGACGGAGATTTCGCTTTGAGTCCTTCCAGCAGTTCCGGACCGCTTCTAAGAGGTTGATGGCCTTTTTGTGGACGGCGGCGATGTCGTCTTTTGCACCCGTCACGCCTGTCTGTGCACCAACTGCGAAGACTTCCTCAGCGTATAAGGTTCCTAAGATCGTCATGGCCTCTATGCACTTAGGATAGTGGGTAAGAATCTTCTCGAAGGTGAACTTCGCAGATCCAAGGTCTGTTTTCCCATCGTTAGTCGATGCTTGAATGCCGCAACACACAGGAGGCCGTGGAGAGGGAAAACCAACCTTTCATGAGTATCTGTACTTGCCCAATTCCCAATCTCGCAGGCAAAAACCCCCTCTCCTCTCCCGCGGCTCCTCTTGGCTTTTCAAACCTTCCCTCATTGCTCTTTCTGTAATAAAACAATGCCCTCTCATACTCTCCTGCATAATGATGCTTCCTGGCCAATAGGTACCAACCATCGCTTGCCACCGTGCTCATATCCGTATAGTCAATCGCCTTCTTCGCCAGCGTCTCCACGTTACCCATTCCCTTCTTTGAGAAGAAGTATGTAGCAAAGGTAATGCATGCTACGGGTAAGTCCTTGTCCAACTTATATGCCCGCTGGGTATAGTCATTTATCGCTCGCTTGTAATTCTCCACAAATTCAGGAGAGCTCTCGGAAAGGTGCGTTGTGGTGCTCAGGTGGTAGAGCGCAAGGAGGATGTTTGCGATTTTGGAATTCGGGTCCTGTATACTGTTAAAACAAAACACATCTCTGATGGTACACCAAAAATGCTTCGACATACCACTTCCAAAGCTCTTTCCCATGCAATTTTCGCGTCGTCCTTGTATCCCAGCGCCCAGTAACACAAACCAATACCAATTCGTGGATCGGGATCCATGTCAGGTCGATGTAATAGCACCTCCTGGTATGCTTCCAATGCCTGCGCATATTTCTTGTTGGCAAATAATATTCGTGCCCTGGCCATCGCCGCGAACATGTTCTTTCTGCTCCCTTGCCCTCGGTAAGCTTCCTCGAAAATCTTTGTCGCTGAGTCCATGTTTGTCTTCTTCTCCGCTGGATTTGTGGCAAGAGCCGATTTCATGAGTGATATTGTGCCACGGGCAAGCGTATTCACCATCCAATCTCTGTCGATACGTATCGCTTCGTTCAACGTCGATGTGGCCAGAGTAAGATAATAATCTTTGGTCTTTTGTTCAGATGCTCCACTTTCTATGCAGCACTCACCATTAGCATTTCCCCGATCAATCCCATTGCCAATGTCTCAACCCCGCCTACCCTCACCCGACAAGCACTACCACCACCAATACTGGGGTAGACTCACCACTCCTGGATGCTGCCCTCGCCTTCATCAGATACAACCACACCAGCGCCCCCAACATCGGCAACTTCTCATTTGCATCCCTCTGCATCGCTGCCGCCTCCTTCCCCTTACTCAACATTTCAATCGCCTGATCTATCCTCCCATTCTTTGCATACCCCAGCGCGATGTACATCCAAAAACTCCTAGTGCTCGACTCGTTGTCCAGCAACACACATAGCTCCGTCGGGTCGTCGGGAAGTGCGCTGAGGTCGACTTCGACAGAGGTCTCCTCTTCATCCTCGCCTTCTTGTATAGGGATATCGATTGCAGCTGGAATATCGGTGAACCGATTGTGCTTGATGGTGGGGACGCTCGAGGCGTCGTAGGCCAAAGCCGACACCGACGACGAGATGCCGTTGGCGTAGGACATTATGGTTCGGAAGAGGGAGGGGGGGAAGCAGCTCAAGCAACCGAAATTTATGCTTCCCTCGCGTCGATAAAACTTCTCACTAGACAGCAACCCAAGATTTTGTTTCGCCGTTTCGCGTTGAAAGGTTCACACGTTTAGTTTCCTCGTATGAACCTGTCGTTGAGGTTGGTTGGGAAAGTTGGCGTTTTTGTGTTCAAGCTTGAACAAAATGGTTGGTGAACCGCCAAAGGTTTCAAGCGCCAAGAGTCACTATCACGTGGGTGCGTGTTCAGTAGCCTTTTGGCTCGCGCGCACATAAATTGTCGAACATCGTAATTACCAGATCGTATGTAGTAGATAGCGGAGTAGATCTTTAAACAAAACTCTCCGACTTCCAACCATCAAAACCCCTGTAACTTTTTTAACTTCACCTCAGCATATAAATAATCATATTATTGATTTTCCTCATTTCCTCACATTGACAACCAGTATAACTCAACATCTCAAGACTGGTTATCACCCAAATCGACAAGGAAAAATAAATAAATAAATGAATAAATAAAAAATAAAAATCTAATCTTGTGTCCCACATTCAAATACATGTGACAAAAAGAGAGGGGGAAAAGAAATAAAAATAAAATAAAATAAAATAAAATCCAACCCATCATAAAAACAAAAACCTCATGTAAATATTTGTTACATAGCAACAAACATACAACTATACGATTCTCCGAGCCAACGTTAAACGCCTCTCAAAACAAAAGGAAAATTGAAGCGAAAAGGGAAAAATAAGAGGGAAGTTTTTTTTTACTAAAAAATCATACCCGATAATAAGAACCAAAGAAACAAAAGATAGAAAAAAAAAGTGTTTCCCATTCACATTTGTTCACAACTGCCCTGTATTCTCGTCTATAGCCCCTACTGTATCCCATTACCTCTATCAATCCACTACTTCACTCCGTTATCTATGGCTCCGGGGTGCCAATACCAACTTCCATCCATTGATTTCGAACCAGTATCTCGTGCCCGTGAGCTTGCGGCGACACGTGCCTAGAGAGATACCTCGAGCCATATATCTTGTCTCTATCTCCATCGCTCTATAACCCCAGCATTTCATCCATTCACCCCTCATCCTTTCAATCTCCTACCCCCACAACTTGCCTGCAAATAATGTCGATATCAGTGAAATCCATTGCACTAAGTACGCATGACCGTAGAAAAATAACCTTAGGATGATTGAAGAATAACAATCTGAAAATAACAGCAATGAAGCCGGAGGGTAACCAAGGCAACACGTTGAAACTGGACAAAAAAACAAGCAACAAAAACAAAACAAAACAAAAAACAAAAAAGATCCTTATACTGAAAACGAGAAAAATGCTGTAAAACCACGCCCACACCCATAGCAATATCAACTTATGTAGTTAGATGGTAGAGACCCATTTCTCTGTCTGAATTCTACCATCACTGGCTTGTCCTGATTGCTAATATATACACCTTTCTCTATCCACAACATATCCTCTCACTTCTTCTAAACCTGGAGATTGTAGCCCGTCAATGGCTCTGTCTCTAATATCACAATCACGCTCCCACATCTATTATCACCTCCACCCCCCTAGCACCCCCAAAGCTTCATCCACACTCTTCTCCAAATCACCCACTCTTTGCCTCAAATTCTTATTCTCCCCCCTCAGCCTATCCAACTCCTGCTGGGTCTGCGCCTGTGCCGGGTTTCCCCCTCTTAGCACCCCAAAGCTCCATCTCGACGACGTCGTGGCCGCAGAAGTGGGTGGTGTCGCCTGCTGTGTCGTATCTTGCTGTGGCTCGTAGTTTCGCGACAGTGAGGTTGGGAAACGTAGGGGATTGAGAGCTCTTGCGGCGGGGGAGGTAGCAGAGGGTGAAGTTGGCCTACTAGCAAGTGGACTAATGGGGCCTTTACCACAATGCTCGCATTTCAGAACGCCACTGGTTATTGGCGAAGGGGCTATCTTGATCTTATTATTTTCGGGGCGGATTAATTGAGTAGGTGTTATGAGTGCAGACAACGTTGTCGATATCGACGTCATTGATGGCTTTCTTGCTAAATTCGTATTAGAATCCGCAGCCAACTTCCCTGTCGATAGAGAGTGGAAGCTATCTGCATCGCTCTCGTCAAACCCACTATCACTGCTCGCGCCTCCTGTGCTCGTTCTCTTGCTCCGTGGCGCCCGATCTGTATCCTCGTCTATGGCAACACTCGCACTCTCCCCCCGTGACATCATGTCTAGCATAATTTCGGATCTTATTCTCTCCCTCTCTGCGCATTCCCACTTCTCACGTTCTTCTTCCCATTCTCTCCTCTCCTCTTCTATCTTAACCTTTTCATTCTCCAGCTCCTTCACCAAAATCCCAATGACCTCGTCCTTCTCCTGCTTCTCCTTATCTGCAATCTCATTTAATCGTTCCAACTGTGCCTGGAGATGGCGAGCTTTAACGTTCCTCTCTTCAATCTCCTCTTTCAGGACGCTCTGCTCGGCAAGAGCCTCCGCCAGGGCTGATGTCCTTTTCGTATAGGCACTGTACATTCTCTCCAACAGGTCACTCGCCATACCCGCCAGCTCCTCTAGCTTAACTTGCAAGTTTTGCTCCTCTGTCTGACATAGATCCGCCGATAAGCGCTTCGCCGTCCTGGAAGTTGGGGTAACGAATGAAGATATAAGCCCAGGAAGATTCAGCCCTTGAAATTCATTAATAAGATCCGGGTGCGGTGGTTCTGGTATCGATTTCAACGGACTGCTGATTGCCCTCGACGGAGACAAATATATTGATGGTGGGGCAGAATTCTTTTGTGGTGTCGTAGGCCTCGAGGATCCATCCGCAAAGGATGATGCCGAAGACCTAAGCGAGCCAGTAGAAGCTGTAGATAGTCCATTCTGAGACACGGTGGAGGTCTCCCGTGACAGAGATAGTTTCCCAAAACTCAACATCCTCTGGGGCTTTGTCGGCGTCTGTGGCCGTGAGTCAACGGTACAACTAGTAATTATAACTTCGCTTTCGCTTGTCACGTCTGCAGGTGCTGCCGTATTCTGAGCGCTGCTCATTGCAGTTCCATTTTTCGACTGAAGCCATCCACTAAACATACCGCTCCCTCCTCCTGTGGTCCTTGAATTTCGTTGTCTTTGGTCTCCCGTGAACCCCATCTCGGATGATCTGATCGATAAATGGGTTTTCCAGAAGTCGGCAAAAAGCCTTGTACCGAGTTCAAGATCTGACGACACTTTCTGAATTGTTCCTACCTACAGTTGTTGCGGCGGGTAAGGTCTCGCTCTCCTAGTGGGGTGAAATTTAGTCGGACCACTTGGTGCTCTGCATACACAAACAGAGCTGTATAATACCTATTTGTTCTTCCCTAGAACTTGCGGACTGATGAGCTGCTATATTGCGAGGATGTTTGGAGGGGATTGCACTCGTTTCGGGTGATGTCGATTGCCAGGGATGGATCTGGGAAACCGTTGCTAGCTCTGGCTGTTACAGTAGATTGCAGTACCAGGGGTTTGTAGGGCCGAATAGCGGGAGCCTTTCAGCATGCAGAACGTGGTTCCAGTGGATAATGGGGATACTCTATTTTTCGCTTGCTGCTGTCATTCGTTTCGTCGGTAATGGGGCAGTGGAGGGGGTGTCGTGCAGCAGAGTTAGGTGACGAGCACCAAGATAGGGCTTCGCAAGCAGCGTCTGGTGGCGAGACGGGCGCCCTGACCAAAGAGCTCTGGTGTCCTGCTTCACTTCTGATTCCCCTGGTGGCTCTGTGCTCTGTGTGTTTGCTTGTTCGGTGTTTGGGTTCTAGCAGGGCCAGGGTTTAAGCAGAATCGAGCCTAGACGGAGCAGAGCAGAGCAGCGAACCCAGTGGGATCCTCCTCGGCCTTCCGTTCGTAGCCTTTTCCTTAGTTGTTCCTTTTTCCCTTGTTTGACCGTTGTTTGACACAGACAGCCCTGTAAAGTTTCCTGTCGAACGCCTTCTTTGCCGCAGCAGGCAGCTCCTGTGGGGGCCGTGCGGCTTACTGTTGCGTATTAAAGTTTAGACCGCTTTTCTTTCTTTGGGCGAAGCAGAGCAAGAAATGTCAGCACGAGCCTATCCGCAAGCCAGCTAGGTGCAAACAGAGAACCGATTCACCGCTCACGGGGCTACCGACACGGGCGCATACCTACGTATGTTTCTATTCGCTCCACTCCTGTGCGCAGGGCGGACGGCGGAACGGGCGGGCAGCAGATGGCCGGTCGGATCAAGATCGAGAATTGACAGCGGCGATACAAAGCTCTCAGCCGTCCTCTTCGCCTGTGTTGAGAGCGAAGGCAAGTACGGCAGAGACTGGCTTGGGCGGCTCAGCTATACTATCTCACGCCTCTACCCTGCCCACATCCCACCGAGCCAGCCCTGCTTGAGGCCAACCGCACTTGGCGTATTTGACGGCTGCTGCGATGTCCAGTCTACTCTACCCTATGTACTTGTACTACCTGCCGCGAGGCGATCATGTCTGTAACTGCGTGACGTGGTTTCACAGATTGGTGAGGCCGCACAGGCTGGAGCATGTATCCGAAGACAGATTGGGCGTCTCTGCTGTTTATGAGCTGCCGGAGTGACCGATTCTCTATATCAGTCACAGCAGTGTTTGCAATACAATACTTTTAGATATTGCTTACGAGACTGCTCCGTTCAGCTGCCCATTTATTTGTCCTATATTTATCAGGAAATGCAAGGCATGTGAAATACGATGCTGCGTAACATCACTACTGCGGCTTGCAATTGAGCAAGGTGTAATAATGCGAATCTATGAGAGGATCTGTGCAAGTCTGCGCTGAGGGGTGTTCTATGAGGAGCCACTACCAATTATATTTTGTCGCTTAACTACTTGGTAGCGCTGGGTACGAGAACTCATCGTGCTCTCCGCACTGTTGAAAGTCAATCTCTGGGAGATCTGTCTTATTACGTACGGAGTTCTTCCTCCCTCTGGCAAGCGGCTAGCCTCGTTGCTATTGTGGAGCTTGGCACAAGATTTCTGTTACAGTACTCTAGTCTGACTAATAACAACAAAGCCCGCATACGGAAACCAAGCGGGCAAATCCTCTCACATGAGCCGAACCAAGCCAAGAGCTTGGCATCAGACTACAACCATCTACTTGGCAGAGAACGGAACTTTCATTATTATATCCACTTTCAGTCTCTATAAACTACAAATATAATTTGATTTGTTTCGATACCCAATGCTCCATTCACAAGTCCGTTCCACGTACCCATCCCTGTTTTTCAGATATGTAGTCGCCTCACTCTACCACGGCGGCATATGCACGGCTCTGAGACACGCATACAAGTGCAACCACAAAACTTAGGTACCAATGTTTACCTACGGATGGGTCGCAACGGGGAAAATTCAGGAAGCCTGAAGTCCTTACTAGGTGCTTATTCGTAACGTGCATGGTTTTTTCCCGGATGTTTTTACTTTACTTCTATGATGGAAAAATATCATGATTTACATTTGCCGTGGGGTTCACAATTTGCCTTTGGCGAATTCGGAGCTAGCTCTCCGTGCCCAGGATCTTTATCATGTGCACGATTTGCGTAAGGGCGTGGATTGAGTCTAGTAGTATACATATGTTGTGGTAAATAGCGGTTCCAGGACTACTATATAAGGCAATCGGTGCCTACATCACTGCTTGACTTCTGTGGCAAGACAAGTGGCAAGTTTCAGTTGCCTCGTCCCCAAGTTTCAGATAGTTGTGTGTGGTGAAACCCAGGTTTATTTTTTCCCTTTTCCTGACTAAACCACCTCAATGCTTGGTCTCGGCGCCGTATGTGACTTACAAATCAGTTATTGGGACCACATATGAGGTACTTGAGTACATAACAAGCTACAAAAGTGTCTTTCCTGAGACATAGTACAAGTATCAATTCATTCAGTGCAATAAGCTGTATGTACACATCCAAACTACCCACAGAGAAAAATCACTGGGAGACGTTTCAAGCTAGCTCAGTATTGCAGCATTTCTGTAGTTCGGGACTTTTCACGGCCGTAACAAGTTTATCTCCCTTCCAGGCCGTACGCTTTAGGGTTTGCTTGATACTGTAGTTGACTCAGTTTTAATGACAAGGAAAAATTGATCAAAGGGGACAGGACCGCAAGCGGTTAGAATGCATACGATCATCAAAATGGTAGCGGCTCATATATACATTCCAAGAAATAGAGGTAGTAAAGATTTCACATGTCGAGGTACTGATGTACACTAAAAACTGAGCTCAATAACAGTAGAGACGACTCCAAGACTTCGGTAAAAGTTAGTCGAAATCTGAAAGCCTATCTGATTAAGGGAATGAGTCGTTTTCTTATCTCTTTGTGCAAGACAGACGAAGTTCTTAAAAAAACATATCAATATCTTTCCTTGTATACCGCCCTATGGGCTTTGAGAAACTGACAAGTGTATGAAGGCTATCTCTTCTCACCACTATGGCCTATCTTGTGATTGTGATGCTGATCCGCTGACCAGTGGAGCCAACAAGCCAAAAGCTTTACTGAGTGACTGCTAAAACCTACAATACATCCTAAATACTGTAAATCTAATCTATACCTCTCTAACAAGCCCTGCCTTGGCGAGCAGCTGCGCGCGGGGTCACGTGACAAAAAAAAAAAAAAAAAAAAAAAAAAAAAAAAAAAAAACCTCTCTAACAAAATGGTCATCTATAGCAACGTACCCACGGGTGCAGTTGTGAGTTTAATTTATTGTGACATATGTGTCTGAAACTGAGAGTGTAACCTCTGCCGAAGATGAAGATCAATGGAAGATGGGTTTCCATCATTTTTTTTTTAAGGCCCTTCGGACTGAGTCCCTGCCTCAATGAAAAGTAAAAGACAATTACAGAACAAAGGTAAAAAGAAGCACAAGCGAAACACATCAACCAACATGTTCTCGTGCCCAGACTCTCAAACAACATAGAAACCCCCATCAAAAGCCCAACTTCTAACCCATTTACTGATTTTCCACCAATAGAAGCAAAAAAAAAGAATCGGCCAACCCAAACTGCCTATGAATAATATCTGACTTCCTTTTGTCCATTTTGTGGCTCTTGGATCCTTCAATGGCGGACTTGACCATTCTCAACACAACTTGGAGGAGGAGAAATCTGGGTATGCTGAACGCATCAAGAAAGCAAGCTTAGCATAGGAAAAGTTTTTCATCGTCTTTCTTGAACCCACTGTTTTGCCCCTTTCAACGGCTCACCCAACTGACAAAGGTGTTTTTTTTTTTTCCTAAAAAAAAAAAATAAAATATCATTACTCGTGTGCCGCCCCGTGGGCTACGACAAAGCCTATTGTGTGCACATATATACATTCATTAACACGAGACTAGCAATCTTCATCTTTAATCTGGTTTCATTCTTTCATCAGACATGGTTACGAGACTAGGTGTACCCTTCACTCAGCCCGTTCTAAAGTTTTCAAATTAATATTGGTATATACAATTCTTCTAAGAACGTACAAAGTTTGGAAGTGGTATTAGATGTCTGCAGGTAGGAAACCTTCCATCAGCCGTCTTGTTTGTCTTGCTTAGCATCGGTGTTTATATGTAGTGAACGACGAAATCTAATGACAAAATAACAGCTAAGAATGGACTTGCCATCCATGTCTCTGATCATGAACGAAATCCGATGAACAGTTTTCAGCACTATGGCTAGCTCGGGAGCGCCCACAACCCATCTCTTCCGCTTTGCTTCCTCATACTCTCCCCGAAAATCTTCTCCAACCTAGTTACGCCCCCGCCTCGAGACCTCGATAACCCACGCGTACCCGGACCAGTGTATTGGAGGCATTCATGCCTCTACCAAGAAGTCCTTATGACGCTTGCTGCTGTGGGGAAGGTGACGGAATGGGTAATTACAAGCAGGGGCGAGCTTGGGGTAGGGAGCACGTGGAGATAAGGATGCACGTGAGAAATATTAGTATATATGTCGTATTCTGTTAGTAGTTTAGAATCAAGCGTTTCTTCTTCTCTTCTTTCGCATCGGCACTTCCGCATTTAGGCGTACATTCGTTCCGCCAGCTTCCACTGCTCCGGCCCGTCAAGAGGCAGTGGCGGATACTATCTGTCATCTTACACTGCGAGTCCGCTACGTATATAGCGGAACTCGCTGCTGACATATCAGGCCCAGGGAAAAGAAACAACTCTTAGCAATCCAGTTATCTTCAAAAGTATTCACCAGGCATTTCTAACTCTAATAAGCATGTCTACTCTAAAGTTGACCAGCTAGAATACACACCTTTAATTGTGAATAGCAATGTTATTCATCCACCTAGATGGCTAGATGATTGGATTTGCCGGTCCACAAATCTTTAATCTTTGCTGAAATTTCGCCTTTAACACAAAGAAGTAATGAACTCCTGAGTTCAATGTGCCATACATCGCATAGCCATTTTCTCTTCTTTCACTGCTGCCGAAATAACCCTGTGAACTTTTCCTGGGACTCCTTGATGTCCCCTTCGTAACGCTGAGTTAGCACCTTGTTGCTTACCGCTGATGGAGTGCACCGCCTTGTAGAGTGCGGAGGTTGTCCGGAAAGTGTAGTGCATATCTAACATGAGTGTGTCTTTAACAGTTGATACTCCTGTCATAACACAGTTTGATTTGCCAATAGGTTCCAATATGGTATTACGACGTTCGAAAGTGGAATCTTCTGAATTAGTCACCTTTTAACAAAACAAAATCATATGAACTGGTACAGTAGAAAGAAGTCGCAAAACCCATGGCGACGACAATTAACCAGCCTTCTCAAAAGATGCTTTCTCCATAGCCAGATGCAACCATGCTATCCATCTCCTCCCTTAACTTCCCACTGACGTGCAGCCTCATATCCCCATCTTATATCCATGCCATCGCCCACTTTGTCAAGGATCGAGTCTCTGGACAAAGACAGAGGAATAGCAAGCGTTGTATTTGCCTTTGCCGACCAAGGTGATTCACACCTCACAATCACTCCAGCCTCTTCATTACTTCCTCTTACGTCCAAATCCGATACCTCGTCTGTTTTTTTTATTGTTTTTATAATATCATTACTCGCGTGCCGCTATGAACGGTCAGGGGGTACGGCAGACCATTGCTCACCAGCCGTGGGTCCTCTGCTGGGAGGTCACTGGGCAATTCACCTCAAAGTGATATTTCGGTTGTACTGCGTGGTGCCGAATTGAGTGTGTCTGCAAGTGCGAATGTACAAGCAAGGCAAGAACAACTGATGTTTGTATGTATTAAATATAGTAGAAGGTGATCAGTAAGAACATAAAGGTAAGCTACGTACAGAATAAGGGAAATCAAAGGAGAACTGAAGTCAGGAATAAAGAACTAAACCATAGAATAGAAGAACTAGATGTATAGGAAGGAACTGGATGTTGAGAACGAAGAGCTGTACAGGATCACCGCCTCTTATACCACTGACTGGCCAAATATCCATTTCTAATCACACTTCCTTCCAGCTCACAGCCATCGATACCTTATTAGACTGTAGGGTCTCGAGGCTTCCTTGGATGTCGGTCGTTGCCCTGCCATGGCGAACAGCTACAAGCGGGGTCACGTGAAAAAAAAAAAAAAAAAAAAAAAAAAAGATGTCGGTCGTTACCCTCATTCCCAGTATTCGCTTACTGTACAACCCTCGTGACCTGCGACTTCCTTGAGCCCAGCGCCAGCATGGTTATAGCAGTTAGGCGCCGCCGCCTACCACACCGCCCTGAGGGTTATGGCGAGATATTACGCCAAAGTAAGCCCCCGTGCTAGAACTTTCTATCCACCTCATGAGTTCTACCAGTGGGTCCCCTTCTCCTTCGCTTGTCTCTGGTGGCCGGTGTATTGCTTCCAGCCCGCCTGGTCACCTCCTGCTCCAAACCCTGCACCTCTCACATAAGTGTGAAGCCGTCTCCTCCCCGCCCCCGCACCACCTGCATTCTGGCCTATCTGCCTTGCCAACCTTGTGACTCCATGCCCGCAGGCCTTTGCCCCCAGCAGGCCAAGCAAGGTGCGTACTCCGTGGCCCAATCTCTGTAAAGGCCTGTAGCTTAGTCCCAATCTATTTCTCTTTTCCGCCAGCTGTGCCTTGGCCGACTGGCGCATGCCCGCCTCTGTGACCATCTCATTCTGGTACAGTACTGTAAAAAGGTGCCAATCCTTGCCGCTCTGTCTGCCTCCTCGTTTCCCCCTATTCCCTTATGCCCTTTGACCCACATCACTGCGATTCCTCGCTCGATTTGGTTTTGCTGTTTGATACGTTGGTATTGAATGAACCACCAAATCTCTCTTAGGCATCTCACTTTGGCTAGTGACAAACAGGTCCTTCCATGTGTATAGTATTCGCTTCGCACACATCACCTCGTCACGTTTCAGGTGTGATCTAATCCTCCACACTGTTCAAACTACTCATCAATCGTCCTCTGGTAGGATCGGCCCACCTTCCTTCGAAGCTCTTGAGATCTTCTCTTCACAGGAAGGCCCTTCTCTTTCCATCCAAATGCATTCTCCTCCTCATTCATAGCTGCAGCTACTTCAACAACCAACCTTCCCCATCCTGGACCATTGCGAACTCTGCTCACTCCTAGTCTGGTTGTACTACCCCTCGTAGAGGCTCACTCCCCTGAAGAATTCTCTTACCTACCTTAGCTGTTTGTACAATGGTACAAACCATTCTTCTTTTCTTCCCGGGACCCAATTGCACCTCTTCTCAGACAACTCTTCTCTTCTATGGTGTATCCGCTCCTTCTCACATAGTACCTGCGGCATCTCTATTGTCTTCATCGATCTCTTCAATTCGACCCCTCTGTTAGGGCTGCTGTCAGGGCCTACCCGGGAAGGGGATATCCACCCATTGACCTGTAAAGCTGCTAGTGACAATTCGGCCTTATCAACCGATAGCTACAGCCTGGTAATGAAACATGAGTCGGGTACGGATGTGTATTGCAAGGATCTGACGGCATGGTCATAGCATAGTGCCAGCCACCGGACGGACCTCTAGGAGCGAAGCCACCGAATGGACATCCAGGAGCAGAGCCACTGAACGGACCTCCAGGAGCAGAGCCACCGGATGGACCTCTAGATGAGGCGAGGCAGTGGCTGAGGGATATCCATAGATAGAATGTCATGATATCATAGCAAGTTAGATAATAGATGGAAGGCACGCAGGATTGACTATAAGAAGGGCCAGCAAGAGCTGCCCTCTCAAAGGTCAAGCACCAAGCGTTGTCCTAAGTTACACCCTCATATTTACTACATCATCGTAGAAACCGTTACAGCTGCATAGCGCATATGGCGCATAGCAGTGACAGGGCTGCATGGGCATGGCTGCATGAAACGATGGACAAGGGCTGCACGGCGCATAGCGGTGACAGAAGCTTCTGGTGTACAAGTCACAGTATTTAAGGCCGTTTGGACTCGAGACGAGGGATGATTATGACAGAATAGACTTTGAACTCTCCTATTAGGTCTGCCATCGAGCTCTATTCGCCTCTTCCTCCTCCAATCTCATTCCTCTCGATCGATCTTCCCATTCCATCTCCATTGTCTCTCTTCCTACATACCTCTTCCTGAACTCTTGCTGCCTCCAACACCGACCCCCTTGCCTCAGATTTCCGTTCTCCTTTCTTGCAGTGACATTTACACTCTCCAACATGCCCCAGATTAAAACAGTTCCCTCCCAAGCAGCAAATTCTTCTTTGAAGCCCAGAATCAAAAGGAACACCGAAGAGAACATTACAGAAGAGATAAGAATGAACGAGAAAGACAAGAAAGAACTTTCACCCAAAAGTTTCCCAGCTCCTTCGTTACCCTTTTGGGAAACAGACAACCTTCCATGATCATTTCGCTCAATCCGGCAATGCAAGTCACCATAACTCATGCATCTTCAGCTTAACTTCCATTTCCCGTGACTCACTTCCTCTTATCCAGCCCAAAAGCACGTCCCTTGAGTATACTTCCTCCTCAGCGCCAGTCTCTGCCTTATATCTCTGGCCATATCCACCAGTATTATAAGCCCGTACCGGATTACGACCGTAATCCTCACTAACATTCAGTTCTGTGACTCCACAAGAAACCAGTACCGGTCAGTGGCTGCGACTCGTTGCCTCTTCATTACATAGACAAACTGATATTTGCTCATTTTCTCTGTTCACTTATTCTTGTAGCACACCATGCTTTGTAGCATTATGCACTCTATAACTCTAATACGTTTTGAATAACGATGAACATCTCGCGGCAACCCCAAGTGTTTTAGAATTGCCTATGCTTAAATCCAGGCCCATACGTACGTACCCAACGGTCATCCATAACATCTCTCGTGAGTGGTTTTGTTAGACCATCAGCAATAATATGATTGTAGGGATGCTCTCGACTCGTAGAAAGTTGTTACTGACACATTCGGTTGTGGATCGATGTCGAGATTCAATATGTTTCGTGCGTTGATAAAATTCTAGGTTTTTTGCAAGTGCTTTGGCGCTCAATTTGTCTCCGTAAATGTGACTGGTCGTTGTACGGTATTGTGAATGCTTTCCAATATGTTTTTTTATATCATTACTCGTATACCGCCCCGGGGACTACGACGAGATATGGTTTCCGATAGTCCAGTTGGATTTCCTCCTGCTTCCGTCCCCGCAGCATACTCCGATCTGTGAATAATCCGCAAGACTTTAAATGTCCATGATATTGGAGAACCTCAGAGTAGGAAAAGATAGCCAATTGTAGAATGCTTGCTATGTCCTCTCCTTCCGCACTAATCACAAGTCTTAATTTCCCTGCCATAGGCTGGTAGCCTGTATGCGGGGTTATGTTAGTCTCGTTACGTGACTCAAAAGGAAAAAAAAAAAAAAAAAAAAAAAAAAAAAAAAAAAGTCTTATTTCTCAATTTTCTCTCCGTCTTTCATCCTCCGTACCTCGACGCCCGTTCGGATCCTTTCTTCGTAATGTAGAACGCTCCCTTCTTTCTGAAGATCTTTCTCGCCTCCTACCACGGTCACCGTCCGCATTTCTTTCCTGGTATACCTATGTTCTTCAACAGAACCAGAGAGAGAGCAAAGGTGTAGTATTGTTGAATAAAAAGTCGGACGTACTAGTGGAGTGAGATCGAGATGTTCCATGTATTTGTTTATAGGTACAAACACGTGGCATGCAGGCCTCCGGACCTATGGCCTAGAAAAACCATTCGAAAGTGAACGAAATCCCAGCGGACGAGACACTATTGACAGGGAATTTTCATCGAAGTGGTACGTTGCGAACCGGGATGTGCCGAACCCTGTCCACTCGATCAGAACTCCAAGTCTGCACCAACCAGACTAGTCTGCGACCCGGCTCTCATTGAACAAGAGGTGAAATTCCTCGTCTGTTGGGTCGCGGAGGGGCTTTTTCGCCCTGCCCTCTTCTGTGAAGGGGCATTCCGTGCGGTAGGGTCAGCAGTCACCACCGGCAGCGCCACAAAGGCACCCAGCTGTCGTGACCCTCATTTTGAGGACGAAGCGCGGGAAACGGGCGTGCCTGAGCCGGAGCTGGGACATCACGGCAGCCACTTATACCGCCGTTGCTCGGAGAATGAATTGATATGAATATTAATCAAAGGGCAATACTGAGTATATTTACACAAGTTGCGTGCCCTGTTCTCGTTCCAATGCTAGGGCACGCCTGGATCCTTAAGGAAGCCAAGCGTTCCCGGGGCATGGAGGGAGGGCGGCTTAGCCAGACTCGGTAGGATTGAGTGTCTGGGCACGAGACTACTGCAAACCACCTCCCTGAGAATATCACCACATTTGGTTACGAGATTATAGCACATCAGAATCTGGGCACGAGAACACACCACACCCACACAGAACTCCGTTCGTTTATCCTTCTGAAATAAGGGCAAGTAAAAAAATAGAACTGATCTCTACCTTTCACTATTTGTATGTATCCTTTAGCCTCCATTTGTTACCTCTTTTCCTTTCTTACCATCTAATATGCATGATTTCATTCTTCGCAAGTTAATCTTTGAATATTCACTTTGGTCATAATGATAGCTAGAGAGTTATGATCAATCAAATGCACTTTGTTGTAATCCTTCTCTTGACCTCAACGGCCAGTCCCGGTAAGCCCAGATAACAAGATAATAAGCAAAAGGAACATAGACGGGAGACTCTCCGATAGCGTGGGGGCCGTGGGGAGTTGGCTCAAGAGGGTTCGCAGGCAGAAGAAACTTACCGCAGGCTGTCTGAGGAAGCCGAGGAAACAGCAGCACATTGGGTGGAATGGCCCAGGGGATGGCTGGGCCCAAAAACTTTGTGAGGAGTTGAGGAGGTGGCCGGTGCCGAAGGAGGGAGAGGTAGACAGACTCAAGGAGTTTGTCTAGGCAGTGGTAGAGGCGTAAGGATGAGGGAGGGGGACGAGGTTTCTATTGTATATAGTATTCTTTCACGCTAGTCCCGGCACCCGCCCACAAGCGCTGCATACGGGTAATGGAACCGAGAGAGAAACAAAAAAAAAGTGCAGTGGGCCTCTTGCCATTAGTTGAACTTCAAGAGTTGGTCAAGAGGATGGCATCTCGGAATCTCGAGAAACCATCCAAGTGAATAGAGAGGACATTCCACCGGGTTATGAGCCCTAACATTCCGTTGCACCATTACGAACCTACTGTACATTTAAGTCAAAACCCTCAAGCCCTCCACTCTACCGAACCTCCCCAATCCGCATAGCTCATACACCATAGGACATTCAACAAATCCGCAATATTGCCGAGAAAGTACAACAACAGCTACAGAATCAACACAATCGCAAAATTTACGGATGCCATCCACAAGGAAATCTACAAGTTCCAGGAGGCAACATGTTCATTACAAGAGAACCTAAAAAAAAAAAAAAAAAAAAAAAAAAAAAAAAAAAAAGAAGTCCCTGCTTGGCTAAGGTCAGGCCAATTTGCCCTTACGGAGATATAACGCTGAGTCGCGATTAAGGGGACTAAGACATCATAGAGAATTGTGAAACAGCAGAAGTCTGGTATATCGTGGAGGTAAGGCACATATATATATATATATATAATCGAACCTCTCATATTGGATCCCCGTTTACTGCATATTAGCCGCTATTGAATAGGGGTCTTCTCCCGAGCTCGGGACAATGGAGAGTATTGGATATTTGGGAATATTGGATGGATAGCCTGTCCGGCAGCCCAGAAAGGGGCATCACTACCTATTTTTCCCTGTCAAATTGGATATCGCATAAACTAATGCTTAGTAATGACACTACCGGGTAAAATATATGAAGTTAACAAAGTGTATAGCCCATCACCTCAAGCTATATTGTGAAGAATTTCTGTCTTGAACTCAAGCACCCTCGCACAAATACTCTAGTATCCGCAGCCATGGCCTCAAACTCGAGCTCCTCCTCACACCGCAGGTATCAAGACCCTACGGGTGTTGGGATCTCCACCGCTGGATAGGAGTGTCTTCAGGAGCAGCGTACGATAGCTATAACGCGCTTAGGTTTAGAAAGTCTAGACAGCACAAGGAGGAAGTTGTGGAAGTTGCGAGATTGTTCAAACTATAGGATTCGATGTTCGTACATATACAGGATGTAAAGATGTATGGCGAGATGTAAGGTACAATTAATAAGAAAGATAGGCTCGAATAACAAATAGATAAATCGAGCAGGAACAGTTGTGGTGCAGGTGTGTTAAAGGAACCCCACTAATTATGCTACCTAATTTGGTGTATATACCCAAATGGGAGGAACCCTAATACGTAACCCCCCTCCGTCCCAACTACCCCCCTCCCGGATTCGCAAAAAAAAAAAAAATAAGGTTGCGGAAAAGTAAAATTTTGTTATATTTATCTCCGATGCTAGCAGCTGCAGTTTTCGGCCCTGCCATTTGAAAACTCACCGGAAAGCTTGTGTGGTGACCTTTCAGAGGTGTCAATATCCCCGGTAGAATTCAAACCTTACTAACTAGTAAGAGATCTTTTAACCTACTTTATAACATTATCACCTAGTCACATGTATGGAGTATTGGGGTATCTAGATGCTCGCTCCCGAAACTCCCGTATCTTGTTGGGTTGCCCCATTGCATCAAAAAAGATGACCATGTTTCCGATAATCAGAAGGGTTTCTGGGTAGCCTGCACCTAATACCTTTTCTGTTCCATCCAATGCTCGCTCATACCACTCTTGTGCTTTATTATAACGTCTTTGGAGCTTGAATATTATTGCCATGCCATGGACTGTAGAAAGGGTACTGGGTGGTCTGCTCCCAATGGTTTTTCTCTCCCAGCCAATGCTCGCCTATAAAACTCTAGTGCTTTGTTATATTGTCCTTGCTGTCCAAATATTATATTGTCCTTGCTGCTGAGATATTAATGCCATGTCATGAACCACAGCAAAAGTATTTGGATGGTCCGCACCCAATGCCTTTTCTCGTCCAGCTAATACTCGCTCATATAACTCCAGTGCTTTGTTATATTGTCCTTGCTTGCCAAGTACCACTGCCATGTTGTGTACCACACCAAGGGTATCTGGATGATCTGTGCCCAGTAACTTCTCATGTCCAGCCAATACAACCTGATACATTTCTTCAGCCTTCCTAAAATAACCACGGTACTTATAACGTAAACACAGACTGTATGCGACTGTCAGTATCTGCTCATTGCCAATTTCTAAAGACTTCAGGTGCCTTTCTACTGCAAAGATATGTGGTAGGATTCGTCGCTCAAAAACCCATCTTCCACCTTACACTTGCTACTCGTAGAAATTGCGGATGCAACTACAAGAAGTGCCTCGCTCGCTTTATTGCTATATCTTTCAGGTTCCATCTCCAGTTTGCATTGAGCCCACATATGAACTAGTGGGTGGATGTTAAAACCTATCACCTCTCTCCTTCCGCTTTGCCATTGAGTATGAGAACAGTATCTGGAATGAGTCACCCAAGCTTGTATCTGTAGTAAGGCATTGTGAGTAAGACCACTTTGTATGGACATTATTACCCACACTGCTTTTAAAGTAGTTATACATACCATCCTTTGGCAATTTCATCCATCGCTGCAGCAATACCTTGGAAAATGTCATTGTTATCCAGAAATCCACATAATAACAACAGCTCTGCAGTATTAGGATTTTGATTCTGGATGGCATTAAAAGACAGATCCCATGCAGGAAAGGCAGATCTATTATGCTTTCAAACTTTCCATTTCTTGCTCAGCAGATGAGTAATATTGGCATTATATTTACTAAGATAACTACTAAACAAATATTGGTGAACATGGATATATGCTCCAGCCTGCTCTATGGCAAGTGGCAGGTACCCGAGTTTGCATACAATTGTTGCAGCAGCTTCTTTCTCATGCTGGCTATTCTATATACCTTGCATTAGCAGTGCAACACTATAAGCTATACCAGAGAGCATTGAGGTTGAGCTTTACTTACCATCTGGAGGAAGTGTCTCAAAATTTAGCATTGCACTTTTAATCAGTAACTCCTCTGCTGCACTATCATCCATCTGCTGCACCTCTACCCCCTTCCATCCCTGTGTACTTTTAGGTCTTCGGCTAGTAATTATCATAGTCCCGTGGGTGTGGATGGAATATAGTCATTGATGTCAAAAGATTCCAGATTGTCAAGATTCAAATACAAGTAGCCATTTGATGTTGTCCTATGTCGTTAACCACTCCTTCACAGCATCGACAACATGTTGTTCTTCAGTTGGCTGTTTTACAGTGAACTTTCTTGTCTGGTCAAGTTTTCCAGCCATGCCTAGGAGTCGGCCAATGTGTGCATAGTCTGGCTCATGTGAGAGTTTGGCATGGTGTTTGATAAGTCGCTGCATATAGTGTGTAAAACTAATTTTCGTAGTCTGCTCACCAGCTGCATTAACCCAGAACACTGATGAGTAGTCTCCAGTATGGCGGTAAACATACTCCATAGCTAGATGTGTCTTTCCTATACCCCCCATGCCATAAAGTACTACCTGGATGATATCCATTGTTCCTGCACCCTTCTCTATCTCCTGCTTTAGCTGCTCCAGCAGGTCCTCTCTCCCCACGAAGTCAGCATTCCGTCGGATATCTGGAAGGCTGAAGGGAATGTCAAAGGATAAATGTAGTGATGCAGTCTGAGGCATCCTAGGAATAGTAGCATTAGGTGGCAATACATCGAAGAGGCCGTCAATGTATTTTTTAAGCTGGCCTACTAGCTCATTGCACTTTGCTTTGTCCGTATTTGCTCAACGCAACTTGCGATATGTAGGTACAGAATGCTGTACATTTTGAGCAACTCTATTAAGGTGAGCAATTTCTTCTTTAAGCCCGGGAAGTTGTTTACTGGCCAGGTTATTTGGATTTTCTAAAGGGCTAAGTCACCAGGAGTGAGAATAGGAATTGAAGGCTGAAGACCATGACCCATAGGTCGACTAGAATTCGAAGATCCTGGACGTGGAGATTTGGACCGAAACTTGGATAACAGACGCCCAACTGGGAGGAGGCTGTCATGTCTTCCACACATGTCATCCTTCTCTTCTGCACTTTGATATCGAGCTTGCAATTCAGCAACTTTTGTAAACACAGCAGCTATCCTCGCTAGACCAGCTACTTCATATCTATACTACTCATCACTAGGACCAGGATGTTGATTTCGCTGGTTGAAACTGCCACCCAGCCCCCAGGCTTGCCCCTACTACTTGAGTCGAAACCCTTCTGTCCGGACATTGTGCAATACAGAGTCATGTGCATAGCCCATTTCCCTCATTTCTCCATTTCCTCACTTCTGAAAATATATTGGGCCTCTTGACTGATTTTGGCCAGTTGTCCAGCCAGTCTGACCATTCCAATCGCAAGGCCTGCTGCTTCCATTCAATGAATCCAACAGGCCAGGCCAGGCCAGGCCAACCGGAGGCCTGGACCGGGACCTCTCGGGGCAGGCCAGACTGGCCTGCCCGGATGCAGGGGTATCGACAGGGGACTGCCAGTAGACTAGCCTGCTCGGTTGCAGAGGTATCTACTAGCCGAAAAAAAAAGTATCCAGACAGGGGATAAATGCATATCATGCGCTATAGTAGTTGGCATAAACTAGCATATTTTCGTATGCTTGGCTGTGGATGTTTTATGAGGCCAGTCCAAATTTCGTGGAAGTGTCCAATTTTATTATGTAAGAAGTATCCGGACAGCTGACATAATGAATTTGGGACTTGTAACACCAACAGTCCTATACCTATGTATCAGGACAAGGAAAATAGATATAAGTCCTCTATTAGGAATATAAAAATGGCACTGCAGGCAACCATGATAAGTACAGGTTCAGGCATTATAATGATCAGAAATTACTATTCTGATAGATCCTAAGATTTCGAGACTGCTCTTCAGGGCTTTTCTAGAAGCTTTTCCAAGGCCATTCCAAGAGCTGTTCCAGAGGCTGTTCAAACTCAAACAGCCTTCGAAACAGCCTCCGAAACAGCCTCCGGAACAACCTCCGAAACGGCCTCCGAAACGGCCTCCGAAACGGCCTCCGAAGTAGCCTCCGGAACAACCTCCGGAACGACCTCCGGAACAGCCTTAGAACAGCCTCCGCAAAAGCTTCCGGAAAAGCCTCTGGAACAGGCTACAGAAGAGCACTGCAATAGCAGTGAAAACAAGCAGTAGTGACCTACCTCCAGTGGCAGTACTCTCATCTGCACTTTATCACAACTTCAAGATTTGTAGCTGATGCATGTAAAGCTCTCAAAACTGCATTCTCAATGATGTCAGTGCATGTTGATTTCAGTATCTTTATTATTGTAGATATTGTTTTATTGATAAAAGCTTGCTTGGACTATTGGTATACGAATACCTCAATGTAGGCCACAATGGCTGCTCTTTTCTGGGGGGTTATTTCAGCACCTATGAGAATATTGTTATGTTACTAAGAATGATACTTGAGTTTTTACCTGGACCTTTTTTGCCTACCGTCCTTGTATATACTACCTTGTTCTTGTGTTATGTGTTTATTCTGCAGCTGTATGATAGGCGCAAATTCGTTATGTCAGCTGTCCGGAATCTGACATAATAAAATTCGACAATCTACGAAATTGGACTAGTCTCATTGGTTATCCACTACGAACATATGTTAGTTTACACCAAATGCTGCATAGCGCATAACATGCAATTATCCCCTGTCTGGATATTATTTTTTCGGCTAGTACAGGGGACGGCACAGGTCTTCAGATCGCATACTACACTCAAGGTGTATGTATGTAGTCTATAAAACCAATAGGAATGTCTACATACCTCGCCTCTCACGCATATGCATAAGCCTGGCATGCGATCTGAAGACCTGTGCCGTCCCCTGTACTAGACAGAAAAATAAGTATTTGGACAGGGGATAATGCATATTATGCGCTATGCGGTATTTGGCAGAAACTAGCATATTTTCGTATGCTTGGCAGTAAAGAATAGGTGTAAAAGTCCAAATTCATTATGTCAGCTGTCCAAATTTCATCACGTCAGCTGTCCAAATACTTTCTTACATAATGAATTTGGACACCCTATCACGAAATTTGGACTGTCTTATGGCTATCACCAGCCAAGCATACGAAAAAATGCTAGTTTCTGCCGAATACTGCATGGGGCATAAATATGCATTTATCCATACTTATTTTTCTGTCTAGTAGATACCTCTGCAACTGGGCAGGCTAGTCTACAGTCTCCTGTCGATACCCCTGCATCCGGGCAGGCCAGGCCGTGAGGGCCGCCTGGACCGGCCTGAAACAATCAGGCCACTCAGGCCGGTCCAGGCCGGTCCAGGTCACTGCAGACCACTTTGGAACTGCTGCTTATCACCTGCCTACAGTAATTAGGATTTGCTTATCTCCGGTAGTCATTTTGTGCCGGGTGGCGCTAAGACGGCCCCTACAGGGAAATGCAACCAGACATGTATTCCGGCAGAGGACACAGACCTCTTTTGAATCGAGGTTTGCGAGTGCAATCCATGTAGTGCATCGACCCAAAAGATAATGTAGAGTCCAGATTGCTATTACCTAATTTTATTGCTACATATCAAAATTTCCCCTAACACCAAAAATATTATTTAAACCCGTTCAGAACAACGTTCAGAGCATCATCCCCTAAACCAAACCTTCTCATCATGGCCCACGCGAAAAAACAATCACTCTCACCCACTCACGGGCCTTCAAAATACGACTTGAAATATTTTGATAATACTAACTATGAATCCTGGAATCATGGGAATTTCTCAAAGCATTGGAAAACACGTCCAGGAAGAAGTACAAGGAAAAGCACTACAAGAGTCTCCAAGAAATTATGCAACGAAGCATGGTACAAGTGCTTGCAACATGTTCGCACTACCGCGAGTGACGCACAGAAGGCCACCATTGATACCCTCTTGAACTGTGCTGCTAAGGTAAGCGACATCATCAATACGGTTGCATCGTTTGGTCGATTCCTCCATCATTCCTTGGCACTGTCTGCGGTGCCCTGGTTTGCCTGCATAGACTCCCACTGTAGCTTTTTCTGCACTTTGGGGAAACAGTCTTTGTAGGGTTGATGCCGTCCCTGTGCTAATATTGCCTTGGGCACGCTTACTAGGATACACCTGCTCTAACCATTAATAATGTATCGATTACTGGGCCCATCACGGGCTCAATTCTGCAATTCACTACCGTTCACAATTCGCTACATGGTTCTCCAACAAGCCCTCGGCACCATTCTCCAATACGCATTCCACGTGGTTCCCCAGTAAGCACTCGAGTACTCAGTCCTACTCCTTCTGATTGTTACAAGGAGGCCTATGGCTCAGCAAGAGGTATGATTTTATCCACAGCTCCTCTTGTCCATGCTAATTAATATAGAATATGATGCTTCTCGCCTTGAAGAAATGGCAGCTGCCAACTTCCAGTACTCACTGCAAATTCAAATGTTGGAAACGGAAGTAGAAGCGCTCCGGCAGCAGCAGGAGCGGGATGCGCAGACATTGTGCATATTAAAGAAGCAAAGCGTGCAGGACCGGGAGCGATTGTGCAGGCTGGAGAAAACTCTTCTCTCTGTTGGGGACATCTGTACACGATTGCACCTCGACCAAGAAAATGGGGCAATTGTCCCTTGAAAAGGCTTTTTTCCTTTGTCGTTCTATAATAATTGATCCATTATCTTTAATATTTCTAAATTCTATAACAATATTTTCTTAATCTTTGGCAGAGAGAAGAGTTTTCTCCAGCCTGCACAATCGCTCCCGGTCCTGCACGCTTTGCTTCTTTAATATGCACAATGTCTGCGCATCCCGCTCCTGCTGCTGCCGGAGCGCTTCTACTTCCGTTTCCAACATTTGAATTTGCAGTGAGTACTGGAAGTTGGCAGCTGCCATTTCTTCAAGGCGAGAAGCATCATATTCTATATTAATTAGCATGGACAAGAGGAGCTGTGGATAAAATCATACCTCTTGCTGAGCCATAGGCCTCCTTGTAACAATCAGAAGGAGTAGGACTGAGTACTCGAGTGCTTACTGGGGAACCACGTGGAATGCGTATTGGAGAATGGTGCGCTCGGAGGGTGCCAACCTCGGAGAGTGCCCTAGGGGCTTGGCATGAGACTAGATTTGTGGTAACGATTGAAAAGGTTTTTTTTTTTTTTTTTTTTTTTTTTTTTTTGTTTTGTTTTTGGTTAACACTTCAAATGTTTCTCGACTTTGTATCATACAATGGGCCTCGTTTCAACATTTAAAGAAAGCCAATGTTAAGAGAATCCCAACAGTCTATTCTTAATTTTACACTGAAAAATCCGCCAATGTCAAAGGGACGAATCTCAAAACACAAGGTTATCGTTTTCTGTGGTAAGAGCTGCCGAGGATAACCTGAATTGTTCCAAGTGTAATCTATGACAAGTTAATTTATCAACGTATGACATCTTGGAAAGAAACTCACTTTGAGTCGGCTCTGTGACTATCAATCTTTGAACCAAACCGTATTGCGAGCTTTCTGCCAACCAGGCCGGTCCAGGCCAACCAGGCCGGTCCAGGCCAACCAGGCCGGTCCAGGCCAACCAGGCCAATTACGTAAATTCAAGCGATTTTGGAATTTAACCTAGGTGAATTAGATTTTAATAGTCCTGGATATTTCCACTATCAGTAATTGACAGTTGCGCATCAGGTATCATTATCGAAGAATTGAGTCCCGTCTGTTGTATTATCTGGAAGGTCCATCATTTCTAAAATATTTCTGAGTATATAAACTTGAATACAAAGTGTGATACATACTTAACAAAAGTCGTAGACCGCTGCTGTTTAAAATTCTAGACATATGGGAGATTCTACTCATTTAAATACTCAAACAATCTGGTAAATGCTGGCCTCAATTCACCTGGATAGCTGTGCTGTGGAGTGATTCGTTTAATTGGCCTGAACCGGCCTGAATGGCCTGAACCGGCCTGATTGGCCTGGACTGGCCTGGTTGGCCTGATTCATGTGGATCAGGCCGGTCCAGGCCGGTCCAGGCTGGTGCAGGCGGTTTCAGTCCAATGCAGATCACGGCCTGTCAGATTCATTGGCTTCCATGTCTGTGACGATAAACAGATTGAAGGATGTCAGTCTCGCAAGATAGATGGAAGGAAAATGGATTGAGTAATATTACCTAAGATGTGTATCGAGACTTGGACAACACTATTTCAATCTGAACATGAGCTCTTGCCCTCCAAACTGAGAAGTATTTGAAAACATAATGTGGGTGTTGAATTCACTGTATAAATTCCTTTGAGAGGAGGGAAAGAGGATATTTTCGATACTGCGACAAGCTCCTGGATAACTTTAACTGTGGAAATAAGCTTGACGTTCGTGCTTGGAGTGACCAGATTTATATTTCGACTGCGGCTGAGCAGTATGAGGTCAAGCTTAGCTACATACTACATACCTAACTGCATATGCTAGTTATTGCATGTTGTCTGCGATCGCTGATGGCGATCTGACTTGGTGGCTCGAGACGACTGACTGGTCACTGTAAGATGTGAGTTAAGCAACTGCGCACGTACGGGTTGACCAGCAGGGGCAGAGGCATTTAAGAGTGCACTACACACCATTACCATTGCATGTTGAATTGCATAGCACAGGGTATGACTGCGAGCGACCAGTTACGCACCGGCCAGGCCATCGTTTTTTTTGTAAAGATTAAAAACTGTTACAGGCCGACAGAGGATGAGATGAATGATCAAGAATAGTACAGGAGACATCACACTTAACTTTCTGCATTAAACTCCTGCGCCTCCGGACTTACCTCATCTCTGTTTTGTAATCCAGCTACAGCCAAGCTATAAGGCCCACGTGACCACATTCGCCCTCTCCATTAAAGTGGTGGTCCCTGGCCATCAAGGAGCTTTTTCATTCTGTTTTTAAGGATTATCCCCTGTTTAGGTTTTGGAGCATAAATTAACAATATGATCTCAGAGAGGCGTTTATATTATTATAAGGCTGACGAGACGAGGGTGGTCAGTCTACATAGCATATTGGGCTGAAATTTGCGGAAGAAGAGAAGCGAAGTTGGAGAAGAAAGGAGGAATAGACAATGAATTACAGGCTGTGGTAGGCTTTGCGTACACAGCCTCTGTATTGTTGTCGGAGCGGTGTTCTGGAATGCTGTGGACTATGGCACAGGAATACGAGAGGTAGATATCAGGGTGTGAAGTAACTCGTAGCTCTCGTTCCCCGAGGTCGAGGCTAAGCTTGTAGAACCAATCAGAGATATTTTAAAAAGGGACGACGGAAGCTTGAGATTTTCATGGTTTTCGCTACAGCGTACAGTAGTTCTTCACGCAATGTGTTGTGAACCGAACCAGAATTAAATCCAATTGCGAGTCCAATCTTCATGCGCCATCTACATAATAGCTCTCTTGAAACCAATTCCCGTTCTTACCTCTTATGTTGTGCCCTCAATCCAGCTCAGATGCACAGTTACTGATCTCTGCGCCATCCAAATCATCCTCCAGGTGCAACTCTCCTGGATCGCTCCCTCCTACTTTGATCCACGGCTTAGATCAGGTGGGCGATTTATGACCTTTATACATTATGTTGGTGCGTTCGGAGGTACCCCCACGTCGCTGGCACCTTTCTATGTCATCCCGAGATGTAAACGGTTGAGCCCTCTGCCCCCATGCATTGAGGGCCACCAGGAAGTCGTGACACAATATGCATTACTTTTTCGATATTCCAATCGCAATATGAGACTTCAAAGGGGGTGAAGGCCTTCGATGAAGTTGTTGAATCACGCCACACATATGGAGTCCGAACAATTTTTTTTTTTTCTTTTTTTTTTTTTATCTCACATAACCCCGCTTGCAGCTGTTCGCCGTGGCAGGGTCCCTGGACCGAAGTCCTTATGGCCCGGAGACAGGCACCTAAAAACAAACAACAACTCA
Source organism: Kalaharituber pfeilii (assembly GCA_015179045.1). Lineage (NCBI taxonomy): Eukaryota > Fungi > Ascomycota > Pezizomycetes > Pezizales > Pezizaceae > Kalaharituber > Kalaharituber pfeilii. The sequence goes on along the minus strand of WHUZ01000031.1, from coordinate 356,554 downwards.
CTATATACACCGACATTCAAAAGGGAATAGAGGAAATAAAACCCATGAGACAACCCGCTCTTCCAAAATGAAAGATTATGCCGTCAAGTCCATTTCCTCCACCTCTCTCCCCTTCCCCTTTCTGTCCACCTTCGAATTTCTGTCCCAGTCGTACAGACACGAATCGTAGCACTTGCCTGACAACCTTACCTTCGCTAGTGTTTGGCTATCCGATTCCACCTCCCCCTCCAGTAGATGACAACCGAGCTAGCCTTCTTTCCATCCCTCCTCTCTTTCTTCACCAGCCATCTTGCCGCAACAATCTTCCCCATCCAGGGGTTCGCAGTCTCCATCCACTCTCTTACTTTCCCGAGTTTCTTTGTCACCACAATTCCATGCACTACAATTGCACGACCGGATTGCGGGAGTGTTCTTTCCTTTGGGATTGGCTTCAGAGATGGTGTTGGAGATAGTTTCTTGGACGTTTCCTGCTTGGGGGGGACTGGTACTCTGTCCCCTTTTCGCTTTCTTGGATCGGGAGGCGGTGGACTTTGTTCGGCTTTCCGGTGGCGGCACTGGAGGTGGGTCCGATTTGTTCCCTTTCGGGAGTGTGCTTAGCGGAATGTTTTGGGAGATGACTGCTGCATAAGATAGCTTCGGTGGTATCTCCGGATCGGTCTGTGTTTCCCCTTCCTTCACTAAATTCGCCATGATGTAATTCCTGTGAAATTTCGTGCAATCAAAACCTCGCACCCTCACCGCGAGACGATATGGAGTCCGATAGTGCACTACAATGTATCGACTCTTTTATATATGTCATGTTGCCGTCTTCAGGACTTTTGTCTTTAGTATTTGTACGCCTTTAAATGTTCCTCTCAACTCGTCCAGCCACACCGTGACGTTGTCAAGGTACTCCTTAGTGGAGTAATCATTGATAGTGCGAACAATGACACGCAGCATGCGGATGTGCTTTACCACGTTCTCCGAGACGGGCGATGCTGTCGCTGCCAGGCTACGGGGATTGGGTTCCTGCACCGGGTTGACAGCTGCAAGTGCATGGGGGTTCACAAGAAAAGCAGCAGCATCAGCGAGGGCTGTCAGGTCATCACCTTGTAGATCATTATCAAGGTTCACCTTTAGGATATTGAGCTTTTGTGTATAAGTATCCCTACGTCGAACCCACTTTCCCTATAAACCCAGGGCAGGAGAAATGGTCAGATATTGCGTTAGCCAGCAAAGACTTTAGTTTCTGTGTAGCTACCTTTGGGTTAAAAAGTCTGAACATTGCTGGGGCGCTTTTTGCACCATCAGGGAAAGGTGTCGTGGAAGTCCCCAAAAGGAAATTGCTCTTTGCCGTCCTAAGAAAAGTGTATATGCCCGAGGACGAATCCTGTGCCAAATGGCAATCATCCAATAAAATTGCGCCCCATGAAACTTTGCTTAGTTCTGTCTGCCTAAGGCTACTATAAGCCTGCAAAACGATTGTTTTGCCTCCTAACATTGTGATATCGCTTCCGTCACTGATGGTGATGTCAGATTCCTTTCGGACTAAATCACGTATTATAGCATACGTGCGGAATATGTAGATGGGAGTCCTGTGCTCACAAATGTTAGCTCTCATGGGTAAGCAAGCAGCGTACAGTCGTCTATACATGATCATCAGAACTGGACGATTTTTCCACGCAATATTAGAATCAGGATGATATATCGCCGTTAATAATGCTTTCAATGCAACGTATGTCTGTAAGGTATTACCGTCAAATCCGTCCCATTACAGCTAGAGTGAAGCCTACCTTTCCAGAACCTAACGGACTCGCGAGCAGGACCCCAGCTTTATTTTCCATCATAGAACGATAAATGAATGCCGTAGGATTGTGCCAAGTGCTCGGCAAGAACTGTGCGATCGCCACTGGGCCTCATCGATAACATCTACTGGCTCAGGGATCGGAATCTTCCTTCGGCCTTTTTTTTCTTTTTTTTTTTAATTTCACGTAACCCCGCTTTCAGCTGTTCGCCATGGCAGGGTCCCTGGACCGAAGTCCTTATGGCCCGAAGACAGGCACCTGTGCAACTACTGTACCTACAAAATCATCCCCTATAAAAACACAAAAAAGAAGACCCATGACTTTCAGTGATGCAGAGGAAACACAAAGCGAAAGCCCAATCCTCCAAGAGAATAATCAAGCACGAATACCTAAATATTCCCCAGAAAAATCAAGCAGTCATGACCATCTCCTCCATCCCTCCCCTTCCCCTTTCTGTCCACCTTTGTAATTCTGTCCCAGTCATACAGGCACGAGTGATGCCACTTGCCTGATAACCTTACTTTCGCTGGTGTTTAACTATCTGATTCTACCTCCCCCACTAGGAGGTAGATAATAATTGAGCTTGCGTGGTACTTGAATTCCGCGAAGTAATTCTAAGCTTGTGCGATCCAATGCGTCAACTTTACCCTGGAACATAAAACTCATGTCTTTGATAAAGAAAATTGCGGACCAACGATGCAGCTCCTTCCTTCTCCGATGTCTGCACCAGGCGGTTAAATGTTCAGTTTCGTCCCTGGTGGGCAGCGGACTGATTTTTCCCAGTGTCAGTATAACCAATATCAGATATCCAATAACCTTGTACACCTGCTGCCATTTTCTCCATATTTTCAAGAACTGTAGCCCAGAACTGCTTCTGTAGATCTTCCATATTTATACTATAGAAGGTATCTCTATACTCTCGATATGGAAGCAGTTGACTGATTTGAGATTTCCAGCAAGAATTCCAAAGTCTCTTCATCCGGACCTTTACACCCTTGGCCCCCATCATTGCTTTGACCTTTTCAATAAATCCACTGACTCCTGGTTCGGACTCGCGCCATTGATCTAGGCTGACCCAGTTTTGCCACACCTCACCGTCCGTATCCGGCAATACTCCCTGATCCTCATTTATTCGCAGGCACTCAATTGCGAAATGGTTTGTTGGATCCTGATTGATAACTCGGAGATCATACAGACGGGCATCCCATTGCACTTGCTTTGGCAGCAAATTTCCCTCCCTCCTTTCTTTCTCACCAACCATCGTGCCACAACAATCTTCCCCATCCATGGGTTCGCCTTTTCCATCCAATCTCTTACTTTCCCAAGTTTCTTTGTTACTGCTATTCCATGCACCACAACTGCTCGGCCAGATTATGGGAGTCTTCCTTTCTGGGATGGTCTTGCTTTCAGAGGTGATGTTGGAGGCTTCTTTTCCTTTGCCGGTTTGGATGTGTTCTGCTTGAGGGGATTGGCACTGGGTCCCCTTTCTGCGTTTCTGGATAGGGAAGCGGTGGACTTTGTTCGGCCTTTTGGTGGTGCTGCTGGAGGTTGGTTAGATTTTTGTATCGGGGGTGTGTTTGGTGGTATGTGTTGTGAAACAATTGCTGCATAGGACAGCAGAGGTGGCGTTTCTGGTGGGATAAGTTGAGAGACGATTGCTGCATAAGAGAGCAGAGGTGGTGCCTCTGGTTCGGTTTGTGTTCCCCCTTCCTTGAATTTTCGTTTTCCTATCTCAGCTGCGAAGGGATTGCACGTCTTCCCCATGCACTGTTTGTGAAGGATATCAATGCTCTGGTGTAGGCGTTCGATTTCGAATAGGAACCTGTCTATTGGCTCAAGGTTTGGTCTTGTCATATGGTCTCTTTTTTAGACCTATAATCTTGTTAGACTTAGGTCGCTTTATACAGGTCATGCTAGTTGATCATACTTTCGATAGCTTCGCAGGAGTGGTGGCCATTATTGTACTTCGAATAAGCAAGTTGGCTAGTGGGGTGAAGTTTCGAGGAAATTTTCAGCTCCCCCCTCTGTTGCCAGCACACCGCTATCCCTGACTTCTTGGCACACCCACCATGAATCGGACCAATAGATTCATGGCATTGGGCAGCCCAGCACCGAAAGACACAAACATGAGCACAGGTGCCAGAACGATGCTAGCTAGAAGTACCCGTCTCGAGGCCCCACTATGTACTCAAGTCGATCAGTGGTGGAATCAATCTGACTGAGATGCTTGCAGCAGTGGATGACGTCATTGAACACATTAAGCAATGTATTGTAGACCAGAAGACAAGACCAAACTTCGAGCCAGCGAACAGGTTCCTACAGCATATTGACCTCCTACACATATCAGTAACGCTACTTGCAGCAACCTCCGGGGCGGAGACTTGTACCCAGCAAGTAGATGAGCGGAGAAGCTTTTTGCGAAAGGAAGGGAGCACACAGACTGATCTGGAAACACCACCTCCGCTGTCGTACGCAGCAATAGTTTCACAACACATTCCACCAAACACACCCCCAACAAAAAAATCTGACCTACCTCCAATGGCACCACCAAAAAGCCGGACAAAGTCCACCGCTTCCCAATCCAACAACGTAGAAAGGGGGTCCAATGCAATGTAGAAGGAAAAGAAGCCTCCAACATCATCTCTGAAAGCAAGAACATCCCAGAAAGAAAGACTCCCGCAATCTGGCCGAGCAGTTGTGGTACACGGAATAGCGGTGATGAAGAAACTTGGGAAAGTAAGAGATTGGATGGAAAACGCGAACCCCTGGATGGGGAGAATTGTCGCGGCAAGATGGTTGGTGAATAAAGAAAGGAGGGAGGGAAAGAAGACTAGCTCGATTGTTATCTACCTAGAGGGGGAGGTAGAATCAGATAGTCAAACACCGGGGAGGTGCGGTTATCAGGCAAATGGCACCACTCGTGCCTGTATGACTGATAGAATCACAAAGGTGGACAGAAAGGGGAAGGGGAGGGTGGTGGAGGAGATGGACATGACTGCTTGATTTTCTGGCGGGATATTTGGGTATTCATGCTTGATTGTTCTCTTGGGGGATGGGGCTTTCGCTTTATGCTTCCTCTGCATCACCGAAGTCGTGGTATTGTGTGCTTTTACAGGGGATGGTTTTGTAGGTAGTTGCACAGGTGCCTGTCTCCGGGCCATAAGGACTTCGGTCTAGGGACCCTGCCATGGCGAACAGCTGCAAGCGGGGTTACGTGAAATAAAAAAAAAAAAAAAAAAAAAAGCTGTCGGGACGGTCATGTACTTCATTCTATTGCTTCGGAAGACCCAGCTGCCTCCCCATTGTGCTGTAATTTAGCTTCCTGTTCCATTTGTGCAGCGAGTGCAAGCCGTGCGTGGTGTTGTACAAGTACTATCCGTCTATATGAGCAGCGTATTCGGAGGAAGATAGAGAACGAACAAGGCAATCTCTATTGCTGGTCCAATGTCAGTGCTGCGACGAGAACTCTATGCGTTGTGCTGAGTATCTCCCAAGTCCCAAATTCTAGAGGCTCAAGGGTATTGTGGTCGTCCAGACCGAATGGCGCCGCGGGTATATGTAGCCCTAACGCCTGATGATGTTGTCTGTAGGTGGTTGCTCGCTCACGAACTATTGTTTTATTAGTCTTTTCACGGCGCATATTAACCTTTTGCATTCCACACCTTGCCTTGTTGCTCTTCGCGTCCGTTGTATTGGTGGTGTCAGACTTCTATTATTGCAGGGGTTCTGGCCGGGGCCAGATGGTCTAGCCCTTCTATCATATCTGGATTTCGTCGGGTATTATTAGACTTTTCCTGATTCGTAGAGCGTCCGCCACTACGATTAGGCCCTGAGTTGGATCCGCTTGCCGCATTGCTGCCGTATTATTGACGAGTGCCTGACATTGTTTGCCTCGGGGCCCAGGTTCTATCAGAAAGAAATATCAAATGGCAACCCAATGATGTACTTGATTGGTTCTATGAGTTTTATATAACTTCAGCGCGATGCCATGGAACAAACAAGTACCACGCTATATATGCAAGGTCCCACTACACATATATCAACCAACGCTTTCCGCAAGAATTATCTGGAATCACCTTAGCTCAAGAACGTTCCATACCACGGATTGACAACCCATCCTTTTGACTCTGCCTGCCCTTGTTTGTTGCTGGACATGATTTCTGGTTTGAGATGCGGATATCTCCTGGACCGCACACTGCTGGTACCAACTCCCCATACAGCTCCTTGCCCTTTCGCAGATAGGCCCAGTCCATTTGGTGTTTATTGCCATCATGTTCCTGGTTATGCAAGGATCTCCTACTCTGGTCTTGCCCAGCTTCCCTGCTGAGGGAAGGTTGATACCATGTCCGCAGGCGTTTACTTTTCCTCGCCATTTGACTATGTACCTGTGAAATCTGGGTGCTACCAAAGTACAGCTGTCCGGTGTTTCTTGACTCAGGATTAGAGAGATCTGATTTGGTTCATTTCTCTGCGACGTTCAAGGTATCGCCGCATGTTCAAGTCGAGCTGCTGAAAGAATGTGTCATCGCCGGTAGGACTGCCTTCTTATAATATGGGAATGATATTTGTTTGTAGTTCCCATTGGGGCGAGTGGCGGTAACCAAGGCGTAATACACAGGGTCCAATCGAGCACATTGTTGTATCAAGCTGTGGTATGCGTTCCGCAGCCAGCTGTAGGTGGGATTATCATTGACTCGCCTTCGGGGGTGGGTGTACATGTAGATTTCGTGCTTAATCATTTCCTTGGCCGCTGTCCTTGCAGCTGCTCATGTGGCTTCTTCGTCCTGCCTTCCTGGTCTCTGCAATCCTCAGTCTTCTCCAGTTCTAGGTGCTGGTTGAAGTTCTGTCATGAATTAATATTCATCGTCATCGCTATCGTAGATGACCGCTGCAGATAATTTCCGACGTTGTGCAACCTTTACATCACCCAATAGGTCCTCCTGCCTCCTTATGCGTTTTCGAATCTTCATTTTCCGAAGCTCGAACCCCGCGCCGCCTTACCAAAATAGCCGATGTTCTCGGGGTCTGCGGTGTCTGCGGTGTCTCCGCGAGTGGCATTGGATCATATTCTGAATGCAAATTATGCTTATCGTTACTTTCAAATTTGGGATCTAAGATGTATGAAGGGCGGCCCGCTCTCTCCCCTTCAGGCAAAATACCTCGATAGTCTAGGAATTATACCATATTGGTGCTTCCAATTCTGTCAATGTCTACCGCTCTCTGAGCCCTGCGAAAGTGCTCAGCTCTTAGTATGGATTTTCCTGCCATAGCCGCCACCTCTGACCCCACTGGAATTCAATTATGACTCAAGCAACTTTAGCTGGTAAGAGGAGCTCACTGGAGATGCGCTTCTGCAGATACTCTTCAGTTGCTATTTGCAGCCCAAACAGAACTTCTGAAGTTATCTGTATGACCTCAGTCCAAGCAACCTTCCTCTGCAGAATCTCCTTCACTAACTGTCCGAATGGTGCTGAGCGTATTTGTAGCCCCAAGGTGCAGGTGGGATTGTAATCGGCTGTTTTAAAAAGTGCCTCAATCTCTGTGTCCGAGAGCAAACGTATGACGTCTGTTTTTGGTATTCTGCCGTCGGTTCGATGCGTTGTCGTAGCCCCGTAGATGACCTATGAGACCCTTTCCGCCGGGATCTGGGTTTTTTTATTTTTTTATTTTATATCAGTTATCATACCGCTTGGTAGGCCTTTGCCGCCCAGCAGGCGGGCGAGTGTCCCTGTCCTGGGTCCCAGCGTTTGCAGGGGCCTGTAGCTCAGTCCTATCATAGCTTGTTCCTTTCCTCCGCTCTTTGTGCTTTGGCGTGTTGGCGCATGCCGGCTCCCGTGACCATCCCGTCCTGCTTGGTATGAGACTACTCGTCCTGGTATCGTAGGAATGCGCCGGTTTTGGCAGCCATATCCGCCTCCTCGTTGCCTTGAACGCCCCTGTGTCCCTTGACCCACATCACTGCCACGTCCAGGTCTCCCCGCGCCGCCCGTCCTCCCACGCCTCTCTCACCCTGTTCGCTGCCCCGTCGGGTGTCGGCTTGCCTTCGGCGATCGTCTGCAGCCTATTGATGGCCACCTGTGAGTCCGTGACTATCAGCAGCTCCGCGGTTCCGGAGTCCAGGGCCTTGGCCATTTGCTACCAGTTCCGCGTCGTTAACGGTCGCCTTGGATCCCATATAGAGGGATAACCTGCGCCCCGCGCGGCTGCTCACCCCAGCTCCTGTCTCCCCCTCGATCCAGCTCTCGTCGGTGACACTCCCATCCTTCATCTTCAGCTTCTGCGATGGCCGCGTTTGAATTGCTGTCACAATCTCCTGTAAACTCCATGTTTTCGTGAAAACAACTTTGGTTGGGCAGGTTTCCCACAGCGGCCCGTTATCATCCCCCACCTAACATGCACTCCTTCACCTCAGGATCGGAAATGAAGACTTTCAGGGAGTTTTCTTCCCGACGCCGGATGTCGCTCTCCCGGTGTTGTCGGCTACCAGTTCTGCAGCATCATCCTGCTGCTGTTCTGCGACGGCAAGTGGCAGCTTTTGCTTCGTCTCACGCCGTTCCTTGCAGGCATCCATGCGCAGGGCTTTTGAAAGCTCGCTCGTCGTTATGTGCTAAGAGTGTTTTGGCCGATCTTTGGAATACCGAGCTGGAATGTGCTGGCAATTTGATGTCAGACAGAGGATCTGATAGCCGTGCATTTCTTTTCCAGCTGCGCTTATCTGATTGTTAGAATAGCACGATTCTTTACAGAACACAAAAGTAATGTTGTTACAGCCATATTACGGCAGGCGTAAACCTCCAAGTAAGTTGGAACATCTGATACGGTAGGGTGTGCCCAAGTCCGCCTTTAGTGAGAGTTATCTGATTCCTGCAATCGCCATTCCTGAATGGACTGCAGCACCAAGTTGCAAACCTGACGAACACTTCTTGGCATCAAAGACCACCTCTGGGAACAGCTGCTTAAACCGCAAAAAAAAAAAAAAGAGGATACTAAAATCAAAAATATACCTAGTGTTGAGAATAATGGCAATAAATTAATATGCGAACAAAGGTTAAGAACAAAGGAACAGGGATAAAGAATCAAGGAGTGGAATCAAGGTATGGATAAAGGAACAAAGGAAGAAAGGTGGACATCAAAGAGACTGTGATGTCAAAGCAACTATCACTGTTGAAGGAAGTTCTGAAAGGAAGTGTCACAGTCAAAAGAAATGTGCGGAGGGAAGGATGAGACTGGTGAACTGGATAAACATAAATAGGTTGGAGATTGTACATGTACCGCAAAAAATTTAGAATTAAGTGACCGACCATTCTCTTGATGCACCTCACTCTCGTAACCTTGTATTTTGTACACTCAGAGGCGAGTGGACAATTCACGTGACGACGAGCCCAGCGCCAGCGCAATAATAGTACCTGGTGCATCCGCTTACCACAGTGTGAGAACAGCCATCCTGTCTAGATTGTGCTTGACTGAGGATGGTGATGACTATGTGACTGGTGTACAATTCCAATCGGAGAGGGAAGCCAGGATAGTTTTTTTGTTTTGCGAATTTCAACCCGACCTCGTCAGTCACTGTCTGGTCACTGTGTTCCTGTTGGCCGCTAGTGCGCCTGCGGTGGTGGCGAGCTGGATTTCATAGTCAAAAATACTGAGGACATATTGATTGTTGTCGCTCGATTGGTTTCTCGTGTATAGCGTGATGCATACCATGGAATTTAGATGTGAAGTGACGAAACAAACAATTGACAGCGCCTCTGTCGTGAAGTCCTTTATAGACATATAGAAAACCATGTCGTTACCACGAGCATGAGTTGGCTATCCTTACTTGTGTAGGAGGTCACACAATGCAAGGATGTGTTAGAACAAAGCAATAGCGGCGACAATAGAACAAAGGTGACAATGGTGACAACAAAACAAAGCCACAATACCTCTCTAGCTTATGCCTCTTTCCGGCCGATGTCTCTCTGTCAGTTATGGGACCATCCGTGTGCGTCAACTGTGAAATTGGACCCAGGCAGGAACAACTGGTGGTGGTTCAACCTCGTCAATGAACCTTCGCTTTTTTTGTAAAGTCGGACGTTATTCTAGCCTCCCAGTTGAACAACAATTTCCATCAATATATCCTTTTCAGCGTCGGTTAAACTGTCTCCAATCTTGAGTTTTTTCTACTCACTCAGGCGTAAGCTTGATCCCCTTGGTATGGACGAGTAAATTGGCGTTATCCATTGTGAATATTGCGATTCGAGCTCAGGCCCGAGCCTCCACTTTCCTTGTGTATCAGCTCATTTCGATTTTCTAAAAACTCTGCCAATATTCCTTCAGGACCGTATGTAGTGAGGAGGCCATACTATTCTCGATACTGCTCAGATTGCTGAATTTTTTCGTCGATTTGTGCAAACTTGTCTGTCGGGTATCCTTCCACATTCTGGCAAAGAATTCGGGTACGTTTTAATTGCCTGCGACGGCGGCAAGTGGAGTTGCAGGTTGGAGTCTGTTTGCCGTTCAATGTGTCCATCCTTCTCCACTGGATCTGGTACTCGAATCGTGTATCACTGCCCCTGCCCCAAGTAGAGCACTGTCCTCTTCTGTGCACATGTCCTCTTTCAATAGCTTTCTCAATTCCTCGCAAGAATCTCTTCCATGCACCCCTTCTTCCTAATAGTAATTTTGTATATTTACCCTGTTCGCTGATGAACTAGCCGGTGGGTGCAACCGGACTACAAGTGGGTGCTCTGGGTGCTCTCTATTACCGTACTGAGTAGGGGAGTAATAAGGCTTGGATTGTGCTATGGAGAATTTGCTGAGCGTAATTCTGCAATTTGGCTTTCGAGCTTCTTCAGTGTCTCGATTTGGTATACTAGTATCCTAAGGTCTTCATCATGTCCTGGAGCTCGTTGATATCCTAGTTGATTGTTTCTGTTCTTGCTTGGTTGAAGTTAGAGTTGACTCTTTTCTCATATTCTGGTAGTCTGGTGATGATGCTAGTTAATAGGTACAGTAAGTTGTCGTAGCATTGTGAGATTCCGCTTTTAAGGATATAAAAATATGAGGAGTGTGGACAACGTTAAGTGCTTGAGCTTTCGAAGGGTAGCTCTGCTTGACCTTTTTATAGGTAGGTTCTGATTTCCTACTGTATACCGATTAGTATCAAATATCTATTATTGCTAACGAGTATCTACATATCTCCCATCATGACTGTTCCTGTATGAGGATGGTATGCAAGGAGTGTGATAACACAAGGGCCCTAAAGGCATGCGCTGTGTGGGGTGCAGGCGCATATGGAATGCATGAGATGTAGAGTAGAGTACATTTCACTGTAGCGAAAATCTTGGCATTCCTAGCAACAAGTAAGGGTAATAGAATTTGTCTCTTCAGATTGCCTTCCTTGATTGTGGACTGTATTGAGCGGGACGTTTTACATGAAGCTTAGGAAATCGGCAAAGGAAGGCATAAAGAAGGCTTGAGTGTTAATTGCGAACGGTTATGGATTAAGATTGCCCATTTACGGTATGACAACTTTTCACAATCTATCCAAATCTATACGCATGGAAGCCAAAACCTTCTCCTCCTATTGCATTTCCTATTCTAGAACCATACTGATCCCGTAAGTAGGATATTTAAAAAAAATAATTCCCGTCACAATTCTGCAATGATATCTTGTAACCATGTAAATACACTTTCTGCCATGACTTCTCCGTGACCTGTAATGCATGGAAGGATTCCCCACCCATTTATTAGTATCCAACACTTTTAAGTATATTCAATTATAACCTCAGCAGGGGAAAGCTCCACTCAAACTCACCGATACAAAACCCGTGCGGCAACCCCTTCTCACACACTACCATCTTCGGATAGCCCTTGTCCTCCTCTTTCTCACCATTCCTTCCCCCTACCGCACCCCGCCCCCCTCGGGTCACGATAATCTTTTCCCTCTTCTTCTCATCGACCCAATGATCTTCCCTCCCAAAATAACACACCCACTTTACATTCCCAGCTCCATCCCCATAGTTGCCTTTACCCTGTTGATCGTGCCTTCCACCCCATACCTCTCCCGGCCAGCTATCCTCCCTGATCTGGTCCATCTCCTCCGCAGCCATTCGGAGAGACTGGTAAATGGAGCCCGGGATTGTGAGGAACGCCAGTGTCGATTCTAATGGCCCGGAAACTGTAATTGGCACGGAGGTGGTAGATGGCATTGGCAAGGGAGATGATGTGTGTTTGAATCTCGTGACAAGTTGGATTAGATACCGCAAGACTGTGAGCGAAAGCAGGGTGACTAGAATGTCGGCGAGGAATTGTGCGGTGGATGGAAGGCTGGGAAGGTGTGCGATCAGACGAGTGAGTTTTTGGCCGGAGGGAGAGAGAGCAATGTGTGTGATGGTTGGGAAGAGAAGGGTGCCACCATGGATTGTGAAGTTTGGGCGGGTAGATGGGATGGAGGTGGGGGTGGAGGGGAATTTAAGGAGGTAGGAATGGAGAAGAGACAGACAGATGTAAGAGCCCACACTGTGGCCCATTAGGAGGACCTTTAGAGGTGGCTTGAGGGTGGTAGAATCGGGTGGATAGAATGGAGATGAGGAGACCGTGGAGAGATGTTCGAGCAAATCAAGCTTAAGCAAGATTTGCAACTTCAGTGAGTAGTATTTCGTCTCTTTCCTCCTTTCTCTCCATCCTTCCATCAAGCTACCATCCTTCCCACCATCCTTGACCACCGAGGATGAAAATCCGGCGTGAGAAACACCCAGTATGGATATAGCATGCCCGGTATCATGAGCGGGTGAGTGTATCAAGGACGCGAGATGTATAAGGAAGGAATGGTAATATCCTATAAGGCCGGGGTTTCCCGGGAGGAAGAGGATAAGGATTGGAGAGGTACCGGGAGGTGGGGGGCGAGGAGAGGGAAAAAAGAGGGTGGAGGTGGGAGGATAACTGGAGGGGAGGAGATGGGGCGGGAGGGGGATGGGTTTTGCGGCGGGGAACATTGTGTAGTTGGGGTTGCGAAGTGGGTATCTTGGGGGGAATCGGAAAGTCTGGGCTCCAGCCCAGCGATGGGTGGACAGATACGAGTACGAGATAAACCTCCAAAGAGACCGCGTATTAAGGGTTTCTGAATAGCAATGTTGAATAGGAGCATATTTTAGCAATTATGCTCGCTGAAAGAAGGGGGGAAAAAAGTACTTTATCATGTACTCACGAGTGATTTTAACCCCTACGTACTTCAATTTAATTGAAATTTCCCAGGTTCTTAAATTATATGATAACTTTTTAAATACAGGGTATGTCTCTGCGAGCTTCGTCCGCGGTCTATAATCCTCTAGGTGTACTATCCCTAACGGCAGTTCCGAAATGTTATGTAGAATAGGCTAAGTCATAGCTTCCAATGCCCAAAATGCTCCCCTAGAATCCGAAGATTAGCCTTAGTCACATCAGAGTATCACATTAACAGACGGCTTATACTTGACTTTTATTCAATTTGCGCATGCAACCGAAATATAGTACGCAGAGCACGATTCCCTACGATCTGCATTCACCTCGGATTTCCTAGCGTAACCAGACCTTAGTCAGCAGTCGCATGAAACCACAGCATGAAACCCCGCTTAGTCAGTGTCTGGTTACGAGACTAACGTTGCAGGTAACAGGTAAGGTACAACAACACATTCACATGCTCCCGTTCGCAATCCCAAGCAGTACAGACTTGGCACCACATCGAGATCTTCTGTTACCCTCATTTATCGAGTGTGGTGCAATTCAACTAGCGGCAGCCACCGTAGATTCCAGTATACCTGTATTAAGTCTGTCAAGGCAGAGGACCTGCCATAAATATTAAGGCTCATTGAAATGCTGCCGTAGTCGAAACAGCACCTATGGATTGGTAATTACGCATAAAAATACAGAACAACTCAGAACAAGACAGTGCAAAACCTGTAAAAACCGAGATTCGAAAAGAAAAGGTCGAATAAAGACACAAAAGTAAATCCGTTAGAGAAACTAGAGGAAGCAGCAATCAAATCACCAACAACAGCACGCCAACAACAGCACAAGAAAAACAAAGCGCCTCCTAGTTGGAATTCCTGATGTTACTCAACTTTTAATAACTTCATCCTGTTTCCTTCTTGGAGCATCACTTCATAGTGCTATTCACATCATCCCAGACTCCTTGCAATATCCCTCCCAACCTTGTCCTCGTCTCTCTCTCCCATCCGAAACACTGAGTGGCCCTCTCCACTTCCGTAAATATTACCATCTTCCACGTCTCCACGATGTCCATGCTTCTCTACATGCACTCCCGATGATGCAGTCGACGATACACTCTCCGACCTATCCATCTCCGGCATCGGCGGTAGTACCCTCAAAGGCTCAAACGGCACATCATCCTTGTCCTTCGGTTCCTGTTTCATCCCCTGCTTCGTTTCCTCTACGGACTCTGAAACCAATCCCGTCTTATGGTACTCGCTCTGTCGATAAATTTCCCACGCAACCCTCGCCACCCACACACCAACATACATCAATACCCACACCAGCGAGCCAAGAAAACCAGCCCAAATCAACGCTGGTACAAACACCACCAGCCCAACACCGACCCCGACCATCACTACCCCGATCACCGCTGAGCCAATAACCACAACTGCAGTTGCTACTACAAATGCCGCAAACCCTGCAATTGGAGCAACAACGAACAGCATCTGTGTCAGCAGGAAGCTAGTCAATACTGGGTGTGCCTGCGCCCAGGACCATATCTTTTGGCGCTGATATGAGTTTGGCCAGTACGGGGCGAGAAATTCGATTGTTTTGCCAATGAGATAGATGGTTCCATTAAGAACAGCTCCAGGAAACGTGAGGGAGGACCAGCCAAGGTCGGTATCTTCTTCAGAGCTTGATTTTGAACCGTCTCCAGCCTTACTATCGGAGTTGTCAGCATTGCCATTAGATGATCTCTCGGCGCCGTTCAGGTCTGGGTGAGTGGGCGAGCCTGGGGATCTGAGAGAGGCCGGTGGCTCGGGTTCCGGCTCGGGTTGGAAGTCGAATGGTGGAGTGTTGTAATTTTCGGCCATTATGCCAATATACCTTGTAGAGGCCCCTGCTGATGATATGCTGATGAAGGCTTGTGCTGCGGTTTTGTGGTGTCAGATTGATTTTCCAGGTAGTTAATGTTCGCTTCAACTATAGATGCAGAACTCCTGGAGCAGAAGAGGGCTAGTTTTGAAGCAAGTTTCCTCCTGGCGGTATACACCACAATTATAGGGATCCTGATCTCCCTCTAGCTTCTCAGTATAATGAGACCTAATAGCCCAACAGGTAGCAAGCTGGGCCTATGCAAATCACTTCAATTGCGCGCCTGCATAAGAATATGGCCTGCAGATATATCAGTAAATGAGAAACTGTAACTCTGAGCCCTGCCTTAGCCCAGCAGCAAATCTGTCAAGTCTACAATGCAGCAGCCAGTGCAATATCAGAAAAGCAGCCAGTGCAATATCAGAAAACGTACATCTGACGATGCTATAATATGCGGCTTAATATTCCGTCCAATGGTGTAAGCACAGTCTCGAGACTGGTGTAAGAAAAATGATGGTGTTGACTGTAGGTGTTGGCAGCCTTGAAGCGCAGGCAGATGTAGCGGGAAAGTTGCAAAGTCTAGGACTAAGTTGCAGTGAGCAGGTCAGATCATGTACGTAAAGATTTCTCATATAATAGCCATATGCTGTTTGAGATGCACCGGCAACTGCAACTGCAACTGCAATATGTTGACTCGCTCCAAATTATTCACGCAAAACATCCATGCCATTTTTGCATGGCATGGGCATGGAATCTTTCGTAGGGCAAGAAATATCTAACTCCTCAAGCAGCGGATACTGTACGTACCCGAATCAGAATGGCACTATGTCGAGTGACCCTTCTCTCCCTGTCCAGCCTGCTATCTGTATGGTGTTCTTGAGCCTCTGCCGTGAAAAGTTTGCTCAGGTACTGTGTATGCTCGTGTGCTGCATGTGGTTGCTGCTATTATAAGTGGCTACGGTGCAACGATTGGTGCTGTCACTCCCCCAGTGCGCCATCACCCAGAGAAGCCAAGCGCGATTGCAAAAGCATTGCGTCGCAGCTGTTCGCCTCTGCTCCGCTAATATATCTTCCTTGCCATCAGTGGCCTAGTGGCCGTACCGAGTCCAACCCCCAGCATCCCAGCAGCTCATCCTGATATTAGTTGTACCACTAGTGCCTAACGGCCGTCCAGCCGATTCCAACGTTAGCCAAGAAGCATATGATTGTTTCACGTCCTTGTCCTTCGAACGTCGGACCGAAAATGTGACCACTCCCATTTTATTCGGTCAAGCTTATCAAATTTCGAAGCGGACACGCCGGCTCCCGCGGGAGGATTGTCAATTGGTGATGCAAGTGGTGATGGCAGTGGCAATGTGCTGTGCGATGCGGATGCAACTCACAATCGAATTTTCGATGAGGGACTTTTTGCTTTTTTCCCTCCCCCAATCTTTGAATTTTTCCCATTCCTCCATCGAATTTTCCGAACTGTCTGCTTGCATGTGCATCACGCGTCAAGGGACCAAGGGCACACCAAAGATCAGCCAATAAGAAAGCAACTCAGGATCAGTATTATATGGTCGATCATCTGCTCTGCTGGGAACCTAGGTGATGATGCTTAGTTGATTTCAGTACTGCTATCTGCTATTCGTTGGCGTGGTCCTAAATATGTCGTATAGGTCTATATAAATTCCTTTTTGAGACTCCTTGCAGCTGATATTGCACTGTGAACGAATTCACACTTTGACCTGGTGTCACGAGGGCGGTATGAGCTGTTGATTTATGTTCAACGTTGGTGTTGTGACTTGAAGTGATCAAGAGAACGTTAATTATGACCTGGTTTTCTGAGACAGCGCACGGGTATATGAAGTCAATGTATGAGATTACAGCAACTTATTCCCCTAAAATACTATCCAAGTGCTGGGTAGCGGTATTTAAATTGGAATTATATGGATTCTATGAGACTTTGATTTCTCGTAGCCGTGTCCGTTTGCTAATGCTTTGCCATTACGACATGTACTCTATATACGGTCATAGGAATGCAATCAGCTTACGTATCAAATCTAGAGTCAAGAAATAGCAGCAAGCTTTTCAAGCAAATTCTTTTTGATTCCTATTCCCATTCCCATACCTTAATGTAACTGATATATGTTGATATAGCAAACCCAGAGCATTTCCGAAAAGAAACCAAAAGCAATCGTATGATGCGGTGCCCGGAAGCCACCTTTTCCCTTACTCCCATACAGAAAACAAGAAAGAAGGTTAAACTCCGAGAAACACCAGTCAAAACATTTGCCAATGATTCAAATTTGACAACCAGCATCCGTCAACCATCATCCCAACCAGTGTTAATTATACAATCATCAATGTAATTCTGAAGAAAAATAACCTCCCCGCGCACTACGTTTACACCACTCGACACCGTAAGGGGAAGCAAAGCCATGGCCGAAGTAGGTGATAGGAGGTGATGATTGATGCAGTGATTCGTTCAGATGAGGTCTTGCGACATTCTCCGGGATGGAGGCGCGCAGTGAAATATGTGGAGAACTGGACGGAGGAAGGTCTATTGTTCGGAAATGCAAGATGTTTACTTGCTGTTTGTGAAAGCTCATTGTAAGCCAAATGTTCATAGATTCTGATCAGATTATCCACAAGAAATGACCAACCTGCGGGCCCTAGTCTTTCTTCTCTTCCTCTTAAGTCTTCGGACTCTCTTCTTTCTCCTACGTCAGCAGACCAATGTCAGCTAGTTTACTTGCGGAAAGTTTCAGTTCATGAAATTTGAGTTGAGGAATATTGCTAACCATTTAGCTCTCATCGTGACAGATTATCTAGGAACAGAGTTAGCGTCCTATAACATGATAAAAGAGGGGTTTCCGAGCAATACGTACGTTATCGTTGACGATGACGGGTGGTGGAGAGCAGAAGGATCAGGACGGTGGCCAGAATCCTATACCCAAAGGCAGCCACTGGTGGGTGGGTGGCCCGATTAGGCGGGGTCAGGGTTTGCCCTTATCGGGTCTTATCGTGCCCCTGCCCGACCTAACGTCATGCCGCAGCCAAGCTTCGTCCGATCAAGCTTATACCAATTTAGATACAACCAAAGAGTGGTCACGAACCATGCCCCAGTTCAAGCTTTCTCACGACATCTACAGGGATACTCAAGAATTGCCAGAGCAAGAGCAGGCAGGACAGGCGAGTCCGCTGCCTGGCCCGCGGGATGTTCTTGTGGGCTATCTTGAGGCTTTCCTGGCGAATGGACAAAAGGAATGTAGGAAAGGTCTCCCACCCTAATGTGAAGGCAAGCTTTGATCTGATACGAGCCCATGAGAAGCAGTTGTGCAAATTCTCCAAAACGAAGAGTTCTTTGTCGGGCGTGAGCCGAGCTGGTGAGTAGATATTCAAAACAATCTAACAAATGACTACAACTTGATGAATCTTAGCAAAGTTGTGATCATGGACCCTTTTTGCTCCAACTGGCATTTCCGAATCTACTCTATCCTCTTTGAACGTAATTCGCAGCCCTTGGTGTATTGTCAGGATTTATCTATGAACGGAACGTCTTTCAATGGCAGGCCAATTGGCAAGAAAAACTCCGTACTGCTGAGTGAAAACGATACTCTGGGTTTCTACCTTTACCCATCACGATGTCCTTCAACTTACGCTAAATGCCCCTCGCAGAAATAAGGCGTGCAGCTACCTTCGTATTCCATCCATTGAATTGTGGCAATCAGGTTACCCACGACCTATCATATATTGAATCAGATGCATATGTACGATACCCAATTCCTGAAACAGCCCTAACGTATCTTTGACAGGCGTGTTAGCTATTTTCTGGGACGTACACCGTTACGAATCGCATGCTGGGTGCTGGTGGGTTTGGCGTAGTTTTATTGGCTAGAGAAGAACGAACACAGAGACAAATCGCCTGCAAAGTTGTCAATCTCCGGAGTAAAAAGCTGAAAAGGGGAAATATCAAAGAAATGCTCATGAAAGAAGTGCAAATACTGATGGGATTAAGCCATGTGTGAACTCCCCATCCTATATTCTAAGGACTAGCTGATTTCCTAGCCCAATATCATCAATATACATAAAGTCTACTCTACTCCGGATCGAATGCAAGTTCCACATTCATAGAAATTGATTAAATGCTAATATGAATAGCTATATTTTTGAAGATCTGATTACTGGAGGAGACCTCTGGTCCCACATAGAAAGAAAGGGCCAGATTGAGGAGATAGAAGCAATACCTATTCTGTGGCAACTTATAGAAGCACTAGGATTTCTCCATGAACATGGAATTGCGCACAGAGATCTCAAGGTTTTCCTTAGTGACATTCAAAAGTGGCAGTAGAACTAACAATAAGGAGTAGCCTGATAATATTCTCTTGACATCCTCGGAACATGGTGCAAGAATAGTCCTTGCAGACTTTGGAGCTGCTAAACAGGCACCACCAGGCACTCGGATGCTGACCTTCGTTGGCACAGTTGAATATACTGCTCCGTTTGGACTCCCCATCTACAACGTCCAAGTACCTGTTAATTCACTAACATCAAGCTGAACCAGCGAAATTACTGCAAGGCAGGGAAACCCCGCCGCAAGTGGATACGATCACTCTGTGGATTTGTGGTCTGTCGGAGTCATTCTTTACATGATGCTCGCTGGACAGCAGCCGTTTGCACTTAACGGGACTGGACCTACTGAAAACAAGAATGTCCATGACCGAGCTCTGCGATGTGACCTGAGCAGCCTGGAAGCAGATCCCATTTGGGCTGAGGTTTCTGATTACGCCAAGGACTTGATTCGAAACCTCATTGTCGTTGATGCAGATGGCAGACTTGACGTTTCTGTGATACGGCGCCATCCTTGGTTTAGTCGATATACAGATGACCTGGTGCCACTATATTACCGTGCGATTGCGGAGTGGCGAGAGCGGACTGAGCCTGTGGAGTGGATCGACGTCCAAGAAGCCGAGAGCGGCAAGATTGTTACTCGGAAATATGGGCAGGGTCATGAGGTTGTGACCTACTACCAATATGCTCAAAGGAGACCTGCACTCACGCAATTGCAACCTAATGCAATTGAGGAGGAGGACGACCACAAACACCAGGGGCATTACGGCATCGAATCAAGTATCAGCAGATTTCGGATTGGCAGTGACGCTGAAGTCGTCGAAAGCACGTACAAGGGAGAAATGGACATAGTGAAAGAATCAATTGATGCAGACGATGAGGCGGAGCTGCATCATTTGGTCTCGAGCGAGCAGAAGGGATGGAAATCTGCAAAGGAATTTGCGCAGGAGTTAAAGGAGAGACGGAGGAACAAAAATAGGAATACGAGCGGGCAAAAGCAGGAGTGGTATATTGACGAGACAGGGAAGAAGACATTGAGGAGGGATTTGAGTTCATATTAAGTGGGTATGGAAGTGGTATTCAACACACTGCTCCCAGCACATTCTTCCACTTATTCGTTAATATTGGCGCTTTCTGCACGAATGGCCTGGCTATTTGAGTATTCCAAGTATATCTACAAGCGCAGTATCCGGTGTTTTCTTTTCTTCCCTTGTTCTTATTATATTATAGATACAAAGAGATGCTACTTGTTAACAGTCAAGTTACTTTGATCTACCCATCCCTGCAATATAACGAAACTCTATCAGGTATCATAGACGGGCACTTCAGGATATATAAAATGTAAGCTCCAACTTTGCCATGCGGACCCATTGAACAACCTAAGCAAACTCAAATACTCAAGGCTTGAACTGAGAGAATATCAGCAACACACACAGAGAAAAGGTCAGACCTCTCCACCTTGACAGTCACTCCCTCATACTACCTCAAGCATACCCGCACAATCCACACTCAGCTGCAATTTCGCGCACAACAAAAACGCTCCACTCAATGTCCTATGCAAATGAGTATTTTCTTCCGGTACCAGGCGCCCCCCTCAACATGAATAGAATCTACCTCCTGATCCAGTCTGTAACTGTTTGTCTTGAAAAACCATATCCACAATCTCTTTACTCTATTCCCGTGAGGCATTCCAATTCCTGCGTGCCTCTCTATCCTCCTTCCTCGCTCTCTGCAGGGAGGCGTAGTTGTGGATAAATTCCTCCAGACATGGAAGCACAGCTCTGAAATCATCGGCTCGGTTTGCCTACAACGGGTTCCAGAGTAAGTTGTCCTGTTTGGGTCTGCTTATATGAAGTTGAATTCTGCGATCTCTCTCCTCATTGCGATAATCTTCTTTTCCTCAATGGTTAAGGTCGGAAGACGATGCGCTTCCATTATCATCACTTGCGTTAGTCTTTCCTCTCCCACTTTCTAGAAAGGACCATTCGCATTACCCCCGCGACCCTGTATCCATTCCCTGAGAAGCCGCAAGACTGACGGTATCCGGCTGTACATGTCTAGCTGCCGCGCCCGTAACAGTATGGCCTACGGTAAGATTAATCTAGCCGCCGAGATAAGTGTCAAGAAGTCAAGAAAACGTCGGCTCGTCATGTTTGGACATGCTTTGAACGGCTTCTTAAATGATCAGAGAAGGGAATAGGTGGGAGAAGCCCTGGGGACCACGTTGAAAGGTTGGGAGCATTTTGAATTGTCTGCAAGAATAGTGCAAGGAAGGTCAGATAGGGAAGTTCTGTAAAGATAAGATCAGATCTCAGCCCTACTCATCGTCTTATCCTCTTCCACGATACCCACTCTATTACCAGCTAACTGGCAGCAACAGCAACAGCAGCAGCAGCATGCTTTGCCTATACAAGCGGACCACTCATTTTCCCTCGGCATGGACTGCTCATGACTCGACACTCTCGCTAATGTGCTGCACTAGGAAACAAACTAGGTAAGCATAGGAAGGAAAAACGGCAGGCTAATCCATCAGAATTGCAGCGTTGAAACAGTGCCTCGCAAGTTTTGTATAAGGTGGGCACTGTCGCAAGACCTACTTAACCTCTCTTTGTCACCATGGGCGAGCAAGGCTTAGCATCCCAGTCAGGTGCTAGCTACACCCAAACGAGCTGAGCCAGCGCATAGCCCGGCAGACCATGTCCACAGCGTTTATTCTCTCTGCAGGGGTAAATGTTTATCTCCGCTTTCGGCACGATGCTAATATTATCATTGGGCGTGCGCTGCAGCGAAGTTAAAAACCCAAGCATTTCTCCTGAACTTCGCGCTTTTGAATACTCTAATTCGGTCTATCATGTCGTTGCAAGTGTGTTGATATAAATACTTAGTGTCGGGCCAATTCTTCTCGGATTTTTTCGACTGTCCAACAGGGCTGATATCATAGCGATTCGGCCACCGGACGCTGGCTGCCCTGCATGCAGCAGCCCATAAACACCCCGCCGAGAGCGCATGGATAGCTCCCCGCTTTGCGTTGTCACTTTGCTGTTCATCTATATAGCTTCGCGCATGAGATAGTTTTTGACCTGAAGGCATTTCTATCGACCTAACCTACCGCGAAGTTACAACCCGGCAGCGAATCCGCTCGTCACTCTTTGCATCTCAACTTGGTCTTTCGAAGTAGCTTCCAAGCTCTGACAGACAGCACACAGACTTTTGAATTGTCTATAATTGTTACCATTATATCATTAGATATCTTGATACCCGGCGCCTTACCTACTCTGATTGCACTCACAGTAGTTTTTCTCGCATGCAGCGCCCAGGCGTCTTTTTGTATAGTTAGAGTTCTATACCATCGTCCCGCCTTGCGCCTGGCTTCAGAACCCCACCGGGACAAATTTCGAATATCATTATACCCGTTTTGAATAAGTCAACAGTTCGTTTCGAATTTATAGCAAAAGCCCCAGCGGCCTAGCATATTCCCTCTGTTCCTTCTCCCACTCTTTCTCCACGGACCTCTTCAGTATGCCGTTTGTCCCCGGTACCCCGGAGGCTCTCGACGCCTCCCTCCAGCGTCGTGACTCCAGGGACTTTAATACCACGTGCCGTGGTGTTAACCAAAATGGCACCCCTTGTCGAACTAAAATCTCCTCCAAAGTATCCGCATTGAAGACGACAATTGACGGGAAAGAAGCGTATTTCTGTTGGCGACACAAGGAACAAGCGAAGGCATTGGTTGAGCAGCATGCAAAGGAGTCGAGCAATAAGCGCCGAGGTAGTATGGATGTGCTTGTGGACAAGGTGATGTCTATGGCTATCACCGATAAAACCACTACCGTGACCATGACCACGACGGCCATGCCAGCTGCAGCCCCTACAGTGACAGTGAATGACCTGGGAGCGTATACCTCTTCCCTGCCTACTCCCATCCCACAATACCAGCATGCACAGCCAACATATGATCCCCCGCCAACTATCCCTCAAATTCCCCCGCCCTCATCGCATCAGCACAAGGTCATCTCGTTCCTTAGCGGTCTTTTCAATCGCATCGCAGAGGCACGCAACAAAAAGCGAAACGCGGACGTTTCTGATGATGACGATGACAATGATCCGCCAGGGCCTGCACCCTATCCACCGCAGCCTTATGGATATGCTGGTCAATACACCAACCAGTACGCCCCACCTGTACCCCCTCCCCCTCCACGGCCTCAAGGCCCACTGGCAGTTCCGTTGTTTCCCACTCCAAGCGCACTTAAGAAAAAACTGCTACAGCGCATCGGGCTCGATACCATTCCGCAGGGGCCGCCGTCCCCGCATATGGCGGTTGATGGGTCCAGGCCAGCCAATCCAGCATCAGTCGCCCTAGAGAAGAAAGCGAGCAACCCATCTCCTGCTCGATTCCGCAGGCGGATGGAAGCGAAGGTGAAGAAGTCGAGTATGTATCCCTCCTTGTCCATTTCTAGCTGTGAAGGTTTATCAGTTCTTACAGAACCACTGCACAGAGATAGCAATTATTCCAGACCACTTGAGTCCCGAAACCAAGAAGCTTCTGGAAGAAACGTTGAACAAGGAATTCAGCGCGAGTGATACTCCAGGCTACATCTACATCTTTGCCCTTACAGACAAATCACCTAACCGCCCCCTCCTACCGTCCGCAAGCACTATCGACCCGAACTCACCACAAACTCAAACCAAGCCCCGGGTACTTATGAAGATCGGTCGTACCATTAACGTCCAAAGCAGGCTGAACCAGCATGCCTCTCAGTGCCAGTACGAACCAACACTAATCCGTTTCTACCCTCACTCGCCCGAAGATGTGGCGCCACACAAGGTGCCAAATGTGAATCGGATCGAGAGGTTGATCCACCTAGAGCTCCGCGATGACCCACTGATATACCCCGAAGAACTGAAGCACAAGTGTGCGGTGTGCAACAAAGTCCATCAGGAGTGGTTCTCAATTGAGGCGAGCGATGAAGGGATAAGGACGCTCGATGAACTGATTACTAGGTGGATAATATGGGGGGAGTATTGGGGATCTGAGGACCGGCATCCACGTGCGGATGGTTCTGGGACGGGAACAGCTAGTACTCCCAGTGGGAAGAAGAGCTCGGAAGGCAATAGTGGGAGTGGAGCAGATAGTAGTGGGGAGGTTCCGGTAAAGTTGAACATTGCAGTCCACTTACCACCGGAGATGGGAGGAGAGATGATGGTTTCTGCAGATGTGAAGGCCATAATGACAAATGCGCATGTCACAACGCAGAGCAAGCCTAGGAAGAGGGCTACATCTAATGCTGCCACGCCTAAAAAGCCTAACGCAGTGGCGCAAGGGAAGTCCGCCGACGTATCTACAGAGACGAAGCGGGTGAGGAGCCCTCGCCAGGGTGCATCTGTGGAGAAGGCCAAAACGAAGACAACCAAGCGGGAAAGTCGTGGACAGAAGAGTCCCTTGGCGAAGAAAAGTACGAAATCTGGTGGGAACTTGGACGATTTCGTAGTGTCTGATGATGAGGCGGAGGAAGATGACGAGGATTCGGAGGATGGAGAGTATGCGTATGAGACTGCAGGTGAGGACGAAGATGAGGTGGATGACGAGGAAAATGATGAGCAGTGGGTGGATGGGGCAGTGGTGAAGACAACATCACCGGAATGGTTGAAGAGGAAAAAGAAGGCCCAATCGAGGGGAAAGAGTGCAGCGAGAGCAGGAGGCGGGAAGAGGAAGGATTGAGGCTAACCGCAGTGAAGTTGCATGGAGCGGATTTCTGACATTTTTGGTTTCGATTTCAGTGATTGTTCTTTTTTGTTCAGGGAATGGAACGAGTTTGTGCGGGAAATTGTTCATGTTGCGTTACCTTAGAGGCACTTGACCGTATCAGTTTCATGTTTTGAATAGTATTTAGATTTGAGATGCCCAGGGAATTGAATCCGACTCAACAATTAATTCGGGTCAAAGCTTCATTTCCTCCAGCACCTTGCGTCAGGCTGCCAGCCAGTCCGGTTGGCACAGCCTTCAACCGACTAATGTGGACTCACAGTCTTGAACCATACCATACTTACGCTTCCTGGTGCGCTCAGGGTAATTCCTTCTTTCGTAACCCGCTTAATTGGAGGGGGCATGGCTCTTGGCATCAACAGCCTCATTTGCGCACATTATCGGGACGATGCATATGCAACCCAACCAAATCTCAAACAACCCCCTTCCATAGCCACATGTCCAACGTTATAACTCAAACTGTTGTAGGCATCAGCTGTTCGTTATCTCCTGTTCTCAATTATAGCCTCATCATAGCTGGAACTCCACTTTCATGACTGATATTCATGATTAGTTATGTTGCTGACCGCAGCCAAGCCACAAGATCTTACATAGCACTTTTCCAGTTTAGGTACCGGTCGTACCAAATTAGTAAGGTTCGAACGTCTCGTCATGTAACTTCCGAAGCTCACTGAGCCAGTAAGGCACGCTCTTGATTCTGCCATGTCCGGTCATATCGCATTGCGGAGGCGTACACGCGGCTGTGTGCGCTTGTTCTAGCCAATAGCGATGAAAATCGTACCCTGTCTTATGGAGGAGACGTATATCTAGGCCTTAAAGGGTGATGACCGAACCGCGGCTGCCTAGATTCATTCATACATAACTCTCTCAGTCACCCCTAAGCCTGCTCCAATCGCGATGGAATGAGCTTGCTGCGGTAATTTTGTACTACGGACGGTTGTTTAATCGACACAGTTTGTCATCTGCCAGCTGGCTGCGGCGGTTTGAACTGTCCTGCAGGGAGGAATTGCCGAGAATGAGTTGAGGAAGCAAGAGGTGTCTTCCTTTGATATCTCCCATGCATAACAAGAATACCTTCTATTTATTACGTTTGCTTTCCTCCTAATTCATCAAGCGGTGTTCTTTTATATTCCGGCCTTCCATGCACCCGCCATCATTCGTTTGAACTGCACTTTTATATTGCTGTGCTGCCTGTGCTGCTTCTTTCCGTCATCTCTAGCTTACACTATTGACCCCTTGTTCTTTCATATTTGCTACCAATATTCATTCCCCAAACTGATATACAAGCACGGATCAAGCTGGCTTCAAAAGTCATTCTCCGTCTCGTCAAGGCCATTTCATCCGTTCGAAATGGATACCACTCAATCCTTGACAAAACACCTCCAAAATCTCGGTTACTACCAGCTGTAACCCAAGTTTCTAATCAGGAACCCATTGACACCCAAATGCGTTCAAAGCCAGGTCTATCGTTGGTTTTATCTCAATCAAAACCCACTGGAAATAAATTACCATATGTCAGACTAAAGATTCGCACTCAGACTTCTTCCGAGCGCCAAAAATATGGGCCCAGTACGGTGGGAACCATGAAACCAAAGTACCCTCCTGAGCACTTGCCTAAGAAATCGGTTTCAAGGCAAATCCCCAATGTCTCTCCTTCAGAACGCGGACAAGCTCCAAAGCGGAACCTTGCGGCCACGGCGCCCCTACATTCTTCCCCGGGACATTCAATGTCCAAGAAACTGCTACTGCTGGACCGCTTAAAGACCGATAAACCGGGGCAGGTGGGTCGTCATACAACAAACGAACTACCTCAGGTGCAGCAAGCTAAAATGCAGAAACCCGTACCCATCCAGCATGTGGTATTCCCAAAGCTGCAGCCACTGGTGTTCAGGTCGAAGCCGCTCCGAAGATGGGAGAATCCTGAGACTCACGCAAAGGCGATGGCACAATTGGGGTGGAAAACCAGACAGTTGCAGAAGGGGGTGGTGGAAGAGAGAATTGAGGCTCCGGGACAGCGGGAGATGTGGACAAAGATTCTCGAAATTGGTAGGTGCAGGCTCGGGTTTCGTTCTGCACGTTAGATGTCACTTGAGCTTCTCTAACACGTGTTTCTATCTCAGTATCCGCATCTATATCCAGCACAAAGCAGTCCCCAAAACCCTACTCAGAAGCATTTTACAAAACAGTCGTCGCCAAATGCGAAATTGGGAAAAAACTACATCTACATCGCCGTTGAGAATCCTAACCTCCCCTCTACCGGCACCAAACGACGTCAAGATTGCAAGATAGGCATCACGTCGAACCTTGATCAACGCATGAAGACACATCAAAAATGTGGATTGCAGTTGTTGTTAGCGATGGAGGTAAAGAACGCGAAACGTGTTGAAGATATGCTTCATGCGTGGTTAAAGGATTTGGAGGGGGTGTATGAGGGAAGGAAGATATGTAGGTGTGGGGCAAAGCATAAGGAGTTTTTTGCTGGTGGTAAAGAGATGGGGAGGGTGATTGAGGTGGTTGATATGTGCGTAGAGGTGGACCATTGGTTGCATAGGAATGAGCCGAAGTAGTGTGGGCATTACATTCTTTTTTTGTGGTCGTGAGGTTTTTGATCTGGTCACGTAATTTACCTTTTAACTAGTCACTCGTTCATCGTTTTTCTTTGTTGTCTGCTTCAAATTATCTTCATACACGTCTAGTCAAGGCACAAGTTCTTTTGAGCTATCTCTGATCTATGTTTCATGTTTCACTTCATTCATCCATTTTTTTCAATGAAATTGGATATTTTTTTACCATTGTTCTGTCGTGGTAAACAGATTCCTGGGAGGATGCTAAGGTGACCCATAATTTCTTTTTTTGGGGGCACACTCTTCATGACACCATTGCCCGGTATGCCTTGCGCCCGATACGTAGTATTGACATAGCCAGGCAATCTAATACTACGAAGTAACCTTGCCATAGATACTTGTATGTATGCACTGCCCCATCGAGGAGGCCTGAAGTTGGAGATCCAAGTGGTAGCGGAAATTTTGGCTTACTAAGAAGCTTAGTTTCGCCACTACCGAATATGGTAGTTGCGGTTCACAGAAAGGGTAAGTAGCACTAAGTCTAAGTGGTAAAGTATATTAACGCGGGTAGGTCAACGCCATACTTGTGCGTGCAGTATCAACGCAAGATCTTCTATTGTTTCTATCGATATATTCCCTTGTGACTCAGTAGCTATGTATGTAGCTACAGGCGAGCACAGTGCACTCACGTACGGAGCCAAAGTAGTGATATAATTGAGCTAGTCTCAGATGGCAGCAGGCGTTGTTTCTACTAGGTGGTATACGCCGTCATTAACGTGCTGCATTCCTCAACCCAC
The DNA here is from genome assembly GCA_015179045.1 of Kalaharituber pfeilii. Classification (NCBI taxonomy): domain Eukaryota; kingdom Fungi; phylum Ascomycota; class Pezizomycetes; order Pezizales; family Pezizaceae; genus Kalaharituber; species Kalaharituber pfeilii. The sequence goes on along the minus strand of WHUZ01000031.1, from coordinate 328,266 downwards.
AGTCTCGAGCCTCAGTCCCAAAGCACTGATCTCCTGCCATTTCCAAACCGCCCACCCCCAAATATACACAGGAACCCCCCGCCGATTGCCTTATATGCACCGTCACTATCTCGACGGGTGAGGTGGCCACAAGAAGACAGCTCTAGACCTGATATTACAATTAAACTACTTAGCTCGCCACCTCAGCCCATCTTGTCACATGTAAATGTCAAGGAGCCTCCTTCTCGAACTTCAGACCGAGGAGGCACAGGGCACACGATTGTCGGTAAAACCCAGCCACTGGCTATATATATGAGACGGCGATGTTATTAAAGTAATCATGTGCAAGGATGCATGAAGTGGCAATACTACCAGGTAAATACAAGTATCTTTCCCTTGTGTTAGACGCAGTAAACGCCCCTGCCGAATTTTTGCGCGCAGATGAGTCACAAGCGGGAAGGAGTCGTCTAGCATTAGCCTAGTTGCTCCACAAGTTGCTCCACATCCGCATCCACATCCGTATCCACATCCGTATCCACATCCGTATCCGTACCTCTGGGCTTGAGCTCATCCCAACCATTCAATTGGAGGTAATTTCAGCTGAGGGGCCGCCCCCCGATCCTGCGCCGTCCAGCAACTCTCATCAAGCATCAAATCACATGTCGCTAATGGCGTTTATAATTACCGCAACCCTGAGCCCCGCGGCTACACATTGTACAGCAAGGTCGTCAATAACATCACATCACACATTCGTAATCCCTTCTCCCTGTCGTATCTATGCATACCATACCCTTGCATGGAAGGCCTGACGTGATGCCCGAGCCGCACTCACATATGCGTATGTACAGTGATCCGTCAAAGGTCTTGGGGATTATGCTTGCAAGATACGCTTACCCCAATATTGCCTAATCCCCAAGACTTTTTACGGGTCACTGTACCGTGGGGCTGCTATTCTCTGAACTGTGCAAAGGTTTGGTGTTGGGGGTAACCAGCGCTGGTACAGTCAGTTGAAATGGCGACCTTGTTCATATTGATCTGTTTGAAAAAGTGTAAGAACCCTAGTCTTGTAACCGTAAGAATCTCTGTAAAAAGTACACGGGTACCATGTGATAAAATTGCGTAACAGCAAGTCGTGTGCTTAAGTCCGGCCTGTGTCGGCATTAGCGTGTGTGTGCGCGTGTATGTGCATCGTGCGGCATGTAGTGGGCGTGCAGATAACTAATGGCGCCTCAGGAGGCTCTGCGCGACCCCACTTCAGCTCTTGTGCAACACCAAGATACGACCCATGTTCGAAACTCAATTACACACCTCCTCTTGCCTCTCTATTTTTACGCTGTTTATGCTCTTTTTCCTAAATACCTTACACCCTATACCTACTGTTCATTCTCCTTCTCCAACTTCCACTCCTCATTTCGTTGGCAAAAGCACCATCGAAGATATCAGAATTCTGCGGCTGCCTCATTACAAAGAGCCCCACGCGACCTTGCCTGAAGTTGAATATGATTTTTCTCTTACTTAGGTATTGGGTGGGAGCCCTTGTTGCTTTTAATTATCCGCCCGCGCTTGCTGCGGGGTTGGCTGTTTCGAGTTAAGGAGTCAACGACAAGCTAGAGTATAAATAAACCAACACGAATCACCTCTCCAACTTGGGCATCTTGTTAAGCTTTTTGCTTCTCTGGCACCTATGCAGTTTTTAAATCAAAGAGAGAGGCGTTTGAGCTTGTTGAAGTGCCCACTCGACATGATGTTCAAAATGATATTTAACATGCTGTTTAATAACCTAGCTAGGGAAAAGCCATACAGAAGAATAATCTCATTCACTTTTGTAATACCATTAGGTTCAAAGTTAAATCCTAAGCCAGTCTCGAGTCGTAGGCCTATAAGTATGCTATGGGTATTCTCAGCTACTCTCTGCCTCTTTTATGAACCAGATTATCTGTTATGTAGCCTTAAGATCATCTGTTATAGCACAGAATATCTTACTTTCTACTATGTTAAGTGCTTTTCTAAGAAATTGTCTTCTTTTGTACCTAATCTCGTCGTAGCCCACAGGGCAGTATACGAGTAAAGATATAATTTAAGGGAAAAAAATAAAAATAAAAAAAGGTCTATCAACCCTTTCGCTTCACCCAGTGGAACGAATGCCCCGGGGTGTTCTAGTACCCGCTCCTGGACAGAGGCGCTTAAGGAGGAGGAGAGATTTTGTGCTCAATAGCAACAAAGAACTTTTGTGAATCAGCTCTAGTCTCGTAAAATCAGCTCTAGGTTCTTGTGGAATGTTTTACCGCAATGGGAAATCATAGAAAGCTATCGAAACGCGCTAACCGCTGAGACAGCGCCAATAGCCGCAGCAGAGACAGACAGTCATAGCTCTACAGCGCTCTACATTGTTCTACAGAATCCTGTACCGTGTTTCTAAATCGTCATGACGAAGTTTCGTAGATGTTCATGCGAAGTATTATACCTGCTCATGTTCGCTCTCTCAATCTCTCGTCTCTATATATATACCCCTTCACTCACTCGCCTGTATGAAGTCTAACTCACTTACACTCATTCATCCGTATCTGACCCTGGCTGAACCGATTTGGTCTCTGTATACGTCTGTGCTGGCAGTATTCGGCGCTTCTAGGTAGTATTTCAAATTGCTTGGAGCAGGCGAACTCGAAAGCACAAGCTTTCTAGCCTCAGAATAGAATATGCCCAATATATAAAATTGGTCTCCCGGATGGAAGTCGGTATGACAAGGGTTACGGTCGCCGGTGCTACGGTATCACGGGTACACGGGACAAGAGGATGAGTGTGTGAGTTAAACCAGTGAAGGCTACATACAGGTCGTTGAGTGAAGGTGTATACAGACACGAGAGAATGAGTGTAAGTGATTTGACCAGTGAAGCCTAGAGTGAAGGGGTACATAAGAACGGGAGAGCGAATATGAGTAAGTATGAACTTCACATGAACATCCACGAACTCCGTCATGACGAAACACACTGCAGAGTTCTGTAGATGTGATGTAGAGCTTTGTGGCTGTCTACTTCTGCTGCGGCTATTGGCACTGTCTCAGCGGTTAGCGCGTTTCGATAGCTTTCTATGATTTCGGCGATATTCGTCGATCACGTTATTGCAGTCGCCGGCACTAATGCCCCAGTTCGTTTCCCGTTCCGGCATGACAACATTTTGCGATAACATTTTCACCAGCTTGAGAAAGCCATGTAGAGACTGAAGCCAGATTTTGAAACTAGATATGCAGCTTATTCAAGGGCTGGGATTGAGTTTACCACAGCAGTGCTCTGCTCACTTTCGGCCGCGTGCTGAATCTCATGCCAACCTTTGACTATCAAACTAGTATGTAACTCAGTGCTGGCCCTTATAGTCAATCCTGCTTGTCTGTCTATTGCACCAACTTTTATGCTATAGCTATCTATTCTACATGCTTCAGCTATTGCTTCTCAGAGGCCCGTTCGGTGGATATGGCCTTTAAGGTCCGTCCGATGGCTCATCTGGCGGTTCATCTGGTTTCATATGTGCTATAGCTATGCGTCTTGTCCAAGCCCAAGCTTTCTTGCCCTGCTGTAGCTATCGGTTGATCAGGCCGAATCTACAGAAATATACCGCAATGGAGACCCATCCATTTGATGAAGATCGCCTTCTTATTCATTACTGCGGCTGCTGGGATTGCTATCGACAGCTCCAGGACCTGGTTCAATAGATCGTTTAACTGGAGTTTTCCTTCCTTGTGCATGATCTACTTCTTGGAGTTCCATAACTTGCATCTCTAAAGGGGTTTATGACGTTGCCAAGTCAAAAGTGTAGATTGTGGATCCAGTCACTGAAGTCACTGTGCTTATTCAAGCCCTAGGTTTACCTCCTTCAAGTGGTTTTCTAACAGTATGACCGTAGGAATGCTATGCAAGAGACAAGTGAACGTCCAAATGTGACATTGCAGGAGAGATACATGATGAACAGAAGATGACGGAGGGTGATCAAGATTCAGAGCACGAAATCAGTTCAGAGTACGAAAACAGTTCAGAGTATGAAAAAAGTGAAGAGAGTGGAGAAGACGTCTGCTGCACTTTGAGGAAAAGAATAAAAACCCGGAAGAAAGAATGGAGAAAATAGAAGAGGAAAAAAACATGCAGGCCATCTTCAAGCGAATGTTTGCAGCTGAGCAAGTATCCCGAGCGCCCCAGCCTGCACAACCCCGGAAGGTTTTACGTGAATAATCTGTACGGCATTTGTCTTGTCCAATGTATTACCTTTGGAAAGAGTCTTCCCCTCCAGCATCAATGGCGAACCTCCGGAGAAAGTTGGGATCCATATTGCCATGCATTAGTTCTTCTTGGCAGCGTACTAGTAACTATACAGAGTTATATGGAGTACATACCTGTCGGTCGATGGTTCGCTATGCAACAAGGAAGTGCCTAGTGGATAAAGAAGAACTTCCCCGCTTCTTGTACCAAATGACCAACTGTGCTTGCTTAAACACAAATTTAAATAGAGCTTACCGTTGTTACACACTCTGTCTTGACTCTTACCAGATACGAATCCTAGTACTCCGACGTTATTACGATACCGAAACGAAAAGTATTGAATGGGGTAGACCCTAAGGTACTTCAGCTGTGGACTACGGCGGTTGGGCACACCACACCCGCAGCGAAGGAAGGATCAGAAACCAAATGGGTATTGATTGATAAGACAACGGGTGAAGAAGAACTGTACTTGTGGCTCTAGACTCTCTTTTTGCTTTGGCGCCTTCACTCTCATTCTCTCCCTCTACTATCCTTTTTTCTATAATGGATAAAAATTAGCAAATCAGCGTAGAGGAGTATCGCCAGATGCTCCAACCTCTAGTCTTGAATGAGCTAGACGTTCATATTAAAATTACGGTAGGCAAAGCTTTCGATAAACTCGTGAAGAACCCTGCCTTACGAACGATTCTTTCATTGCGGAGAAATTCCAGCGGTCTTACCTTCCGTTAGCAATGTGTCTATTGATGAGATGATGGTTCAATTCTCTGGGTGGAACGCACATACAGTGAAAATGCCAAATAAGCCTATTGGCGAAGGCTACAAAATATTTGCGCTCTGTGACCATGGCTATCTACAGTTTTGAGGACTACTCCCGAATCCATGGTAGTGCAAAAACAACCTCCGAGCCGGCTGCATCGACAGCCCCATCCGAGTCGCCAGACAGCTCCATCAGCAAGTGAGTTGACCAGCGAATTGACAGAAGCGACAAGTGATTCGAACGCCGTTTCGGCCCCGGCGACGGATGATTCTCAAGCTGTTTCTGGAGCCACGGTGCTCCCAAAACTTATTCCCACTTCTCAAACATGCCTACGGCTTGCGAAGTCACTACCATACCAGTCAAAGCACTTCAATATTTACTTTGACAATTACTTCAGCAATGTACCAGTTTTTTCAACATTGCGGAAGCTTGGTATTGGAGCATGTGGAACAACTCGAATTAACCAGATACCAGAGTTTATGCGAATTGACAAGACTGTTTCTTGTAAAGCATTGCGCTGGAGCTACAGCAGTGCAGTGGTGGAGCATGGTGTTCTCTGTGGATTGTGGCAAAACAATAATACTGTCTTCATCCTGACTACAACCCATGACATGAGAACAGGGATCAGCAAGAACAGACGGCGCCCCCGAGAAACAAGTACCAATGTTGCTTCTGTAAGAGCAGTGTTTGGCTGTGAGGAGCGCAAGCTGTTAACCATTCCTGATCTGATTGATGACTACAATCAGCATATGGGAAGGGTAGATACAGCAGATCAACTCAGAACGTACTATTGTACTCAACTCCGGAGTTTCCAAATTGGATGCCGCTGTTCTACTGGTTAACGGACACTGTCATTATAGACAGTTACATACTCCACCGTTTTCACTGCCTCAGATGACACACAAAGACTTTCCATTGAAACTGTCATCTATGCTCATTGACCAAGGCAAAGAACTGTGAACGGGGGTAAACATACACATTGCCTTACATATATCAATCCGAAGACACAGAGGAACTGTATTGTATGGAGGGCAAGGACACGGTATATGTGTGGAGTATGTGAAAAGATATTGTGTTTGGAGACCTGTGTATATAGAGCATAAGAACAGATTACCATATTTGGCTAGTCTGCAAAGATGCACTAATGCAATGCAAAGCAAGCGTGTCTTAACACTCCAAGGGACATGTGTGGAGTATGTGAGAAAAATATAGTGTTTGGAGACCTGTGTATACCGCATAAGATTTCGTACAATAGAATAGATAACCATATTCAGCTGACCCTGCCAATCAAGATCCATTAATGTAATGCAATGCGAAGCAAGTGTGTCCAAATAGCCCTCCTGCCGAGTAGCCAGTTAAACAATTCATTGAACAGCGCATCGAAACAATCAACAGTCTATCGAGCAGCATGATTTGCAAAAAGAAATAGTTTCATGAGTCGCTGGCAGCGCTGTCGTCCCAGAATTTACCGGTATATGTACATAACTTCACTGCTCAGAAAATTATGCAGGATCCAAAGCTTCCACCAGACTGAATGTGAGACATACATACGTAGAAAGGTTCAACCTAACCCTTATTTTTATTTATGATATTTATCAGATTCTCTCTCTCGTTAGGAACGTGTCGGGAGACCTGGCACACCACCTCACAGATAAATAATTTTGCTATTGATGCTAGATAAATAAGGGTTAGGTTGAACCTTTCTATGTCTCACATTCAGTCCGGTGATTTTATTTATCAGATTCTCTCCCTCGTTCGGAACGTGTGCGGAGACCAGGCACACCACCTCACAGACAAAATTTGCTATTGGTGCTAGATAAATAAGGGTTACCGTATGATAGGTTGAACCTTTCTATGTCTCACATTCAGTCCGGTGATTTTATTTATCAGATTCTCTCCCTTGTTAGGAATGTGTGGGGAGAGCAGGCGCACCACCGCACAGACAAAATTTGCTATTCGTGCTAGATATTTATAAGTGCAGGACCTGTTATCAGGTTCTAAAGTAGATTCATATTAGAGAGGATGCGAAGTCAACTGGCTCTATTTGCAGGGGCCCTGGCACGACGACCAGGACCCCGGATCAACACCAGCCAGCATGGGTCAAAAGCCAGCCAGACTGGCTGAGAAAATTGTGTTTTTTCAGTTAACGTGGCTTTAACAAATTCATAGCAAAAATCAATTGTATGCATATACAAACTCTATACCACACGAGAACTCCATGCCATACGAGAACACTACTGCCCATTCAGCTACAGCACTAGAGAACGCACCTACAATCGAGAGAATGCTTGATCCACCCCATTCTGATGAGTCCTATTAGCAAATGTTCAGATAGCATTGTGGATGTGTAGGAGTGCGAGAACAGGTATAAAGATAAGTATAATCGGTATAAAGGCACGTATGATTGATATTTGTTAAAGTAAACAAATATTTTTCACATCAATAGAGCCAGACGGAACCCCTGCTAATCCCCCTGTCCTTATTGTCCAGGCACCCCAGTGAAATCGCATCCTGAATTCACAGAGCCAGCTCTATATTTTACCTGCTTTGCCAATTTGAGCTTGGTCAGAAGGTTTGGAGTCAAGCTGGCTTTGAATCGCATCCTCTCTAATTATTTGACTGAATGTGAGACATAGAAAGGTTCAACCTAACCCTTGTTTAATTTATCTAGCACCAATAGCAAATTTTGTCTGTGCGGTGGTGTGCCTGGTCTCCCGGCACATTCCTAACGACGGAGAGAATCTGATAAATAAAATCACCGGACTGGATGTGAGACATGGAATGGTTCAACCTAACCCTTATTTATCTAGCACCAATAGCAAATTTTACCAATAGCAAATTTTGGTTGTGCGCTGGTGTGCCTGGTCTCCGCACACGTTCCTAACGAGGGAGAGAATCTGATAAATAAAATCACCGGACTGAATGTGAGACATAGGTAGAATGGTTCAACCTAACCCTTACTATTTTATATCGGGAAACGATCGCCTACCTAGAAACGACACGCATCTTGGCATGCCTCATAAGAAACCATTTTCACAATATCTTCGGCAACTTATATGCCAGTAACATCAAATAAAGTGATATAGATACAATGATATCAGGACAACATTATCTACATATTCTATTGCCTATATTCAATGTCAAGCTCTTACCATATCAATAAATATGTCAATAGATCAATTTAACCTCTCTCCCTCTTACATCCCTATATATTGTCAGTTAAATAGTACTAACGTCTATGCTCTTATAGCTGCTGTCACTTACTAATGGCCATAGTATATGGTGGCATATGCTATAGGGCGGTAGGATACTTCAAGCTCTATTCGCAAGTCTAAAAGTGAGCAATTGCAGCTACTGTAGCTGTACCAATTTATACTTAGTTATAATAAATAGAAGGTACAGAGGCTGAACATATTATTATATACTTTACAGCTGCTTACAAGATTGATATAGGGCTATCTGCACCTTTAGACTCTCCTAGTTTACCAGTTGAAGATAATACACTCATTCCCAGCTGACATCTCTAAGAGTATGAGACATGCAGTCAAGCGGAGCCCCCTACAAAAACCCTCATAGCTTAACCAAAATTGCACGAATATGAATTTTGAGAAAGTGTTACGGATTCACCGCAACCGTAGGGCGGGCGGTCGGTGGATGCGCGCGCGCATACAGTCAGTATGCGCATATGCAATGTAGGCGATATGCGATAGCCGAGCGCCGGCGTCGCAGTTGCGAAATGTGCTATATGAGCTACGCAGAGGACTAGCGAGTATCGCTGGTCAAGTGTCTTTTTGGCCTGGCGGACGGTAACTCTCTGCGTTTACCACCATCCGTTACAGAAAGGATTTGGATTCTCTAATATTTACTTATATAACCCACCATTTTTCCTTAATTTTTTTGTGATTTTAATAATTTTTTTTGTGATTTTATTGAATAGCACTGACAGGTGATACAAGGGGCGCTCGGATACATGTCTCATGATTCACGGCAGCCACTGTCTCACATGAGCTGCAGCTCCCTCTGTGTTGATACTCCTTAATAGCAATACTCTCGTACTGGTTTGCTGCTGCCAAACCTCAAATTTGCTTCCTAAACTGAATTGCTATTCCCAGCTGTTAGATATGTCCTCGACGGCTCACCGCTCGCAACCCCTAGGCCCAGATATGCCTCTCAAACCGGCTCGCTGCTCACATCCTCGCCCCCAGATATACCCTCAGGCCCGAATATACCCTCCAAACTAGTTCACCACTGCTCTCAACACTCTAAGTCAAAGTCAAATTCAGCTGCTAAAGTAACTGTACTGGCAGTTGTGTGGGCGGCCAGTGGAGCACGCGAAAATGTGAAAAATGCAGGCGCATACGAAATACGCATATGCGATGCAAGCGATATATGAGCCGACGCTGGTAGGCGGCATCCCAATCACACAAATGAGTGCTACATAAGCTACGCAGAGGACTAGTGAGGATCGGCCTGGTGGACGGTAACTCTCCACCTCTGTTACAAACTCAAGGTTGGAAAAAACTATTATCTAGATGAGTCCTGGATTAAAATTATCTTATTGCTCGACTACGACAGTTGGAGGGTTAGAAAAATATCAATAATTATTATATTGACCTTGATTTAGACTCTAATAACTCTCCTAAGTCTTCTGTAGAGGGTCCGAACCAAAGTACTTCGACAGATAGACTTACTACTAATATACTAGAAGTTAAGGGGGGGGGGGGTCAACTACTGGTGGGAAAGAAGGAAAATAGCAAGCTAGAGGGCAAGGGAGTGGTAAAAGGGGATGAACTAGGGCTGCAAAAGATATAGATAATAAGATAGTAGTAAAGTCAATAGCATTATCTGGAGCTACTGACTCTCGGCCACTGCCACCCCCTCCTTCTACACTTGAGGAAGTAATTCAGCAAATGCAGCAGGTGTAGCAGCTAGTTTCAGGCCCTGCGAATAGAGCTGTAAGTTATTCTAGCCTATATTGCATATGCTATTATATACTATAGCCATTAATGACCAAGTCTTACTATAGGAAAGATAGATATAGACCTATTGATAGATAATATGCAGAAGGTTGAAGAGGGGGGTAGTAATTTAACATTATTAATGCATATATTGATATAGCAAGTGAACTATTGTTGATAGAATTGATTAATATGCTAGAATTGTAATATCAGCCATGCTGTACATATAACTGTTTACTGTAAGCTGCTAGCATGTCTGTTGCACGAGATATAGCCAAATGTAGTATCTCTAGCAGGCGTGCCAAGAAACGTCGTATCCCAGTCGACAATCGTATCCCGATATAAAACAGTAGCGTTATTTATCTAGCACGAATAGCAAAATTACCTGTGGGGTGGTGTGCCAGGTCTCCCCACACGTTTCTAACGGGGGAGAGAATCTGATAAATAAATATTTATAAGTGCAAGACCTGTTATCAGATTTCAAAGTAGATTCTTCTTCGTCCAACAGCAGGGCAGGAAAATATATTTTCGTTTGCATTGGGCCAAAATTCCTGTGTGACCCCATTTGTGGGAAGCCCCCCCAGCATGTATTTGCAGCACTGTATTTTGGGCGTTTGTTCTGAGCAGACTTTATACAGGAGGCCAATTAGGTCATTCACTGTTGCGGATCCAACCGTTGCAGAAGCAGTTGATGCCGCAAGACAGGAATCCTGGTAAGCTATGAATTGACTAGGGGTTGTCGACGAACAACTGGGAATGGCTACCAGAAGGTACCAGAGAAAATACGCCAGCCAAACTAGGCAGGTGTCGTGAGGCACCCTTTTACCCTTGTGAAATTTATTAGTAAGTACTATGAATTACCACAAATATGCTGTTCTCGTACCGCGAAAGGAATTATTTTAGCGTGCCAATAGAGTCTGGGTACGAGAACACAAATATGCCTCTACACAACAAGACTCACGCGTATCAACTTTACCATGCCCCATCTAAGTCGAAGAGCTGTAATACAACAAGAGCTCAGAAGCGAAGCAATGTAAAAGCTATCATGATGCTTATGATTTTTAATTGAAGCGTGATGAACCTATAAAGAGGATATGTATGCATTATTTGTGTTTGTAGATGCATCTCAATGTTGACGTGATCGGGGTGTGAATACGCGGGTGATGCATATGGTGCGAAATAATGTGGGTGTATGCAGCAAAGTAGGCTACTAACTGAGCACTACTTACCAGAAGAGCCCACTACCAGTCAAATTTGACTGGTAACAGGCGTTACGTTGGTACCGGAGACTACCAGCCAACAGACCAATGAACGAAGGGGCCAAGGCACTAAAAGCGCCTCAGTTAGTAGTGGTAAGTACTTTCTGGTAGCCATTCCCAGTTGTTCGTCGACAACCCCTACTAATGCAATGCAAAGCAAGCGTATCTTTACACTCCAAGGGATATGTGGAGTATGTGAGAAAAATATTGTTCGGAGACCTGTGTATACCGCATAAGATTTCGTACAATAGAATAGATAACCATATTTAGCTGACCCTGCCAATCAAGATCCATCAGTGTAATGCAATGCGAAGCAAGTGTGTCCAAATAGCCGTCCTGCCCAGTAGCCAGTTAAACAATTCATTGAACAGCGCATCGAAAACAATCAACAGTCTATCGAGCAGCATAGTTGCAAAAAGAAATAGTTTCATGAGTCCGCTGGCAGCGCTGTCGTCCCAGAATTTACCGGTATATGTACATAACTTCACTGCTCAGAAAATTATGCGGGATCCAAAGCTTCCACCGGACTGAATGTGAGACATACATATGTAGAAAGGTTCAACCTAACCCTTATTTTTTATTTATGATATTTATCAGATTCTCTCCCTCGTTAGGAACGTGTCGGGAGCCCTGGCACACCACCTCACAGATAAATAATTTTGCTATTGGTGCTAGATAAATAAGGGTTACCGTAGGTTGAACCTTTCTATGTCTCACATTCAGTCCGGTGATTTTATTTATCAGATCCTCTCCCTCATTCAGAACGTGTTGGGAGACCAGGCACACCACCTCACAGATAAAATTTGCTATTGGTGCTAGGGTTACCGTAGGTTGAACCTTTCTATGTCTCACATTCAGTCGTGTGGAGTCAAATCATATGAATCTACTCTAGAATCTGATAACAGGTCCTGCACTTATAAATATCTAGCACGAATTTGTCTGTGCGGTGGTGTGCCTGGTCTCCCAACACGTTCTGAATGAGGGAGAGAATCTGATAAATAAAATCACCGACTGAATGTGAGACATAGAAAGGTTCAACCTGACCCGTTATTTAATTTATCTAGCACCAATAGCAAATTTTGTCTGTGGGGTGGTGTGCCTGGTCCCCGCACACGTTCCTAACGAGGGAGAGAATCTGATAAATAAAATTCACCGGACTGAATGTGAGACTTATTTAATTTATCTAGCACCAATAGCAAATTTTGTCTGTGTGGTGGTGTGCCAGGTCTCCCAACACATTCCGAACGAGGGAGAGAATCTGATAAATAAAAATTTATAAGCATAAGACCTGTTATCAGATTTCAAAGTAGATTCTTCTTCGTCGAACAGCAGGGCAGGATTTATATTTTCGTTTGCATTGAGCCAAAATTCCTGTGTGACCCCATTTGTGGGAACCCCTCCAGCAGCACTGTATTTTGGGCCGTTTGTCTAAGCAGACGTTATACAGGAGGCCAATTAGGTACATCTCACCATTCACTGTTGCGGATCCAACCGTTGCAGAAGCAGTTGATGCCGCAAGACAGGAATCCTGGTAAGCTATGAATTGCCTACTTGAACAAAGGCGATTCACTTGCAAGTATTAGCAGTCCATACTTGACTCTTCCCATCCGACACTCTGCCCAGTTTAAGATCTTTACATACATGCAGTACCATCATAGATCAAAGTCGAGACAGGGGCCTTGAAATCTATATCTGATATTATGAACAAGTCCAAAAGTTTTTTCAAGATATATTCCACAAGCCCAATGCATACACCTCTTGTGTTTGTTATTTTCGCGCTCTCCCAATGCGCCCATGGCCAACAATACATCAAAAGTGCCAAAGGTATATAAGAAAAGGCCAAAACAACAAATGAAATACAAATGCAGAAGAAAACAAATGCAAAATATCCCCTATATGTTTAAAGAATCCCAATACATAAAGCCCCAGCAATACTCACTAACAAGAAAACAATGGCCCCTAAACCATGTTTAATATACAGATTCCTACCGAGAAATTATAACAAAACAACCAAAACATCATCACCCAATTGACAATTACATTACGCCCTCTCCGCAACCATCAACCTTGGCTCGTTCTCAATCTTCTAAAGCACCATCCTCCCTATACCTTTCCCACCACCTCTCCTCCCTCCCTTCGCCCCTCTTCGGTCATCTCTCCCCATACCATTCCCAACACCCCGTTTCCCGCCCTTATTCCCTTTCCCGGCTGACAAACCCCCCACACTCTTCATCTTCCTTCGCCACTGCAGCACTTTCTCGTATGGTGTTGTCCCAGTTATCCCATCTACATCCTCATCCCCGTTCCCATTGAGGGCAGCCGCATCATGCAGCATCTCATCTCCACCATCACCCCCCCAAACAACGGCGCAGCAAGCCCGTCTACATTAGCATCATCATCTTCCTCGTCATTGTCGTCTTCATGGAGGGTTTCAAGCCAGCTGGGTAATCGTGTACGTTTTCCTGTTTCATCACTTCCAGTTGCCGTCTTATCGTTTCCGGATTCATCTTCCTTTTCTTTGTCGCCCTGCTCTGCAGCCGTAGCATTGTGTTGGGGCGTTGTTTGTGCCGTTACGGTCCCTTCCCCTTCATTATCCCCAGGTGATGCTGGTGACTCCCGAGCCTCGGCAAGTTGAGAACGTCCAGACCTCTCAGGGGAACTCGGCGGCGTCGGCGACTCCTCAAAGACCGCTATAGGTTTCCTTGGCCGTGGGCGTGCTACCTGAGGCGCCGCCACCCCCGCTGCTGTTGATGCTGCTGTCGTTGGCGTTGATAGATTAGACGTACTTACGGGAATAGTGGAGAGCGAAGCCTGAATCGCCAATGGATTACCCGAGAATAATGGTTTGCGCCTGATGACGGTCGTGGTTGGAGCATTTATTGTTGTAGCGGGATTGATAGGGTTAGCATTGCTGGTGGTTGCAGATCCAGCGCGAGGCGTAGCTGTGGTAGTAGTACTGGTACTCTCACCCACGCTCGGTGCGCTCCATGAAGGCGGTGACGAGGAATCTGTGTCAAGGTCAAGGAATAATGATGATGATAGGCGGCTAGGCCTGGAAGGGTCTTGATCTAAGTTGGGGCCTTCATTAGCACAGTATCCAATCAAATACAAGGAATCAACAAAGAAGCAAACATGTAAGTACCTTCCTCTCTCTCTGACCCCTCGGCATTAACAGTCAACCTTCTTATCCCCTTCACCGCTCCACCAATCCCTCCATTCTCATCCCTTCCCTCATTCCCAGCCCTATTCCTACTCCCAACACCCTCATCACCCCTACCAAATTTCATCAACCTCTTCATCCTCATCATCACCACCGAGTCATCTTCATTATAATTATCAATACTAGTATTCACATTCTATATGCACAGCCAAAATCCACCCAATCACAGTTCCCTCAGGTGACTCTCTCGTTAGTTAGCATGTTCACATCACCATCGACATCAACAGTCCCAACAACATTCTTGCGAGCAACGTGATGTATATGAGCAACGTCATCTTCTTCATCAGAGGATATGGTAAACATTTCAATGACAGGGGCACGGGAAATAGGGCTCGTCAAAGGAGGAGGAGGAGGAAGAAGCGTGGGAACAACCTTTGTGCTTGCATTTGAATTTGCATTCGCATTCGTGGCTTTATTGTTTACAATTGTGCCTCTGCTTAAACTTGTTCGTGCCGGCGATTGTGCAGACCCCGAGACTGTCGAAGCCGAATTGCTATTCCGAGTGTACAAATTATTATTCCGAATAAACTGTACAACCGTCGGTACGTCATCATCACTAGTGTTGGCTTCGTCGTTATCTTCGATGAAGGGGTCTCTGGTGCTGTTCTTCCGCTGCGGTGGTGGACCTTGAACTCGAGCTGGGGCTGGTTGAGTTACCGGGATACCTTTGCCAGCAACAGCAGTCGCAGGAGAAGCAGTAGCAGGGGAAGCAGTAGCGGCGGCAGCAGCAGCAGAAGCGCCTTTTTGGATAATAGCCATAGTCGAGGATGATGCAGTGGCTGCCGCAAGCGCCTTCAAGGGCGCAGGCGATGGCGGTACGCTCTGCACCGGCTTTGCCGGCGTTCTGAGGGCATCCTGCTGTATCTCTCTCCGCAAGGCCTCCACATCACTTCTCTGAAACTGGTGTCCAATTTGCAACCCCCTAACACCCGTCCCCATTCCCATCCCGGCCCCCCAAACACCTGCTCCCGCTCCCATTCCCACCCCTGCCCCTACTCCCACCCCCAACTCTCCCCCCGCCTCTCTCTGCCTCTTAACCTCTTCCAATAACATATCCGCCTCTTTCTTCTCCTCCTCCGTCAAGTCCTCCTCCTCATCTCTGATAAACGTCTGTGTAAACTTAATCGACCTGACATAATTTGTCTCGCCCAGCAGCTTATCCAACACCACGTCCTTCCCTTTAAACGGTTTCAGGTCATCTTGAACGGGCTCCGTCGGCGGCTTCTTATATTGATTATGCAATTTACTCGAGCTTCGTCTCGGGTCTTTCTTATCCACCACTCTCGTCGCCAGCTGCTGCTTGAACTCCGTCGCGTTCCGGATATAGTCCTCGAAGGTCCCTCCCGCCGTAAAGCGGTATACAAAGACCTGCTTCGTCTGACCAATCCGATATGCCCTGCCTACCGCTTGCTCTTCCCACATCGGATTCCATAAATAATCAAAAATCACCACCCTGTTGGCCCCAGGCAAATTGAGCCCAAGTCCTCCTGCCCGCGTTGAGATCAAGAACACATCTCCTGAGCCCTTGTTGAAGTTCTTCGCATGTTGCTGCCTTTTGCTCACCTGCGTCTTACCATCCATCCGCTTGTACTCCACACCCCATTGCTTCATGTACGACTCCAACAAATCAATCGTCGCGATGCTCTGCGAGAAAATCAACACCCGATCCTCAACTTCCTTTGAATAATGCAACAAATGCTTCAACGCATCCATCTTGTACGAATGTCTTCTCGCGAATGCGTTCTGCTCTGTCGCCAAAAGCTCCTTGACGGACTTGTACGTCTGCTCTGTCACGTCCGGCGAAAGTTCCAAATCCAGCTCCGCCATCTCTTCATCCCCTTCAGCATCCTTGTCCTTATCCTTCCCCTCCTTGCCCTCCCCGGCCCCCTTTCGCTGTTTCCTCAGCTCTAACGACCTCAGGACCACCATTGGATGGTTATTCGTCAAAAACAGCAGATTTGCTGCATCAAAGAACGAGAAATCCTTGCTCTTGAATGCCTCAATGAGTAGCAAGTACAGCTCCTTCTGAAACGGCGTCAGTGGTATCGTAATCAAAAACTCCGTCTTTGGCGGCAGAAGATTTGAGATCGACGTCACATCCGCCCGGTGCACCTTGGGATCTAAATCCTTGTTGAGCACACGCAGCATCTTTAGGCACTCTCTCCTCTCCGCCCGCGTGCTGTCAATGTGCAGCCCATCCTCGATTGGCCGTGCGTACTTCAATATAAACTCCTTTTCGCCTCCCAGATACCCGGGATCAATCCACTCAATCATGGTCCAATACTCTGTCAAATTATTCGACAGAGGGCTCCCCGTTATTGCAATGCGGCTATTGCTCCTAAATTGAACCGCAGCCTTCGTGATGCTAGCCCTCGGGTTCTTCATATGGTGTGCTTCATCCGCAACAATCAGGTTCGGACTCTCCAAGAAAATCTTCCGCATGTCGCTCTGCTGCGAGTCGTTAACAATCCTGCGAAACATGTAGTAGCTTATAATCAGTATCCCTCCTTTGGCGTCCCAGTTCCGGATCTTCTGGATTCGTGACACAGTGCCCATATTGGAGGTAATTTTGTGCAAGTCGCCAATGTGTCGTTGGTCAAGGTTGCCCGTCGCTGAGTCCACGGGAAGCCATTTGTGGAATTCCTCCCACCAGTTGTCGATTAGCCCGGGAGGGCACAATATAAGGGATTTAGATTGACGGAGGTGCTTGGGGATTTGCTGGTAGGTTTTGGGATCCGAAGATGAAGATGCCATGGCGATTGTATGTAGTAACGCAATTCTGGTACACAAATAAGTGTTACCCTCAAGTTCGTCTCTCAGACTAGTCCAACACCCATATACAAATAGATAGAGGGATCAAGTAAATACTTACATCTGAAACGTTTTCCCTAGCCCCATCGTATGCGCCAGCAAGGCCCCCATGTTCCTCTTACTTTGCACTAACTCCGCCCACATGAACCTGACCCCTGCCACCTGATGTTGCTTCAGATCCTTCGCTATCTGCGGATGGAAGTAAATCTCATTCTCTGACGCGTACTTCCCCAAGTTGACTTGAACCTTGCCATCGTCCCCATAACTGTCACCGCCGTCCTGGCTCTGCTTCTTCTTGCGCTTCTCCTCTGCCTTGATGCGTTCGAGACGGGCCTTAACGAGACGGTGCACGTCGGCGCGGGATGCCTTTGCGGATGGGTCCTCGACGACTTCGGTTGTCTTGCGCCGGCGATGAAGTCGGGAATTTCGGGGGGTGTCGGAGTAGTCCGAATCCATAGAGTTATCGTCAGGGGGAAGAGGGACCAGGGCGGTATCGTCGTAAACTTCGTCGATCGCACTGTGGAGCTTACCGCGGGAGGTTTTGGTCGATACGCCATCCGACTTGCGCTTGCCAGGGGGTTCTTTTTTGGGCGGGGGCAACGGGATGCGGCCAGGGGCTGCACGTCCGGGCTCGGGCTCGGGCTCGGAAACCTGGTGGTTGGAATCGAGACCGGGTTCGGAAATGTCATCGAGTGTCAGATCGATGAAATTATCGTTGGACGCTGGCTTGTATTTAGGTGCCTTTGGCGTAGGGGTAACGCTATTTTCATCTTTCTTAATGACCGCTCTCTCAGCTTTCCCGTCGAGTGACATGTCCGCATCCTCCTCCTCAAGTTCGTCGTACTCGAAGGGCTCCGGTACTGCCGTACGCCTCCTGGCCTGCTCACCAACACCTTTGCCTGTATTAACATTATCGTCTCCCGCCGTTCTCGTATGCGCTGAGTCCGTATTCTCCCCGTCATCGTGATCCACCTCCCGGTCCTTGTCCCTATCAATCTCCGATTCAATCTCCTCCCCAGTCCCCTCCGACTCTGGCCTACTCCTATCCCTCTGACCCCCTCTCATCGGCTTCTTTCCCTTATCCGGCTTCACCTTCGCCTCCTTCTTCTTCTTCTTATACACATATACCTTCTTGACACCTTCTCCATTCTCCTCCTCAATTTCCCTCCACGTATCCACGTCATACTCTCCCTCGCTTCCCGAGTCCCCAAAGGCAGGAAGCTGTCTATCATCCTCAATATTCGTCCACTTGAGCAAATAGTCAAACTGATGATCTGAGTTATCCTTCTCATTATATTTGTATTTGACAGGTGCATCCGGGTCCTCTCTGAACGTGACTTTCTGTCCATCATTCCCAGTAGCCGTGGCCGCCGCGTCTTGTGCCCCGGCACCATTCCACGGTAAGTCCACCTCGTCTACGGTCGCTTGGTACACTTTACATCTGTCACCGCGGGCGTCAAAGACTGTGATCGACTGTTTGTAGTGTTTCCGCAACAAACTTGCCCTATATGGTTTGATGGCAGTCCTGTGTATCCCATTGAACATTACCGTCGACGCCTTCTCCGAGTTCCTCAGGAAATGCCGCATCTGACGCTCCACGTAGCGTTGTGTGCCGGCTGCATGCCTAGACCCGCATATAGTAAATTCGTCATTGCTGTCGGATTCCTCCATATTCCGGCCGCCGTAGAAGAGGTCATCGACAAGTAGAGCTTGGGGACCCAGGAAGCTGACTTTTTTCTTTGGTGGCTTTTCGGTGAGGCGACGAGGGGTGGCGGCTTGCACAGCCTCGGGGGAACTGAAGGTGCGGGCGGGAGTACCAACCTTCTCCATTTGCGGCGGAAGACTGGGCCTCTTCTTCCGGTCTGGTTGATGCTGGGTCTGGGGATGAGGTGGGGGTGGTTGCTCCTCTTGCACGTTATTCCTCGTCTCCCCCTCTTCCCCCTTAGGTGCCTTCTCACCCGGCACCTCTCCATCCACCTCCCCATCCACCTCCATCCTCTCATCAAATTCCACCCCGACCCCGGCGTCCACCCCCACTCCTAGTTCCGGGAACGGACTCTCGATCCTTGTCTCACTCGGTCCCGGCAGTAGCAACATCGGCGCCTCATCTTTCATCACCCCGCTCCCCTCCCCACCCTCCCCCACCCCGCTCCTTCCACACCCTTCTCCCTCTCTCCACCAGTCTCCACCAGTGCCGTCGCCGTCGCCTCCGGCAACTTCCTAAGCTCAGGTGATGCCCCCGGGCCTTTGAAATATATATAATAATTTGCCGGGTCCGGGTTTAGCGGACTCTTCACAGCCCCCCTACTGAATCCCGGGGCGCCCAGTGCCGGTAATTGCGGCGTAGGACTCCTCCCTGCAGTATCCCAATCTATCATCCTCGCCTCTGCCATCGCTGTCTCCATTTCCACTAGTGCCTCCTCCACATGCTCATTCCCCCTTCTCCCCTCCGGAAGATTCAAACCCCTAATGAATCCTCCTCCATGTATTCCATGTGCTACACCATTCCCCGTCCCTATCCCCACAATCCTCCCCACCTGCTTCTTCAAGCTCCACTCCCCCACCATCTCCTCCATCACATGTTTCCTATACCCCTTACTTTCCCTCCTCCACTTCCCGATATGGAACATCACCACCTCCCTTATCCCCAGCGGCACCACATTGAGCTCCGTCTTCAAATTCTCAAGTGTCAGGATCGTGAGCAAAGCGCGGCCTGTGATCTGGTGCATGCGGATGACATCTGCGAGCGCGGGGATATCGGGCAGGAGCAGGGAAAGCTCATGGGCCGTGCGGGCGACAGACCAGTCAAAGGGGTCGTTCTGGATATCTTCAGATCCCGGCATCTCTGCAACTTCCTCCTTCTCTCCCTCACAACGGAGAGGAATCAGGTTGATGGTCGTTGTCTCTGGCGCTCGATCTGTGCTGCTCTCCTATTTGATCCTCCCAATCAAATCAATACACGAAAGTTATTTCGTAACGCCTCCAGGTGCAAGCACATAGAACCACTGCTCCTCCAAATGTGTTCTCTTGGTACTAGAGGTGCTTCTATATGTTGTCTTTGTCGTCGCCCCAAGAGTCGATTGAGTAGTAGAATCGAAAGCAGTAAAAGCAGCACACAGAATCCAATGGACCTCTACGGATCCCGCCCGGCTCAAAGGGCGATCCGGCTCCCGGCAAAAATTCCCCTTCCTCCCCTTTTTGTTGATGTGTGTTCAACCCTGCGAAACCTTGGGTGGGCAACTGTGTATGTACAGTTTTTTGATGTTGAGTTCCTTGTGTGTATGCGTGTATATGTAAGGGTTACGTCGTTGTCGTTGTTGTTGTTGATGTTGTTATTCTAGATCTCTTGTATCACTTCTGCCTTGCTGGGACGTGAAGTTATCTATTGGCGTGTGTAGTGGAGATACATGCGTTGTACCGTGTGTGCACTCTTGCTGCTTAGAAGTTTAACCTCCCAGACATTGTGCTGTTTGAAAAAGAAAAAAAAAAACCTCTTCCTAGGTCGATAATCCTCAAACCGTACTGGTACTCATACCTAGTATATTCCAATTTCAATTTTAGAGCAGCGATCAGCAATCAGCAAGATTGACTAATGTCAAAGGTACCTCAACCCTGCATTGTGTAGCGTTCTGATTGTGGCACGACGTTTAGAGTCAGAGTTAAGTCCTCAAGTCCCAAAGTACCTGGCAGCTCCGATTGTCCATCACCAAGACTTTCTATTTCTTTTTTTTTTTTTTTTTCGAATTGGATTTTTACAGAAGTTTTGCAAGACTCGCGAATTTTTCTCTGCATGGCCGTATGTACGCAAAAAAAGCCGAGCAAGGGGTGGGGTGGGGAGGGCGAATGGAGGGACGTGTTACACTTTGCGATAAGTTTTTTACCAAACAGCAAGGTGGCGGCATAGGCGGCGGTGGTTGGGTGGTGGCGGTTTCGCCCCCAATACTGTACCGTGCGCAAGGTCCCCCTTCAGACGCTGGGGTTGGGGGTCCTATCACACACGCGCACCCGCCCAAATGAAGACTTCGGTACCCTTTGTTTTCTCTCCAAAGGCGGAGTAGCTGCCGTTATACTAATCAAAGTATCTTCATGGTTTTGCCACTGGTACCGGCGATTAAGTCCTACCACATACGTAACAACCATTACCAAGCTACGCAAGTATCAAGTTACCCTGAATACCTTACTGCAAGAGATATATACAAGTCTCTTGTAATCACCACATTTAATACCAGGCATATCTCATCTCTTACAAGAATCTATATACGTAGGCATAGATGTAAAAGCTACATAGCACAACCACCATACTCAGCAGTTATACCTATATCTACACTTACTAGATACCCCGCCGTCAAACTTCCCTCCTTGATCCACCCGCAAACACGATATCGATGGTACATACCGACTACATCATATGACTAGGTCAGGATGACCAGGCCTTGCATAGAGAAGGCAATGCCATAAGTGGGGTATATGTACAGTCATATGGACGATGTTACGGGTTGCAACCGACCGGTCACCGGTAGTACGGTCAGGATATAGAGGAGTATCCGGCGGCCCAGTCGTTCGCACCAGGCGGTCGGCCACCTAGAGCTCCGTGACATGGTCTAGGTTCGTTCTTAGGTTCCGGCCTACTGGTAGCTTCACTAGCACTGCGCCATGTCACGTGCTTCCGAGCATGACAGACGAAACACAAGATCGTGAGAGATCGGAACGGTTTCACCATCAAACCCCTCACCATCTCCAAAACAAATTCAATACACATATATATCAAGTACTTACTATCTATTATTGTATACAAACAACCCTCAACCTCAAAACTAAACAAAAAAAAACATAAAACAACAAAAATCACCAGAATTACATATGTACCGTTTACCCCCCCCCACGCACTACCCAAATAAACAAGAACCAAAAGAAACAGCAAAAAGAAAAATAAAGAACGGAACGAAAAAAAAAACGTACATCCCCCAGAACTTTCATATAGAGAAGCAGTAAAGTCTACAATATTAAGAAAAATAAAAAGACAAGATACTAATAAAACAAGGCCACCCCCCCCCATACATACCCCCTCTACTTACTCCCTCACACGTGACTCCCATCCAACAATCAAAAGGTCAAAAAAAAAAAAAAACACAAACGCAAACGATAACCTATCACCACAATATAACAAAACAAAAAAAAAAAAAAGGAAAATGAAAAAAAGGAAAATCACAAATGTAAAAAACGTTATATACGTTAATTCCGGGTGGAGGGAGCTTAGTAGCAGCGTAGCATGGTATATATACCTAGTTTGTCCTAACTAATGCAGCTACATTATTAGAGAGCAAAAAAAAAAAAAAAAAAAAATCTTTACAGCCAAAGTAAAAAAAAAAAAAAAAAATTCATGCAACACAAATAACTGCAAAAGCGTTGTGGAAGGTAATAGAGACAGGACAGCAGATAAGGAAAAATAGTATGCAAGAGAAAACACCAACTCTAGAGGTTTTGCAGAAAAGGAAACTACATAGACTAGTTAATTAGAAGAATTAATGGAAATAAAGGAGAATTTCTTTAGCATAGAAACACCACCGGCCTGTCCACCCTTCATACCACACCAAAATTCAAGCAAAGAAAAAAAAAATAGAAAGTCTGCTGTTCTAAAAAGGTATCACAAAAAACTCACAGTTAACCGAAATTAAAAAACCCGACGCAGAAATTTAACGGTAGAGAGTAGGCGCAGGGGTTGCCATCATGTAATATGAACAAGTCAATACTGGAGAGGTGGCTGGAAGAGAGGATATATTGGATGATGTTGAATGCTATCAATCGAAGGCGCCGTCAAGAACGTTGAGAAAGATGTAAAGAAAGGTTGCGAGACCGTTGATAGAAATAATAAGATACGAAGAAACGAAATGCAGGAGTTGAGCCGATTCGTCCAGGGGAGAAATCACAAAGGAAAAAAAAAAAGAACATCTGACCTTAGTCAAGGAAAAACCCGAATCTGTGCGTGTCCGTTCACGTCTGTATATAAATATTGTGAAACTTTTAATCCAATGTCGAACCCCAATCCAGAAGCAAAGGCTTAGCCATATGTAAAATAAACGCAATCCGTACCCCACCAAACACTAAAGAAAAAACCAAGGAAGGAAGAAGGAAAACTGGTTTTCAAGAAGAAAGTAAGTGTTATTTAGCATAATCTCCATTTATTGTTAATCTCGGTATTGTCCCGGCGTTGGACATCGCCCGCTTCCGCTCGTCTGTTATGGTGGTACCATTTTCTGTCGTGCCATTCGCTGTAGCACCGTTTGTCGGAACACCCTGGCCTAGGGGGCCTACGATGCTGCCATCCTCGCTCTCTTCTCGAAGGGGGTCGGGGATTTGTATATCAAGCTAAACAAGAGTTCTGATCAGTAAAATGTACCACAAGAGACGATGAGCCAGACGCAAGCCGACTGGTGCACAAACACTTATATAACCCGTCCTCCTCAACGCTATCAGCTTCGCACCCTGCTCGGCCAACGTCTGATTCCACTGATCCAGCACCAGCTCCACCTCTCTTAATCGCCTCTTTACATATGTCGGAAAAATCTCCTCCCAGAACCATAACGTCGTCAATCCCACAGCAGCATCAATCCAGTTCCACTTATTCCACGGATCAAACGCTAACCGCAGCTTCTCATTCACTGTGTCTATGATCTTTCTAAACTGTTCCTCTGTGACGTAAGGATCTAAAATCACAGGATAAACGATTGAATACGCTGGTGTATTATCCCCATTTATCATGTAGTCCCTAGGAATACGTATTACCTTTGTCGTCTGGTACAACTGCGAATCCAGCGGCACATGCGGATTCGGGTGCGGGAAACATGGATGTGTATGGTCCCAATCATCCTCCTCTTCCTCCTCATCATGTAACGTCGACGGTTGACTGTTCGATGACCGTGCATCCTGCTGCCCAGCAGCTTCCACCATACTTAGCGTGCTCTTCCTTCTCGCATCCTTCTTTGCTCTCAAAGCCCTCAAATCATCCAGCTTGACCCCCTTCTCCAGATCACACTCCGCATCCCCAGCCCGCCCACTTCCTAAATCTGAGCCTGCATCCGTAAACCAGCTTTGGCTCAGCCGATTCGGCGTATTTGGTTCCTTTGGGGCCTTTTCGCGCCGGCTCGATGTTTGCTGGTTTGATCCAGCGCTTTTCTGTTCACCGTTGTTTGGCTGGTAAATAGAGTTCCCGTTGCTGCCACGTCGAGCGCCGCTGTTCTCAGATGCGCCTTGCGAGTACCGTCGTATATTCGGGATTGGATATATACCTCGCGACGGTGAAGCCGGTGAAGTCGGTGAAGTCGATGAATTTGTGCCTTGGTGGACTATTGCAGGTTCGGGTTTCCGCAGTTTTGTTGCTGTCGTGGTGGCCATCTCTGCGGTCGGTGGCCGGTAGTAGCAGTAGTGATAGTTGAGTCGATCGACTCAGGGCTGGTTGGGCTGTTGCAAAAAGTAATATCGCAGGACGGGAATTCAGTAAAATCGGAGGGTGACGTGGGGGGGCGGGGAGGGGAGGGTGGAGGGCGGAGGAGAGTTTGTTGCACAAGGAAAATCGAAGGAAGAAGTAATGCTGTGCCGTGGATGCTGGGGGGGGGGGGAAACAAAACGAGTGGATGGGGTTCAAGTTGGAAAGGAGCGTTACGGAGCAGGAAGTGCGTTCCAGCGACTCGTTTAGGTTGGGAGGGAGGGAATCAAGGTTGTTTCGCGGACGGTGGGGACCCAGGAGGGATGCGGTGGCGTGCTGCGATGGGGATGGGGAAGGCTCCTGCGCCGGCCCAGGCATGGCCCCCCATGAGCTGCAAACTGCACTGCAGGTTCAGGGGGCGGCAGCTCGCCCTGGAGCCGGCGGGACGAGCACCTGCTTGCTAAGTGGTTCTACTTTGCACGAAAGGCCCAGCTCGCAGGCCATGCGTCTCGCAAGGGTTCTCTTCTCATCGCCTGCTTCAGGCTGCGGAAGGTCCGGAATGCCATCTGAAGCGCTTTCGGCGTCGCAAGTCAATAAGAAATGGATCTCCGACGGACTCTTCTCCCACCAACTGTGCACGTTCCGCACGTGACATACAATGCAGAGAATAGAACAAACGACAACGACCACGTAGTTATCTACTTGAGTCAGCCTGCTTACTTGGAACAATACTTTCTGATACCGACAATAGAAGTGTTGATCTACTTGCTTGTCCCCGCTGCATGCATGAATCAAGACACATTTGCGCTGGCTAAAGAAGTTTAGGATAAAATCGCAACCATTTATGTATGTATGTCACAGCCGCCGAGTTGGACACGCACAACACCAAAGAGAACCCACAAGTACTAAACATCATGTAAACCCCGTATACAGAACGAAAAAAGGAAAAAAAAAAAAAAAAAAAAGATAGATAAATGAGGAAAAGGACTAAGGACTCAACACCATGGATGGGGAAAGTACCACATAAAAGAAAAGAAAAGCAGAGAGCAAAAAAGACACACACCGAATCAGAGGAACAGGGGGTAAATTCACAAAAATGTCAAATTAGAAAAAAAAAAAAAAAAAAACACAATGTAGAGAATCCAGGGGAGACGGAATAGAGAAGATGCGCTAGAGTGGACAAATAAACTGCCAACAGAGCCATCCAAGGGATGTTGTCACTTTAAGAGGTAAAAATATAGTAGCAGAGGATCAAGGAGACATAAGGCAACAGGAAACCCCGAAACGAGACCCACAAAGGAAAAAGAAAAAAATGCTGAAAACCCAATAACCCATCAATGCGAGCTAAAATAGCCCGACTTCTGTAATACACACATCCTGCAATATACATGTACAACGTCGCCCCAGGCAAGTTGCCAACTGTTCCTGTTTTTGCGAGGCTTCTTCATCTGTTTCACGACGCATCCTAAGACGCTACTATGATTCTAGAGACTCGAATGTAAGTTAACAATCATATTCCACCCATTTTTCCATAAAACGAGTTACTACCTCCTCCAGGCCCCGGTGTATAGCTTGGTGTCGACGGGCCTTGTCCATTTGCCTGACTATTCGGCACAGGCGTTGAAGGGTTGCCGTTCGTAGGCGGCGTCGCCTCGGTTGGAGTGGTTGGAGCATTGTCTTTCTTGTCCTTAACATCATTGGAGGCAGTCGTCGATGGACCACCAGAATTGTATATCACGCCACCTCCAATGCCATTTGTCATGCCTAAACCGTTGAGGCCCCAAACCTGACCCCTGTGTTTCTCCGTCGTAAGTAAGTGCTCAATCTAAAGCAGAATGAGATACAAAAGCATACAAGTATTTCTCATCATCAATCTTGCCATTGAAGAATTCCTTCTTAATAGCAAAGAAGATGTGTCCTGTTAACATACTATCGCTTCCTGCCTGGTGTTGTGGCCCAATTCGAGGAATTCGTAGCTCATCTGCAATATCTTGCAGACCTCCCTTCAATCCTTTGCAACTTTTCATAAGGAATTTAATGTCATAGAGGGAAGGGAAGAATTTGTTCAGATATTGCCTAAATTCCGTCTCTTCTGCGGGTAAGGGCTTGCACATCATGATCTTGACCAGGTAGCCAAAATCGTATCCAGAGTGAAAGGATATCCATTTCACATCATCTAGAAGAACAAGGCCTGAACTTATTAACAGCTCGCCAAACTTGAATACGTCAATTCCTTGTTCTGCATGTCGTGAAAAGTCTATGCCCGATTTCGTAAGTAGCTCTATCGAATCCTGTGCGTACATATCATCCCTGGGAAGAAATGATTAGCTTCAGGCGCAGTCAAGAGGACTACCTTGCAAACGTACGATAAGCTGAACTTGAAATTGAACTGCCACGTGCATACTTCAGGCATATTGCCCTCCTCGTCCGCCACAGTTATGCCTAATTGTATTATTTTGAGCATATCGACATTACACCTGAGGGTCTGATAATGGTAGTCGGCCTTATTTTTGAAGCTCCCCATCGGTCGCGCGACAATTCCTGGAAACTCTGTATCCTAATATGTTGGATATATTCGTTAGCCTAGTTTTGCATACTTATACCCACCGCTCTCTGTGTATAGTAATGGTACTCCCAATCCGTTTAGGTGAAATCCATGCCCGATTCCGTCAATTGATAGTCCCGCAGAATCAAAAATTCATACCATCGATATGTACTTGTATGTGTCCACTAAATCTCGTAATTTTGCAATTTCCGTTTCAAGATTGCCTTGCCACACATTCACAATACATTGCTCCTCTACCGCCACAGCGGCAGCTGCTGCTGCCGCTGCCGCCGCTGCAGCCGCCTGCGCGTTCGCAACCTGAGCCGCATTCGACATTCCGGCACCCATCAGCTGCCCTCCTACCGATGGCGTCGACCTTTGTTGCATCAGACTTTCTTGCCGATTGTGTAGGTGCTGTTGCTGCTGGGCTAGTTGAGCGGCATGTTGCTGTTGCGCTTGCTGTTGAGCAGCGGCTACAGCAGCAGCTTTAGCTGCCTGCTCTTGACGAGCCTGCTGTTGCTGTTGAACGGCTTGAGCTTGAGCTGCTTGAGCTTGAGCCTGAGCTGCCATTTGTGACTGTCCGTGGAAATGGGCGGCCTGGAATCTACCATTTTTGACCAGTTAGCAGACCGATAATCTAACCACCAATCCGGAGGAAAGATTGCCGATAGATATAACAGAGAGTGAGACCGATCGCGAACTCACCTCTCCGCTTGCTGTTGCTGGAACAAGTGACCGTGCATGTTGTGAGCATGGCCGCCGGCCCCGCCTCCCCCCGCTCCTGCATGGTACGGCCCAGGGTTGTGCATTGTGGGGCCGAATGCGTTCGGTCGTGTTGGCATGATGCCCGAGGCTTGGAATTATTGACTTTGTCGGGTCGGGGGAGCGCCAGCGGGTCGAATGGTGAAGTCGATCCTCGGAGTCCTAACTAGTCGGGCTGTAGGCGGCAGGAGATCAAAGCTGAGGGTACTGCGGGGAGGTACGGGACGAGGTACCAGGGCGAGGCGGTAAAGGAGGTGCCCGGGCGGATTTATCGGCTGAGTGCGTGTTTTGACGGAGAAGCGCGCAGTGTGGGCAGCGAGACGGTTGGCATGCGCGAGTTAAGTTGACGCTGAGGATGGGAAGTGCAAAGGTGTCATGCCCAAGGCTCAGGCGCTGTGTACCTACTTAACTTACTAAGGCTGCGAGCTGGAGGGGGGGGGGTGGGCGCCGGCGTGCTTGGCGGGCGCAAAAGCAGCGGGGAGCGCCCCACTGTGCAGCGGTTGGTGCCGCCCCGAGCGCGTGCCAAGCCCCCCGCTGCATCGGCTCGCTGCTTTTGCATGCGGGGCCCGGCGTGCGGAAAGCTTGCGCTCGACGTCAACTCTACAAACGGCCTCGTGAAGAACCCGCAGCTGCGCCTCAGCGAATTGACCTCACTATACCCCCAGTCTCGATAAACACGCATCAGACACGCCCACAGAAATGTCGCAGCAGCCCGGCTTCGACCCCAAGACCTTCGACCCCATCAAGCATATCCTCAGGGCCCCTCCCAGGCCGGATCCCTGGGCGCGCAGGTCAGTAAATCTCCTCCTCCGGATCTATTCTGCATCTCCATATCCTGCTCCAATGCCCCTCCCGATGCACAGAACGAAAATCTGACAATTGACGGATGATAGTGAGACATGGCGATACACTGGCCCGTTCACCCGCTTCAACCGCTTCAAGGGCGGATTGCCCGGCCTCGGAACTGCCACTGTCGCCTTCACAATATACTGTGCATATGAGTACCTATTCTTGAGCGACTCCCATCATGGAAAGGACCATGGAGAGGGCAAACACTAGGTAAGAATCTGGATTAGCGTTTAGTGTGTAATATGGCCCATAGGTGAAAGGTAACGTTCAGCGTTCCGCAGGATCGGGTCAAAAGCAGGTTTCAGCGGGCTTCGATGGAGATATGCACAGAGGGCCGAGAATATATCAGCCTAGAGCATTCTGCGGGTGGATAGATTACCCAAGTGCTGATGTTTCTTGTACAATAGAGAGATCGAGGGCTCAGGTGCCCCTGTTGAATAAGTATGGCGCTGGTTACCCAGGATATATAAGCTTTTGCTACAGCCACGGATACCATATGGAGAGAAGGAATGCATTCTACGCTCTTGCTCCAAAATGACTCAAGGCTAGAAAGATGCTGTATTACGGCCTGTACTGTATTAAAAGAATCAATGCATCAAAAGCCATTAAAATTAAGTAGCCCAATCGTTATATTAAAATCATTGGAAGTGATAATTTATCGCTTCTGTCCGTTCGAAGCGTGTAAACTGGATGGAATTCCGAAATTGGAACCACAAGACTGTCTCTCTTGTTTGACTTCTCCTGCGTATAAGAACGTTGGAGCTCCAGTAGAGGTGTTTGTCAGAATTTTGTCTTCAGGCGCCAGTTGACTGTGACAAATGGAGGGTTGGGCATAATGGGAGCGACCTTCTCGGAGCTCAGGGTTGATGGGGAAACTGAAGTCTGGCTCGAGCCTGAGATGTCCAAGAAAAGTGAAGAGCCACCGGTAACGAAGGTAATATTACGAACGCAACTTTCTTTCATATTCGCCCTTCTACCTCCAGCGTTGTTGTTTGCTCCGCATCAATCGACATATCAATAGGACAACTCTACCAAGAAAGGGGGGGTGGAGGCTCAGGTTCAGTCGTTAAGTGGATAACTGTGAATTTTGGATCGTGAGCTTTGGGTGAGTGTGCGTAGGATATCATGCGTATGCATACCACGATTTCCGGCGCCGCGGATGCACGTATGCAGGACGGCAGCCCTTCCAGGGATTCACAGGGGTCCACTGGATGAAGCTCGGCGTGGTTTAGAGCAAACCTTAAAACTGGGAAGCCCTAGCTACCTCGCAAGCATTGTCTAGAGTCGGCATAAGCCAGCACATAGAGTCGGAAGACGCTCCAAGGAAGCCCACATACATGCGGCATATATCCATCAAGCAAAGCTCAGGTTCGGGGGCCGCAGGAATGGAAGTGTAGGGCGTGCGCACTGGCAAATGCGCCGTGAGGTGCTCAGCCTGGCGGCGCCGGTGGTTGAGGGGGCGTTGACATGCATGATATCAGCCTGCTCGGCAGCGTGGGCAAGGTCTCTATCATACGGCGTCGGCCCGCCATCGACGAGTGCGAGAGAACGGCCGCGCTGCTCTGCTGCTCCGCTGCTCCGCTAGAGAACTATATTGAAAGCTACTTGCTTCTCGAGCATGCGCATACAAGCCTGAGGCCTCGCACTCGAGCTCAGTCGTTGCGCTCGACAGACTCTGTGGAGCCCTGTTGCACCAGACAAGCAGGCACCGCATTGGCCCTGCTGGAGATTGCATTCGCGCGGCCGGCTCCAAATTTGAAGATGGCCAAGGATCGACTCGCACACCTCCCGCCCAGCATTGACGCACCCCCCCCCCCCCCCCCCCGTCAACCTGCGATAAAGGAGCAATCCGTATTGTGCATGTCACCCGGCTGCTACATTTCGAGGCCGGCCGAGTACCTGCTCTCCATGTCACTTAACGTGCAATCCAAGTCCCAGCCAGCTGTTGAGAGCCCCCAGCATTGAGGAAGCACAGACTCGCTCATCGCAATTCACAAAGTGCCCCCCCGCACTCAACACAGACAATACGCAGCCAGCCCTCAACCTAATCCAGTGCACTGTCGCCAGGAGCATCAAACAACGATCAGATCTTGCAGTATCATTCTCTAGACCGCGTTACCTAACCCCCCAAGGGGCATCAAGCCGGAGATGAGTGACTGGCAAAAGATTCAAGCGTACCCCTCCCCCACCCCTACCCCTACTGCTCCCCCACTCCGCCTTCTAGACAATATGCTAATGGTGGTGTAGCAAGACATTCTTGAAATGGCGAGTCAGGGTCCATGATGTGCCCTGTTGACGCAGCTCCTACTAACAGTAAATCAGGCTCAACACAAAGCTAGCCTCTCGCAACATTCCACCGGCGGGTGATTTACGAAGAGATTTGGGCGATGGGGTATCACTTCATATCCTGTGGAATTACTCCAGCTCCGGAGCATGACTGACCCTACGAAACAATTCAACAGGTCCTACTTATACATCTGCTCGAAATCCTTAGCAATGAATCTCTTGGAAAATATGCGTCCAACCCTCGTCTTCGAGTGCAGAAGGCCGAAAATGTCCATAAAGCCCTGGAGTACATCAGGAGTCGCGGCATATTGCTACATAACATAGGTGCGGAGGATATTGTAGATGGAAATCTCAAACTAATTCTTGGGCTGCTCTGGACTCTGATTCTGCGGTTTACCATTAGTGATATCAAGTGAGTGAAGCCCTCACAAAAATTGGCTTTGCCAATGGAGCTAATGTTGCGGTATCGGAGCTGAAGTGAGGAGGGTATGAGTGCAAAAGAGGGGCTACTACTCTGGTGTCAACGAAAAACAGCATGTTACAAGGAAGTCAATATCACAGATTTCTCCGCGAGTTGGAATGACGGTCTTGCATTGTAAGACTTGCCTAAGATCTTTTCACTTGAGTATATGTTAACCTTCATGCTTGACAGTTGTGCTCTACTAGATTTCCATCGACCTGACCTCATTGACTTCGACTCTCTGGATAAGACTGACCATCGAGGCAACATGGAGCTTGCGTTCAAGATTGCAACCGAGGACATTGGTATCCCATCTCTACTTGATGTGGAGGATGTATGCGACGTTGCCAAACCAGACGAGCGCAGTATGATGACGTACATTGCATATTGGTTCCATGCTTTCAGTCACTTGGATAGGATTGAAACTGCTGGAAGAAGAGTTGAGAAGTTTGTCGAAGTTATGCAGGGCGCTTGGGAGATGCAACATAATTACGAGAAGAGAATGTCTGCTGTATGTTACATCTTGCTTCTCCAACGTTCCAAGTCACAATCTAATCTGTTTGACCCAATTTAGCTGCTTAAGGAAATTGGGGAGACACGCCAACAATGGGCCACGGTTACATTTACAGGGACATATGCTGATGCCAAAGCACAATCTGCTACATTCTCTCAATATAAGAAAACCATGAAGCGTGCGTGGGTTAAAGAAAAGGCTGAATTGATGTCCTTATTGGGTAATATCAAAACGAAATTAGCAACATATCGCTTGAAGGATTATGAACCTCCGAAGGAACTTAGCCCTGCTACGCTTGATATTGAATGGAGTGGTTTGCTAAAAGCTGAAAATGCTAGGAGTGTGAAGATTAATCAAAAAATCAGAGAGTAAGTACTATCATTACACCTTTAATTTAAGAGCTGCTAACATCTATATAGCATCAAAGAAGACTTGAGGCGGCGATTTGCAGATGCTGCTAATGAATTCGCACTGATACTCAACACAGTCGCTCTCGAAATCAGCGATATGCAGGGTGATATTGAAGTACGCCAGCCCCATTTTCGAAGTAGGAGAAGAATGAACTAATTTAGTTTCTAGCAACAACTACAACGAGTTCGGTTGCTACATAATAATATAATTCCAATTGAGTCTGAACTCGACAAAATTGATAGCCTAGCCCAAGACTGCGAAGAAGCAAATGTTGAAGAAAACGACTACACTGTATATTCGTACGAGGAGCTAGAGTATGAATACGGACTTGCAAAAGAAAATGTTGCAAAGAAGTTGAGCTTTCTTGAGAATCAGGTAATTTTTTCCTGCTGCAGATCCTGAACCTAATTAAAAGACTGAACGATTTATCATATAGATTGTGGCTCGAAATATGACCAATCTTACTCCAATTCAGCTGGAAGAGTTTGAATCTGTATTCCGACATTTTGATCGCGACCTCAGCAACTCTCTTCAGGAAATTGAATTTTCAGCTGCACTTGCAAGTTTAGGATTGGTATACGACGAAGAAGAAATGCATGAAGTATTCGAGACTGTGAGCAATGGAGGAAAGAGTGTTAGCTTTGAGCAGTTCATTCGATTTATGGTCGAGGAAACTGAGGATCAGAACAGTGCTGAGCAAGTTTTCCAAAGTTTCAAGGAAGTTGCTGATGGGAAGGTAAGTAATTCCCTCCTCCAAAATTTAATGCTTACAGAACCTAACGATGTTGTGTTAGCCTTATGTTACTGAAATTGACCTACGACACTCATTGATACCTGAGCATATGATCGATCAACTTGTCAACACAATGCCTAAGCATGCGGGTGAACTAGCTGAAGGGGATGCGGAAGGTTATAACTACGAAAAGTACATGGAGATGCTCATGGGGAAGAAATTACCTGACGGGCTTAACGGAAATGGAGAACATGCCTAGCTCTAAGTAATGCTAATATATTGTATCTGTACTGCAATTTCTGTGCTTTCTCTTTGCTTTTTGCGCAGACTCCCTTGTTCCGAGATTACCCCAGCTGCGGTTAGTTATATGGATTGAAGTGTTCTCGTTCTCGGATTTAAACTTGTGTTTTTGAGAGCTACCATAACAAACTGTCGTTTATCTTATCTTCACGTGTATGCCAAGATTTACAGAGCTAGTAGCTCGATATCTGACGATGTCTTTTCAAAATTGCTCTCATTCCCAGCGTTTGGACATACTACAGTGAGAACTACACAATACTCCTCCTTTATACAACATGCCCAGTAAAAACAACCCCAATAAGCCTAACCGCTTGACTCGGCGTGTGAAGTCAAAAGGACATGCCACGATTACGAAACCACGAGGGATTGAAAAAGCAGCCGGACCTAAAGTTGTAGTTGGAAAGGGAGGGATAATACGAGGACGTGTGGTGAGCAAAAAGAAGGAGAGAAAGAAGCAAAGGAACGTTGAGTATGCGAAGATGAGATCCATGGAGCTTGAGGAGCTACAAAGACTGGCTGAATCTGGAGAGGTGGAAATGACCAGTGAGAGAGATCTCAATCAAATCAATTTGTTTCGATGGCTTTGCGCACAGGCGTTGCTGACGGTGAAGTTTTTGTTGATTCCAAGATATCACATTTGAAGCATTATCGAAAACGCAGAAGAAGAAGCTGGAGAAGCAACTTACGGATAGCGCGGACCCGCCCGAAGGCAATAACGAGAGTGCAATGCAGGTGGATATTGAATAGATCTCACGTGGATACGAGACTTTTCTCAAAGGCGCGACCTACTCAAGACCAAATTTCACACCTGATAAATCTCTGGATCCACTTTGATAACACACAACGGCAAGCCTCAACGTTGCTAGAGCCCCCATACGGTGGAAGGCTTGGAGGATTGCAATTTTGTTCATGTCTATCGGCGTTACCCTGGCATACAATTAAAAAAAAAAATTATTTGGTTATTCTAGAAGCATTTCAACACCCGATTTTTATTAGACAACAGGTGTGACAATGTGCTGACCTGAACGTGGTACAGTACCCTGTGAAAACGGACGCTTACATCCTCGCTTTCATTTCCCTTTTGAATTTTGTGATATAAGTACCAGAATCATGCGATAATGTACGGACGGGATCAAGCTCAAACTTTGGTGTGAGTCATATGGAGCGAGAATAGAGCTGTTTTCAAAATCAATGCATCAACATAAAGTTAAGAGGATGCATCTTGAACTTCACATGTTCCGACAGTTTTCTACCCTAGGAGGAGGGGCCCCGCAAATCAGAAGCCTTGGTAACATTCGTGCTTGTTAGAAGACTACAGTAACATTGCGCGACCTGCCCCACTAAGTGTGATGATATTTGCAGATGCAGCTGCACAACTCCGTACCAATACTAGCCAGTAAAGTATGTAGCCAGTACGTAAAAAGGCATCAATGGGGACTTGCGAAATTCGCTACTTGCTGCTCATTAAGAATCAGTATCACGTGATTAGGTCAATAACGCACGCAACAAGATTGACTCATTATTCTTATCGCGATCGGCCAACCCCTGGTCTTTGTCCCCAGCCTCTGTGCAACAGAATAAGAGGGGGTCACCCACAATAACTGGACTAGTGGAAATGAAGCGAGATATCTTTCTTTGTTTCCTTGACCTCGTGTTTAAGTACTTACCCATCCAGTGATCTCACTCCACCTCCTTCTTTTTTTTTTTTTTTTTAAATCACGTAACCCCGCTTGCAGCGCCAAGCCATGGCAGGGTCCCTGGGCAAGCCCGGAGACAGGAAGAAATTTCTATATACACATCCCCGTTCCACCTCTTCTAAAAACCTGCTTCCAGAACTTCCGGACGGTTCTTCTGGTTTCTGCATCAGGGAGGCTTCCCTATATCTCTCCACCTCTCCCCCCTCCCCTCTCTCATATAAATGACTTAGTCGCAAGCCAACATGCCTCGCGCCCCTCGCTGCCCACACCTTGATTATGTGAGCGAATACTTCGACAGCAACGACACGTGGACCGTCCACGGCTTTTACGAGTGGTGTTTGAAATCGAAATATGAGAAACTCTCAACGATCCCGAAGAGCAAAAACTTTTTGCTGAAGGAATTACGAAGACGCGAAAAGGGTGGTGATCCCCGTGCTGCCATTTTGCTGGCTGAAATACATACAAAAAAGCACAAACCATCACCCAAACAGGTATACTTCCCCGTCGCCGCCCCCAACTTTTTTCGTGAAAGATTTCTCGTGAGGGTGAACCGCAACCCGTTGGGTTTCTTCAGGTTGCGAATCTTAGTAGAACCCACTTGCAATTGAGGAGCAGGTCATTTCCTGCGATTACGGAGACCACTTTCGAGTGTAAGCAGGTCGTTTCCTGCGGTCTACCCTCTTGCGAGTGGGGAGCAGGTCATCTCTTGCGGTCTACGTAGACTACTTTCGAGTGAAAGCAAGTCATTTCCTGCGAGAGACCACTTTCGAGTGTAAGCAGGTCGTTTCCTGCGGTCTACCCCTCTTGCGAGTGAGGAGCAGGTCATCCTGCGAGAGACCACTTTCGAGTGTAAGCAGGTCGTTTCCTGCGGTCTACCCCTCTTGCGAGTGAGGAGCAGGTCATCTCTTGCGGTCTACGTAGACTACTTTCGAGTGAAAGCAAGTCATTTCCTGCGGACTACTTCGATCCTGACTGAAAGGCTACTGCGGTTTTGATCTCGCGCCCATTGCGGTTTCCGCTTCTACGGCGCGAGACGCCGCTGCCTCAGCAGGGGGCCCCGCGTGGCTAATAGGTTTACACAGAAGGCACGGTCGACTGGCGGAGTGGTTATTCATGCCAGTACTGTTGTCACTGGTGATATTTCGAGTCATATTGTAGCGGGCGCTGTTGAGGAACATCCTGCTGTAAGTGTCCATTTTATCTCGTTCTTGTAGAAACCCTAATTAATGCTCAACAGGCCTCCCCATCAGAGGATACAGCTGACCCCGCCATACCTATTAATTGCTCGCAATGCATTATTGTTTGTATTCCGGACGGTCCGAGCATATCAGTGTACAACATATCCGATACCCAGCTTCGAACAGCCGTCCGTGAGGACTTGTTCACCGAGTTATGCGCGAGTACTCCCCCTTTGCCAGTGGCGGATCCGACCTTCGAGGCCGCGGTAGATGCATTCCTCTCGGATGACCCGCAGGTTCCTTCAGACCTCAGCTCGGCCCGATATTTTAAATGGATCCGGCGTCTTACAGAACAGCTGTATGTTCTCATGTTCGTTTGTCAAGCTTACTCTGACAAATTTATAACAGAGAGCTCTTAAAAGAACTTCTCCGAGGGCCGCGGTGGCACCCATATCTCGCAGAAGGTTGGTTTAACGCCCAGGTTGTCAGTCCAATCCTTGGTGGTTTATTCTTACTTGATCCCCGCTTCCAGCTCTTAGGGTAAGATTAATTCAAAATATCATTCTACCTTTGCTAATATTAATATAGAAAAGAATTAAATCTCTTACGTGGGGGCGATAAAACCCGCTTTGATGGATTAATTCGTTATCACGATGGCGATGACAAATTTGACCTTGGCGTTTTGGAAGTGGGCAAGGTCCAAAATGGGCCTTCAACCACGAAAGCTAAGGCCGACCTTGCTAAGGTCACGCAAGGTATGGCAATGTGTCTTTACGATCTACGTGCTCGCCTCCCATTAGACGATCCAAATCGTGATAAGCTGCAGGTTGCAGGCTTTGTGTGGACAGGTACCTTCATTTACTACCGTTTTCTCAAAACCTCGACTGACCGTTTGTAAGGCTGGGACTGTGTTATCGTTCGAATGTGGGCTTGCCGAAATAATTACGTGATGAAGATTCGGACCTTCACTGTGCATCTAGGTCAAGACCTCAAGCTTAATCAAGTATATCTTACATCGCTGGTCCGGTACAAGGTAATTTCTGTTTACTTCACTTTTTCAGCGCATATTTTTGACGTACGTAGATGCTCTTGGACTACACTGCGCAGTCCGCCAAAACACCTCTAGATTCGGAATAGCCTGGTGGTGCAATGTTGTTCGAGTGCTGTCGATATGTCTCTGAGTGTGTAACATTTGCGAGGCGATTTTCAATGTCGAAGTACAATGGGCTTCTGGTCTTTACTGTGTATATGTGCTGGGCGCTGTGAAAATTGGGGTTTAATTTTGTGAGAGTTTGATGCATTAGGGTTGGTTCTGAGGATATACCCTATTTACTGTACGTCACAGAATGTTATGTGTGCTCTCAATAATTACTATAAAGGTTTTCAATTCCAGAAATATGAAGTTCACGGAATATGCCAGTCAATAACATACAACACGTGAGGTCATCAACTTCGTACCTTTTCGTTCCTAGTCTGAGATATGTAATGTATTATTTTCTTTTTTTACACAGCTAAAGATTTAATTACCATAGCACGCGACCAAAGGTGCTGGGTAGGAAATCAATAGTATATTACCCTTTTTGCGCATAGGAACTACATCCGAAGCCCGATTGATTTAACGTATTGACAATGCTGAGTCTAAGCGGAATGTTGGAGTTGAAGCAATTTGTTGCAGGCAGAACTCCGAAAGATGTCAATTTAGCTTCGCATCGCAGGCGCTTACAAGGAGGCAAGAATGAATAGAAATAAAAATAAAAAATAAAATTGTACGACTCCAGTCGACCCTTTTGAAACCCACCAGCCATAGTGGAGTGTAGGGGACTTGTGCTACCTCACAGTACAGTACTTTGGGGTGTCACAAAGATCAAATTGGAAGAAACCCTAGCATCGGACCACAACGTCGAGTGCTATCCTCTGATTGATCTTGCGTAGGTATGTATGTAGGTTGATTCTAGTCTGGCTGGGCTAACCCCGCAAACAATATATAACGGTCCCTTAAGCTCTCCGGTGTCAATGTTGTTCTCCGATCAGACTATTATGCCAGATCCTGTACGCTCCGTACCGGTGACCTGGGTAGGGTAGCTCCGGGGGGGGGTTACTCTCGAGAAAAATGAATTGTAATCATAAGAAGTAAGCTTATGGTGAATCGGAGTAATTTTCCCGATGGTACTATGGTCACGTGTAGAAGGTGCTTATGATATAAGCTTGCGATTGAGGGTAACATGGAGGTGGAAGATGCATTGGAGAGATAAAGACTGAGATGCTCCCAGTCTCGAACCAGAGCGAGACTGAGATGCTCCTGGGCACGAGACTACTTCCTTACTTTTGATCCATCAAGTATCGCTTTTGGT
The DNA here is from genome assembly GCA_015179045.1 of Kalaharituber pfeilii. NCBI lineage: Eukaryota > Fungi > Ascomycota > Pezizomycetes > Pezizales > Pezizaceae > Kalaharituber > Kalaharituber pfeilii. The sequence continues at coordinate 289,526 of WHUZ01000031.1, read as the reverse complement.
CCGAGTCTGTGAAAAACATACCTTGGTATAGTTGAAACCCGGTCCAAACTCTACCTACAACCCCAGCTGCAGCCTTTCAAGGTCCTGTACAACCAACTAGGCAACTTACGGTTACCCAGCACTAGAAGAGAACGTCTGTAGGGTGGAGATTCTTCTGGCTGTATGAGGGCAGCAGTCTCGGCATCCATAGTATTTGAAAGAGCTTGGAGCATTGTAGTAGCTATGGTTCCTCGGTTCGAGATTGATTGTACTGAGGGAGTTGTTACGTTAGAGAGTTCCTTTTTTTTTGTGCTGTGGTCATTCTTGTCTCTGTCCAGTCCAACCCACAGGGCCAACATAGAACAAATCCTTCTTCCACTTTCCGTAGTATTCCTGCCGCTTCCCCAATTCTCACGCCCACGGTACTTTACTAACACTGAAGCAGCAAAGCATAATCGTAATCTGAAGTACACCTTCCTTTGATAGTCAAAACCGGGGGGTGCGCCACTGGACCGGGAGCCCCCGTAATTAACTGGGGATCCTTGGAAGGCCCCCGGCCTAGTCTGGTTGCTCCCCTGTGAATGAGGCCAGCAGAAAGAAAATTGGGCCAGGCTGGCTGGAGAAGGCGGGGTGTATTCAGGCCCAACGTTCTTTGTCAGGCCTTGTCACTGCCCCTGTCGCATTTTTACGCCATGCAGTGCATAGCGCTCTGAATTGACTCCGCAAACTCTCTCAGGAACATGTCGCTCCATCTTACTCCGTCTCCCTAAGTACCCCCACACACCCTCCACATAATATCGCTGCCGCTGTGGATCCACTTGCAGGAGAGACAGCACCACAAGCTCACAGAGGTACTAATGCAGGCAGGTAGCTTCATTTTACACCTCTGCCTGGCCCTCTCCAGGATCTAGTCTGACATACCTAGGCATACAGTTTTCCCTTGCTATACCGGACCTCGTTGTACCGGAAACCTTGCTATACCGGATACTCTCAGGTTGCTACATACCGCTCCCATACAAAACCCTCTTGCTATACCGGACGCACTAAGAATACCGGACCGGACAGGAATTGCCAGGCACTTACCCCCCTGTCTCCATACAAATAATATTTGCTATACCGGATACACTAACACTGATACGTCCAATCTTGGCTATCCCACATTGCATTCACCTTTCAGATGCTTACTAAACTTAACATTACATAATAAAATTAGGCTGTCGTTGTTCCCAATTACATTAATTTTCCTGCCCATCCCTATTCTGTTCTGCCAAGCATTTTATTCTATAACGGAACCTTGCTATACCGGACGAAAAAGGCCGGATTTTACAGATCCGGTATAGCAAGGGAAAACTGTATGTGTCTCGATCCTTGACACACTGGCTTCTTTGTGTACAGTACGTTTGAAACCAGAATGCGGTATGTAGTCGGAGGGGAAGATGCTAAAAGCTCGGTGGGAAAATGTCTCACTAGTTTGGTGGAAGTACCCTTTGCCAAGATTGCATAACAAAATGTCTTCTTTACCATCTTCATCAGATTACAGTCTGATCGATACCGGCAGCTCTAAGGCTATGTTATGGTTGGGGACATCTGTACGCGGAGTAGGGGCGACATTTGGGTCGATGACTAAGCACTCCATTTACATGGGTACATGCACGTTCTGCCCGATAGTATGCAGCGAGTTTGAAGGTATTCTTCCCACCTCCACCACTCCATCGTTCTCCCACAGCTCTACCGCTTCTACCACTCTACAACTCCCACTGCCCGCACTGCTGCTACTGCTGCAACTGCCCGCACTGCTGCAACTGCTCACACTGCTGCTACTGCTCGCACTACTGTTGCTGCTTCTACCGCCCGATCACACTGTCGCACTCTACATATCCTAGCCTATGGTGCCGGAAGTTAATAATCAACATGAAATTTGCGACACAACCAACGCAACGCAAAACCTATCAGCAACCACAACCTGATATGAACTAAGGTAGAAATATCAAAAATCTATACTATTTGAGACGCTCTATCATTCTATGATATTTTCATGGCAAAATCTTTATTCGTTGTAAAACTGAAAAGGTTCAAAGTTTTTTTACTTTCTTAGGAAATGTAGCAAATGTTACATGCCAAGCCCCATACAAATGGATTAGACATCAAGAGGGTTCCCCCCTCTCGCACCGGCCAGTGACTCTTATATACATGATTTTCTGTACCATATTGATGGCATCCTTATATGCCTGCATAATACGAAGACAGTTATCATAATAGAGATGTCTGAAATAGAAAAAAGAGCTTTCGGTATAGTTTCTCATAGACCTGCAATAGACTCTGGAAAAACCTTCTATGAGCGGTGCGAGCGTGGGAGCTGTAGACGTAAAGCGAGCGTGTAATGCGACCGTGTAAAGGTGACCGTGGCTTAAGGGTTCACCGATTGCAAGCAGCAAAATGACACATATGGTGCTGCTTACTAATGCTTGCCGGGAATGTTACAATATGTTGATTATTAACTTCCGGCACCATAGCTGTCAACTTGCATATATCTATTGCATTAGTCGCACACAACATAAACCCAAGTAGTAAAGGGGTATTGCATAAGAGATGTACTAGTACTGGTTCTATTCCAATTTTAGTTAGCTGCTTTCCATTTTTAGCTAGACTTATATACTATACTATATTTGGTGATTACTAAAGGGCGACATTTATGACCCCTCTCCATATAAAATTCCTGATCTTTAACTCTATGAAACACTATAACAAAAAATCAAATAAATAGCTATCGCTTCGTAACTTTATTCTCCATTGTCTGATCTATCATATTACGACACGAAACTAATTTTATCTAATTATTTTAGTTGCGCTTTAGAGCGTTGAAGTTGGGGTGCAATTTACTCCGCGTACAGATGTCCCCAACCATAGTATAAGTTGTATACGCATATTATGCAGTATCTAATACCTTTTCAACCATCGTGCTCACATCAGGGACATCTTGGTACTTGCAGCCATGTATCATATGCTACGGAATTTATATGCACCTGCCGATTCGTTGCTTCTCCTCTACTGCTTACTGTATAGTTGCAGGTGACCTCATATTTTTGGTCATGTAACCCCGCATCCAGGCTACCAGCCCATGGCAGGGAGACTTTATATATATAATACTAGTATATAATAACAATTCAGGATTACTACTATAATCCATAAGCCATGCGGAGGTCTATTAACTATTTACTAATCAGTGTCTATTTGATGGCAATTCTCTATTTCTCTATAAGCTTACTACTCTTTAAAGTAACGCTTGGAGGCACGTGACATAGCACAGTGCGAGTGAAGCGGTAACCTCTAAAATCATCGACTCAACCGTTTCATTTTTTAAAAACCAAAAAGTTTTTGATCTTTTCTAAACACTTAGCTGGTTCACGGCACTCAAGAATAGTAAGAGAAGAATTGAAATAACTTAGGTGAGAGGCTTTTGCAGGCATTATAGTATTAATTATATGGAGTTTAATTGAAATCTTCATTGAATTTGATGACCAGTTTTGATAGTGAGCCGGTTTACATGAGAAAAAAAATAAGGCTCGTTTTTACCACTAAGCAAACTTATCTATTACAATTTCTGCAATAAATATGATCTTTACTCGTATCCTATTCCCACGTATGAATATACCGGTACTCACTGAAGCAATGATAAAGTACTTGTTGTTGGCTCTAATAATTGCCCTTTTGTAGTAAGTACTAGTTTGGTGAATCCTTTAGTTGCCGGGGTATCATAGAGGTATGATATGTGCGCTCTTTTTGTTACACTGCTTGGTTGCAAGGTCCTCTCCTTGGCAACAAGTGATTTGCCTCGAAGTGTCAAGAAAGCAAGCAGGAACGGCTGCCTTTCGACCCAAATAAACTTTGGGAAGCGTATTCTAGAACATCGTCCATCAGCATTCTAGCACATAGATTTCCAAAAGTTCTATCAACGGTTGCAAAAGTGGATTCGATGTTCTTCCCGACGGAACTTTAAAAGGAATAGAATGTTGAAAAATATAGTAGAGTTTATTATATTAGATTTGACACATGTATATAAAGCTGCATGCTTAAACCGCTTCTTTGGTATTTAATAGCGGTATGCATATTCAGATTCGAAAAAATCTGGCGGATTTCAGAATTTTATCGAGTCCGGAAAATCTGGACATCTCCATACAGAATTTTTTCAAGGTATAAACCAGTTAAACCAGGTTATTTTGCGACAATTGCATATATATGATGCATATTGCTGGCCTCAATGCAGTAGCCAGGTCTGGTCATGCATAAAGTCTGGTGGATTTTTGGAAGAACCCGATTTCACAAGAGGGTACTCAGATTACAGACAGAATAAACTGGTTTGTCTGCCGGATTTCATTTTATATGGAGACAGTCTAATCTGAATACCGCTAATGTACAAAGAACATGAAGAGATACTTAGTGAAGAGCGTAGGAGCTTGATTACCAGGGGGGCTTACTGAGTACCCTTATGAATCCTTGCCTATTCTCGACCTCACAAAGAGCAGCGATGCAGGGTTGCTGTCGTAATTTCCTGGAATGTTGGTCATCGTCGGAAGGATTGATCTTGAAATGGACTCTAAATGGGGCGAGTTGTAGACATCTTATGTGCGCAACATGCACCATATATAACCTGGTCAATTATTATTGCCAACGTTCGCGCACAGCGTTCGCTTACACTATGCTTAGAACATGAATTCCCCTGAAGGGTGGCTGCGGCACAGGTTCGTTTCAAAGAGTATTACAAACACCATATCTAGCCTCGTCTCCAGCATCGTTTCCGCCTGCAATGGGTGCAAAGCCATTCCTTAACAATGCTCTTACTCATGAGCTCGTTGTCGCATTGGGGTTAGTCTGGCATTGGAGTGGATTATCCAAAGCCCCTAGATTTTCCGGCGCTGGCCTCCTGATGGCCCGCCCTGAAGCTATCGAGAGGGTAAGTTTGATATCTGTTGATGTAGCTTTCGTAGCTCGTAATATATCGTAACTAACGTCTCGAGCCATGCCACCACCAGTCAGAGAGGCTTCCAAACTTGCTAGCTTGAACAAGATGGTGGTTATATGTTTGCTACCCGCTCATGGCCCCACCAGCTGATTGGCTTGCAAGATGTTCGCACGCCTGAACTAACTACCGTACGAGTATTTGTGCTTTCTAAACGCTTGTACAGCATGCCGATGCGAATGTACAAGCGCTTGTTTCCAGCAGAAGCGCTCATGCAACGATCTGGAACCAGACTACCCTCATGCGATAAGTTTGGTGAAGCTTATGCTCTCCTCTCGGCAGGCCCTGGCCGAGGCAAAAGCTCTCGCCTCCGATTACGGAATTTTTTGGCGCTTGTCGCGCCAGACACTCCCTGCATCTCGAATCAACAGCTCCAGTTGCGCTGAAGTATGCGGGTAGAGTAATCCACAGCACTAAGTAACTTAGCTATGTATGGTAGAACCCAGAGAGCGCAGCACTGCCCCTCTTATTAGCACTTGGTTGAAGAGTATGATGTGAGCTCGGCCTTGGGGTGCAGGCCGTCTTCATAACCACAGACTACCAGCAACCACCAACAGTAGAGCGCTCATGCCTTTGCTTTTGGCAAGTTGCACCCTTTGCTGACGATGGTTCCTAGCGCGCAGGGGCTACGCTCAGCGTGATTCTCAAGGTGCCCAGGCCCCTCCCACACCCATTGAATGCGACCCCTGCACCGGTGTGTTCGGATAACCCATGAAAGCGCTCTCCAGGTGGTAGATCTACACGCTGCCTCTCCCCCGCCCCCCCCCATCCTCCTCTCGCTGCAGTCAGTCTTCTGGCACAGACCCTCCCGCCAGTTCGTCGAGAGTCCCGACCCATTCTCTCTTGGGCCCGTTCTATTCCCCCAAACCCAATACAAGTCACAAGGCCGATTCCTACCTCACTTATTGGAGGAGCACTGCGTGGTGCGTACGGCCAGACCTGCCACTCTACCCCCATTAACCCGTCGAAAAGAGCTGCACTACGGCAACCCCCCCCCCCCCCCCCCCCCCCCCCCCTAAAAAGGTGAACGGATACTTTCTTCGCTTTGAACCTCCACAGCCACCCCCCCCTCCCCCCCCCCACCTCCCCCCAAAAAGTTACCTATTTTGTGCTTCCTACGGGCACAGTCCGCTTGACAGCTACTGGAAATGGCGTCTTCGTACATGATGACCAATAACGACCGTTTTCTCAATCCAGCGAGGCCAGCTCCTCGACCTCCTCAACAAAACCGTCCTCCTCTTTCCGTGCAATCCACAATATCATCAACCATGTCGAACTTGTCATTGAGCTCGCAATCAACATACAGCCCGTCGCAGAACTTGCTGCCGCCTGGGGGCCCACTCTCCTCTGGGGGAGACAATAAGGTCAAAACAGGATGGGCGTCTGTCAAGGAGGATGGTTTGAAAGCCTTTCTCTGGACAAAAAAATTCCTGATTCTACGTGAGTATGCACTTGACTTCAATAAAAACGAGACCGCAACAGCAGCTTCCTTGTCGATACCCTTGAGGGACATCATTTCTGTCAATCGCGTTGACACAAAACCGTACTGTTTTGAGATTGTCCGGTCTCCAAATGCCTCGTCGGGAGCATCAATCTCGTCGATGGCAAATGATTCCTCCCGCAGAATTGTATTGGTTTCTGTTAAGACAGATGCAGAGCTCTACTCATGGATTGATGCGGTTTATCAACGATGTCCATCGATGGGTGGGGTGTCCAACCCAACCAATTTCACCCACAAAGTTCACGTCGGCTTCGACCCAGTGAGTGGAGGATTCACTGGTTTACCCGATGAGTGGGAGAAGCTTCTTACTGCGAGTGCCATCACTCGCGAAGATTATGCCAAAAATCCTCAAGCAGTTATCGAGGTATTGGAGTTCTATAGCGACATTCGGCAAAGGCAAGGCCAGCAAGACGCTTTTTCAAGCATGGTACCCACGCCCCCTGGTACCTCTTCTGCTCAATCCAAGCAATTGGGTATGGGATTACAAACTCATCCTCACAGTGACCGGCAGATGCCAGGTCAAAGTTCTCAGTATGATAGCAATAGAGATCGGGAGCGAAGAGATATTGAACAGATGGAGAGGGATGCTTATCGGGACAGGGAATACGAGAAAGCACAGAGAGATCAGCAGATGCTGAGAGAGAAGCAGGAACGTGAGCGGGCTGAGCGTGACAGAGCTGAGCGTGAGCGCGAACGTGAAAAGGAGCGTGAACGGGAGCGTGAACGTGAGAAGCAGAGGGAATTGGCCCGAGAAGAACAACGACGCCAAGAAGAGGAATACTTCAATAGTGGTGAAGATTATGGTGAGCGGCAACGAACTGATCAGCAGCCTCTGATGATGGGTGGGGGGGGGGTATGGGTGGAGGGGGAACAAGCTTGGCGTCGAAAGGACAGCACAATCCCATGAGAGCTGCTCCAAAACCATCAGCTAAGCAGCATGTTAGGCCTGCTCCTGCCCCACCTTCGCCCGCGACATCCCGCATTCCTCAGCCAGCCCAAAGAACCCAGGCTTCCAATAAAGAGACTTCGAGGACGAGAAATGATCCTCCAGCAAACAGGCCCCCATCCCCAGTGCGGGCTCCGCCCGCGCCTCCCAAGCAACAACCCCACGAGCCCAGCACAAGCCATCTCCAGCTACCGCCAATGCTGGTACTGTAGAGCCATTAGTTGTTAAGAAGGACGCAAAGAAAGATGTTCGTATCTCGAATATGAATGAGGCTCAGGTTATGGAGAAGCTGCGGTCCGTTGTCTCCCCCGGCGATCCTAACACTAGTTATACAAAGATCAAAAAAGTCGGTCAAGGTGCATCTGGATCCGTCTATGTTGCAAAGGTTAACTCCGGCGCGACTCAATCTGCCGCCTTTAAGATGCTCTCTCAAGAACGACGTGCTCCTATTACAAGGGTGGCTATTAAACAAATGGATCTGGCGCATCAACCACGCAAGGAGCTGATTGTCAATGAAATCCTTGTGATGAAGGAGAGTACGCACCCTAATATTGTCAACTTTCTGGATGCTTTCTTGAGGGGCAACAGCGAACTGTGGGTTGTCATGGAATACATGGAAGGAGGTGCATTAACCGATGTCATTGATAACAATACATTGGAGGAGGATCAAATTGCTACCATCTGTTACGAGGTCAGTAAATTGTGCCACTTTGCGGCGGAAGTAGACTGACAGGTTGTTCTTCAATAGACTTGCAAAGGGTTAGAGCATTTGCATGCGCAAAACATTATTCACCGAGACATCAAAAGTGACAATGTCCTTCTTGATGGTACGGGACATGTTAAAATTAGTATGTAATATTCTGGCCAGATCACATTCAGTTCACTAACTCAACTTTTCTAGCTGACTTCGGTTTCTGTGCGAAACTCACTGAGCAAAAGTCCAAGCGCGCCACAATGGTTGGAACTCCTTACTGGATGGCACCTGAGGTTGTCAAGCAAAAAGAGTATGGTTCCAAGGTTGACATTTGGTCGCTTGGTATCATGGCTATTGAGATGATTGAGAGCGAGCCTCCGTACCTCAACGAGGAGCCACTGAAGGCATTGTACCTCATTGCCACCCATGGAACACCAACCCTCAAGAAGCCAGACAAGTTGAGCAAGGAGCTGAAGGGTTTCCTAGCCGTTTGTCTTTGCGTTGACGTCAAGAGCAGGGCGACAGCTGAAGAGCTCCTGAAGCACGAGTTCCTGAGGAAAGGATGCCCACTTGCTTCCCTTGCACAGCTCTTGACCTTCAAGAGCAAGCCTTGATTCTTTCAATGGCCCCTCTAACAATGTATGGGTTTCTGAAGAGACCCATCTTTGGGGTTAGTTTGATAGATGCGAGCAATGGGTAGTAAGTGCAAGGCGAGTACAATACTTCTGGCGAACTTGGGGAAACGTTTATAAAGTACAGTTATTTTGGTTGAATTTCTGTTTTCCATATCATGAATTTGGTTCACTTGAGCCTTGTTTGCTGGATAAGAAAAAAAAAAGCAGGATGAGGCACTAGAGACTGTTATTCTGCGGCCCTGGTCTTCATTTTGATCTACACAACATACCCGAATTGCGCATTTTTCTTTACTAAGTTTACACGATGCTCAAGGGAAATGGGTTCAAAGAGCGGATACGGGCAACGAGAACTGGTTTAATAGAATGGTTTGATGAATTATGTCTAGCTAAATTTCTTTGTTCTTGCTTTTTCATTTTTCAATTTTTTCTTTTTCAGTTTTCATTTCTATTTTACATTTTATTTATTCTGCTCGTGCTCTATTTTCTGCATGTTTTTTATTATCTGTATTCACTGGCTGCCCCTATTATGAATCTTCTCACGTTTCTATGTTGACTACAACATGAAGTATTATAACATTTTAAGATCGATATTCCTGTCTTTCCGGGGAAACTTGTTTAGTATAGTGTATTCATGTTTATTACCCACATATATTGCGCTTCAGTTGTCTCCGGCTTGTATGTCCCTCTGTTTCGTTTATTTCATTGCTTGTCGAACTTCCAGATGGTGCGTTTATGCGTGCAAAGCGTAGACTGCTTGTACTTGGTAACACTTATATATCCTTTTTGTGGCTTCTGTTTGGATTGCGGTCTTCTGTGTAGTAGAAGTAAAAGTTACGTGTTGATTATAATAATATTGCTGCGCGTTTCATACTAAACTCGAATTGCATGTGCTTCCTATGGAATATGTAGAGATTTAAGATGTCTGTAGCTTTAGTACTCCAGATGCCTGTCACATCGTGTCCTGTCCCAATGGCCTTGCTGGTGCGTCATCACCGACCTTGGTCGAGCCCAATAAGCAGCAACCTGCGTCTGAGCTATTAGAAAACTAGCCACCGAGATTGCCTCCGTTCCCGCTCGGAATTGGGAGCCTCCTGGACAGACCTCGGCTGTTTCAAGGCCCCTCGCGGTGAATGCGATGATCCCGGGTTAACGTGAGCAATCACAAGCTTGCATGCGTGTGGGATATGTATGGCACCTGGCCCGTAAGTCGAGGCGGTAGCGCAACGCTGCCCCGTAGAGTAGTGCATACGTTATGCCGGCGGCCCCGAGCAGCCTTTCCCTTCTCGCCGGTCTATGATAGAACAAGTTGATCCCCCCACGTATCCTGCCACCAGCCCTACCAGCAACTTACTATACTTCATCTTCTGCAACCATCTCTTGTCCGCTTTCACCTCTGCCGCAGCGCCCTGTTATTGCGTCTCTTTTCGTTCACATTATTAACGAACGAACCTGCGCGACTAAGCCTCGAGACGAGAAATACAGTACACGATGGTTGCGACTAAAGCTCCGTAAGTCTCAACCTCTGTTTTGCTGCGTGACATCATAGCTACTTTGGTTCCAACGAGAGCTTCTAACAACCACTAAACAACAGTCCTCAGAACTCTTTGACCGTAATCGTATGACCTTTCATTTCTCATTTGTTTCCCACTGGCTGTTACCCACATACATGATTGAATTTGCTTAATGTGATCTTTGGGTGAATTATGTAGGACAACCGAACCGGCAAACAAATCAACATCCCTATAACCCACAACTCGATCCCGGCCACAGCTTTCAAGCAGCTCAAGGCCCCAAAGCAGCCAGGGGAGCGTGATGAAGATGACCATGCGAACGGAATTAGGGTCTTTGATCCGGCGTTCTTGAATACGGCTGCAATTAGCTCGAAGATTACGTACATTGATGGAGAAAAAGGGTTTTTGATGCACCGGGGATACCCGATTGAGCAGCTCGCAGAAAAGTCAACGTTTTTGGAAACTGCGTATCTGCTTATATATGGCGAACTACCGTCGCCGTTCCAAGCGAAGCTGTGGGAGTTTGAGGTTATGCATCATACGTTTCTGGCAGAGGATTTAATGAAGATTATTTCGGCTATGCGATATGGTAGCCGCTCTTCTTACTATGAAGGAAACGGTAGAATAGCTAATAGTAAGGTGTCTGACAGATTCGCACCCAATGTCTGTCTTCATCTCGGCATTTGCTGCCATGGGCGCCTTCGCTCCCGAAGCGAACCCGGCACTCCAAGGCAGGAATCTGTATATCGAGGATAAGGCGACGATGAATAAGAACATCATTCGCATTATCGGGAAGGCGGCGACGGTCGCTGCGGCGTCTATGAGGGTGAGGATGAATAGGCCGTTTATTGCGCCGAGGTCAGGTATGTCCATTGCAACCAGTTTTAGTTTTGTGCACTGCAGTGGAGATGGCCGTGAGATGATAGAGGCTGATGTCTGGAATCTGGCATATGAGTGAATGGGCGGCTGAGATAATATAGATATGAGTTACACGGAGAATATGTTGTATATGATGGACGCGATGTCAGAGGGAGAGAATTACAGACCGGATAAGAGGTTAGCGAAGGCGTTGGATGTATTGTTCATTTTGCATGCTGATGTGCGTATATACTGGCTATCCTATGAGCTGTTGTATCAAGTAGGCTTACGAGGGTGACATTGGATATAGCACGAGATGAACTGCTCCACGGCCGCCATGACTCACGTTGGAAGCTCCATGGTTGATCCATATGTATGTTCCTTCCTGCTCAACACTATCATCGTTATCCTGATATCAGTTACTTACCCTTTCTTACCAATAAACACAGTCCGCCATCTCTGCCGCTGCTGCCGCCCTCTACGGCCCGCTCCATGGCGGCGCCAACGAAGCTGTTATTCGCATGATTGAGCGCATCGGCAAGGTCGAGAATATCCCACAATTCCTTGAAGACGTGAAAAGCAAAAAAGAGCTACTGTTTGGATTCGGACATCGGGTATATAGGAACACAGACCCGAGAAGTAAGATTATTAGGGAAGTGGCAGATACAGTATTTGAGGTGCTAGGGAGGGAGCCATTAATTGAGGTGGCGATTGAGTTAAAGGAGGCGGCGCTGAGAGATGATTTTTTCGTTAAGAGGAAGCTTTTTCCGAGTTGGTATCCCCTCGGAGAGTATAGTGGAGGAGTGGGTGGATGGGTGATAGCTGATACATGGATACAGATGTCGACTACTGGTCTGGACTAATCTACAAAGCGATGGGATTCCCACTTGATTTCTTCCCTGTAAGTACCTATAATCTTTTCCTGCTTGACTGCAATCTCCGCCTGTTAACAACCCATAGATCCTGTTCGCAGTCCCGCGCGTGGCAGGCTGGCTTGCCCACTGGAAACAGTCGCTAGATGCCGGCAACGTAAAGATCTGGAGGCCAAGACAGGTTTATGTTGGTGAAGGGAGGAGAGACTATGTAGAGATGAAGGATCGTGAAGAGAGAGTCGTGAGGGATCCGAAGGGCGGGGTGACGGAATTGCCGGTAAGTAATGTACTAGGGTTATAGGAGGCCCATTGTCGGGTGGAAGGAAAAGGAAGTGGGGGTGGGGTTCACTTTAGGTGGGATGTTTGGCTGACTTGGAGAATTATTATTATAGCATTATCAATCGAAGCGGAGGATGGCGGCAAAATTGTAGAATGGGAGAGAAAATGGAGGGGAGGTTACAAATGTAGTGTGGATGGTGAAAGGTGTCGGGTTTCTAATGGAGACGACCCGAGAAGCTTTGGTTGTATGATGATTGGAGGCTTTTTTCTTTTTTGTTTAAATTTTTATCCTCAGTTTTTGTATGAATTTAAGTAAAAATCCGCTGTAAGACAAATGAGAATTATGAAAAACTAAACGAATATCATATGGAAATAAACCATAATTCAACTCTATTTCTCTTCCACAAATACTTTCCATATCAAACCGATTGACGGTTGATGAACGGTCCATATCCGGTAGCCAAAGGGCAAGGGGAATCATTGGGAGGTTATGCACACGCCAAGGATGAGGCGCTGCCAATGGCTGTCTAAACTGTCAACAACGGCAACCTTGACACGACAGAAGTGGGATCCTGCCCATGAAACCCAAACCGGATCAAGAAAGAGAAGTGGGGACAAAACAATCGTGGGTGATCGACAAACTTGAGGAATAAAACTGAGCTTTTTTTTTTTTTTTTTTTTTTTTTTTTTCTTCTTAAAAAAGTACAATTCCGAAAGAAAACCTCTCATAATTTTGGATCAGTTCAGAGAAGGCACGATTTTCCACTTGTAGAGGTCAAAAACGTTATGATTGCGAGAAGGAAGCCAAGCCTTTTTTTTGTGGGGGGGCCGGGGCGTGGGGGGGGTGATTCACCCAGTAATATAGGGGATATCCAGTGTGTACATATAGCGATGAGGATTTTCTGTTTTTACGAATGGCGGTTTGCGCCGAGGGTGCCATGTATGGATGGGATGGGATGGGGCAGACGAGATGATGAGTGTGAGGATGAGGATGAGGATGAGGATGTTTTATTTTTATTTTATTTATTTTCTTTGGGGCGGGTGGGGGGTGGGGGTGGGTAGACTTTGAGTTTTGTGTGTGTGTGTGTTGTGTGGGAGGTTGGAGAGGTGAGAGATAGAGTTTCAGGGTAAAGGGGAAAAAAAATATATATAAAATATACAATACACATATATAAAATTGTAAATATATAAAAAGTTGGTTAGATATGATATGATATGATATAATATGATATATATTTGTTTCCTTCAAGTTCTCTCTCTCTCTCTGTTCGGTTCTCCCCATCTCCACTCCCTCATCTTTTCTTCCCATCTCCACTCAAACTTCCTTCCCCTTCGTCCCCTTAATCTTCCGCTTTCCTAAGTATGTATATATGTTATGGCTAAACCTAAACCTACAAAAAAAAACTCAGCCCCACACATCCTCTCCCCACCGCTTCCGCATCCTCTCTCTCCCTCCACCCACACCCAAACAACAACAAAAATAAAAAAAAGTACAAGAGGTTTAAAAAAAAAAAAAAAAAAAAAAAGGTCCAACAATAAGTCATTAGCGACAGGCGACGCCCTACAACAAGAACAAAAAAAAAAAAAAAAAAAAAAAAAAAAAAAAAAAAGGTAGTACAAGTAAAACTAACCTTACACTATAAGTTGATAAGTTAACTTTCAAACTCTCATCATCATCGTCATGAAAAAAAACGCCCAAGAAACGAAAAAAAAACAAAAAAAACAGAAAAGACAAATTTTCCATCTGAAAGTTCATACACTATCTCCCCCCCCCTAATAACCCCCTACCCCAACTTTTCCCGCCGCCGGCGAGCTTCTTTCCACACCCACTCCACCCACACCTACTCCACCCATCCCACTCTTGCCGCCCGTCCCCGCGCTTATGCTCGCGCTCTGGAACAGCCGTGCCAACAAGTCCCCGCCCGTTGCCGAGCTCGTGGTACCAGCTGCGCTCGCGCTAGCGGTTGACGTTGAATTAGGATACTCCGGTCTCGGCGGCATTTGCCATCCAGAGCCCTGTTGGGCTTGTTGGTGGCCTTGTAGCTGCTGCAGTAACGTGTAACTAGCTCCGCTGGCTGCACTGCCACCACCACCACCACCACCGCCTCCTCCACCACCCTGGTGGATAGAACCGGGTTGCGATGGTGCAGGCGCCGGTGGGGGCGTCGAGTACATTCCCTGTGAGCCGGCAGGGGGTGCCGGAGTCGGGAGGTAGTGTGGCGGAGGAGGCATGGATTGGGAGCTGGAGCTGGAGTGTGTGTGGTATGTCGGTGTCTGTCTGTTGTATCCATTGTTGTTATGGTGGTGATTGTTATTGTGATGGTGGGGGGGATGGGAGTTATGGTGATGCTGGTGAGGGTGCGGGTTGAACTTCTGATGCAGTGGCGGTCTCGGCGGCAGACGCTGCTCTGGTTGGTGTAGAGGCGCGGGGTGCTGATGGTGCTGTTGCGGGGGTGGATGGAACCCATGTGGCGGAGGTGGAGGCTGCGTCTGCTGCTGGTAAAACGGCTCGTAGTGGCCGAACTGAGTGTGCGGCGGCGGTAGTGGCGGCTGTTGCGTGGGCATCGCAGACGGCGGGATTGGAGCATAATTGAAGTTGGTGACTCTCGGCGGTGGCTGCGGTTGCAAGGGCTTCTCATGGTGCATGTGGCTATGTGTCGCAAAACCCCCGTCCTCGTTACGCTGTTGCTGGAAGAGCTCGGTGAGGGAGATGCTGCGGGTGGTCATTGCTGGGGCGGCGGGCACCGGGACACCGCCGGAGACATCGTTGTCGCCAGTGCTGCTATCGTGTTGCTCGGAGTACACCGGCTCTGCTGGCGGTGGGACGTGCATATGTGATGGTGGTGTTCGGGGGGACTCAGCGTGCTTCGCCGTCGGCTGGGTTGTAGCTGCGGTGGGAGCGTCTGTGGAAGGGAGATGACTACTAGCCGCGACCCTCGCCGAGAGCTCTCGGACGACCTTCGTGATGCGCTCCTTGTCACCTTGGGTGGAGGGGATATCAGTCCACACCCACAATCCGTAAGTTACCGCATCATCCTCGTCGGCTGATGCACCGCTTGTTTTCCGGCTGGACTGAGGAGAGGGTGGGTATGTTGCTAGTTGCGCAGAAGTCGTTCGGGATCGGAGGATGATGTACTTCTCTGCGAGCTCAATGTCTTCGGGGGAGGTAAGAGGGACAATAAAGTTGTCTAGATTCCGCCGATTGAGGACAATGACCTGGTATTCCTCGGGCCGGCCGTTGTTCCCCGGGGGCTGCTGCTTCTTTGGCGTGGAGGCCGAGTCCGGAGCCTTCTTTGGCGGCCGCCTAGACCGCCGGCGGCGGTTTGGACTCGAGTCCTCGCCGTTGTGTGCAAACTTGCCATTCGGGGTGGAGGGAGTCGAGTTGAGGACATTCGGAGGGAGGGAAGGATTCGAGCCATTGAGGCCGCAGATGAAGAGGGAGCCCTCGATGCCGAGGCGGTCCCATGTACCCTCGGTGCTGTTGAAGACGTAGACGACGGCGTACGAGGCGGTCGTTACGAGGGACGTGATTGCAGGGGAATATCGTTGCAGTACGGAGAGGTTGATTTGCGCGGCGGATTGCGGGGGCGGGGCCGCCGAAGTAGCGGCAGGGGCGTTGCCCGGCATGGTGGTGTCTGTGGTGCCTGTGACGCCGGTCCTAGGTGAGCTGGTCGGGCTCCAGTGGTAATCGCCGATTGTGTGTTCCGGGCTGTGCGGGCGGGGGAGGGGGCGAATGAAAAGTATTTATATAGCGGCAGCAGGCCAGAAGGATCTATGTGTGTGCGGTTTGCTCGTATCGTGTGTTTGCCGATCTCGCAGACTGAAGTGGGAGCCAAGGGTGGCTTGATGGAACGGGAGGGGTGGGGGGGGGAGGGGGGGGATACGAGATATGCAGTGCTGCGTGCGATGGCGATCCGCGGCTGGCTGAACGCGGAGGGGCCAGAGGGGGGGGCAATGGCGGGCCGGAGAATGGGGGCCTGGGGCGGATGGCGATAGCGGTCTGGGCAGGTGGAGTGCACTTTGGGGCCAGGGACGGGCTGACGGGCTGATGGTGCCTGCCTGCCTGCCCGCCTGCCTGCCTGCCTGCTGCGGCTGGAGGTGCGGCGCCACCACGCGCGCCAGCCACAGGCGGATGCCCCCAGCCACAGCCGCCGGACGAGCAACGGTGGGCTCTGGATGGCTTCGGATGGCTGCGGCTTTGCAGAGGAGCTGCTTCGGGGCGGGCAGAGTGCAGTCTCCAGTCTCCCCCCGCCAGCTGCTGCGTGCTCCATCCGCTTCCTCCTGTGTTCTCAGCTCCCGTCCGGTGAGTGAGTGATACACACCGCTCGCCCTGTCCGGAACAGTGCCCCTCTGCCGAGCGATTCGAATCCCCCCCCCCCCCCCCCCCGACTGCATCAGCGGCTGCGTGCACTCTACACAAAACTCTGAACAAAGACCAAGGTGACGCGACACGATACGATATACCCTTCATGAATTAGTATACCCCCCTGAAAACCAAATACCTTCCAGCAACTGCGAATGCCGCTAGCATCACTGCGGCAAGCGCCTTCATCAATACCGTCCCAGCCTGCACCAAGAGGGCGTTTCATGCTCGCCTCAGTGCTACCAACCTCCCTCTTCCTCTCCGTCCTCCTCCTCCTCACTCTCTCCGCCCCCGCGCACTCCTCCCTCCACGACCACCGCGACATCCACCACAAGCACCCCCAATCGTCCGGTACACAGCAGCTCTCCGAATTCGAAGTCAGCTCTTATGGCTTAGGATATGGGCGGTCCTCGGCGCCCGTTATGGCCCGGATTGGAGGCAGCAATGATGTAGCCGGAGAGTTCCTACCCCATGACAGCACTCATCAGCATCAGCGGGAGAAGCGTGATAAAACGGCCTTGAGAAACGGGGTGCCAGTGGATATCAATATCGTGTTTGGGCAGTTGCAGCATTGGGTGCTGCCGGAGGAGGACATATTTGAGGACGTAGGTGCTGCAAAGAGTCATTTGCTGGATGAACTACGGAAGCGGGAAGATGATACGCTGGATCATGATTTGAGTGCAGGGAGCAGCGGAGAGAGTAATGATGATACGTCGTCCTCCTCACCAGCACTGGAAAAGCGACAGCAGCGCAAGCTCGTCTACATCACCTTCAACACCTGTCTCCAGCCTCAATTTAACCTCTCCCTGCCGCTCGAATCTCCCCTCCCCCAGCTTCAAGTCTTCATCTCCAACTCCACCGCAAACCAGACACCTGGCCCTGAAGCCAGCAATCGCCCGCAAAGCGTCATGCCAATCATCCAAGGGTACGGCTCCCTTGCCATTGAAGCCGCCGGCTCCATATTCATTGGTGTCTACGCAGCAAATATGTCGGAGGAGGACCAGCAAAAGTATACTTTTGATTGGAACTACGAAATTGCAGCCTCAACTGCCGGCCCATACCACGGGTGGACGGTGAAAAAGAATTTGTACCTTGTCGACACCGATAATTCCGCTGCGTTGCTTGTCACTGGGAACCTGACCACAGATAGCACCCCGCCGCAATCGGAAATCGATGAGATTATGGGCGGCCCGACACCGTACTTACTCTACACGTACAATAGCCAATATCCAACCACTTTCCGTGGCCTCGAGCGCTCATACTGCGCCGTCAGTAAGATTCCGACTCCGTTCCTCACCACATCCCTTACGCAGCGCGGCCTCGGCAACCTCCCCAAACAGCAATTCCACCTTTCAGGCCTCAACAAGACGTCCACGTACCAAGCCTACCTCATGCGCCCCCCACCCCAGTCCCTCTCTCCTAGCCTCTCCCGCAACTCTTCGATCCCGTTCTGGGGTCCCGTGTTATGGGACTCCCTCACCATCACGACCAAAACCTCCACCAACTGCCAACTCATCTACAACCTTCCCTTCTGCTCCGACATTGCGTACTCTGTCCCGTCGAACCCCACCGTCTTCTCTTCCCCGGCCCAGCTCGCCACGTTCTACGACACCATTGCGCAGAACTGGTACCAGAACTTTGAGTACTCGCTCCAGCAGGTTTCGTGCGAGCCAATAGACAAGAGCATGAAGTACAGCTTTGCAAGAAACTGCACCGACTGCAAGAAAGCGTACCGGAACTGGCTCTGCGCCGTCACGGTGCCGCGATGCGCGGACTTTACCTCCACCCTGCCGTACCTGGCCGAGCGCGGCCTCGACACGGAGTTCTTCAACCAGACCGCCAACGCGACGGTGCCAAACGACCCGGAGAAGATTGCGTTCTACTCGAGAGGCAACGATACGTACACGGCCTCGTCGCTCCGATCGCGGAACCCGGAGATTGACAGGGTGGTTAGGCCCGGGCCGTATAAGGAAATTAAGCCATGTCTGGACCTGTGTTGGAGCTTGGTGCAGAGCTGTCCGAGGGTGCTGGGGTTCACGTGTCCGGCGCTGGGTAGCTGGGGCCAGATGGTAGATTATGGAGAGAGGAGTATGGATGGGGATGTTACTTGTAGTTGGATTGGGGCGGTGTATTTCCTTAGTGGTGCAGAGAGGAAGGTGGGGTGGGCGGGGTTGTGGGGCGTGGTGCTATGGACAACGGCGGTGGTGGTGTGCACGCTGGTACATTAGAGAGTTGGGGTGGGGGGTGGGGGGTGGGGGGGAATACGTCAATTTGTACTATAAATCTTTCCCTTTTTCTTTTCTTATATCCTAATAATCCTTCTTTCTTTCTCCCTCCCTCCCCATTTCCACCTTTCTCTCTATCCAAGTATAATGTAAGCTTGCTATGTTTGCGGGGGTGCGGGAGGAGGAGAGAGGGGAAAAAGAAAAATTGTTAGATTGTAAGATGTGATTGTAAGATGTTTTTTCTTTTTTTTTTTTCTTTGGAAAGGATCCTAGAGATTTTCCAAAAAAAAAAAAAATCTTACAAGTTTCACTTATATAACATATACCCCCCCTCGACAAACTCTATGATATTAGAGATATCAATAAGAAATAAGTTTTCCCAAGAGTCTCCTAGCGTTTTTTTTCTACAAAAGTGTTTTTAGAAAAAGTTGAGGGTAAACTATAGCAAACCAAACCAAACCAAACCAAACCAAATTCGCAAACCTAAATTTGATAAACGCCCCCCCCCCCGGTTTTTTTTATGATTTATTATGAAGGAGGAAAACCTTTTTTTTTTAATACAAGAATTTCTTACACATATATATTTTATATATATATCATATTTCTTTTTTTTGATAAGACATTGTAAAGCTTTTTTTTTAAAAAAAAAAAGCCAAAATTGTATCCAAATCACATCACATCATATCAAATCAACATACCCATACTCATATCCCCCCCCCCCCCACCCAAAAAAAAAAATTTAATAAAATAAAATAAAATAAAAATCACCCAAAGCCCAAAGCATTACATCGACAATACTATATTTATAATAATCTAAACTAATACACATTCTCACTCATCATAAACATCAGTGTCTCCTCCCCACCAACCCTATACCTATTATTGCTACTGCCTTCATCATCACCGCCCTCCCTACTTCCCCCCATCTCCCATCGGGCTCTCATCACCGCCACCACCTCCCTTACCTCCTACAAACTCCACATGCTCCACCCGCGCCTCCGTATGCACCTCCACATCCTCCATCTCTTCATCCCCATCCTCCTCCCCTTCCTCCTTACGCCCTTTGCTCCTCTCTCCCCCCCCGTCTCTCCTTTCCTTATCATCCCACTCGTCATCCTCTGTAATCCTCTCGAATCCCATCGCTTCCGGCCTCACCTTTTGTCCCTCTTTAAAGTCACTCGCCACAAAATTCCCATCATACCTCCTCTCTGTCATCTCCCCATTCCCACTTCCGCTTCCTACTTCTTGATTCTCCTCCCACCCATACCCAGTCCCAGTCTCCTGGTATCTGTCCCACCCACCCCGTGCATTCTGCCAAACCCAAACCGCATTCTGCCCCTCACCACCACGGGCTCCTTCTCCTCCTAGCCCCTGTCCCAGACCCTGCTGCCCTACCTCCCTTACCCCTCCTTCCATATACCCGTACCACTCGTCTGGGCTTTTTTTTTGCGGCCCCCCACACCGCCAGAACCCCCGGCCCGCAAGCTCCTTCCACATCCGCCTCCCTTCCCTCCAGAAACTCCGTTGGACTCGCCGGTGGTTGCTGAACGCCTTGTGTATGCCCTTCCATGGTTGTATCTTCCGATATCCGCGTAAGGTTTGAGCTATTGTCACCATTGTTGTTTTGGTTGTTGCTATTGTTATATGTCCACCAATTCGCGCGTTTACGCTTGCCTTTGTCGCCGGCAGACTCAAGTTCTTTGAGGAAGGCTGTGTTGTCCCGTTCCACAAAATTCTATTGACATCGCGATCAGTTATTCCATACCCTCACGTGATCTTGATCAGGAAAACCAACCTTCAACGCTTCCGGCAACCTCCCGTCCCAGTCGGTCCCTGCCATTGCCTCCTCCGTAGCGTATACTAACAACACTTTCCCATCCCCCGTATACTTCGCCGCATCCAGTACCTCCTTCTCCGCCACCTTCAATACCTTATACGCCGCTGTGTTTGCGTCAGCTTCCCACTGGAGCGGGTAGCTGAGACACCACCAGGTTTCCCCCACTTCCTGAGATTCCGTGTCGGAGCAATCCCGGATTTTGATAAATGTTGTGGATAAGTCAACGAATATGCCGCGGAGGCTATGTCGACACAGTGGTGGGGCGTCTGGAGGGATGGTCTCGGGTGAGGTAAAGGCAGTAGTAAGTTTGTAAAGAGTTTCGCGGGCCTTTTCTTTGGATTGGGCGAGCTCTGTATGATCGTATTAGTTTAGTAATTGAGAAATATGCAAGTTATAGAAATTAGAGTCGACTTGCCTTCTAATCTAACCTTTAATCTCTCTAGCACCTCCCTGATCTGATTGGTCATGCTCGAATGTTCATCCGGCTTCTCCTCCATTGAAATATCCCCACTAGAGTCCTTCTCTTCTGAGGGTAGCCTCAAATTCTCAAAATGCTCAATCGCCGCCCCCAGCAGCTTAACCGTCTCCACGCTCGAATCGTCTCCACCTATGTCCCGCTTCCTACACCTTGATAACCTCTCCTCTCTCGCCTCGATGTTTCGAATCTCACAACTGACCGCCAGTTTCTGCGCTTTCATTTCCTTCACCAAAGGCCCATACTCCTTACTATATCTGTTGAGGTAGAGGTCACTCGGGATATCAAGACCAATTCCCTTAACATCTGGTGCGTCCCGCTTCAGAGAAATGCAAAACACATCTGCGACGTAATCTAAGTATACGTCCCCGGGATTCTCGTCGCCATCCGGCCATATTATTGGATCCAGTGCATTGTAAATGTTTGCTCCAGGAGCATCTGCAAGCTCATTCGGAACACTGACGGTAAGAACCTGAAATTCGTCATAACTGTCTCGTTGATCATTGGAATCACAAGCTACTGCACAGGATGTGAATGGCCAGGGTTCGTGCTTATCTTCTAGTCCAAGGAAACACTTGATATCTGCGGACCATTTCTTGAAAAACGATGAGAGCTGTTCTGTTCTTCAATCAGTACATGCAGGGCATCTATGTAACTTAAGAATGACTATATACCTCCTTGTTGCTCCTCATACACACTATGCATTTTTGCTAAGCTGTCCACACTTCCGTACCCACGCTTCGTGTTATCCAGGAATGCCATCAACCTTTGCACCTCAACTACAACCTCACTGGGATCAGGCTCCGGGACCTCATTTTCGACTATCGTACTTATTCTGGATGCTTCTATTGATTCACCGCTCCACCAACGTTCGTTGTAGCCATAATCATCTAAGACCCGAATGGGTGCGAGAAGAGCGGTTCTAGCCGCGGGAATTGAGTGAAGGATAGCGAGTGCGGGTCCGAGATTGTAGCCATCGGAAGATGGTTTGAAGAAAGCCGGCTCCTTGTCCTTACGCTGTCGATCACCAGGATGCACTGGGTCGAGGTAAATTTCGTGGGTGACTGGAATTGTAGCGACAGCCCACTTTTCAGGGTCATATGAAGGCCGTGTGGCGGGCCCGAAGTATGGAGGTGCGGGAGTCGAATGCGCTCCAGTTATTCCTGTTTCTTGATTCCCCCATCTCGAGTCATAATCATTATTATAATCCGTTTCCAATGACAGTCGAATTGCTCGCGCGAAATCAGGATCCGAACCTAGATAGCCCGCCCCTTAGCACTCATTTCACCCCACTCCTCTCTTCCCAACGACCATCCAGCATCTACTTTTTCTGAGAGTTCCAAAGATTACCCACGATTCGTATCAACGCCCATTTCTGGATTCACTGGACTTGGTGGTCTCGTTCTCGGCGGTCCTCCTCCAAGTGCATCGGGAGTCAAAGCATCCGGACCCTGGATCGGATAATCTACATTCGAATGAGACGAGGAGTAAGCCGTCGCCCTGTCAGACTCGTCCCCACCAATCATAGCATCATAATCATCACCAACACCATCACCCACAAGCTGTTGATGGGCTTCACCATCAAAGCTACTCGGTGCTCCTGCCGGTGAGATATCTTGCATTTCAAGATATCGCATCATGGGTAGCGAAAGATGACTGAACGCAGCAGATCTAGTAGACGTACGAGGCTGGTTGTTCACGTTTAAGTTTTGAGGCCCCCATCTGGTCAAGGGTCCTAGGGGCGCCAAGTTATTGTCATAACGGTCGCTGTGGAAGGCACTTTCGTCCCAAGTCCTGTCCTGCCGCCACTATACATTATACATGCCTTGTCAATAACCAGCATCGGTAGTGTTACTAGGGGTTCCCAGAGCTTGGGAGATAAACAACCTTATCCAGGCTGCCACTGAAGTAGAAATCCGCCGCTTTGCCGACATCGTTGTTGCAGGCCTAATGTAAGACGTTAGCTGAACAGAAGTCTGGCAGCTCCTAGCATTGGAAGTCTGTCACACTTACCTGGAGACAATCAATGGCCTCCTGCTCCTCAATTCCTAGAACGACCAGCTGGCTTACAAGCTCCGGATTAGAGTTGGACATCTTCATGCGCGAGCTGGGATGGTGGTGGTGGATGTACGAGTTCTGGCAGCGTAACGGATTGTATTGTGGGATAGTATATGGTGGGGTTGCTTTGATAACATCGTCCCAATGACCACGTGCAATCAGGCGCCCTCTGACTAAGCTGGCACAATGTACTCGAGTAGTCTGACTAGTACTCGAGTACCGATGGCAAATTGCTGAGAAAGGAAATACTTTATATGTAGCTAGTCTGGTTGCACAGCAATTTCTGGTTTGGTCAAAAGCCAGTGGCGTTATTTCCCTACTGGCTTGACTATTCTACGCCAGATTTACCCTCACTTTCTTTCAAATTTAAATCCTCCTTAACTGTGATCCTCTCTGCGCAACCTTTAAGCGCGCCTGATGTTCTAAATTTACTATAAAGAACTGTATAATTATATAAGTTAAGCGACTATTAATTACACTAGAGATAATGTTCTTCTATTGATACAGCTCCAAAGTATAATTGGTATCGCAATCATGCTTTATAAGATCATATGTATTCCATGTAATGTATGCATTTACAGCAGCTCTAGAATGGAGCTTTTGCGCCCATGGTATTTCTCTTCCCCCTCCTTGCCGTTGGACTGGGGAATCCGCATTGGTTGGGGAACATCCGATCTGTCAAAGGTTGTGGAATCCAACCTTGCCTCACACCGTCCATGAAGTTCCAGGCGCCAGGCGCCTTCCAAGCCCAGAAGAAGAACCCATCGGTGTTTGCTTCGAAAGCATCAAGTTGGGCTTCCATATACTTCCTGACAGCCCTGACCATTGGTTCTTTCCAATTGTTCGATGCAGTATTCCCCTGGCACTGGCAGCCATCCACATTGCAAGTGTAACCAGGCTCAGTATGACCATCTGGGTAGGCACAAATGTCGGTTGCCGCAGTCCATTCACCGACATATGTTGGCATGACTTTGTTTGATGTTCCAAGCATCTGACCCCATCCACATGCCTTCTGTGCATGCTGGTCTTGATTCAACTTCTTGTCCTCATCCACGAAGACCTAAAGTCCACTTAGCATCATTGCATACAATTACAAAGGGATGTACAATATACCTGATATAGATGAGTATCAATGCCGAACAAGTTTGACCCATCGGTGTTCCTATCGCTAGTCCTACCTGGTAAATCTACCCAAGCAGGCAAAGCGACGAATGCATCGTGCATGATGATTTGCAGGTTCTTATTTGTACATAGCTCTTTTACTTTCCAATAAGCATCGACAGAAAACTGGTATGTGACGTCGAATTTATTGTTTCCCCAAGAGATTGGCTCATTGATGAGCTCAATGGCATGCACTACATCGGCGTATTCTTCAGAGCCATATTTTCTTGCCATAACCTTCAAAACCTCGAACGTCTTTTGAATATTATCACCTTTTTGCCAGTCAACGATGCCGGATTGGCCAGAGTTGTCAAATCCTAAAATCTCATCAGAGAAGAAGTTTGACATATTATTTAGAAGCACATAGTGAAATATACCGTTTTGACTCCCAGGTGCACCATGGAGATCAACCCAGACCTTCATACCACATTGGCGTGCCCACCCGATAGCTTTGTCGAGGTATGCTTCAGCGCCTTTAACATATGGTGTACCTTCACTGAAATTCTCGAAAGCCCAGTAGCCAATTGGGATGCGCAGCCTATAATGATGTTGGTATGATAATAACCTATACTGATGCAATAGACGTACGCATTTATTCCAGCAGCTTTCAGTTCTTGAACATCCCTTTCTTGAAACCATGTGCTCCAATGAGCCTCGAGTCGTTCTCTGGCGGCTTCCTTTCCGAGCTCCTCGCTCAAGGTATATTCATCTTCAGCCTGGAGACCGTTGAACGGCTCGGGACTCATCCATTTCTCCAACACCAACCACTATTCATCCTAAATTAGTAATCAAACGGAAAGACTTCCTTTTTAATGAAACTCACTGCACCAATGTTAACGCCGCGCAAAAACTGACTGTTCCATGCAAGTGAGGCGTTGGGAAGTAATGCCAGAGCAGTAACTGTTATAGACAAAATACTCCAGTTATGCATACTGAGAACCGAAATAAAGGCAGGTGATGTGCTCTTTTGTTTTGAGACTGGTTTCAGCAATAAACCAGAGTACTTTCGACCAGCGGGATGTGTGAGGCGGCTTTAATGAGAGTGTTCCAGCAGCACAGTTCTTAAAGGATTGTAAACCTCGCAGAATAATGAGCGAGGAACCGAGACGTGCTGAGAACAGTAATGAGAAGCTATATGAAGAAATACACACGCCTTTTATCTATATGAACATCTTGGTGAATTGATGTTTTCTCATCACGACCTAATACCCAAAATCTTCACCGGATATTTTCTCCAAAAAAAATTCTTGAAACCAATACTTTCCGCTATAACTGAGATGAGGTCAGACAACAAAAACGAAGGGATAAAATCGACATTCATAATTGGACTATTATTCAATCATAACTAGTTCAAAGTACGAGAAGTTAACGGATACATTTGATTAGTGCTGATTTCGTTGCCAGGTATCTAATTTGTATTGTAGAGAATACAGTTGTTAGGAGAGAGCACAAGCATCTGCTTCACGTGGATGCAAAGCGAGCAGCCGAATTTAATGTCTTGCCGGCCACATTATCGTTTCAGGACCAACGAGTTGCTCTGTAAGGGTCTAGGATCTCAGCCGAGTGCTTCCGGATTGAGTCGGAGGAACGCGGCCATAGGTGAGCGCAGCAAGCAGGAGACGTTAAGAAGGCGCCAAAGCATGTTATTCATGCAATCACCAGCAGCAAGCATGTCTAATGGCACCTCGAGATCCTGTCGCTAATCCTGAGCCAGCCAGGCATATCGAGAAAGGTGAATGATTGGGGTTTAGCTGAAGTCATCATCGTGCGTATTCGATTGTCGGACAGACGGTGAATGGTGAAGGGAGCTAATCGGTATTTGCACCTATTGAACCAATTACCAGCCACATTGGCCAGCAGCGAAGGCCAACAGCCACAGCAGCAACGCAGGAAGCTTCTCAGTATGATACCGATACCCCACATGCCGATCAATAGGCTTCCCTGCCCCTCCTTTATCAACGGCGCCTTCATAGCCACATGGTTCTCAACTCTGGGCTCGTGCCAGTCTCGAGACTGCAGTCGTGCAATCCCACTCCTCGTCCCCTTCTGTGGCTTTGGATTGACGACGAGTAGGAGTTACGCTCTACGCCTATCACACCCCATCTAGTCATCCTCATTTTTAGATCCCAAATTAAAGCCACACTGGCCATGGGTTTATCCTATATTGGTTGATTACCAATTTCCTAACTTGCCTTCTTGGCACTGACATGTAGCAACTCCGCGTACAGCACCATTCATGTTTGTATGGTTTATTTTAGCCATTAGTTTCATGTACTCTCTACATCTAGGGGCATAGGTATTCTCGTGACACTGCTACACCCTGGTCCCGTGGCGGAATTGAGCTGCCTGCAGTGGCTGACACCCTTATTAGGAAGCAAAACCGGGACAGGAGCTTGTGTGAAACAAACAGGTTCCTGTGCTTGGCGCCATAGATGTAAGCAAGCCGCGAGAATCAGACCATGCATTATCCCTCCATGGGCTGTCATGGTCACACTTCGGCAGATTTGTTGGTTGGGTCCCAAGTAGATCACGTTCTCTGCCAAGCCTTCACGTGAGCCTGAGCAGCCACAGCATGCGCATCACTTTCCGATTTTCATCTGGTGTGGATTTGGCGGGAAGATCTTCGTATGTGGTGAGGGGTGTGAGACACATTAGTCCGCATACCCCTCTAATCTTACAGAACGTGCTACTTTTGGCCTCAGGTCTCGATGTGTGCTGGTGGTTCCGCGGTTTGAAGGCTCTCGCTGGAGGAACACAGTGCGTGCACTTGTACAGAAAGGCAAGAAAGATTCAACAATCGCACATGAATTTTGCTAACTACGAATCGAGTGATCCAAGCGGCGGCCCTTAGCAGATCTATGC
This sequence comes from Kalaharituber pfeilii, assembly GCA_015179045.1. Lineage (NCBI taxonomy): Eukaryota > Fungi > Ascomycota > Pezizomycetes > Pezizales > Pezizaceae > Kalaharituber > Kalaharituber pfeilii. The sequence goes on along the minus strand of WHUZ01000031.1, from coordinate 262,253 downwards.
TCATTGTTCCGATGCGAGGCACATGTTCGACCAATGAGGATATGCGCTCGAAAAGTTGATCTACTCCTTCCATTATTTCGCCTTTGTAACTCTGCATGACAAGACTGCTCGTTGCCAATTTGTCTCGGCTTTGTACAGCTGCACAGCATATGCGGGCAAGAAGGAGGACAGTACGGAAGGACGCGAGGGCCATAACGATTATGTAGGAGTCAGCGATATATTCCCCAAGTGGGACGCTGGGAACAAGAAAATAGTATAACCTTCAATCCTGGGTCATTTGGTCAAAGGGCCTCACGAGCTTGTTCCTTTATCTAGGACATTTGTACTCCGCATCCTCATGAATCCTATTTTCGAGCACCATAGCGCCTTCCATCCTAAGCATGCTCATGACTCTCCGGTTGTGGATCACCTGATGTTCTCACACCATGCACGACATAGTGGAACTGAATCAACTAGCCTTCATTCCTCCGATGACAGATTGGACCTAGCTTAATGTTGCCTTGATAATCATTAGATACAAGCCCCACTACCGTTGCAAGTGAGAAGGTATCAGTCTCGCCAATAACATCGTTGTGTTGTGGAAAAAACAATGATGCAATGTAATATGATGTATACTTCTTAATTCTCGTTTTAACTGGATGGCAGTCGGTGTGGACGTATGGATTCTGGTAGTAGACATTTACTCATTTATACCTCTGAAGCAGTTAGAAGTTCATTTGATGGTTCCTCAATGAAGTACAGGGACAAGTATACCGGTACACGTTCACCCTCCCTATTGACAGTTTCTTCTTTAATGTGCGTTTAAGGATATGGCGTTTTTGCTTTTGAGGATATGGAAGGTGATAGGTTCCTTAACGGCAAAAGTTTCATACCCTCCGATGCTAGTTCACAATCGTCGTCAAGAAAAGTATATAGCCACAAGCCGTACGTAAGCATTCAATTCCATGTATGGCAGCAGACTAAACCCCTTGCAACCGCAGTTGATCACCTGCCACCTCCAGGCAATGTTCAACTGTGGGACGAGTGAAGGGTTGGCAAGGGAGTGATGGGGGGAGGTGGGGGGAGACGAAAGAGGGGATCAGGGCTGGCCTCACTGCCCGCCCTACCCAAGGCATTCGTTCATGAGAGTTTCGATCAACCTCATGTCGCTGACTGGTCACTTTCACTGGATTGTTTCTTCAAACTTTGATCCCCACCCAGTACTTTCTCTTGATACTTTGTTTTCTTTTTTTCCTTTAATCTTCATATTCTCTTTTTTTTTTTTTTTTTTTCGTTTTTTTTCCCCTTTTTCTCTCTTCTCTTTTTAATTTTCTTTTCGTCTGTTTCTCTTGTATTGTTTGTTTCTGCGTAGGTCCCTGTGGTTTCGCTCAACGCGGGGGTACTGTTCTCTCTGCAATAGTGTCTGCAAATAGCGAATGTGCCCATTCTACCTGACAAAACAAGGTCATTCGGGCTACACTAGGGCACTATCAAAATAACAATGAGTACTCTAGTACAGAACAAATACGCTCGGTGGGCGCAATGTGCGTCTCGTGCTGCATACTGAGGATTACACATCTCGTGATCGTGAATCCGTGATACCTTAACTTGATTTCACGCTCTGCTTTCTGTTTCTTGCTCTCAACCCCCCTTTCTTATTATTGACGTTGTTATTCCATTTTATCTTTCTATTTTTCGAAAAGTTCTAAAACTTTATTTGTTTTGTTTTATTCAGGTTGCTAATGCCTTAGAGGGGGGAAGTGTGCAGTGTGCAGGGCCTACTGATGTACATCATAGTTGCTTCTCCAATCCTTACCAAGTACTCTACTTGCACTAGGATGTGCTTCACCCTCGGAGGAGAGGGGGGACAAGAACCCACGCGAATTTGGCCAGTATTCGACAAGGAGGGGCACCAGGGCACCCGCAAAGCGGCACCCTCAAACCGCTGTACCACAAACGCAACCAAGCCGCAGCAAGCGGCATGTATCAGGTGAGGGGTTGAGGACAATACGGGTGTGCACTGGTAACGTGTTCCGCATAGAGGCGAACGACTCTAGCGGCTCAGATACGTTGCACGCCCATAGTACCTACGTCGACGTCGAGCGTTGAGGTTAATTCGTAATAGTGATAATCCTACAATACTGAAGCTATGTGTCTGCTTCATGAATACTACCATCATTGCGCATGTTCGCGGGTGCTTTGCAGAGCCCATCCGACGTATGATGTATGGTGTTCCGTTGCCTTCGTGCCGTCGCCCACTGGCACGAACGCGCTGCCATTGCTGCGGGATGTTACGTGTATAAATGTATCTTCGGTCCTGTCTACAGAGCGCGCTGTCCCGATTGCTGGGCCAGCCGTTCAGCGTCCCAGGCCTCCGTTGGGGGGCCCTTCCTTTGCGCACTCTCGAGGGACGCCAGCAGCATTTTCCCGACGTTATGTGTTAGACGGGCGGGCGTGCACGGGTGCGGTTGTAGCGCAGGCAGGCAGCCACTCGAGTGGGCATTCCTGCCACTGGCCCGTGCCCGCCTGCCCGTGCTCGCCTGCCCACGCTCGCTCGGCCTCCGAGTCAGGCTTATAATCGCTGTGCCTCGCCCTTTTGTCCCCCACCCCAGCCACTCGAGTCTGCGCACCCCAACCAGCGCTTCCCTCACCATCCACACTCCTTCACGCCCCAACCACACGCTGCTTCGCTTTCGCACCCCCCCCCCACCACCCAACCAAAGGTACAGTGCTGACCTGCCTCCCTCCACTGCCACTCGCGCCTCACTCTCTGCCCCACCCCCCTCCCCCTCCATCACCGCCATCCCCCCTCCACAGCCAGGCCTTTCGCACGCAAATCCCCTCCCCCACCTGCCCACCCTCCCCCAGATCGTCCCCCTCCATCACCTCCACCCCCCCCTCCCCCAGCCCAGGCAAATCAGAGTCACTCATTAGTCCATATCTCACTTTCTTAATCCCTTCCTGGCCTCAGCGTTCAGTTTCCTACCATCCTTCCCTTTGCTCCGTCCCGTCCCACCCCCATTGCTACCGCCCCTCCCCACCCAGTCCACATTTTCACTTTGTCGTCACCTAGGTCTCGGCTCTGCCCCCAAAACTCCATCCTCGCCTCTTAGAGCCTGGCCCCATCATATCTCCCGAGACCACCATCCCCTCCCACACCCCACACCCCCCACCACCTACCGCACACAGACATATAGATTCTACATCCTAGCAACGCTTAACTGAACATACAAAATCGTTGTCGCACGGTCATATACAGCTAAAGACGGCTTATAACGAGCGCCTGAAGTGCTCAACTGCATACTGCGAATAGAAGGTAGTAAGTTGGAGGCTTGAAACGCCAGATTTCTACGAAGGAGAGAAGAAGAAAGAACTCAAAACCAAAACCAAAAAAAAAAAAAAAAAAAAAAAAAAAAGAAAAAGAAAAAGAAAAAGGTGAAAGTCAAGGGGACAAGAGAAGGTAAGAGAGCACGTCTCAGAACCCTTCCCGAGTCCCTGCATTTTCTGTACCTTTTAGAATTTCATGATTTCTGGCCAATGGTCATCCATCCACGTTAATTTCCCATTGCACCCGACCGTTTCTCACGTTAAAAGAAGGCATCCTCCTAAAAGCAAGACCATGCGTGATCGCGCGGTTTTTGCCTCGTGACTACAATTCTCCATCACGTGCTAACCCCGTTGCCGAATAGTTGCATTCTTAAGGCACACCTTAGCCTGCCATCTGACTCGACCCATAATTCTCCCTCTGAAACCTCCAACAGAATCTATTTATTCTTCCAAAAAAGCGCGACTGAGAGGGGGGAAAAAAGGAAAAACGGAAAAGAATACCATTCCCCATGAGCAACGAACAGCATGAGATGTACACCGAAAACGTAAACGAGGATCAAAATTCAGCACCCCAAGTACTAGAAAACCAGCCGGAAGGCAACCCGCTACCCACATCGCCACAAAGTCAAGCCGGCTCAAAGCGCAAGCGAGAAGAGGAAAATTCCACTGTAGAGGAGACTGGACTGGAGAGAAGAGCATCTTTGAAGCGAACAAACGCGCTTGCAAATTCCTCCTTTATGGCCGTCAATCAAGGATCAGTTCCACCAACCGCTCCGATGGCATTCACAAACGTTACTCAGGCACCCGGTACTGTGAACGGTACGGCTCCAGATCCCACTGCCGGTTTAGGCGCACAATTACACGGCCTGGGTCCTCAGATGACCGTCTCTCAACAAGCGGCCATGACCTTCGCAGAGGGTACCGTGCGAGTGGGAGAGCCAATGGATCCCGCTTATAACCCCATTCCTCCTCAACCCGCACCTCAAGAACAGGCGCAACAGCAACAGCCTCAGATGGTTCCAGCACCAGCTCCGCCTACGAACACTGCTCACCACCAGCATCCACCTCCCCCCGCCCCCCCGCAGAAGCCTCAGGTAGGAACAGAGGAGTGGCACAAGGTGCGGAGAGACAATCATAAAGAAGGTAAATATGTCCCTTCATACAGGGAGTATTATTTAAACAATGGTTGAACGTTCTCTAACATTTGTCTTGTCCAGTGGAACGGCGCCGGCGTGAGACTATCAATGAGGGTATCAATGAATTGGCAAAGATTGTGCCAGGATGTGAGAAGAATAAGGGTTCGATTCTTCAGCGGGCTGTGCAGTACATACAGCAGCTAAAGGAGAATGAGGCAACGAATATTGAAAAGTGGACATTAGAGAAGTTACTCACAGAGCAAGCCATTGCGGAGCTCACGACAAGCAATGAAAAATTAAAAGCAGAATGCGAGCGTGCATGGAGGGAGGCTGAGACCTGGAAGAAGAGCTGCCTGGCGGCAGAGAGTAATCGCAACGTCAACGTGGATAATACTACTTCATCGTCATGATCTCGGGAGAGTCCCACCCATCTTTCCAGACAGACGACAGTGTGTGTATTTGCTGGCATCTTGGTGGACGAGAAACACGACAATACAAAGATAGTACGACCTCTGATGAATGAGCAATGACCACGGCGGCCCAATCAAAGTCGCCATCACAGCATTCCTGTAGCAGCGGATGCTGGACGTAAATATATCCGCCCCTTCCTCATCATTTTTATTTGTTATATCAGTAACGGAGAGACGGTATGGTGTTGTCGGCCTGGGTTGACCTGATGGGGAAAAGGTAAAGAAGAAAAGAAAATCACGCTTGTGTTCCTCTCCTCCTGGCGCATCTTCCTTTAATTTGTCCTGCTGTCTCAGAAATTTCCCCTGATTCTGGAATGAAAAAGTCGGTATTTTCAGGGCCGTGGACACATGATTATTTCTTTTTATTATTTATTACTTCTTTTATTTTTTTTTTTTTATTTTTGTTCCTGTTCATTATTTATCTTCGCTTCTTGACTGCACCAGGGGATATGTGCACACAAGCACAAGTACAAGCAAAAGCAAGCTACCGACCGACATGCCAGGCCAACCTAGTCAAGTCAAGTCAGGTCAAGATCAAAAAGGATCCCCCACAAAATCACATGATGTGATCTGTGCTGCAGTCACGTGGCTGTTTTCATTTTTCATTTTTGACTTTGTTTCCTTTCTTTATCTTAATTTTACATTTTATTCCGTTTCATGCAAACTTTGGATTGTTTCGTTTATGCTTGGATCTTGCGTTACTGTTTGATAATTGCCACTTTGAAGTTTTTCCCATCTCCCGTTTCTATTTATCCGTTGTTTCGTTTGGTATTTTTCAAAGTTATTATCCAATGGGCTGGATTCATGGCTACTTTCCGTTTTTCGACTTGTTTATGTTTTCTAATTTCCTATTCTCTATTTCACATGAGTTGTGGGGTTTCTTTTCTACTTTATCCCTATTATCCCGTTATGCTATCACCCTTTATCCCCCATCGTATTCATCATTATATTTCCTTTTGGAGTTGCTCTGCTCTGCTCCCTCATTGTTTTCGAAGTGTCGAGCTGAAAGTTTTTTTTTTTTTTCCAAAATTGTGTCAAGTTTTCATACATATCTTGCACTATTGCAAATGCAATACACACTAGCTAAGTTGCTGAAAGTCATTGAAATGGGAAATCGAAATTTCGATCGTTGATCGTTACTGCAAGTGTGTCTAAACTGGACGTATAATTGTTGGAGGAGGGCTGGCAGAGTTTGGGAGTGTGGGGAAATGGGGACGATGGATTTGGTGCTGGGGTGAGGAGCGTAGATAGCGGTTCGGACTTCGTACGTCACGTCGTCCGGGTCGTTCCTTGCGATAACTGGGAGCAGAGACCAAAGCTGCTGGTCGCTCATCCAGCTCTTCCCCTTCCCCTCACCGCACAGACACCCAAACGGCAAATCCCACGGGATTAGACGAAGAGGCACTCGGCCGGATCCAGCGCGCATGCATCGAGCAAACCTCCCATCTCCCTACCACGCTGCTGCCCTACCCCTTCCCTACCTCTGCCCCTCGTGCTAGGCCTAGCTCATAGCTCAAAATCCTACCCGTGAATCCTTCCTTACTCCTGCCGCACTACTTAGATTAATATACGATTTGTGCCTTGCTAAAAACTACCCGGTCTTTATCATAACCTCAAAATAACCTCTAAACTGACTCCAGTCAGAAGTCCGGTCAAAGTGGTATCCGTAAATACAAGATGTTCTACCAACTTTATATGCCTGTGTTTCGGTCTAGACGCTTCTGAGCACCTTGTATTGCCGTGAAATATAAAACGTGTTAAAAGCAGTAGTAGCTAGCATATTCTCCTCCCCCGCTTGTCCAAAATGAACATGGCACATCGGGCACGGGGCTTGAGTAATGTCTAGACAGCTGATGTAGCTACTCCTTACAAAAAAACCCACTTAAATATGATAACGGTTCTTTTTTTTTTTTTTTTTTTTTTTTTTTTTTTTTTTATCATCACTCATACAGCCGCTCTATGGGCTATGGCAAGACATGATAACGGTACTAGAATTCACCCCCTCTTAGCTCCCCCTCATGGTCCGCCCCCCACCCCCCCCCCCCAATTGCATCCTAAGATCTTTTTTTGCTCAAATCCAACCGAGCTGCATCAATACCCCTCATAGCCTTCCAAAAGAACTCGATTCTCCAATCGCGGAATTGAATACGCCTGAAGTTTCAGCTTGGACTGGAGCGTGCAGTAAATGTTAGGTAAGTTAGCTTTTTTTTTTTGTTCTTTTTGTTGAGATGTTCAAACTTGCAAATTGCATTCGTGCATGCATACAGCTGCCGGGCCGGGTAAAAAAAAAAACTAGCTGATACTAATTTAATTTTACATGAACTTTACCAGTTTCTTATAATCATACTATGTATATATCGGTATCGGTGTGTGTGTGTGTGTGCCTAAGTATGGTATCTAGAATAGGTTTCTTGTCCATACCTCAGCATGTGATGGAAATCATCACATTAGGACTCTACAACTATTTTCTATGTTATAGTTACTACTATCATAGGCTAATACAAATGCCACTTTAATCAGCAAAAAAGTATGGACGCATATATATAGAGCTCAACTATGGACATTATTGTTGCGTGTGCGCCGTCACTGTTACCCTCAACTCTCTTTCCGTTCCAACTCTACCCTCAATACCAACCTACTCACTCCATCAAACATATTTACACAGTCCATACTACAACCCTTCTCATTCCTTTCATTAACTTATTCCATCCCCCTTTCGCTAGTCCTCAACCAAATACACTTGCCTTCTCCCATGACATACTCCATCGCGAAGCCCCAAGCCGAAGTCCACTCATGTCTCCTGCCCCATATAGCAATGCCCAGGCCCATGTAATACGCAAGGCTATCCCTCCCGCTCCCCATGATCTTCACCGGAACGTGGAATTGCGCAATCTCGCCATGCGAGCCCCGTTGCGCTGCGTTGCCGGTAGGGAAGAGGAAAGTACAAAGAAGTCGGCTTGCGCTTGGGCTTGAATTGGAGCTTACTGGAATAGGATTATGGTTACGGTTGGTGGTTAGTAGTGCCGTTGGGACTCGCCATTGGCCATAGGCAACTGGATGGGAGAGGTAAGGCGATGACTGTAGTATGGGTAAGTGTATGAATTCGAAGCAGTTGATTGGAGGTATGGAACATGCTATGTAGTGAGGAGAGTAAAGATTAGCAGGCCTAAGCAGCGTAGGGAACAGGGCCTCGGGATGCAGGAAACAAAACACCAATGCCAAACAACAGCCGATAGGACGATAGCCATTCAAGGTCCTCAATCCCAGCAGCGTTTCTCCAGCCCAGGGCTGGTTGTCCAAACCCTAGGCTTTGGACCAATTGCGTAACGGCAGCTGACCACAGAGAACGAACCAGTTATCACTGTTGAGCCGGCGCTCATCGTAGTCCACCTCAGCCCCAACAATACTCTTTAGTCCATACCAAATCTCGACATCTCACTTGTGATTCACATCCACTCGCACATCCCTCGAATCTCCAACCGGACTAATTCCAGCCTAATTTCAAAGCTCACGCGCCCGCAACCACCGAGCAAAAGTTGTAATTCCAGTAGGCCCAGCGTCTGCTGTCCACATTGATATTTAGGTTTTATCACTTTGTTACGAGATACACCTCACGTATAAAAAGAAAATTCGACACCTGATTATCCCAATCACGTAAGTATATGAACTTTGTAACAATAACCACTTTTTCCAGCAAATCATTAAAAAAATGAAACTAAGTAAAAAAGAGCTCAACCAGGAAGTCAAGCAACTTACTGGCGACTGATATCCTATGGTGACAATCGCCCCCCGCCCCAACCTAAGATGGTCGTGTTTATCGCCCATGGATTGCTCTCTAGCTACCCTGCTTGCATCCTTCGGAGAATTAAAACATATTCAACAAGTAAAACATTTCTAGTGTCGCATCGATTGGCTCTCTTGTTTCCCCCATCCCAGCACATACTACGTTCGTTTCGTAGTGGCTTGCTGGGTGCAGTATGTAGCCCGCGAAAGCCATGAACACCATTCATAGTCACGCCCCCACCCCATCTTTTGTAATATATTTTCATGGGCGATCAATATATATATATATATATTGGGAGGCGAACTTTTCCCACAGAGGATTAAGTGTTTCCCCGCGAATACCTCGATAAAGTGGTGGCGCTCCCCCGCAATAGTACTTACGTATACAACTATCTTGCAATTCTGCTTACGATATAATGTGTACACCTATGTTGCCATCTCTCTTCATGAAGCTTGTTTTCTGTACTCATTTCTTGTTAACATCATTCAGTGATGTGTTAAGCATTAGCCTACCCTAGCTAGCGGGTATTCCCTTACAAGACGTGGGAGTCGCAAGGTTGGGTCCAAATAGTTGATCAATAATTCTGACTATCGTGAGGCGCGACAATAGATCTTCCAGCTCAGTATTTAGTGTGCTGCAACTCCTGTCGTCTACTGCTAGCTGTGAAGCTCCTGTTACCGGATGAAAATATCTAAAAAGCGATAGGAACTAGCAGAGTGTGGTACGAGGCCCAAATATGATTAGCACATTGACAGTCACCGGTCTGTTCAAGCATCTGACCGCACATGATCAAAAAGCGAGCTGCAGATGTGTAATATGCAGCAAAAGCTGTTGAGACATAGTTCATCCCTGATTTGTAATTCAGGAATATCGAAAGCAAGTTGTTTCTTGATCATAGTTGACTGTACGACTGAGGTGCAGATTATCAAGAAGTGGCCTGCAAATACGCAGAGACCGGCTTGTTTCTCAAGATTCCTTGCTGCGAAACCTCGTAGCCATCGGTGATTTGACATGTTAATAGGCGATAGCAATACGGTACATCGGGTTACTATAATCAACGAGCCTTGAACTAGCTGATACAAATATCAACAGTTCACGGCAGTTAGCTCGCGGAAGCATTGCGGTAGCCTAACCTGATTGAGAAGGATTGCTCCGGCTTGGGTGGCAAAGCAAGTAGGTATATGAGTCAATATAGAATGAAAGATCGTGGTGAGAAATCTATGACAATGAGTATCGAGCCAAGCAGACAGTCTCACTGGACAAGATGCCCCAGTGTCACATCTCACCGCATGCATGTTCGACATTCTTAGATATCTTGCTCACATTTCTTATCCCCTGCTCGGACACTCGCTCACATGTCAAACCTGAGATCGCGTACGGTGATGCTGGCCTCCTCATCTGCGCATGACCTTCCCGCCTGGTTCCTCAGCTGAATTTCGGCCAAGCTTCATTGCGTGGAGATCCACGAGTATCCCTCAACCTTTCCGTAAAAGTGCAGTTCGAGGCGGAGAGTAGCCTTCTGTATCAACGAAAATAGGAAGAAAAAGCAATCAAACTACCCATACAGAGGTAAGAAAGTGGGCTCAGAAAATTGAGTTAACCAAGCAGAATGCATGGAAGAGGTAGAAATGGCCGCATAAAAGGAAGATAGAGGCTTGTGTGGTATTGTTGCAGGGCGCAGTAGGCATGTAAATTTATGTATGTACGTATGGTATGCCGTGCATGTACATGAAATGAGGGTGGAGGTAAGATATTTGATAAAAAAGAAATAAATTTAAAAGAAGTGACTGGGTATCAAGGAGACAAAGCGGGGATGTTTTGGAGAAGGTCTGTAAATATATCACATTCCTCTTGGAATATTCAATTATAGGGTGAATAAGTATATTATCACCGTGTTAACTATTCACACAAAGTGGGGATGAATGGGTATGTTTGGTAAACTCCGGCATAGGGTTCATGTAGCGCCAATGGATAATCGAGCCCTGTGGCTGTGTTCAGAATCGGCGGTTAGCTTGCGAGGATTATTGAAACGAGATGGAAATTGTGATGATATGCAGCAAGTGGCGTCTGCTATGGTAATTACTTGCATGAGTTGCACTATGGAGGTGGCTTTCTGGATGTTTCTTCCAGCCACACTTTTCCCATAACCAACACAGGCAAAATACATTCTTCATTTTAAATGGATAGAACAATGAGAAGAAGAAAAAAAGAGAGAAACGGGTATGTGGGACATAGTAATGCCACATACTTTGTAAATAGGTTAATGCTGATCAACGAAGCCCAATTTATCTATCCAATTGTGGATAGACTTAATCAGTTGTCGACATCATGTTCAGATTCAGTCTTAAACTGTTCAGGTCTCCGAGTCAGCTGCCACTTTGCATAAGGGAATGAGCATTTTAGATATTGCATAAAACGCCAGCACAACATGAGAACTTGCCTGCTGATTACCAAACTCACCCTGGATTATTCAATAATTAAAAGTTCAACATGATGGCGATCATGACAAAACAGTCGAGGCGGCTATAATGTTCAGATATGAGTTTCCCGTCTCGCTCGAAGTCCGTATAGCCCCAACCCAGGCCCGTTACATAACTCCTAAGGCTATCAAATGGGACATCCCAGTGAATAAAGCCTACGGTGTCGTGAAAGCGAAGTCAAGGGAAAGCAGGCTAAACTAACTTCTCATCCGCGATCATCGACATGGGGAAGAATGAGATCGATAGGGGGGAGCAGAGGATGTATGAAGGTGGGTCATGAGAAAAAAGGATGTGAAGAGGAAGATACAGTCGACTGAGGGGAAGACAAGGAATGACTCCCTTCAATGCTTGCAGTTTCTGCCACTTTTAGCAGACAAATGCGAAGAAGGGAGTACCCAGTGAAAAGCAGCATAAGCATTCCTTAGTCAAAACGGAAGTACCAATGCTTGCAACTTCCATCTTCATAGCCATCTTACAAAGCACCTTGCTCGATTGTTGAGACGTACTCGATGTCTGACTGTAGAAGAAAATAAGACGGCTTGAGAACCCAGTTTCCGCGCAAGTATCTCTTTGGCCATGCCCTCAAGCACTATCTCTGCCTGTGAAAGAAGAGGGTACTCACCCCGTCATATTCCGGGACGCCAACGTGCAGTGCTACAGAATTATTATTTCCTTTCCAATTATCCCCACCAGTCGATTTACCGCAATACCCCTCTTCTTTTCTTTTCCTTGTTGCTGCACCTTTCCCGTTCACTCTTGGTTTCCTTTTTCCCTATCTTCCTGGCCAGTTCCCTGGGGCGTTAGTGGATCGAACCTGGGCTTGTGCTTAAAATCCTGCATAATGTCGTGTGTGATGTGCACCAAACAAATGAAAGACAGAAGGTTCCTGGAGCTGACCAGGCATTTGCGGACGGAAACCAAGGGTACAGCTGTCTTAGACTCCCTACGCAGAATGATATGCGCAGTAGCATACCCTCTCTTGACTGTATGAGTACTGCGCCGCATTGGGCTGTTGTGGACTAGGGACTGTCGTGTCACCGTACCGCTTTTACAAAGTATTCAACTGTTACACCTTCTGGTGATAACTACTTGTTTGGTATACCACCATCTTCATAGCCGAGATACCGTATTTCTTATCGATGGAGGATTACAGTCTGCCTGCGAGGTTCAAACCCTGTGGGCCCACTTGGTGATGGATATTAAAACCATCTGTTATGTGGAGGCAGGAGGCTGATGCACCTTCTCCCATGTGCTTCCTAGGCTTGTCCGATAATGAACAATGGGAATGGGGGACAATCTAACTGTTAGCATATTACCTATTACAGCATATGCTCGATAACAATCAAAAGGAAAACAAGGTCACAGGACCACCGGTATGTCAAAATAATGTCAATGCTCACAGAAATGTGTAAATCCATATACTTGCAACGTTATGTAGGGCATAATAATCAAATGTGTAGGCAACATACAACACATGGGATGCATTAACAAAAACATGGTACTCTGCCCCTCTCTCCTAAACTTGATTTGATTTGTCTAACTACTTATGGTTTCTTCAATGGTCACGAGACTATGCATATCTCTTAGCTGTAACACCATCAGTCATCACTGCCACTACCTCACCCTAGCCGTTTATAGAATACCTAACCTTGCCCACCCGCTATCAACGCCGCTAAACACCATCCATGTCTCTTCCCGCATCGAATTCTAAGTCCATTCCTGTCACATGCATGTGCTACATAGCTCCTTCTCCAAAACCTTTCCCCCGCAGCAAAACCCCGGTCAGCAAGGCCGTAACAAGAGGCTGTGGCAAATTCGATCAACAAGTTTTGACAGGCGGAGAAATCTCCGTGGCACGGGAGGAGATGGTCAGGCAACAAACCTAATATAAGGGAGGACAATTTGACATGGCGGTACTAGTAACTTGACCCGACTTCCTCGTTTAAAATACGTTGGGATGATTTACCGTTGCAAATTGGGCTTTTGCTCCTGTAATATTTAACATCTAACTGGTTCTGGTGACTGCGCGGTATTCATCTCCCTCTTCACAGTAAACTTGAGACGCTGGTTATTGCTCTCCCTGCTAACATTATGATGGCCGTCAGTCCAGGCTCTGAATTTCGACCCCTAGCCAACAACTCGCGTGAACTAATCCAGCTCAACATCGGTATGTGAATTCCTCGAATCCAGATATAGACCTCAGAACTATCGATGTCGAAACTTAGTCAATACAAACCCTTCCTTTCTATTCAAGTATGCTCAATCGCGACAATAACTTGCCGCATCTGTACTCGAGGAAGAAGTCGAAGAAGCCCGAATTGAGCGGCGTGCATGTTTAATTTAAGCGGAATGCAGTGCGTAACGTGCCTTTTACCCCCTGGGCCTGCCTGACGCGTCGTCCGTCAGGCGGGAGCGTGGGGGGAGCGGTGTGTGGGGGCTCGAATTCTTGTTTTGGTAGTCGGCAAGTGCACATTATCAAACACTTATTGTACGAGTACTAGTTGCCTCCCGCTCATATGCCCCGCTAACATCCACCTACTTCTACAGTACATCCCAAAGCCCAAAGCCGACTCCAATCCCTCCCCCCCCGCCCCACTTCCCCTACCAATATCGATTCCACTTTCGTTCTCCGATCTCATGCATAAAAGATCTAGACTTATTTAACTTTCCATAGCAGAATGCTAAGCCTGAGCTTCATTTTGAGCAGTAAGTAAGGGTGCAGTTACTTCTGACGATTCTCTAAACACACTTTCTCTGCTCCATACACTTGATTTCGGTAGTCGGCTATGTATGTCGGTGGAACCTACATTTGTATGTACTTATGATTTCGCAGTACACCCGTAGTCACTGGTCACGCTCGGCTCGGCTACAAGCTATTAGTACCGTAGCTTGACGTCTGGTGACATGATTGGTACTAGTAGGCCGACCATAACCCTACTTGAGGGGCAACGTGACGAAGTGTCACCCCACCGGCCGCTAACCAAGGCTACAATAAAACTAACCTAGTTTGCAAGCTCGTTCCTTAGAGTGGTATTACCGTACCGTGGGAAAAGTAAGAGGAGAGAAATAAGGATAGAGACGTAAGAAGAGAGTCGGTTTACTATATCTCAAAAACACAAAGTGACAACTGCAAGACCTAGCAGACAAAAAACCAGTGATACTATGACCCTCAACGACGATCTCCTGAGATTCCCCCCTCTTCTCGCCTCAAGAAATACCTTTAACCTCCCCAGTACCACTTCCTTTTCAGTAATTACCTCCCCCCCCCATTCCTCAGACTACGTTCGCCCACCGTAGCACTTGGAATGCCAAGACTCCCCATACTACTCGAAAGATTGGAACGGCTGACTAATTATGCACTAGTCAGCCGTTCCAATACTTTTTGAACGAGCGAGTACTCTATAAAGCTAAGGAAGCAACTATCTACTCACTGGTCCAAATAGTATTGGAACAGCTGACCAATTATGCGCCTATGATACATCGTTGCAATGATTTGAGTAACTTCCGATTGGAGTTGAGAGCTCAAGCTCAGTAGCTTGATAGTGTAAAGTAGTCTGGTTAAGTCTAGACACCGTCAAGAGTAGTCTCTGTGCTGATACCATGTCTGCTGACATCAATTGTTCTAGCGTAATAACGCAAATAACTCTCAGGAACAACCTCCACCCCCCAAAAATAAAAAAAAAGAATTAAAAAAGAAAGAAAAAGCAAATAAGCCGTTTTTCATTATTTGTATGTCTTGACCCTTTTTTTTTAACTTTTTTTTCTTTTTTATTTTTTTTTATCTTCAGTATGCAGTTTTATTGCATTCAGAAAGCTAATGCTTCTGCATGTTCGTGACCAGGCAAATTTGCAAGCCTATGAACTAAGTACTCTTCTCATGTTGCATGTCATTGTATTTGCATTGCTCTGCATTTCAGCAAAGTAAGAGGGGAAAAAAGGACCGTGCCCAAATGTTCTAGGAAATATGATACATTCGAATGTTAGTATATATGAAAAGTATATCCCATCCATGGACCTCTCAGAGGCCACCGAGCAAATGAACTGAAGAACATAATATAACACTGAGAAATGAGAAACATTTGACCCAAGAACCGTATGGAATGAACGCAAGTACTCCGAGTAATAAGTAGAAGCCTTTGAATAGATAACTCCACCCAAGAAAGGAAACAAAGAGGAGGGGAAAATATAATAAAGTACCCAGAAAGAAGCTGACATTTGAAAACAACCGGATAAGAGAGGGCAGCTAATAACAACGTTGTACGACAGAGGGCGTCGACCAGAACAAAGACCCTGCAATGAATTCTCCATACTATGCCGCCTGGTCAAATAATGCTCATCAACGTTGACGTTTCAAATCGGATTTCAGTGTCATTAGTCATCGCCAGTCCGGTTGCAGGCACCTTTGCAACTTATAGATGCAGGTCCGGAAGTGTATTATTGCCGTTAGTTTCGCCCTCCATCCGTTTGGGAGCCCCGCATTGGCTAGGCCCTAAGTTAAGGCACATCTATCGGGCCGCGGTTGGTCATGTCCTGTATGGCTTTGCTGTGATCGGTCCAGGAACATCGCAGATCAACAAGTTCTCTGTACCTCGACCAAGGCACCCATATACTTTAACATTCCCTTTGCTAATGCCTAAGACAACCGATGTTCCCGCAAAGTTGCATTCGCCCTCGGTTCCAACACGGTTATTTATAGCTACAGTGATTTCTCTGCCATATTTGCTGCCATTATCGATTAAAGGTTGTAGCCGTTGTACCCAATATGCAAGTGTATCCGAGTCTGGAACCTCAGCGTTCTCGACGAGGGAACTTTGTGGCTGTGCAGTGAGCCAAGCCATTGGTAATATGACCATTTCTGCACCAGATTCCAAAACATGGTTTGCAAATTCATACCTGTCAAACGGCGCTAGGAATTTATATGGATTTAGATCCATGCCTACCATCAGGCTGTCAGTAGGAATATCTGTACTGAGCCCTATTGAAGCTTACATATTCCCATTGCAATCTTTCCAATGCCTTGAACGTCTCCTGCAAAGAAACCTTGCTTTCCTTCCTCCGCCCACGTTTCGTCTGTGGAGAACAGAAAGTGCTTCCGATAGTTTGTTACCACGTTACCCTGTGGTGACACTAAAACCGCAGAGTTGTATCTTGACATTCCAACTGAAGATGATGCCGCAGTGTATTCGGGATATCCGACGCAAACGAAACATCGAAGTCGTCTGGCAATCGATCGTGCCCATACTGTAGATGGTCCTGCTGCTGTCGGCTCAAGATGAAAACCAATTTCCTGGAGGCTCTTGAAGTTGTAACCTTAAGGCACAGACATCAGTATTTCTGCAATATGAAATGAGGTTGTATCCCCAGAACTAACCTGAGAATGCCATCTCCGGAAGTACAAGGAGGTCAAGATCCATTGGAGCCGCTCGTGCTATGACTGCCTCCGCTCGCTTTAGGTTGTGGGCAATATCCCCAAGTTGCGGATTAAACTGTAGAATGGCGTGAATATATTTCTTTGGAGCAGCAAAACTGAAGAGAAATTGCACAGAAAGGGGATGCTCGTACCTGTAAGCATGCAATTCTCATTGTGAAATTTCAATGTGTAATCACTCGCAAAATTCGATTTTGTGATGTACTGGAGAGGGTCGGGAAGAAGGGAGTGGTAGATAGAGCTTTGTGTGTTCTGGTCGTGGGGATGATATACCAAAATGGGGCAGAGGATGCAATTGTGCGGTGGGATGTTCCACACTATATGTAGGAGAAGGACGATCACTGGAAAGGTGTGAGGGTAGTAAGAGGGGAGCAATGTGATGTTTGTTCTTTGTAATATTGAGGGGCTGTGGTGAGAAGTTTGCAGTTTGTCCCGTTCCACGTCTGGTGGAGGACGATAGAAGTGAAAGTGAATGACGGTGAGTGACGGTGAAAGGGAGTACTTGTAGCTCTATCAGCTGGCCAGGAATGGAGGGGCTGATGTCAAAGAAGGGTGTGAAGGGCTCCAATGGAAGGAAGCAATGCAGACAAGCTTGACACGGAATCCGCACAACCTGGTTGCTCAAGTCAAGTCTGTAAATGGACACTTGAATAGGACGAAGCTGGAAACAGGAATGGACCTGGATCTTCATGGGCGTGCCGGGACAGAGGGAGCGGGGCAGGGAGTGGAGGCGATGGCGTTCAACAGCGAGGTCTGGGTCGGAATAAGTCAGTGTAGGGCTTAGTGAGAAGCGTTGTTGCTCAAAAAAGACAGGCCCACGATATGATACCCTAGTGCCCAGACTGGCATTGCACGCAAGTCGGCCTTCCCCAAAACGCAGTTAAATTGAGTTTCCACTGCACGTCGGAGGGGACCAGAGCAGCGCCCCAGAGAATAGTCCGCGCCCATACGCCCATGGGCTTCAGGAACTGAGGCATTCCCGAGCTGGGCCCCTGCCCTGCCTTCGTGGCCAGCGCCTTTTGCGGGCAAGACCATAGGCACCGGGGCAGATATCGAAGCTTGCCTGGGGTATTGGGGGCAGAGGTTGGGGCGACAGGGGAGGCTCGAGAAGCATTGTATCATAAGCCAGGATTACCACGCAGCAGCAACGGGGAAGAGCTGCCGCGCGCTGCTGTGATTGGCTCGCGGGAATTTCTTGCGGGGCGGCGTTGAAACTTGCGGGGAGAAAATGCGCGGGTGGGGCTGATACCTAGTCTCGTAACCAGGCTGATACCTGCGCTGGATGCTTGTGGTGTGCACTGGGTATCCACTGGGTATCCACTGGGTATCAAGCCCTTGTAATCGCAGCGCTAATTCTACCTTAGGTAACCTTGAAAGCGGAAAAGGTACATCCTTCCCCAGTCTCGAATCCTTCCCCCCATTTGATATCGTTCAGGGGAAGAAGCAATGCAGAAGAAATGACCTGGTCTGAAATGTACCCGTCACAGTACTACTGGCGAGGTGAACCTTCGTCAAGCTCAAACAGGCCGAATTGACTACGAAACCACTGATACAACTCGAGTTCTGTTGTCCAAAGCACAGCGTTCAGCCTTTCTTGTAATCTATCAACCTCAAGTGCATGAATGAAAACTTGTTCAAGATTGCAAATTTGATTAGAAGACCGAAGAGCTAGTAATACACTGACGACTAGCTGTAAATTTGAAGCCCATTTGAAGCACCCTTGGCATACCACTGGAAGTGTCCACCAGGTAGCGCGACATGCGCTGCAAGAGAGCACCCGTCTGCTATCAAGATAATCCGAATGGAAACACCACTGGAATTAGTTTTCTTACACCGATGCCTCATGTAAATCGCATGTACCTTTCCTTTATACGTACCCTTTGCGGCTACTTTAGTGACTTTTGGGTACTTAGTTTCGCACCAGTCTGGAGTTTGACAACCCACTGGGACCACTACTAGATGAGTCTTGAGTGCCTATTATCAGCAAGGGAAAAAAAAAGAAAAGAAAAGAAAGAGAGAGAGAAAAACGGTATCAGCAAAGAGTATGTAGTGTATATAGTATCTATTGTATATATAAATGTATTAAACTTTCACTCACAAGGGGTATTTACCAGTGTCACTAGCTCCGTCTCTTCCCTAGATTCTTTCCGTCACAAAAGCTGCACTGGCGGCCCCTGGCGACTATGATAGCGAACCGGACACGAAAGCGGGGAACAGAAGGCCGAAAGCGAAAATTCCCAGCATTGTTGACCATCTCTTTCTAAGTTAAGCCTGTAGCCGGTAATATTCACAGTGACAAGGGGTAGTTGCATGAATTTGTCCATGTATTAGAGCAATATATTGCCTGTTGTGGCAAGGAGGCCTCGTGATATTGGGGGTCCAACAGTCTGGGGTATGGGCATAAAGATCAGTCATGATAGAGCCTAATATAACCTCAATCTCAGTGACCAAGATGGAAGCAGAGAAGAGTCTCAGTGAACACGGTTGAGAACTGAGCCTGGTACCGTCATGGTTACAGAGGCTGGGGATATCATAGTATTTTAATTCCCAACTAGGGCTGTCATTGAGCCAAAATTAGCAGTATAGCGTCTTAGCCAGCTATTTGGCGAGCAAGTAACTTTTGTAACGGAATATCTCAACTTGTTGCTCAATATGAGCGCCTACAAATCTGGCACTTTACAATAACAGTCAATGGACATTGCCAACTTATTCAATATATTGATGCGCTACTCTAAGATGAAGGCTAGGATAGATACTAGTATTAACTCGTGATTCTTGCGTTACAATTAAACTTCAAATGTTTGGAAACTGCGATAACCTTAGTGCTCTCAATGCCTGAATTTAATTTTCTATAAATTCTTTGATGGTTGGGCGCATTGGGTATATCTCCACGTAGCCACTCGGCAATCGTTGGAAACTTTATAAAAAATGCTCATGCCATATGTCCCTATATTGAGATGACGAATTCTCTGGGATGACTTTGACCAAGCCAGATTAGCAATTTGGCTTGATCATCCCTTTCAACAGGCTGCGGGCTACTTTCTTATTCGGGTTATACAGATGATCCTGTATTTTACTTCCCAAGTTGCACTTGGTCTAGGCGTATATATTGAATTGTGACAGCGGAGAAAATTCTTACGCGCCCTGATGCATTGCGTTTTCACCGACGTCATCTGCAAGATATTTTGTCTGTGCATCTGGAAGGAATTTTTAACGTTCAAAACCCACTACTAAAGTCATGCTGTCCCGAGCGTCCTATGATAGGTGTCCGAAGCATCACTGGTACCATGGTATGATAGGCGTTCTGATGTACCAACTCTTCTCCGTCGTGTTGATGCCATTATTGCAGGACACTGAAGATCTGAACGTAGCTTTACCCAACTCCTGTTCTGCAGCTCTCCTGCCATATGATAGTACCCCGGACGGCTTGTTTATTATTGCTGTCTAAATTGTCCTATTTATCACATGACTTCTGCTGCCATCGCGACCAATGCCATTATGACTTCCGCACTGCGCTTGTGCCGTCGCGAGAGTCCCATCATGCCTGTAAATCCAGATCGCCCTGCCATATGCTGGCGTCGTCCAGAGTCATAGCTGTCGCTTCAGTCAGCTCTGCCATATACCGCGCCATCAACAGGGTCCTACCGTACTCGTCAACCAGTCGGGCAATCAGCACTGTCGAGAGTCTTGACCTACACATGAATGAGCTGGTTCTGCGATGTCAAGAGGTACATGCCATGCTCGTCAACCAGCTCGTCCTACCATAGGCTTTGCCGTCGAAAGTGTTATGTCGTGCCTGTCGATTAGGCCAGCTATACCGTATCCTTCGCCATCTGTCCTGGCGCCATCGAACACGATTCTCAGATTCGCGTGTTCACACATATGACTAGTGCGCATAAGTCTCATGTGCACTACAATCCAATGCTTACAAATGAATGAATAAGGTTTTTTTTTTCGTGAGAAGCTTCTTAGCTCCTTGGCATAATCGAGCTGCTGTCACGTGCAAAAGCAGTTTCGGAGCAGGTAACCGACGAGGTGTTTAATAGGCAAATCCAGTTAACGAATTTGCTCCCGTTGTGTGACCGTACGCATGCGGATCCCGCTGCCATTGAGGCTTCTGACTCAACCGATCTTTTACTCCGGGTGTAAAATATGTCTCAGGGTTTGTGCTACGTACTTAAACTACAGTTGCACACGATTGCAGTGATCAGCATGAGAGACTTTGGTGGTAAGGAAAGCTTGGATATGAGAACAGTGACATGGATGGTACACACGGTAAACAAGTTACGAATATCAGGAAGCTGTGCCTGCTCCCCAGAGCTGCCACAACTACAGAACACGTCTTGACAGCTATATGCTTTAAGCGCATCCCACAGGCTCAACCTGACAGACACCCTGTTCTTGCTCACATTTGATACCTGCAGAAATCATGAAGGAAAGAGTATCTGTAGCGTTATACGGGGCTCGACTTGTGTTCTGTCCGTTACCTGATTGTACAGTACCTGGATTCAATCATTTCCCCGTCGGCGTTCTCAAATTTAGCAACCGGGCAAAGTTAGCCTCCGTCGGGTTGTGATCCATAGTACTGTACTAGTAGTAGGCGTGGTGAGGTAAGCTATGATATGGCTGGTGGAAGCCACTAGCCCTTGATTATTAATGTGTACGGTTACTGGATCCGGTTTATTATTAATCAGCCAAGTGCCTGGACTAACTAATCATAGGCCATCAAGAAGTGCCCCGATTGGTACAGTGGTTCCTTTTGGTTAACACGCTTCCAGGCTGCTGACTCTAGTCTGGTTATGCTGACTCCAACGCGAACCATAAGTCCAATCTTCTGGGGAAGGCGTCGGATCAGTCTCGAGCATCAGACCGCTGGAACAATTGCTCTTAAGATGTCATTATCGCTTGCTTCTGATTGTTGACAGAAAAGTGGTACAAGCAGCATTGCACTCTCACCTTACTATCCAGCTCATACATTTCAATTCACAGCAAACCAAAGTTGGCCCTCAAGTAATAATATACACTACTTGCAGGAAGGAAGCGAGATAGCAACGACAGAGGGGCACAAAAACTCATAGCAAAATAATCTATTCCGAAAAATCTAGAGCGCCTGGCAGTCGCGTCTTTTCCGATGCAGGAGACGTTCTGTGGTGATCCTGGAGGTATGTGGGAAGTAACGAAACAACCTGGTATAAGCTTATATATACGTTGATGCTGATGCCGATTAACTACTTTTAGGATGGGGTCCGATTTCGCCAGAAACAGGCGAGTTCACTCAATGCTTCATAGATCTTACCCTCGATATTGTCAGTATAACGTTAATTATCCTGGGCTCTTTCAACCTCGCATGGCTTTTGAAGCAGCCTGCATTTCCCGTGCCCAAAAATTGGCACTATTGGCTCAAGCTGGTAGGTGGCTTCATACAGTCGGAATCATACCCTATAACTGACAGTTTCGCAGACTTTGGTGGGACTTCTCATATTTTTGACGGCATTGTTTGCTTCGCTTCAATTCGGATATTATCCAAATGCAAGTACCGATGTGCGTTTTTGGACCCCAATCATCGGGTGCATCTCTTTGTCCCTTGCATTCGCTATCCACAAGTACGAACATGAGAGATCCACAGTCCCGAGTGGAGTACTTCTATTCTACTGGCCTCTTTACATTCTCGTTAATGGCCTTAAGACTTATTCCCTGGCGATGCACCAGGACTATGGTAGGAAGGTTACTTCATTTGTAATTTTGATTATTTTGGAGATAATCGCTATTCTAGCGTTTATCTTCGAATGGCTTGTTCCCAAGGCGAGGAGTGAATACCAGAAGTTGGATGAAGATGAGCCAAAATGTCCCATGGAAGAGTCAAATATTTTTTCAGTCTTAACGTTCGGCTGGATGACCCCTATGATGAAGGCTGGTTACGGAAAATTCTTGACTGAGGACGATTTATGGAGTCTTCGAAAGGGTGATACAACTCAATATACCGAGGGGAAATTTACTGCTGCGTGGCAGAAAGAGGTTTTGAAGAAGAAGCCCAATCTCTGGATAGCGTTGGCACGGGCGTTTGGATGGCCATACCTTGAGGGTGCTTTATACAAAGTAGTTCAGGACTTGCTTAACTATGCGCAGCCTCAATTACTTCGATTTCTCATTGCTTTCGTTGCTTCATATAGCACTGACAATCCTCAGCCTGTATCTACCGGCCTTGCCATTGCGGGAGTTATGTTTGTAGCTTCAGTTATCCAAACTGTGACGCTTCATCAATACTTCCAGCATGCATTTGAAACCGGCATGAGGATTAGATCCGGTCTGACGGCAGCAATTTACAGGAAGAGTATGCGGCTATCTAACGAGGGCAGGGCTGCGAAGTCAACTGGCGATATCGTGAACCTGCAGGCCGTAGATACCCAAAGACTACAAGGTGAGCTTTGGCATTTTTGGTTCACACCTTTCAATGTTAGATCACGCTGACAATATGGTATCAGATATTACAACTTATGGTCAACAGATATGGAGCTCGCCCTTTCAAATCTTCCTTTGTATGATTTCCTTATATCAGCTTCTGGGGCCGAGTATGTTTGCAGGTATGAAATTTCTCCCAGTTGTGTCCTTACAGAAATATCATAAATGACTTGCATTTCGCAGGGATTGGGGTTATGCTATTCACAATTCCAATCAATGGTGTTGTTGCAAGAATGATGAAGAACCTTCAACAAAAGCAAATGAAAAACAAAGATGCAAGGACACGTTTGATGACGGAAATTCTCAATAACATGAAGTCAATTAAACTATACTCTTGGGGTAAGCCATTCATGGACAAGCTCAATCACGTCAGAAATGACTTGGAGCTACGTACCTTGAAGAAAATAGGTATTGCGCAAAGCCTTGCAAGTTTTACTTGGTCAACAACCCCGTTCTTGGTTTCGTGTCAGTAATTCCATACCCGAGTTTCTTGAAGCAAGCTTACATGCATCACAGGTATGACATTTACCGTTTTCGTCCTTACACAGGATAAGCCTTTGACGACGGAGATTGTATTTCCTGCCCTCACACTATTCAATCTTCTGACATTCCCATTGTCCGTGCTACCTATGGTAATTACGGCAATAGTCGAGGCTAGTGTTGCGGCTGGCCGAATCACATCATTCCTGACTGCTGAAGAAATCCAACCTGATGCTATCACGAGAGAGGAGACCGTTACTAGGGTTGGGGAAGAGTCTGTCAAAGTGGTTGACGGAATTTTCACATGGAATAAATACGAAGACCAACCAGTTTTGAAAAACATCAACTTCACCGCCAGAAAAGGTGAACTTGCATGCATCGTCGGTAGAGTTGGTCAGGGAAAGTCATCCTTCCTGCAGGCCTTGATTGGGGACCTCCACAAAGTCCGGGGAGAAGTCGTTGTTAGGGGACATGCTGCATATGTCGCTCAGCAGAGTTGGGTCATGAATGCTACTGTTAGGGAAAACATCATTTTTGGGCACAAATTTGATCCCGTAAGTGATCCCACTGGTTATCATTGGGCTTTACTAATCCATGTCAATTAGGACTTTTACCAAAGGACTGTCAGGGCATGCGCTTTGTTGGAAGATTTTGATGCATTGCCTGACGGAGATGAAACGGAAGTAGGTGAAAAAGGTATCTCATTATCTGGTGGTCAAAAAGCTCGCCTTACCCTCGCTCGAGCAGTATACGCAAGAGCGGATATCTATATAATGGATGACCCCTTGTCCGCTGTGGACCAACATGTTGGTCGCCATTTGATAGATAACGTACTAGGTCCCAATGGATTATTGGCTGGGAAGACTCGGATTATGGCAACCAACTCTATCCCTGTTTTGAGGGAAGCAAATTACATTTATCTATTGGTGAAAGGAGAGATAGTGGAGTCCGGAACGTACGAATCAGTGATGGCCAGCAAGGGCGCTATCTACAATATTGTCAAGTTCATTAAAGATACCAGTAATGACCGGGATAATGATGATGCGACGATAGTTGCATCGGGGACAACAACATCGAGAGATATTTCTTCCGAAGAGGATGAGGTCCCTGATTTAGGAGGTGGAGGGGCCTCTGCATTGAAATCATCTCGAAGGTATAGTACTGTGACTCTTCGACGTGCAAGCGCAGCGAGCTTTCATAAAGGTCGAACAAAGATCGCAGACGAAGAGAATGGCAAGCGGACAACTCAGCTCAAGGAATTCTCCGAGAAAGGGAAGGTCAAATGGTCTGTGTATGGAGAATATGCCAAAGCCTCAAACTTATGGGGGGTAGCTATTTATTTAATTACTCTTATTGGCGCACAAGGGACCCAAGTTGGTATGGACTACGTTCCGCGAATGTTAACCATGGGAGTCCTAGCTAACATAACCTTTCAGCTGGAAGCGTATGGCTCAAAGAGTGGTCGGAACACAATTCCAGGGATAATGGCAACAGTGATACCGGCAAATACATTGCGATTTACTTCGCATTTGGCTTTGGCTCTGCAGCTCTTGTCATGGCTCAAACATTGATTTTGTGGATCTTATGTGCAATCGAGGTTTGTACTGGTGCATCATTTAACGAATCACAGAGGCTGATGCTTCCGATTCTGCTGTAGGCTGCAAGGAAGATGCATCAGAAGATGGCTATCGCAGTCTTCCGAAGCCCGATGCAGTTTTTCGATACAACACCTGCCGGTAGAATTCTCAATAGGTTTTCCAGTGATGTATGCAAGCTCCCGATGCTTCAGATTACATACAGATTTACTAACGAGCTATAGATATATCGAATCGACGAGGCCTTAGCCAGAACGTTCAACATGTTATTCGTCAACACAGCCAGATCCTTTGCCACATTAGTGATCATCAGCGTCTCAACACCACCGTTCATTGCATTGATCATTCCCCTCACGCTTCTGTACCTTTATATCCAACGATACTACCTGCGAACCTCTCGTGAGTTGAAGCGGCTTGACAGTGTTTCCCGAAGCCCAATCTATGCTCATTTCCAGGAGTCCCTTGGTGGTATCTCTACAATCCGGGCCTATCAGCAGACAGAGCGATTCCAGCGTGAGAATGAGTCGAGGGTAGATGCCAATCTCCGTGCCTACTTTCCCTCGATCAATGCTAATAGGTTTGTACTTTATCTCACTAATTAACAACATGTGATATTCTGATCAATATTTTATTTTTTCAGATGGCTGGCTATCCGTCTCGAGTTCATAGGATCTATTATCATTCTTGCTGCTGCATCCTTTGGCTGTCTTTCTGTGGCATCAGGTAGTGGACTGTCGGCAGGATGGGTTGGTCTCGCCATGGCTTATGCATTGCAGGTAAAACACTATTATTCCAGATCTGCAAAACAGGAGTCACTAACTACAATCTAGATAACTCAATCTCTCAACTGGATCGTTCGTCAATCTGTAGAAGTCGAGACAAACATCGTATCTGTTGAACGAGTTCTGGAGTACGCTGCTCTTCCAAGTGAGGCGCCTGAGGTTATTCCAGCTCACCGACCGAGCTCTAGCTGGCCTGTGAACGGTGCAGTAAGCTTCCATAATTACTCCACCCGCTATCGCGCTGGTCTGGACCTTGTCCTTCGAGATATCAATCTGGACATCAAGCCTCAAGAGAAGATTGGAATTGTTGGCCGCACTGGGGCAGGAAAGAGCTCATTGACATTGTCCCTCTTTAGAATCATTGAACCGACAGAGGGGAACATCTCTATCGACGATCTTAATACATCCACAATTGGGCTACAGGACTTGAGACAACGGTTGGCAATCATTCCACAGGATGCATCGCTTTTTGAGGGGACAGTTAGGGATAATCTGGATCCAAATCACAATCACGATGATACTGAACTATGGTCCGTCCTCGAACTGTCACATCTAAAAGAGCACATTGCATCTATGGATGGAAAACTTGATGCCAAAATACATGAAGGAGGCTCGAACCTTTCAGTTGGGCAGAGATCATTGATTAGCTTGGCTAGGGCATTATTGACCCCATCCAAGATCTTAGTGATTGATGAAGCAACAGCGTCTGTTGATGTTGAGACTGATACGATGATACAACAAACAATTCGTAAGAAATCTTCCCAACAGCTTGATACTTAAACATGAAGCTAATTCGGTGTCATTCTTAGGTGAGCGATTCAAGGATCGTACTATCCTTACCATTGCTCATAGGCTCAGTAAGTATAACACTCATGTGCTTCTCCATTTGCATTTTCCATCGTAGCCCCGCCGTTGCCTTCTTTTGCCTCAAACCTACTCCAATATGGATATTCCTCATCAACCTTATGTTAACCAACTTCTTTAATATAGATACTATAATAGATTGTGACCGCATTCTAGTGTTACAAGCTGGCCGCGTAGCCGAATTTGATACCCCTTCAGCACTCTTAGACAAAAAGGACTCATTATTTTATTCCCTTGCAAAAGAGGCTGGGCTGGTCGAGTCAGCGTCAGCAGCTGCGTCGTCGTCGTCGTCGTCGTCGTCGTCGTCACCGTCGTCATAGTAGTAGTGAAGGGCTCAGGAAGGGATGCAGGAAGGCTAGCCCGTTTCACCCAATCCGGGCAATGACCGGCAATCCAAGATTGCCATTAGAAGGCACACCATCTTCTATAATCTTCCTTCTCTTTTCTCCGCCTACCCATCTAGAAATTTGAAACACTCATAATGTTTGTCTAGAGGATTATTTTATATATCTCATTATCATCACCATTATTCCTTTTCATCTGACCTGCGCTGGTCGTTCCCATCCATCGTCATATGTCATGTATGCCCGTCAATGCCTTGTTTTCTGTTCATTTATCTATTATCTATGTATATGCCTGTTAGCGAGCCCATCATTAATTACTGATATCATGTATTGATCGTCACAAATTGCCACAAATTATTTTAGGTTCTGAATTACATGGTGATTTATGTTTGTCACCGTCATCGTACAGCACTGCTATTCGTTTTACCATGGTAGCTTTGTTTAGAATTGAAGAATGCGGTATTGAGATATTCTGCTTTGATAGATCTTTGTGATCTGCTCCTGGCGCCACTTTCCATCAATGACACCCCCCCGGTCTCGCAAACGCATGCCATCACGTCCCATCGCACAAAAATAAAATGAAACAAGGGTTTTTTGGTTGTTTTTTTTGTTAATATTTTGTTAATACTCCTTTTCTCTTTGAAATTGTGTTTCTTAGCTCTAGCTATGGATTCTTGAATGAGCTCCCAGGCCTGGACGTTACAAGCCTGCAAGCCGAAGTAGACTTGATATAGTGGATCGTGATACACAAAACTATGAATGGTTGCTTTCTTTCTTCTGCGCAGCACCTAAATTGTCTCCCTTGGTTGGAAGAGATCGTACTTCGTACTTTTATTTTTATTTTTATTTTTATTTATTATTATTATTATTATTATTATTATTATTATTATTATTATTTATTATTATTATTTATTATTTTTATTATTTTTATTTTAATTTTCTGACTCTATATTTATTACTTCACGGGAGCTGCCTAGCTGAACGTTCCCAGCCGGCGGGCGCTGGACGATTAGGCTATGTTATGGGTTTAGGATGGCGGAAGGTGCACTTGAGTTTTTTTTTTTTTTTTTTTTTTTTCCAGTTGTTTCACAATATCTTGTGCCGCCTTTCACATTTATTTTTATTTTTTTAACTTTTTATTTTTTATTTTTTTTCCGGAATTACCGTTTTGGTATTTCTTATACAAGTAGTTGGTAAAAATCATCGTAACACCACTTTTTGAAAGTGTTAAGTATGTTCAATATCGATTTTTGTGTCACAGTCAGAAGAGCTCCAACGAACACGTGTGGAAAGGGTTAGAGTTTAAAAAAAAAAAAAAAAAAAAGCTCAGGATGAATAGTTCCTCCTGCACCTCACCTTCTCCTCCTCCGCTTCCCTCCACATCCAATTGGATGTAATAATAGTGCTTTATCAACTGCAACGGCCGACCCACGGAAGGCACGTTCCCTCTCTACACACCCCAATCTTTCCCAACACACAGAAAGGTAAAGAAAAAAAAAAAAAAAGAAGAAGAAAAAAAAAAAAAAAAAAAAAAAAAAAAAAACACCGGAAATAAATTGAAAGAGTAATGAGTTTACTTTTTTTTGTACAGGTTTAAGCAGGCAATTGGGGGGGTGGGGGAAAAAAAAAAACGAACTTTTTAACTTCGAAAAGTATTGAAGGATTCAGGGTATATAATACGGTGCATGAGAAGGCGCGCACCGGCTTGCAGTCGCTAATGTACGTTGACGGTGAATTCAATTGAGAAGAAGGGAAATGTCGGAGGGTATGTATGGATCATAACTCGAAGGCGTGGTTCGCCGAGTGGGCTTCGTGGGTGCGCAGTATCAGTGGGCGGCACTAGTAGCGCATCAAGTGCCGGTACAGAATACACACGGGAAGCTGTATGCACTTTTATCTATGTGTATTGTGCAGAGTACGTATATGTACCTGACTATGTATGCTAGATTAGTGGGTATGTACGATGTATTATACTGCATTTCACTCTAGAGTGGGCTTGATGCATATGTAGAGTACTGTGCAGTGTCATGTTTCTGTACCGCCATAAACATCCTGAAGTGTCGCCTGCAAGCTAACCGATGAGCCTTACAGTTTCATATACCTATCTAGTCCAATTCTGGTTGCAACTATGTAAGTCCACCTTAATTCACAGTTACAACTCAATTGAAATAGGCAAGGCAGTCTTTGTGCAAAATTCGGTAGTATTTCCACAATCCTGCAGTATACCAAAGTAGAACCTGCAGTATGTACGATGTGCTCAGTACATAAAGTGCATGCACCAAGGCTTTGGGCATGTATTTTTTTTTTTTTTGACGTGCTACACTCACTTTCAGATATTGTAAGGGTGGAGTTTGGGAACGTTTTTGTACTTGCAGGACGGATTTCAGGTTGTTTGCCTTAACACAGTAGCACCGTGTCAGGTCTCTCACAGGTTGACAATTTCCCGCGCCGGTCCTGTTGATGATCCATGGGAGCTTGTCAAGACAGTGTCATTCTGCCGACTTGACTATTATAAAAGTCCATCCTTAGGGTATAGAGAAGGCGTTGCATGCCCTTTCGAGCTCGTCGTCATTAGTAAAAGTGAGCATTCTCAACCGTATTATCACTAAACTTGCTGCTTAAGCGCTCTGAGAGGGAATGCTAGCTGAAGCCTACTCTAGTTTTTCCCGCGTACACCCCACATCCTGCAGTAACCAAAGGCCAGGCCAAGGAGCCTTGCTCTATATTCAGACGCTCTACTCGTAACAGCTGTTGCCTCAGACATCCATGCTTAACCATCACCAGCAAAAAGCAAAACCTGTTATCATGTTAGTAGGCGCTGGGTAGATCTTCGTCCGCCGACCGTAAACGTCAAAGGACGAAGTTAATTTGATAAGGAGTTGGACAGAATGGGCCCCCTCCTCTTCCTTGCGCACTAAGAGTTGACTCTGTGATGCAGGTTTTATATATCGTATAATATATTAATAATATAGTGCAATACGAGTGGGGTACTAAGATGACCTTAAATCTATATCCTGTATCTTCTCTGCAAAATGGACTTATATCGAACTATAATACTAGCCCGGTGGGGCATCGGCATCGTTAAGTAATTCAAGACGTTTCGTCTGATCATGGCGGTATTGCTGATAGCGACAAAGTTTCCTTTGGATGGGATCATTCGTGTCCAGAATAATGCGAACCAGTGAGGTGAGCGCAAACCGTAGCTATGTCTGCCCAGGGGCATCGACCCACACACCCAACAACTCCTCTTTTTTTCCCCTCTCCTCGCGTTTCTTATCCGATAGTTCATCGTCCACCGATATCGTCATATAGTGGGGTAATCACCCTAGATACCATCACCTCTGCATCACCTCCACATGCTTGGGAACCCTGATCCATCGACCCAACCCAAAGAATCGTAGAAACGCCGTTACCGTAGTTTCGCCTGCTCCAATACGCTTTGCCTTCTCGCCGCCCGTGTGGGCCGCTTCTCCTGCTGTACCCTGTCGCCGCCAACCACAAAGCGCCAAGCGCTATTCCGTACTAGCCCGTACCACAACGGCTACTACTCGAAAAGGTAAGCAAAACTATCAACCGCTTGAAACGGTTAGAAAAAAGGTCAGCAGACTCGGTGGCTCCAGAGAAGTATACAAATGAGGGCATTGGAGGAGCGAAGGCGATCCGGCGCTTTGCGTTACTTTCTGCACCACGCATCTCCTCCAGATCGATCGTGTTGCCAGAACAACAGTGAGTAGAAGCAAGTACGTAAGGAAAAACACATTCCACGGCCGCCCCTATAGCTATAGTTGTCGTCTTGACGTTCATTTTCCCTCACAAATGAATCGAGAGCATGAGTACATGCCCACTAAATAAAAAGATTTTTCATTTGAAAGAAAAGAAAGTAAAGAAAAAAGTAACAGAGGGTCATCTAAAACATTAAGATCTTCATCTCCGCTATACGATTAATTCATCCATGCCAACTCGCCCTCATTCACCCCTCCCCCGCCTCGTCCCGAATATTCCAATGGAAAATCCCAGCCGCGCCCTGCTCAAGCCGCACTCCCAACCACCCCTTATCGCTAGCAAGAAAAAAAAAGAAATCAAAGGAATACGAATGCAAGAAACGCAGATATCGAGAGTAGCAAAAATAATGAATCAAAATCTGGAAAAAAAGTAAAAAAATAAATAAATAAAGAGTTTGCAACTCACCTATAGGCAGCTCCTGTATGCCCTTCCCCAAAAGTTATTCGTCGTCCTATCACTAGCACAGGAAGAGCTTCTCATAAAGATGATTTTCTTAGTTGTCTCACTCACGGAAACTTGGGCAGATTTTGAAGTTGGTGGTTTGCCGATCAGATACGACCGGTAAACCTCGCTACCTAAGCATGCCCCCTGTCGGCTCTGACCAGTCGGCTGGTCCGTCTGTTCCAAGGCTCCATTCCGTTTGTTCTCTGCTAGTGATAAGTTCAGAACTGAGAAGTACGATGGTAACAAAGTAGAGGCTTCTGAAAGCCTTGCGCCCGTCTATCGTGAATCAGGCTCCGTTGATTTTGCACAGGCGATGGATGCAGGTGCGAACCTGACGTCCAACAATTAAATATCTCCAAAATAGATGTGTGCCGTTCTCAGCTACATGCTGTCATTTGTATTCTGATTGAGAACGTATGTTTTTCCTACTGTCGGATTTTCTCCTCGCCACATTTTGCGTAGATTGATTCCTATTTGTGAATTTCGCTCCTAAGGAGAAACTACCTTAATCGGATTACGAAACTGTATTGTTGAATATCCTGGAAGGCTCATAAATCCAATACCCCCAAACAAACAGATACTGGAATCGAAGCGAGGTGTAGAGCAAACTGCCACCACAAATCGCACGGCCACCATTAGTCTCCAAACAACGTTAGTCTCGAGGATACACCACACGCTTTGACGTAAAGCACAATAGTAAATTGCTATGCAGCTTATGCATGGATGGTACGGCAAGGCATGCATGCATGGATGTGATATTGGGGACAATCCTCATCCCAGCTGAAAGTCTGTTTGACATTAACGTAACAAAGTACCAGCCTATCCACCCTGGTAAACTGAGGTATAGCGGTACCGGTCCATCCAATCTCACCTACTAAGAAATAGCGAAGAAAATGGCAAAGAAAATGGTAAAGAAAGTGCGGGTAGTACTCCACCAATGCCTTGGTAGGCTGCAGGCAGGGGGGCTTGTGGTGGAGGACACTGGCTGCAGTACTGTCGTTGGATCACAGCAAAGCGGGCGGGAGGTCCCTTCCCGCTCCTGCGCTTCTCGAAACCTTTTTCTGTGATCTGCCCTTTCATCAATCATCTGCCGGCCGTGAGATAGGGACAACGAGGTGCCTGCAGAGTGGGCCTTTGTGAACACTCAATCAGCGAATGCACTCCTTGATATCTTCAACGTCAACGAGTACTCGTTCAGTGCTCGTTCATGGTGCAATCCCCGGCAATACGTAGCCGAGTTTGATAAATTTCGCATCACAGAACTGCGCTACAATTAATCATCCGGGGAAGCTGAAAATGATTCGCGAGGATGGTTGCATGCCCCAAGTCAAGGCCCACACCAAAGGTGCGGCTTCGAGGCAAGGTGATTGGTGGGCGGCCAAACAAATCATTCTTTTTGGCCAATTCAGTCAGCGAGACATGTGAGACGCGCGACTCTAAGTCCATTCTGCAGGACGCGTTGATGCTGGGCAAGACCTCAACGCCCCAATGATCCATGCTGGTCTTGTGATACACCACCGCTGTGCCTGCTCGAGCTAATTTCCATGGATATTCCCATGATTGGCTTTCCCATCCATGAGGCTTGATTGGGCATTGGGTTGCTTACGCCCTCTCGTTTGCATGCCCACTGACCCAGACTTCCTTTGGGTATGGGTATTCTCGTTAATATTTGGCATGTGGATGGTTCCCATAACAATCCGGAGTCTCCTCGTGGAGTGCTTGCATTGCGAAGGAAGTGGTCGGAAGTGTGAGGGTGCGCTTTTTTCAGGTAGGCGTCTGCCCGCCCCGCGGAGGCCTAGGGCACAATGCCTGCGGCCCATGGGTGTCTGGGGAGGGCTGCCTGCCAGCATGATTTAGAAAAGACGGATGGGTGGATGATAAGTGCGGCGTGCTGCCACTGCTCTGGTGTGTGTAGTGAGGGAGGGGTACTGCTTGCCCGCGATGTTTTACTGACTGGCGAAAGTCAAGACGATACGCTCGAGCCCTCTTCTATCATTGCATTGCCTTCGCGAGTGCTTCCCAGGCCCCATTGTCTGCGAGTCCCTGTCTCTGTACCTTGTCATCGTTGCAATTTCTCCCACATCCCCCCTGCTCTCCTCGCCCACCACCCTTGAGTCCATCCTCTCAACTATATATCCTGAGAGCATCATCAACTTTTCGCTATCACATTTTCCGTCACATTCATATTCAGCTCTCCCCTCCCCCTCCCCCTTGACGTTTTTTCTCGCTTCCTGTTGAGTATGAGTACCTAAGCCGCCCAGCATATACGGTCAGACCAGTAGCAGTTCGACAAGCCAATCGCTGCAATTGTGCTGCTGCAGACCCCTCCACGCCAGATCAAACAAGCTCATTGTGACGGCTCTGACGCCGCTTAAGCCATAACCGCGCTTGTTATAGCGCCGCTCACATTTGAACACATCACTTCTCATTCCCCACCCTTGTGCTCTTAGTACCGTGGAGCAATTGAACTTGTGGAGAGTTTTAAGGTTTGAGCTCGAGCTTCATAGATCGTCAGGTACATTGTGTTTGTCGAGAAGCTCCAGCCACGGATTCTAGTGTAAACAAAAATAATAATAATAATGGAACGCCCTTTCCCGTCGCCGGCACATACCAAGCCTTCCAGAACGAGGGCCGTGAGTTGGACCCATATTGATATGAATTGGATGACAGCTAATATTTGACAGATGATCAAAAGGCTCAAACAAATAAGTGGTGGTACTACCCAATGGGCAATTTTGATGGTGGACTCGAAAGGAAGAACGACAGTTGAAACAAGTGAAGTATTTCAAGATCGCCGGGATGCCTGGTTCCCAGAGCATATCAAAAAAGAAGCATCCGATATCACTGTTGCCGCAATAAACTTGATGAGAGAGCGGAAGCGAAGTGAGGCAGAGCAAAATGGGACACAATCGGACGAGAAACCAGACGACAGGGAGGCCGGACTAGAGGATGAAGATTTTGAGGAGGACGCTGAGCATGACGAAGAGGAAGGCATAAATGGTGGACTAGATGGTGAAGATCATGACAGGTCGTCAATTTTACCAAAGGAGCCAAATTCTCTTCCCCCTCCACCACCCTCGCTTTTCGGCCCCAGAATTCCACGTGAGCGGAAGAGGTCTCTGCCAACGACCAAACCGCAGGCACAGGCAGTGGTGAAAAGACGCCGCTCCAGTGTCAAGTCAATTTCTATTCCGAAGCCAGATCCTGCTTCTGGGGAATCCAGTTCTGTGACAAATGGGGGCATCACCTATCGACCATTATTGATATCTGATTCAGCTGCTGTTACGACATTTTTTGAGACTAGGTTTCGGCAGATGCAACAATTGACCTGCAAGGTAGTCGCAAAGGCTTGGATAAAAGTCATCGAACCGAAAAAACAATCAAATTTTCCGTATAACCGGGGGGAGGAAAGCAAGCCTTCCTGGTGGCCAGAAGGGGCGCGGCACAAAGAGCCTGACCATTTGATGAAGCCTGGTACGCTGATATTACTGCAAGACTGTGGTCCATAACTGATTAGAGATGCTAGAGAGATTGCTTTTACTGATGACAATGCTAAGATGCCGTCGGGTCCCCGTTACAAAATTGGAGGCGGCAACTGCGGAGGTGGCTGCTCATATCGAAGAATGTCGAATTGGGCTCCTTGAGGAGATATATCGAGTAGCGAAGATGGAAGAGCGTTGGGTTGAGGGAACCCTACGTAAGTGACACATCTCTCTAGCAGGAAGCTTGACCAACTAACTCCAACAGCACCCAGTGCATGTTGTTTTGTGGCCGCTTCGGCGGAGAAAATCGTATCAAATCCGAAACCGCCTTCCCCTAAACCCCTTCCACCACCAAGTGAGTCTGTAGAAGTTTCGCCCACAACTGCGACTGCACCAAGCGCGAACCCGCTCGGAACTGGATTGATGACTGCTCCAGCAGCATCTGATACGGACAGGACAAATAACATGGATATACAGTCTCGCCCTACGCCACGGCAAAGCCCTACTGAAGCACCTCCATCTCGAGCTTCCGCGATGTCATTCCCAACAGCCACGAGGGCCCAGTCAATGCATACACCAATGAATTACTCGCCTTTCATCGCTTCCACACCAGCAAGTGAGGACGGATATATGGACAGCTCACAATCTGCTGTTCAAAGTTATTATTACCGGTCTCTTTCGTCATATGGACAGCATACAGCTGCTGCTCCGACTCTTAGACGGGCTAATTCAATATCTCAATCTCACATTTCGCATCCTCAATATCCTGCTTGGTCGATGCCGGTCTACTCGCCTTACAGCCAAACGACCCAGCAACAGCAGGCATCCGCACATCGCGCGGCCCATAATGCACACTCAATTGGCGGCAGCAATCCTCCAACACCGGTAACCAGTACTTCCTTTCAGTCAATGCAGATGCTGGTGCCACAACTACCTCCGATTCATCAGCAACAAGCCCACAATTCTTTGGGGGCATCAGCACATCATGAAATCGCAGTTTCGGTAGCAGGAGACAGAACTGCGCAATATAATTCCTCTCGAATCGCTCCTCATATGGACCATCAAAGTGTGAGTTTCCAAGAGTTTTTGGAAAGCCCAACAATTCCAGAGGAACGGCCGTTTGATATGACTGGTGTTGCTTCTGCCGTAGATGACGATATTGTGAACATAACTGGTAGACAGGAGTCAGTGGGAATGCCTGGTGCGAAGGAGATGCCTCACGGCTGAACGTTTCTGATGATTAGTGAGTTGTTTCAGTGAAATAGCCCTCTCTCATTCCAATTTGCTTGGGTTACAAAAGTGAAATTTCCAACCAATATATCTTATTCTTATTTATCAATTCTCCAGGTGCATATGCCAACTGCAAATATTTTCCACTCCTTTGTCTTCCGTCTAGAGGGATTTCCTATAAATATTGGGTGGCCGGCTCCTGTTAATTATTTATGAATGTTTTTATTTCTTTGATCTTTTGCTCTTTTCTTTTCTTTTCCTTTTCCTTTTTTTTAAAAAAAATTACTCTTCCATGTGCAAATTTCTCGTTATCTTTGATGTGCTTTGATGCTGTTACGACTTTGGACGGTAACTTACAGCGAGATCTGTCTTGTTTCTATTGATTGTTGTATTGGAGTCTGTGTTTATTTGGAACGACAGCGGAGCATTGCTCCATCGTAGTTTTGATCTATGGAAGGAAAGGCGGGGTTATGGAGTTTTTTTTTCCCTCGGGCATTATATGTTGATATTGTCCATTACCGGATATGGCTGTGAGGTACTGGATAAGGTGACGAAAATGATTGACAAAATTTTGTAGTTCGTCGATCTTTGATTCCCCAGCTTTGTTGGTCTCACCGACTATGAGTTGGGATTGTGACCCATGCATTACCAAAAGAAACCCATTTTGAATTCATTTTGTTTCCTATTTCAACTTGTATGCTTGTGTCCCTGCTTTACAGCATTACCGTTGAATATACGAATGAGCAGGATACCTCAAACCAGGGTATTCGACAAGGCTATTTTGGGTGAAGCTTAATGGGTAAACGTTCCTCGTTGCAGAAAGGTCTCAGCCATGCGAGCAAGCATCCTTGTGCGGATCACTTTTTCCACGAGTTTCGTCATTTGCAGGAGAAGAAAAAGGAACAGTGACAATGAAAAACGTTACATGCATGCATGTGTTGTTCAGTTGGCAGGTCCTGGGGTCGGTCTGATTTAGGTCCGTGAGTTACGCAAAGGTAATCCTTGCCATATGATCTGAGGCGTAAAATATCTCATGTTTAGAAAAAGAAACCCTTGGAAAATCTCTTAATCGGGTATCAGTGCCAGGGGCACAAACCGGGGCCAGAGGCCCTTGAGGAAAAGAAAATAATGATATGATATATGATGAGCGAGGAAGAAGCAAGTTCGAGCGGACAGGATCTAAGATACTTGGTTGGGGGGCTTTTTTTGGAGATAGGGAAGGGGGGTACGGACGGAGTGGGTTTGGTTGGCAAAGAGGCAGCAAAAATTGGCATTTTGTCTTACCTCTGTGGCTCGGTCTAACTAAAGGATGATCAGAGAAAGAGTATGTAGGTGTGCCGTCGGGGAAATGTGACTGGTGGGGGAATGAGGGCGCGTGGGTGAGACTGAAATACATACTCACCCTGACGTCGTTTGCGAGGAAGACGTGGAGCATGGGCTCTGCGAGGCTCTGAGGCATCCCTTGGTGTTGCGCATAACATCCTACTTGCACGTACTAGGTGCTGGGCAGCGTATAGGGAAAGACCAGTCTGCCCCTTCCCCAGCCGAGGCACATTGGCTTTCCTTTCTCGGCCGACTATAATGTGAGGTGGGTGCCGAGACGAGAGCCTATGGCGACATCCCCTCCGTCGTTCAAAGTCATCGGTAGACCTGCTTCCTTACTTGTTACTTTCTGAGCTTGAGCAGGCATTACTTTGTCACAATTTCCAGAACACCCGATCATCTATCTTTCATCATGCCTGGGTGTCGGAATTTCGTGCCTAGTGCAGCGGGCTCGATCCTTTAGATCTTCAATGACAGTCTACGGGTGCTATAG
The DNA here is from genome assembly GCA_015179045.1 of Kalaharituber pfeilii. NCBI lineage: Eukaryota > Fungi > Ascomycota > Pezizomycetes > Pezizales > Pezizaceae > Kalaharituber > Kalaharituber pfeilii. The sequence goes on along the minus strand of WHUZ01000031.1, from coordinate 224,370 downwards.
CTGAAGAACAGAACATCTACACCTACTTTTGCTTGGAAAAGTACTATTTGTAGTTTACTACATGCGATGACGGTACTCTTTTCCAAAGGGTTTCTTAACGAGCACTATTAGCTGACAGATTGAATATCAACGGAAGTGGACAGATTGCTCCAACCATATGACTTGCCAGCTGCAGGAAACGTTGGACGTCGTTACAGAGAACTGAAGAAATTCCTCAACATCACAGTGACTGGAATCTTGAGGTGAGTTATGAGGTATTCCGTATCTTGAGAGTAACGATGTTACGTGTTAGGTCATAGAGGAAATATTTCTTTCGGTGTTGGGTTTTTGTTTGTCGTCACATTACCTATCTGTACGAAATTGAAAAATGATGAATACGGATAGAAAATGGCTCCGGGTCAAACACTTTCACAGAGAGGGTGGCATGTCGTTGTTCATTGGGGGTTCTCCTGTTTTCCTTCTCCTTTTGGCAAGTTAATATAAACTTCGTTAGAGGACAAGAGGCAAAGGGAGCAGGATCTGTTCTTACTCATGGAATGATGCAGAAAGTAATAATTTGCAGTTGATATATATTCTAATGATTCTTCTCAATGAATTTCTCCAGATAATGGTGGTCGCCAAAATCCATTTACTTACCTGTGGCGTTTTAGCAATTTTGGTATGAGGTTTTTGGTCACACATTTTGAACTCTCGTGTAAATACAAGTAATTTGAAACAAATAGGCCCAGTCTCGATCAAGTCGACTGGACGTTAATACTCCACCACCGCCACTCCCAGCCAACCAACCCAGGCCACCGCCGAATTGCCTCACCTTAGTCAGAAGTATTGGTACAGCGAGGTCTGGTCAATCTGATGATTTTCTGATTGTCATTGAGCTCAATGCAGATCTGGAGTCACATTAGGAGTACGAGGAGTCCGACAGTTATGTTTGCATCGTCAATGAGCTTAATGCAGATTCGGCTCGTCCGTGGTACGTACCTGCGTTAAGGTGACACACCGTTGTGTTGAGAAGCTGGTACATTTTGACATTATGCAGCAGTCACGATGTAAAGAAAGGAGATTTGTATAATTTACTGCACTTCACTTATTTGAGATCGTGTGATAAGCAATAAGTTTTGCCCAAGCAATGAGGTGCGAGTCACAACAAAGTGAAGCAGGGCAAGTAAGTAAATGGGCCGCAAAAAAAGGTGAACTAAGGTACTGCAAGTAAATGGCTTTTAGCTGCACCTTGGCCTTATCGCTCATTGGCCAATTTTCTAGTGGAACTACTTATTACCCTTCCTGGACTTTGCAAGACTAGCCGGAATTTGTAGTATCGATACGCCCTGAAGGAGTTCAAAGTGGAGTTCGAGACTATCATACTCTCGTTCCCAGAGCTTGAGCCAAACTACTTCCATGCTAGTATGCTAGGCCCTCTCCCTCTTCCATACCCCGCGCCTCTGCGAAGCCGTAATTGCAATCCAGCCATCACGAACCGGACTACAGCCAGATAAGCCAGCGCATACTATATCGATCACAAACCAGGCCGTCTGAAATCTCGTCTCCGCAACTGGCTGGCAGCGGAGGCTCCCGGAAACTGTTTGAGCCCTGCGTCTCCATTAATGATACTATACCGGGCTGCTGTTGTAGACAGCGAGCGAATACTGGTGGGATTTCATTGGCAATGGCTATGTAGCTCCAGTAGTAGGATCTGTTAGAAAATATTGCTCACATTGGGGTTTACTCTAGCATGTAGGTGTCTACACGATAGCCTATAAATACCATATGTTTTGTGCTTCGGGATATCTACAGAGTTGACCAGCCGACGGAACTATACTTGATAACACGGGCTCTTGGCGAGCTTGTCAACCAAACTAGGCGAATACAACCAGACACTACAAATAATATCGTCGCGGGCTAGTTGTTTCTCAATGGTGCATGAGGCTCGATAACCTCGGCATGGCTCGTGGCAACCTTACCCCAGCGTGGGGCCCTCTGCATGACGTTTAGCAAAAATCAAGCTACTGCTCGCCAAACAGAAGGCAAGGATCTCAATATCGTTTCGAGAACATTAGGAGTTCAGGAGAAGGTACCAATTTCCAGTCTCGTGACGCCAATTTCTTCTTTTCAACGATCAACTGGGCCCGAGAATGGGCGTTTGACCCCAAATTTGTCAGGCCCAAGTAAGCATCCATCTTACATAACTGCTCTAGGTTGTATAATGGTATATGCAGACTTGAATGCACTCAACAAATTTTCTATATAGGAACTTTATGGTGAAGGGTATGGTGAATTTTATTTGATTAACATCCGATTTGGCACCTTGATAACGGTCCTTGATCCTCAATACGCATAACCAAGGATGGATAGTGTGCTTTTCTCTTCATTAAAATTTCACCATGGCCAGTCTGTGAGCGCTGTTGCGATAGCTCCGGTTGCACATGTCAGAGAGGAGCAAACTTGGCGTTTCATGCGCCTGCTCCTGTGTCTCGCCTGCTATCACAGCCGTTTCCACTTGTGTGGGGCCACAGCCACTTGCCGGTATAGTGGTCATGGATGAGGGGATCTAAGCTGTTCTTGTGTGCGCGCCTCGAGATCCGCTTCTGTTCTATGAAGTAGCCTGTCCCTAGGCGTATGTACAGCGCATCCTACATCCGAGCGCCCCATTCGCTCGATTTTGTCCCTCATACAATCCCACCTGGCGCAGCCATATCCGGTTCTGAGCGCAAAGTCGCGCCGTCAGGACGGGACGACATGAACTCCAAGTGCGCTGCCAGCAGAGCGGGGGTTGATCATCCTTTTCACGCAACACCCGGTCACGAAGAGAGAAAAAAAAGAGAAAATCAAATAAAGAGGAAAGTTAGAGCGGATAAATAATAGAAATCAGAAGATAGAGCAAGAGAGCGCAAAGCAAAGTGCAGAAGCACGCAGCGCACTCGGCCCCTATCACTATCGCCCCAGTCTAACTTGCAGCCCTTTCTAAAGAGTTGGTAATCCCCCACCGCCTCAACCCCCCCTCCCTCCCCGCACAAACCCCACCAATCTAAAACCTCTCATACTTCCTCTCCTCCTGAAAAGCCTGTTATTTTTCCTTTCGGAAGCACCTACCCTGGGTATCCTGTGCGAAACAATGCTGAAGAACGGTAGCGCATCGACCATGCTTCAGTCTCCAGACGGAGCTGCAGGGTCGTCGACTCGCAATGGCGATGCACAGAGTTATCCATCTACCCCAAGCAGGATGTCTCGACAGCTGAAAAGTTATTCCGGAAAGACCCCCGCGTCGGATCTACCCAGGAGGGGCTCTATCCTCTCTGACATGAGCCTCGATGAAGCGAGAGCTACACTAAGAGCGAAGACCGATGAAGTTCTCGTTCCAACGGCGGCGGACTCAAAGACCTGGCATAGCATTCCTTTGGCTTTCGCAGTTGCACCGGCCATAGCTGGCGCATTCCTTGACAAAGGCGAGATATTCACGACAGATGCGCTGCTGTTGTTCTTGGCTGCGATTTTTCTTCATTGGCTAGTCAAATTCCCATGGTATGTATGGCATACATCATGTAGACATAAATCAAGCTTCTGTGCAATGCAACTGACACCCGCTCCAAAAGGGAATGGTACAAGAAGTCGGCCGTGCTAGCTGCCGAGCGGGATGTCTCCGATGTCTTACGCGATCACCGAGATCCTCTCGCGGATCTAGCCTCCAATCTACGGTCGCCACATGAGGAGCAGCAGCGAAAAAGGGCTGAGGAAGAGCTGAAGTTTGATGAGGCTAGGGCGTTGTTGGCTTGTTTCATTGGTCCATTATTTGGCGGATGGCTCCTTCATATAATTCGATCGTCTCTATCACGTCCCAGTGAAGGCCTAGTCTCGAACTTCAATTTAACTATCTTCGTTCTTGCGGCGGAACTTCGACCAGCAGCGCAGGTTGTCAAGCTTCTGAGAGGGCGAAATGAGTATCTTCAATCGTTGGTTCACCATCCACCGGTATCGAAGATGGAAATTCTAGCTGCAAAGGTGGAGGAATTGCATGCTGAAGTCCGGGAATTGTCAGTTTTAGCGAGCCGGGCCATTGAGCGAGAGGCAGACTTGGACGCATTGAATCGTGAGTTGCAAAAAAATTGCTTTATTGTTATTGTCCATGACTGAATGTGAATAGGTGCGGTGCGACGCTATGAGAGAAAAGAAGCTCTCCACTCGCAACAAACCGAAAGCAGAATTCACGAGATTGATAGCAAGCTTAATGACGTTGTGTCCCTTGCTGCAGCCGCTACTCGCAACCAACAAACTTTTACCCTAATATTCTTTGAGTGGGCTTGCGCAGTCATTGTTCTCCCATTCGCAGTTGCGTGGAAGATAGTTAGCCTTCCCGCTAAAGCCGTCGAGACTCTTACGACCTTCCGATCCCCATTATTACTAAAGTCTTCGTCTAGCCAGCGTAAGACGCCAAGGGAAAAGGTCAAAAACAACAGCAGGGTTTCAATGAAGGGCAGGCCCCAAGCCTACTTAGAGTAGGGAAATTCAGATCTGAGTAAGGAGGCGGGCTATAACGGATCGGATGAGGGTACGGCATTGGCGTCATTTTGGGTCTTCTGGGGGTCAATCAGGTCTTGTATGAAAAATATATTGAAACCGGGACGGCATTCTCCTTTCATATATATGTGTATGTTTTGCGGTTTCGATTCTGTACCTTTTTGTTTTCTTTTCTTTTCTTTTCTTTCTTTATTATTGACAAATGGATTAGCGATAACAAGATGATTGATTGACGGATGCTTTGGATATTGTACTTTTTTACTTTCTTTTTCTTTTCTTTTACTTTCTTTTTTTTTTTCCCTTTCTTTTCTTTCTTTTTTCTTTCTTCAGCTAGTTTGGTATTATAAGTATTTGTATTCGATGTGGATTGGATCCTCCTACCTTTGTTTGGATAAACAAAAAAGTTAAAATGTATGTATGGTACACATGTAGTTGGGTTCAGCTACAGAGCAAAGGACATTAATTGGGGAAACCATGAAACCAAAATCTAGAAGCGGGCTGAAAACCCACCCTGGCAGGGGATCTCCGTGCGATAACAATCTGCAATATGTTTATTTTTTTTTCTTTTTCTCTGTATCCGTTCACAAAGCTCGTTTAACGTTGGTGATCATCAACAGCGTGACATGTGATAATTTAGATGTTAATTTAACCTACCAGGATAAATAAATATCTCTCACCAAAAAAAAAAACTATTGCTATTGGTTACAGCTACCGTATTGGGTCCATACGTTTTTTTGTTTCTCTCTCTCTCTCTCTCTCGTGCTTTATTTTTTTATATTTTTTTATATTTTATTTTATTTTTTTTTTTTTTTGAAAATGACAATAAATGAACAACAATATCAAACAAATTCTGAGCAGTTGATTTTGTATACAAGTAAAATAAAAATAAATTAAAAATAAATAAAGAAAATAAAATAAAAAATAAAATAAGAAATAAAATAAAATTAAAATTAAAATTAAAATTAAAATAAAACAAAGGCTGATGGGGTTGTATCTAGTAACTCGAAATGTGGAGCCGTTCGGTTATGAGAACATGTGAACAAAAAAAAAAGGGTTTGTCATAATTGTAAGGAAGCTAGACTTTTACTTGTTTTTCCAAGGGAGGATATGAAATACTTCTCTCCACCAATTAGAAATTTCTGTAGGACTTGTTTCTGTTGACAAATGCCACGATTATGCAAGAAAAATGCATGTTGCGAGTGGACCCCGCTGTTTGCCGGCCCGGGCCACTGGTTGGGCCCGACGGCCCGAAACATATAACCTCTCTGGATAGAGTCTTTTATTTTCCCTTTTTTTTATATCAATGTTTCTGATATTTATCTTCATAAAAACGAACGGATATTCAACTTTTCTTTTTTTTACCTTTTTGGGGTTCATTTTGATGGAAGGTACAGTAAACTTTGAACATTCGAGAAGTCGGATGGAGGGTTATTTGTTATGTGAAAAAGCAAGTATTTACTTCGAAGCATGAGAGGTGCTTGAAAATATCCTACAACCAGGTGACTCCCAATCCCGTGACACAAGGCTGCTTGGGAAACATTCCCTGTTACCCTTGGCGAGACGAATAAAATCACTTACCCTTTACGATAAACGAGGCCACGGCCCCGAGGTGCAAGTGCATGGCCCACACCCTTACATCTCCCCGTGAACAGCCGTCCTTGCGGCTCGCATATTGCGATTTGCGATTGCGCTGCTGCCTAACTGAACTATTGGGGAGTAGGGCCTACTTTACCATGTACTTACATATAAGTGTGTGTAGCCTATGGAGGGAATGTTTCTTGCGGGCCTGACTGCTCCATAAGAGGGTTTGCTAGCTTACCTAATTAAGCCGGTTTAAAGCGTCTAAAACATCGAAGAGTAGTCTCATAGCGAAGAGTAGATGAGAATGAATACAACAGGTTCGCACTGCAATGGCACCGTCCGAATCAGACAGTGGACCTGCCGCCTAGTTATGCGTAAGCGTTCTATGCTCTTCTGGTAGTGCTTATCTTGCGTTTCTTTGAATAATCCTTACCACTTTGAGACAAACTGGATCAAAAATACGTTAGAACCAGCTGACTCTCTTTTGGTAGACGAGCTGGCAGCGTGCGCGTGCATCTGCTGTTTCGCCTAGTTATACGTAAAATTAGCGGCTCTTCCATACGAAGAGGATATCACGACTTGTATAACAGCCTCAGGAACTTGTATTTTGAGCCTACTAGTCGCAGGGAAATCCTTTCCAAGCGAGTGGGTTGATGGACCTGCTTCTTTCAAGCGAGCAGCACAGCACTACAGGCAAAATACTGAAAGCTGTTACCCTGAAAATCTGGCTTCATATATCCACTCAATTATCTAGGTGAATTCTTTATGGGGTCCTTTTATCCTGCTGATCACGCCAAGGAGAGGGATATTCCAATCAAGACTGATACCCTCTACGCCATTCGATATTCAGCAATCCGGCACTACCAGTACTCCGCAACCTATCAAACTGAGACAAACGACATTCCCCGCCCGCAGCTATGATTACTACTAGACTACCCAAGGCAAATGATATGCATTTAAGGACATGGAATCCTTTGATGGTCACACAGTTTTGGTTTTGCCTGCTAGGCACCTAGCTGCGTAGGAGCGGTCTCCGTGTGAAGTGATTGCCACTTCCAGCTTCAAGCGTAACGACATGAGGCACGGGACCAAGGATATGAGGCACTTTTTGTGTTGAGGTTGCTGTATGGTGAAGAAGGCATGTATTTGATCGCGCAATCTGCATTGTCTCTTGGAATATATAAGTGACAATGATGCATTGACAGCTACAGGCCACCAACTGCCCCACTATCTCAGCTAGTCAGCTTCTGATTATGAGACCACATCTCAGCATTAGCAGCAATAGCAACTGGCCTCCAATAGACAAGCCGTATCTCTACCACCGCCTCGTCTGGGTCACACCCACCCTCGGCGAGCACACATACGATGGAAGCTACCACTTCGGCAGCTGCTGCAGCACCTACGAATCGTTCAAACTCGCGAGCGAGCTCTATGTGGGCCCAGTTTGGCAATTACATTACAGACAAACAGTGTTCACTTTGCTCACCTAACTAAGCAGCTGTGGTTGATAGTTCCAATAGACTTATAGCGGCGTAGTTAGAGAGAACAACCCGATTCACATCTCACTCTAATATACTACGGATTCCACCTCCATCCAACAAAAGAAGAGAAAGCAGGTGATTATGATGGCAACAGAAATTCAGTGAAGTCAGTTGCGCGTAGTACACCGGCGGGACTGTTTAGCAGTTAGCACACACAGACGCATATTGATGAACGCCATTTACTCATCGAAACGGCTGTTGTTGATCTGATGTACTTGAAAGTCATCAACTGTGATGCCAGTTCTCACCCATGATGACCTAGTAATTGGTTGCGAAAGCAATACCTTGAATAGCCTTATGGGGATTCAGGTCTGAAGTCATATCAGTCTCAATACAAAACAGTATAAGTGAATCAGTTTACAAAAATTCGTATTTGGCTGGGCCTGTCACGTCACGTTCGATGATCATACCAAGTAGGGCACGTCTGTTTCGATTGATAGAAATCGTTAGTAATACTGAATCGCGCGACAGCACGGATGGCTTGTGAAAGCTTTGTTGTGGAATTGGCTGTTCTGGACAGCAAATATGTGAAATCAGATCGAACGTGGATGCAAATGCGAATGAATTGGCAGGTACACTGTCCTTTTTTGTCGAAGAAAAGAAATTCAATCTCTCAGGGGAAACAACTAATTGCTTGGTGGTAGGTGGGAAAGATCGAGTCACCTAATGACAGTCAACTCTGTGCTGATGTTTTGGTGGGTTGAGGGAGGGCAGTACAAGCTACGCAAGTCCTGCAACATGCCTTTGTGAGCCCACATGGTGGCCCAAAGGAGATGAAGATATGAGGCGGGAAGAGTGGGAAATGGCGTGGGCCAGTTGCTGTTGCTGTTGCTGTTGCTGTTGTCGACTTCCAATTTCGGAAGAAGGTTTTCTTGGCACGGAAAAGTTGACAGAATACCCATTTCACAAAAGCGGCTTTGGGGGCTGGCGGACAGCGAACGAGGAGAAAAAGGACGGAGGCCTTTTCTGGCTTCTTGTGTTTCTCTACGCTTCCCCGCACTTGCCCATCTGATCCGGAAGAGAGCAAAGACGAAGAAATGGCCCAGCCTGCAAATGATGATTGTGGTGGGTGGATTGGAATACCACTGTCTCGCATATGATGCCGAACGAAATGGAGAAGATTTGTCAACTTAACTCATGTATTTCAACACAGCTCCTGAAGGGGCACACGATGTGGAGAGTGGGTTCTAGACGAACCCCATTGCTGATATACATAAGCATCTTCTAATGCGCAATGAAGAAGCATTTAAACGAATAACATATAAATAGTATATTTATTATTGTAGAAGAATTTGGATTCATCCCTTCTTTTTCTTTCTTTTTGCAGATTCGAAATTCTTGTATTGCAGCCCCTTCCCAAAATGTGCTTAGATGCATAAAAGTATAACTCCGTATATGCTATACTACAAACATCAAAGACAAGTACTATACCCAACTTCTCTTTTCCCAACCACCATTGTTATCACCCCCATTATCTCAGCACATAGCCTCTGAATATGTAAGTACCCGTCTTAACTCATCCCCACTTCCAGCATATACAGTAACCAACAAAAGCAAAACCCGCATACCAAGTCTTTAGCTAGTTCGGACTTATACTATCGCACAGATAACCGACAAAGCTATGACATATTTCTTTATTGCTTCTATACCTAAGTACCTATTTTAAGCAGTACTACCTCTTATTTCATCATGCATGCTACCACATATGACATACTTCATTCATGGGCAATTATCTCACTGCACCAGCCACCCACCTCACAAAGAAAACCACGTCCGGAACACACAAGCCCACCCAAGCCACGTACGAATTCTTGACATCTAAACCTACGATCAGAGATTTTTCCATTCACATAAAGAACTTAGTATTTTCCAGACATACTAACTCCAAGCCATATACTATAACTAGCCACCCATGTCACAGATACCCGTTAGCATCCTAACATTGCTCAACTCAAGTGCACCTGGCATATGGCTGGTAGAATGGTTGTACAACGTCATCTCTTACCCTCAACTTGTCTTGCCCAACACCCACCCAGAACCTAGCCTCGTTTCTAGCCTAGCTACCTAGGACCTAACTTAATCACACCCTAGTAATGAAAAGCCCGGAACCAATCGGCAAGATACAATGCCCAATCACGTAATTGTACAATGTGTAACCCAAATCGTTCTTGCAATGAAAATGACCAATACATTCCGCCCCTTAGAATCTAAGTACTGCTCTAGTGTACTGTACATTCTACAGTATCTTTTGAATCCGTGTACTACCTTACTGCAACCTTAAGATCTCCATTCACCCAATAGCCGGAAAGTGCACAGCGCTAAAAAATAAATCCTAAAGCAAAAACCTGACCAAGCCAAACAAAGGTTACCAAGACCGAGCAAGCAAAAAAATCAGCAACACCCGATAAACCACCTAACCGTGACCCAAAGATAAAAGCAAAAGCAGCCAACAAACAAAAACAGTAACCAATGCCACAGCAATCAGTGAAGTATTGTAACAAAGTGTAGAAGCAGAGAACAAATGGTAACCTTAAACAAAAGCCATGGGCATATAACACATGTACGGAGCAGTGTCACAAGTACATATCTATATGCATTTGTTATGTGTGACTGGGGCGGTGAAAGGTCGGGAAAAGCAAAAAGGTATGCAAAAAAGACAACCGATCAAGAAACGAAAAAAGTCCCATGCTCTGTGAGTAATGCCCTCATCAGAGGACCAGGAAGCAGATAAAATAAAGGAAAATCCAAGGCGGTTGAAAGAAAAGAAGAAAAACCCCAACAAAGCAAACCTAAACCAGTCGCTGGAGCTTATGTGTATATGTATGAAAAGCTGCAAACTGCCCATATGCGGTGCATTTCCGCTAGCTTAAATGATGTTAATAGGAACGACATCAGTGGCTGCTGGAAAGGATGAACAATTGTCGATCAAGAATGAAAGGACCCCTCTTAAAAAATGGGTTCATCCGTGGGAATTGTCTTCTTCTTCTCAGCTGCCACACCAAACAAGCTTGGACGCTTCTGGTTCTCCTTATCCTTTTCAGTTGCTGCTGCAACCTGGGAGAAGGCCTTTGTGAGCAGCTTCGGCTTTGCCCTATTGGTTGATTTGTCAATACCGGAATCATGTGACGTAACCATGCAATATGACAAAGAAGGCAAAGGGTGAATACATACTTTGAGAATTGTCTATTTTTATGTTGAGCAAGCATCCTTGAGCACGGACTCATCATGCTATCTGTTGGGCTCGCGACAGGGTTTGCTGCTCTACCGGCAAAAAGAAGACAAGTTAGTACATATTACAAAGCCAAGGACAAGTAATGACAATAAAGGTCACAAGAGGGGATAAAAGACCTAGATTGGCCATTAGGTAAAATAGAAAGCACTGACTTCTCTGCAAGCCTCTTTGCCAGCAGCTGCCGTTGAAAGGCGAGGTTCGCCTGTGGGTTCGAGCCGGATTCTGGCTGCTGGAACTGCGATCTCTCTTGGTCTTCGTTTTGGCCTTGCTCAGGTTGCTGCTGAGTCTCAGGCTGCATAGGCTCTCTTTTTTGGAAGATAGGAGCATTTGGCTTTGCTGCAGCGGACATGGCAGATCTAGTGACAGGTGCTGTATATGAGCTCGACATGCTTGTAGTTTGTTGGTGCGAAAGCTTTGAGAAAGTAACTGACGATAGTCCAGAGGGAGAGTATTATTGAGTTTAATAACCGAGAGATTGTGACAGGAAGTGGTCAAGTCTTTGAACTGCACTGGCAAGACTATGCCGTGGCTTGCTGTTGAAACGGTAGTAGTGAATGTACCTGGCGAGGAAGATTTCAATGATATTTTAAAAGGTCAAAAGCAGTAAATCACGCTCAATGCTGTTGTTCCTTCTCACTTCTGAAGAAAGTGTGTAGATGAATGAAGTTAGAAGAGATGAGTTCGATGCCCCGGATAACTGTATAAATACCACATGCGCAACTAAGCACCAAGCCCGATAGAATCTACAGAAAACAAAACAAACGCCAAGAAACCAAAGCAGGGACCGTTTCCACAGCAACCGCAGAGCGCCAACGTAACTTTGGGATGCCTTGGCTTTCGCAGATTCCCCCGTCAATTTTAATTCAAGCGACCGTGGATGGGTGTGTGGATAAGATGAGCGGATGACAGAAAAGTAAAATGAGCAATACAGTCATTGGGTAGGATCTTACCAGTCTCGACCGCTTAGGATCTTACAAGGAATGTAAGCCATTGGCGACTCATTTTTGCAATTTTCCTTCGATTACGGCATAGGTGCTGTTCTGGATGGACGAGCGAGGTGACTCGAGTTCATATTGAGCTTCTCTACAATCAACTATAGGCATCACAAAAGATTACTTGAAGACGCTAGTATAGTTCAAACTTAAGTAGAAGATATATCAAGAGATACATTTATGGAATAATAAAAGACTAGAAACAAAAAGGTAGTCATTAACAGAATGGGAGGGAGGGGTAAAAAAACTCAGTGTTGCAATTCAGAACAATAAACAAATCAGGCACTTGGAAACGGCCCAACACCTCTTCTAGGTTAAAGCTTACGGCACCCCAAAGAAAATTTCAGAAATCATATGAATAATACTTGGGGAGAAACGTGCGCATGTCGTGGCTCTCTTACATAGTGGATTTTGAGAAGCACCCACACACATGATATATGCTGTATGACGACGATGCTCTGCGACTAGTGGCCAGATATAACCTGCCATATCTCCCATCCAACCAAATACATTATCATGTGGAACGAGCTGTCTCTGTGCCCCGCACAAACTAAGGAACACCTTAGTTTATGTTTATATCTCTCTCACATCCGGTTTTTAAATTGTAATCTGCTGTCTCTGTGTTGCATGCACCCAAGCCTGGCATCCACAAAATAGAAGCATGACAATATAAAGCACTACGGCAGAAAACACTGTATTCGCAACTGCCTTGCCGTCCTCTGGATCATTTATTGAGCCCATCATGCCTGCATTAAATTAGCAAATGTAGCCCACTTCTACATAGAAATACGCTGGATGTATTCAAGGAAAGGGAGCCATACTCTCATGGCCAGACCGAAAGAGGGAACCTATGACGCTGAGAATCACCTGCGGGCGTGGGCGGGAGTGACATGTTAGCGATCCAGTGGTTATTCCAGACCTGGGGGAAACGCAGCTAGCGACCAAAGCGTACAATTGCGAATATCGAGGTGACAGTGCACATCCAGGCATTGCCTATGTGTATGGAAGATTAGTTCAATGAATTCCAGCCACGAACACAGAGAAGCGATGCCCACTGCCAGGGCCGTTGACAGCCTGGCGAGCCAGCTGGCGACTGGGGATGAGACAACGGTACTGACCTGCGCTCACGAGAGGCTTCATTGTGAAAACGAGCTACACGGATGTGAAAGATGATTGCAATCGAAACTGGTTAAAAGTCCTCTGAGCGAATGTTGGCGCTGATGGCAGTTTGGAGCACGCAGACACAGCTTTGGGTCGCACGCAGTGCTAAGGATGTGAGGCGAGACGCCAAGGACGGTGGGAGGGCAGGGGCAGGGTCCACGAGCATTCCTATGCACAGTTAAAATGAGAGCTACACATCATGCTCACACAAGCTACACAGGAGTTCACGAGCGCGCACATCCATAGAATCAGTTACTAATTACTTGATGCAAAGACAAAGTGAGATGAAATAATGTAAAAAGAAATAAAATAAAATAAAATAAAATAGAAAATTGATATCCAACATCCAGCCAACAAATCCTAGCCTCACGCGCCGCATTGATATCGTGCTATTTGCTTCCTGCAAAACCTGCCACCAGTTCCACCAGTTCCACTAGTCCTCCCAATCTATAGTTCCCCGTGCAATGATAGAAATTATAATAGAAAGAACAGGAACCGCCCAAACAAGCCCGAAACAGTAAACAGAGACGAAACCTTGAAGCAACAGAAAACCAACACAACAGAATGTTAGATGGGTGACAGGTGTAATTTGATTGGAAATATATAGAGGCCTTATGTTGTTAAATGCCAGAAACCGAACACGTGAAAAACAAAATAAGAACAACCTGAAGAAACTGATATAGACAAAGAGGATTGCCCTTTCCATCACCGATGGGAAACGGTGCATGCCTGAATATAAATTAATTTCTCTTACATGTTTCCAGCACTAACCGTAAGGCAAGAGGACTAAGCATAAATGCAAACTTAAAAGGGTATAAACAATGTATTTAACCCAACTCAGATTTTTGGAATCGTAACGACTCTACAGATCTGAAACAAGAAACTCAGTGATAAGGTTGAAAAAGTAAGAGGATGAAGAAAAATAATGAGCAAAAACAGAAAAGAAAAGAGAAAGAAAACGAAGTTAAAAAAGAAGTCCGAGCTTGCCCACCACCCCTACCCAAGCATGTAAAAGAAAAAAGGGGAGGAAGAAAAAAAGGGAAAAAAAGAAAAAAGAGGGAAAGAAAATAAATTCGGTGAATATTAAACAGGATTGTAAATATATGCTTTAAGGAATTTCCCTTCACATATACGAACCAGCAGCTACCATTGCCGGCGCTGGCATAATATTTGACATACCGACAGTTGTCATTGGAGGCATGTATCCGTCTGCCGAACCATCAGAACCATCGTCCACGGTATGGATGTTTTCTTCCTCCCCGTCTATGTCTTCCTCACCGCTATAATTTCCGTAATGGTCTGCAGAAACTGAAGCGTCACGATCATGTGTCTTCCTGTGCTGGGCGAGATTGTCTGATCGTGAGAAGGCCTTGTTGCAGTGGTTGCAGATATATGGACGTTCCTGGGTATGGGTCCGAACATGCCTGACGCTTTTTGTCAAAAATGCTCCATCGCGAACAAATAGAACTTGTACATACCTTTTAAGGTGCTCTAATCTTTTGAAAAGTCGCCCACATGAAGGAATTGGACATGAATGCGACTTTTGAGGGTAGGGTCCAATCTCCATCACTGTCGCACTCTTGGCACGTCTTACAAGACTTGTAGGACGCCTCAGAGGCGATCCGGTTAGGCTGTCATGACCAGGCGGAGAAAGCTCACAGTTTGAAGTTGGCGGCATTGGACTCGTGTGATGATGCGAGAGCATATGTGGTGCAGGACTTCCCTCCATCATGGACATGGACATCGGGGTACCATGCCGAGAGGTAAGGTCCACAATCTCTTTTTGTGTCACCTGCATTCCTATATTAACCGAATCCAAATCACCCCCCTGATTCTCTGATACCACTGCAGCTGCCCTCCTAATTTGATCACTTGACCGGCGATTATGACCGGTGGCAGCGTTTGTCGCATTTGTCAAAGCAGCAACTCCTGGAGGTATGGACGAGCGACGACGTCTTTGTTTGTACGTTGGAGAACCTTCGATCACCGTATACACACTGTTTCCGTAACCTCGAGGGGTAGTAGAGTAACCAGCGCCTGGCATTGGAAGAATACTGTGAACGGAATCTGGAATGGACTGATATAGTGTTCCATCGTTAGAAATGTATTGAGGTTCTTGGATATGCAAGAGTTGTTGCGGAGGCGTTACAGGTTCATAAGAGATTGCCCGGCCAGTGCTATAATCCTCCAGTTGTGAAGATGCGAACGAAGGCGCTGGCGAATACTCAAGATAAGACGGCATTGAAACATGTCGCTGGTGCATAGGACGTGCTAGCGCCATGGTGTTTCTGTCGAATGGATATTGGGCCATCAAGTCATCTTCCCGTTTCAGCGGCAGGGTTGTAGGGACCTGAATAGTGCTATATGCGCCCATGCCGCTAAGATCATCTGGTACCACAGATAAAGAGTGAGGAATCATCGGCGGCGGCATGGAATCCATTGCCCGTATAACCGGAGACGCTGAGGTAGAGAATGGAGTAGCAGCATGCGCCGAAAACGATGACGAGTTGGCCTGATTCGCCTTTGTAAGCTGCTCATACAGTGATTGTGATGAATCAAATTCGAATGAGAGAGCTGGCTCTTCCACAGCGACAGTTGTAGCCTCCTGGCCCATTTTTTCCCGCTTGAGATCACGCTCAAGTGCATCGAGAAAGAGTCTATCATGAGGTACACTGTACCAGTAGAAGACCTTCTGTTTTTTCTGAGTTCTGATGCAGTTCTGCTTGTAGAGAAAGTCGAGAAACGGGCTCTTTGGCTCCTCTAGTGTCGCATCGGTTCCAGCTTTTAGATTCCGCAAGTCGGAGAAAATACCCTCCTCAAATTTCTTCGAGTTCTTGACCGGGCGGCCGAATGCTTGAAATCTGAAAGACAGGCATCGCACAATGTCAGTCCCAGAGATGTGGAAGAGATTATTCCTAAAGTAAGCTTGTGTTAGTATCATTGGAAGGATTTGACAAATAGGAAGCCGGATTGGACCAACCATAAAACACAGGATACATAGTCGCCTGTTGGTAGAAGAAATCTTCTGATGTATTGATTTGGAGACCAGTCCACGGGTGCTGATATTAAGAAGTATTTCACTATAAGCGGAGTGTTAGCGCACATCGTAACTTCACCAGTTTTGCAAGATTAACTCACAGTTATCAACTTGTTGAAGGGCGCGCTGAGCGCTTTCGGGCAGAGCCTGCATAGCCTCCGTAGAAAGCATGAATGTCTCTGGCTTTTGACCTGTCATAGGGTGCTGTGTATACATCATGTGTGCCATGGTTATCGGGAGTAGTCGTGCCACACCGGCAGACTTGTATAGTGATTAGGGCACGAAACGTTTCGTGTTGGGAAAAGGGTTATCGTCTGTATCGTATCTTCAAGGAATAGGCCGCGTAGAAAAAATCACAAGTGGAGTGAACGTGAAGTGGATTTCAAGGGAACGAAGGGGGAGGGTCCTGCCTCCGTTGTCCTGCGAAGAGAAAGGCCTGTCCCTTGATCGCGTAGACGGTAAAAAAAAATAAAACAAAGAAACCTGTGGTCTGAAATACACAGGATCAGTGAAGCTGCTGAAGGGGAATTCTAGGGCGAAGGGAGACGAAGGATGAAAGAGATGATGCACGGAGTTAATGAAGGGAATGGAGGGGGGGGTGCAAGGTAAGCGGGAAGGGTTGGCGGTTAAGGGGTGGTAGACGATTGGTGGGTGTGGATTGGGTGGTGAGGCTGGGTCGAGATTGGCAAGTATTTTACAACCCCACTGCCTGGATATTTTATTTCGCCCACTCGCCTTTGCTTAGTTTCAACGACTGGGGAGGGGGCACTGCTATGAAGGTAGTGCAAGGCGGGGACTTTTGCGAAGTTGCTTGGGGGCCAGCGGCCAACAAGCAATCTCAAGCAGTCGGCAAAATCCCTTGAACACCAAAGAACCAACAAGAAAGCCGGTCCAGAACAAGAGATTTAGGCCGAAGCTCTAAAGGAAGGAAGAAGGCACAGATAGAAAAGCGACTAGGATAGCGCTATCAACTTGCCGGTGATAATGGACCGTTCACAAGAGCGTACAGGCCTCGTCCCGAGTTTGAGGTTCAAAAAGGGGCAGTTGAAACAGTAACGACTGCGGGAGCCTCCGTTAGAGAATTGTCCTACTTGCAAGGGATCCAGGCCACTGACCTTTGGGTACACTTCTTTTTGGATCGTTATGAGCACTCCTGAAGGCTAAAGTCAAGCTTGTGAGTATCGTTTTTCCCTGGTGTGGGCAATGCTTGGTATGTAGACAGATCGATCGTCTTGAAGGGCTGCAAGTGGTGTTTCTGCTAGAGTTGAAACCGCACTTGCTCTCATCAGGATTGGCAATCCCCTTGGGCATCCCTGCAAATTCTCGCATCGCAATCCGAGGATATGGCAATATGATTCGTTTGCTAGTCAAAAAGCATTTCTCAGCAACGTGACACTAATAGCGCTATATTGGGAAATATCATGGTACTTAAATTATTTATGTTAGCTCCCGTTCGTGAGCTTAGCACATACAGGATGCATACGTTCGCCAAGTGGCAAGGAACTTGAAAGCCAGTAAGTAATAGTTATGCAAACCAAACCCTGCCATCAATTCTGAAGGTTGCTGTCCCATCGCCGACGATAGTTGAAAGCAGGTTCTTCGCATGTTCAGCCCTTGCGCTACGTTTGGGAGCACAAATGGAGACTTGCCTTTTTCTCAAGCATTGATAAAAAAAAAACGCAGCAAGCCGACACAAATTAGTCCTGCCGTGATAATCCCGTGAAAGGGCTCACGACTCTTTTCTTTGTGCGCTGCCCGAGTAAATGCAGATTGTATTATGCATGTACCACGACGTCGACGTCGTGCAAACTGTAGTGGCAACAACAAAAAGTAGGCCATCAGCAGATCTGTTATTTGTCCCAGAAATAGCAGTCGGCTAGCACCGCCAGGGCCTGCTGGATAACGCCCAGTAGTCGCCTCGTTCCCCAGTGACGAGGCACACAGGACTCTTGCATGCGCTAGCGCCTGCATCTTATTTCTGATTGGATGAAGTAGCTTGCAGCCACACCGCCCAGAGCTGCTGGCACGCCCTGGTTCGAGTCACTAACGTTTGCACCGATATCCTAAAAGTCAAGCACAATAGACGAAGGCAAATGGTACAGAATAATTGCAAGAAGGGTATGAGCTGGTAATCGCAAACACCTGGATAGCAGTGGACCGCTGAACACATTGAAATGGGATTCGCTGAAGATCAGCATGACGATACCATCAATATATGGGATGTCCAATCCAGTGCTAGTTGAGGTTGCTCGCCAAATCCGTAAGCTTCCGTAAATGTAATCAGGATATAAAAAGCTGATTACTGCAGAAAGGGTGCTAATTGGTTCGAGTAGGTATTTGCTTAAAAAAAAATTTTTTTTCTCGTACTATATTTGCTAGGACTAGGCGCCGATCTCCACTTCAATTAGTAGCATCAAGCAAGCCCACTGAACATGGCATTCCTTGCGATGTAAATCCGACGGCGAAAGAATGCGACAACGTACCAAGCAGAAGTCCCACCCTGACTAATCAATGCTATTGTACTATTTCGGCTGTTTGATGCCGCTGTTGTATTAGGCTGATGACATTTAAAGCGTAATTCGAATACCTTGTAGTACTATCAATCTTTCTATATACCAGCAATCGATGTTTGCTTGTGAGTGTTTTTTACCTTTACGAAAAAATAATACTTCTGGTAGAAAATTAGTTTAGGTAGTAAATAAATAGACGAAGGAGCCACTACAGAGAAGGTATCCACATGCTGTCGCGAGTAGTACGCGCATCATTGCTAACCTCAGAACGCAATGCGCAATATGAGAGGATGCAGTTCACTGACGTACCAAATTAACTCCCATTGGTCTTGGTCCAAAGTAGTAAAAGGGTGGCCATGATGAAAGAACCTCGGTGCAGTTTGCATATGTTGCATCCGATCCAGCAAATCACTACCGCTCCAGCATTAAGACTCGATAATGGTTCTCTGTATTTGTTTGGTAGAACTGGACTGTTTCAAGGTACTCCATCGCTGTGGAAACTATACCGCTTCAGGGTGGTAACCCCACTGCAAGCAGTTCTCGTTGTTGTAACAGATGAATAATTTGTCCACAGATTTCCTTTTACATCTTTGTGCACAGATCGTCGAGTTTCAGGATAACTCAGCCCCCGTGTTGTCCACCCCTCGGAGAATTCGTTCATAACCGAGAGACGTCAAGGTCAAGGATCAGGCACTGTCCCAATGGGTGAAAGTAAAAGTAGTACCAGAGAAATAATGGATTATCCGTTATCGAATTAGGGTAAGTCGCTCAGGGATGTGGATTGGTGGCTCATGTGCTCGGTCATCGATTGTGCACTGGGTCTTCACGTATTGCCGAAGGTCCTGAGAACTCCTATGCTGAATACTCGTCCATTGAGCCCTTATCCTGCAGCGCTTATAGATGGAAGTAGGCTACGACTCGCACAGAAGGGTTCCTAGGGATTGCCTTTTTATTATTATCTTCGCGTCATTCGACTCGAATGTGGCGTATCAATCTCCAATGAAAGATATGAAGGTTCAAATTGCGGCAGTTGTTTTACCTAGCTGTCATATGTCAAAGTGAAGATCAACCATCTTATCAAAAACACGTTTCTTTCGGACCAGGCACTCTACCTAGCATGGAGCCTGTGCGCTCTTAACTCGAGTATCAACATTGTACGAAAGGGTTCCAGTCTAGAAACCACTTTGTATGTACGTAGTGTGCAGACCTCTGTTGCAAGGTTCAGGGTACATTATTACAGAAATATTCCCAAATGGATAGCCTAAGTGGAAGGGGTTGACAGATGTGGGGAATAACAGCTTAATGCAAGTGGGTATGGAGTACTAGCCAGTAAAATATGTATTCGGACAGGGGTACTAATGCACATTATGCGCTATGTCCGAATACATATTTTACTAGCTAGGAGAACCAAACCCACAAGGGTGGCATCAAGCAGCCTCTCAATTTATCTCAAACACCACCTCATGTCAATCGTAATGCAGGTCCTTATAGTAGTCACTGGCTCTATTGCGGATTGCAGCAACCAGATTGCTGTGAGATTTCTAAGGGCATCATCGTCACTATACGCTCTCCTTGTTAATATAGCCGCCTTGAGACCTTGAGAGTACTGTTCAGTCAGACGCGGAGTACCGAGTCCTATGCCATGAAAATCCGCAAGGTGGTACCGCCGTTGGATGTATCACATACTTTCTTGAAAAATAGCCCATTCCACGATGACTGGTGGATATTTGTTTTCTGGTTGAGATATCAGTGATACTGGTCTCAAATCTTTTAGATTTGATTCATGCCTAGACTTCAGACATTGCGCAATTCCCAACAAGCAAGCCCAGTGGGACTGCATCGTATTAATGAACAGGTAGCCCAATGATCCAACGGTAATCCGCACTTGTTCCTTCGACCGTTATGCAGATCTGTGAAGCGGCGCTCTGGTCCATGCCTGAGTGCCTGTCGAGGATTCGCCGTTATGTTTTGGAAGTAGCCGACTAGCAAGCTTGCTTTCTGTGAAGTAGCTTTCTTGTGAGTGGAGATGTATACGGTTTAATACTCCAAATGCAATATTTGTGAGTGATAGTGTCTACCCCTCGCAACTAGACCATTCGGCGGAAGAGAATTTTTAGTAGGTTGCAGTCTCGTGACTAGTTGATACGTATTGTTGTGAGTTGTGAGTTCGAGACTGTAGTCGCAGAAGAAGATATCCTCCATGTGTCACGCTAGCCAATTCTCAATAGTTGTTTTCAGAAGACTAATCATCAGGGCCTTGGCGTCGCTTCCCAATAAGGCAGTACATACTACCAGAAATTAGTTCTTCTCTAGCAGGTAAGTAGGTAGTCTCGTAACCAGACGCTGGCTAGTAAGTAGACACCATATGTATGCCCTTGAATTTCTCCACCTTTGCTTAACTCATCCCAGAATTTTCGAGTCTCTCCTTTTACCCCATCTAACTTGACTTTGATAGTTCTGACTTAAACCATCTAAAATAATTGTAAGGCTTGACAGCTCAATTAAACTCACTCTGCCTAGGTGAAAGGTGACATAGGAGAAGCCATCAAGACTTCAGATCCGGACGAGTCAACTTCATGCGGGTCATTATCATCACAGTTGGTAGCTCAAATTGTGCTTCAAGCCATACTTGACTGGTGCTAATTCCTCACTTCGGCGATGCGATAGTCTCAACCATTTGAAGAGCCTGCACGTCGTCCTTCAGATTATAAGTTTTCTTTCTAGTAATCTCTTCAACCCTATCACGCATGTAGAACTCTCCGATGGCTTGTGATCCAGAAAATCGAACGAGACACCTGGCCTCAGAAATAATCTGAGCATCCTATGTTGACTTCCCCGTTTACTTTTGGAATCGCTCCTTGTCGGATCAGTCTAATTCTCTACTCAAGTGGAGGTTAGCAAGAGATGCTCCAGTTGACGAAAGAGGGGTGCCTACTCATATTCACTTGCTTGTACCAACCAGCCCCACTGACGTGCTAACATCATCCGACTGCAACCTGGTTTAGATTTGGCATCATAAGAACATGAAGTAGACTGGTGCTGTGAGAATTGTCTTAACGCACTCAAATGTATTTTTCAGGATAATATGTAGATAGGTTGTAAAGCGGAGTTGATTCGAGACTGGGGGTTGATCTCCCGCTCCAATAAATCGATGAAGCACTTCGCCTTTCCTCCCGAAATTTCTCGTTTCGGCAGCTGCTCATATCTCCGACCGCCGCTGCACCACACCACAGTGCCGAGTAGTCTCATGCCAGTGCCGAGAGTATTTGTAAGCACTTCTTTGAGGGGTGATGACTTAGATTAATGTATACAATAAGCTTCTCGATGCCCATCGGAGTGGTAAACGAGAAAGGGTAATATGTCTTCGGAATCATGGGACACAATGGGATTAAATGACGGAGCATGTTCTCACGCCAGACTGGGGGCACGGGATTTCCTTCCTACTTGTATACTATCATACCTGCCACCAGTTATGCGGGCGGGGAGGAGGTACATATAGTATGTGCCACTGAGCTCCAGTTCGCCAAGATGCAGCCATGTGGTAAGTTACGGGACTAGCCATATGGAGATAGGTGAAAGCTGATGCTACGTAGCTCACTCATCAACACCTACTGTAAGTAAGTATGGTCAGGGTGCGGTCTGGTGGGCGTATGATATGCATAAGCTTGTGCTCTGATCTGGTATGCGCAGGTATAAGCCGGAATGCTGAGGCTACGTATACAGTCCCGGAGCCCGGACAGAAGGTGTTATGATTTGAAGGCGCCACTTACTACAAGCACGCTGTCTTCCCGCCGTCGCGCCGAGCTCTCGCGGCGCACCGCAGCAGACCTGTGCAGCTTCGTTCCTCCTGGCAATATGGCAATATGGCAGGGCGTGAGTCGTGATCAGGGGGCCGCCGCCGACGAGGCTAGGCAACGTTGAGACAGGCGGCACTGCCAACCTTATTGCTTCCACAGTGTCTCGGCCGGCTCCCAGCTGCATAAGACAATAGAGCCGTTGAGATTATGCTAGTCTGTTTGATGTTTGCGCTGGTGCAGGGAGATCGCCCGAAGGCGTTTCCTGAACACACGTTGTAGCTGGCGGCAGCCGCCTTAAGCTTCTCACCCTCCGAGCCACAGTATCATAGCTACTAGTCAAGAGCTCCTACCCGTGCTCACCACCAACCTGCGAACCGCACCCATCACCCAGCACAGCGCAACATCGCATCCCCCCCCCCCCCCCCCCACCCCCCACCTACCGCAAGTTGTTCCCACAGCGAATACCCCACCAGCCCCACCCCCATCTGGATTCCTTCCCTCGGGCCAACAAGCTACTGTCAGGCAGCATTTTGGCAGGGCATAATTTTTGCGACATCCTACCCCCCATGTCGTATGAACTAATAGCCAGCCTGTTAAGTAAGTGCGATCGCTTTGTCGTCTTAGTCCAATATCGTGTCATCGCTAGTAGCTGCTAACATGAGCATATAGAACGGGAAGCCGAAGACCCTGACAATCAAGGTCAGTTACTACTTTAACTGCTGCAAGCTTGTCGGCGCGGATCTAATCGTCGTACTCGAACCAGCAGAACCGTCGAATCCCGAGAAGGAGATATTCTCATCATGGGTGCTCTTCATATTGGTCGCTTTGCTCTGTACTGCTCTCTTTGCAAGTTACTACTTGCAATTGAAGAAGATACAAGCGGTACATGAAACAGTTTTGTCTATATTTGCTGGTAAGTAATCTTGCCTAACTCACGGGATCGGTGCTTTGCTGAGCAACTTCTTGCAGGAATGTTTGTTGGCCTTGTCATCCGAGCGACCGGTAATAGGTACATTCAAGACCTCATGAAATTTGACTACCAGTTCTTCTTCAACTTGTTACTTCCCCCTATCATCCTCAATTCTGGATATGAATTACACCAGGTTTGTACACATTCTTTTGATTGCTAATGGTTTATTCAGAGAAGCTGACTGTATTAAGGCGAACTTTTTCCGAAATATTAGCACGATTCTGACCTTTGCGTTTGCTGGAACCTTTATATCCGCTATCGTTGTTGGGTATGTATCTTGAAATATAGGTCTCACAGTTGTTGTAACGACTAACTGAACCACAGCGTTTTGTTATTTTTGTGGTCTTTGCTACACTTAGACGGTCTCAGTATTTCCTTTGTCGAGGCAATTTGTGTCGGTGCTACCCTTTCCGCAACGGATCCGGTTACTATTTTGGCAATTTTCAATACCTACAAAGTCGACCCCAAGCTATACACAGTCATTTTTGGCGAGAGTATCCTCAATGACGCAGTTGCAATTGTCATGTTCGAGACTGCACAGCAGTTCCATGGACATGCAAATATTACTAGTTTATTCAAGGGTATTGGGATTTTTTTCGTGGTGTTCATGGCATCACTCACGATAGGGGTAGTAGTTGGGATTTGCACTGCTTTACTATTGAAGCATACATATATCAGGAGATTTCCGAGGATCGAGTCTTGCCTTATCTTATTAGTTGCTTATGCGTCTTATTTCTTCTCGAATGGATGCCGAATGTCCGGTAAGTTGATCAATATGTACTGTGACGTTCGGTCTACTTCATTATACTGACTGGAACAGGAATCGTCTCGCTATTGTTTTGTGGGATTACTCTCAAACATTACGCTTACTATAATATGTCTCGTCGTACGCAACTCACCACAAAATACCTCTTCCAGGTCCTTGCACAGCTTTCCGAGAACTTCATTTTTATATACCTTGGCCTATCTCTTTTCACAGAGGATGAAATTCATTTCAAGCCTTTATTCATTATTATGACAGTGGTCGCCATATGCATAGCTCGATGGGCTGCAGTCTTCCCGCTTTCAAAGCTCATCAATGCGACAATAGCTTTCCGCGCACGGAAGCGAGGTAGGCCGGTAGTAGAGGAGTTGCCTCATGCTTATCAGGCAATGTTATTTTGGGCGGGACTTCGTGGAGCTGTTGGTGTAGCATTGGCAGCAAGCCTTACAGGAAAGAACGCTTCAGCCCTACGTATGACAATTCTTGTCGTCGTGGTGTTGACTGTGATTGTTTTTGGAGGAACAACAGCCAGGATGCTTGAAATACTTGGAATTAGAACTGGAGTCGCTGAGGATATCGAAAGCGACGACGAGTTCGATATTGAGGCGACTCCATATCGCAAGCGACCTGCACTTGTTGATGGCTCACTACCACTGGGCTCCATGGGTGCAAGTGGAGGTGCGTATAGCCAACAATCCACAGCACCCATTGACCGCCCAGCTTCTAGAACATCAGGGAGATCAAGTCCCTTCAGAGGTGGCCTCCAGCGGAATGCAAGTTTCCCTACGTCAAGTTCGAGTCAAGATTTGACAAGTCCAAGGGATGAATATGACAGTGATGGCGATTTGCCTCCAATGCCACCAAGATCACGGGCAAGAAGCATGGAGCGTGCTCACGCGGAGGAAAGCAGTAGTGCAGCTGGTCCGGCCAGTAGCAGCAACAACAATGGCAGCACAGGTGGTACATTTGGGTCTGGTTTGTCGGCGGGGAATGCCATCAGTCAATTGACAGGACTGTTGACAAGTTCGACAGAAGACCACGCAGAGTGGTTCAGACAACTGGATGAGAGTTATATAAAACCACGGTTATTACTGAACAGTAAAGGGCCGCATGGGGATGGAGGAGGGCCAGCTTAATGCATGATGATTTTTCATGAGTGGTGGATCTCGCAATCCTTTCAACTGAGCAGTGTATTGTTCTGGCGAGCCCGGAGTATTAAGCTCCTTGCCTAAAGCTTCTTCCCTGAGATTCCTGTTATATCAGATAGAGCATCACTATTTGGATAGTGATATTAATTTTTCTTAAAGTACTTAATTGAGCTCGGGTGAAAGAAATTCCAGCCATGACAAGATTATCCGTGAGCTTGAAACCCCTTATTCTTAGCACGTGAAACCATTTGTGCAGAGAGGGTTTAATTATCCTGAGGTATATCGAGGTGTAAGCGATGTGAGCGCATGTGCGATAGGAAAGAGTACATACTTCCAAATACGGGTTAATGGAGCTAACCATATATGGGCCTGAATAGAGCGCCACTGTCTCTAATTTCGCTCGCATTGACCCGTGCGACAAGTCGCTTCTATTGGGTCTTCCATAAACACATGCTCACAAGCGCCTCAAGAGCGTGAGATCAGAGATGAGATACAGGCCCATCGAACTCGAAACTCACGAACTTACTACTGCTCTTTCTTTATCCTTTACTCCTAAACAACCTTGGAGCAGCAGGTGCATGTATGGGTAACGTAATTACCAGGGCCGCAAAGGAGTGCTATCCTCCTAGTTGCCTGCAAATGCTTCACCCTTTGCCTTCTTGGAGTTCTGCTCGAGCCCCTCTCGCTATAAACTCGCTCAGGTTGTGTAGTTTCATGGTTATCTGAAGTGTTGGATGCACACTTAAGACCGGAGAACTGCGTATTTGCAGCATATAGGGGGCGAGGCGAGGAATGTCTCCTGTTGCTTTGCACAAGGGGAATCAGCTTGGTACAGCAAAAACTCCTATCTAATAGGCCGTCGAAGGTATTAATTGGGTTTGAGCATCTCCTTGTTGGTGACTGGCATATCATATGTGTCTTGTATATATCGATGAACGTCCTCTCCTATCTAGTATGTTCTTTGTCCTTTTCGTGGAAATATAGAGCTCTATGATACCCTGAAATTATTCTTATTTGTCTTCTATACCAACCCATACGTCTACATCTATTTGCACAATGGCTTCTGACTTGAGAGTCTTCAAAACCCTCTCCGGAATCTCCATTGCCGCAAGCATTCTCCCTCTACTCTGGCATCTCAAAACCCGCAACCTCCCTGCCATCTTCCTAATAGCATGGATTATGCTGATGAACCTCTGCAACTTCATCAACGCCTTCATCTGGGGCGGTTCCAACGTTTTCACCACCTGGGACGGCCGTGTATTCTGCGATATTCAAGTCAAGCTCATCATTGCTGCCTCAGCAGGCAAGATGGGAGCAGCGGCAGCAGTGACGAGGAATCTGGCAAATATCATGAGAGATGACTTACCAGTCACACAGACTAGGACAGCGAAGAGAAGGGCGTTGATACAGGATTTGGCGCTGTGCCTGACAGTCCCAGTGTGGATGATGGCGGTGCATTATTTTGTACAGCCGGATAGGTATTGGTTGGTGGGAGTTACAGGATGTACGCCGTCTGTAGATAATTCGTGGCCAAGCATTGTGTTGGTATTTGTTTGGCCGTTGATTATAGCCCTTGTAGCTACATTCTATTGTTGTAAGTTGTTAACCAAATTCGGACTATTGGTGAACATATAGCTTAGCTCAGGGTAAACAGCCCTCGTTTTCATACGCATCCGCCGCTACCGTCGCGAATTCGA
The DNA here is from genome assembly GCA_015179045.1 of Kalaharituber pfeilii. Lineage (NCBI taxonomy): Eukaryota > Fungi > Ascomycota > Pezizomycetes > Pezizales > Pezizaceae > Kalaharituber > Kalaharituber pfeilii. Next base: position 197,432 of record WHUZ01000031.1, on the reverse strand, counting down.
ACAAATCCTTACCAACGCCTCCAGCCAAACCACCGCATCCCGTTTCTACCGCCTCTACGCCTACTGCACGCTCCTAATTCTTGTAGTACTCCCCACCAGCATCTACATCTTTTACAGGAACCTTAAGGTCCCCAAGATACCTTACGACTGGGATGCAATCCACGACCCTTACGAGTGGTCCTACATATACCGCGTTTCTTCAGATGGGAAAGCGGCATTTGATAGGTGGATTCCAGTCGGAGCAGGGATTTTATTGTTTTTCTTCTTTGGGGTGGGGCATGATGCAGTAGTGATGTATAGGGGATGGATGAGGAGGACGGGGTTAGAGGAATATTGGGAGAGGATGAAGAAGAGGAGAGAAGAGAGTAGGGATAGGATGGGCAGTCAATCTAGTGGGCGGAGTGAAGGGGCGGGGATGGAATGTGGGAAGGTGAATAGTACGGGGACGATGCATTCGCATAGGAAAAGAGTGAGAGACACGATTACATTAGATTACCCTGATACTCTTGCGGAGTGTCCAGCTGGCTTTGATTATCGTAGCTCCGACTGCAAATCGTTCTCCATATCAGATCTACCACAATTGCCGAACAGTGGGAGTTGCCACCACTACCAACAGCAGCAGTGCCATTCCAGTCAATTGACAGCTGCAACCTCTTCTTGCGACCCCAGCATACTTGTACCCCCGCCTACAGCCCCACCTACAAGCCCCGCATGCCCATCGGGCGTAGAAGCATCCAGACCTGGCTCTAATGCATCTAACTCTCTTCCAACAGAGCTACTGTACCTGCAAACGTGCGTTGTAGCTACTTTGCAAGCAGCAGAAAAATAACGGCTCGAAGGGGTAGCGCGCACATACGTCATGCTCGTCACAGGGATGGGGGAACCAGGCATGATGTATGCTGATGCAGATGCAGTTGTGGGGCATGTAAAGGATCATCGCAGGGCTGCGTACAGAATGGAATTGTGATCGAAAGATAAGTGATTGATAATGTAGAGAAAAACGGTGGGGAAAAATAAGGCTGGTTTTTGAGACAGAGAATGATCAGGGGTTGATTGAGATCATTTATAATGGGAGCTAATCTCGCGTGTGGGCAAAGAGAAACAGAAAGTCGAAAAAAACATCAAAGGACGATTTAGTAGTAAAGAAACTACTTGTCTATGTTTTCTAGTAAACAAGCGTGCCCCGTTATCCAGACTTTGTATACAAGAAAAAGGAATGGAATTAAAATCGGAAAGAAACGGAAAAGAGATAGGGAAATCTGTAGTCATCAAAACCCTTGTCAGCCCAGCTGCATGGAACATTGATAGATCGTTTCTCCACAGGTTACCCTCAACACCGTGCCAATGCTGGTCTAGTAATAGTTCCATTTGTACAACATTAACCTTATTCCAACCTCTCCCATTCGAGGAAAAAAATAAACTTTTCGAAAAGTTCCAGAAGAAGAGGTGAGATGAGGGTGATGTGCACCTGGAAGTATACATAGGTAATATATGTGTGCATACCTAAATTTTTCCGCACTTGTACCTCTGGAGTTGCTGCAAGTTTTTAGCCGATTCATACCAAATGCATGCACAAGTTAGAAAAAGCTTCTTGAATTTTCCAGGGTATGAACGTGTGGCGCCGCAAGTGAGATGCAATTTTTTATTTTCTTTTTTTTTTTTTTCTCTTTTTCCTGTAAACGTTAGTCTCATAACCGGGTTAACGTCATTTGGTATAGAGAATATATACTTTATACTTTCTTTAATACTAGTACTTACATCAGATGTTTCCTGCATTTGAGTTGCATTGGTTTTGCAGTGCAGTGCGTCCTAGGCTGGTCCCGGCGAAGTTTATAACGTTTAGCAGTGTGCAGTACGTGTGCAGTGTTTGTGCAGTTTTTGTGCAGCACTGCAACTGCAGGTAAAATGCGTAATGCATCATAGGACATATGTATATGTATTTATCATGTAGAGCACCCCCACCAAAAACTAAAATGGGGATTCTTAGCGTATACATTTCTTACTGGTCATGAGACGATTTTAGGACTAGATACAAGAGCAGTGTACGTTGGCCGTTGGCAACGGTTTTAGAAAAGGGATACTGAGTTTCCAAAAAACATTTTCTTCTGGGGGATTGAATTCCCATTCCGGGGCCGCAGTGGACCGGGAAAACTCAAAAAGGAGGACCACTGTACGGTGGCATGGCATGGTGTGAGAGTGGTGCAGAGTGGTGTATTGTTCTACAACACAGGTTGGGATTCTATAGGTAGTGGTAGATATAACAAACATGCTTACACATCTGATGCTTCCTCAATCATATGCTATAGCTACTTTATATATCAGTTACAACGCAAGGGGTTGTATAATTGGGCAACGTATGATAAGTTCATCATATATGTTATGTATCAAGTATCATGTAAACGAAAATTCTTAAACACCGCCAACTAAACAGGTACTGAGAAAAAAGGCTCTCCGTGATGCATGTAAGTATGTGAGGACTGAAGACCTCATCCATCAAGTCTGGTTCCTTCCAAGCCGTGAGTTTGTACCTTTCCTAATTCAGCCACACTCATTTCCGTTTATGGTCATTCCCGATCTTTTGAGCCTCGGTATGCAAGACCTGGCCCCCCACAAGTCGTGCAAGGCTAAATCGTATCAGCACATATGTATGCTTATATGCAGCAGTGGACGTCTGGAAATATATTAGCGACCCTATAGAGACAAGTAAAAAAAATCACTGTTTGGAAGCTTGGCAGGCGTAAGGAATTGGTGCATATGGCATGGGATACTTGGATATCAACTGGTGAAGTATATTTATGTCGCACAAAGTAACTAATGTACTCGTACTCTACATGATAATATACCAGCATCCTCAGGTGCAGGGGGTGAGTAGCCAATTGTGGTCACGTGCTGATAAAAGATTGATTCGGGGCAACCGACGTCAAATTTTTATGGTGAACTTGCAGCCACCACCATCACTTAGTCTGGTTGGCACGACCCCCCGACCGGAGGGAGGGTCTGGTAGTCTGGTTGGACCATCACTTAGAGAAAAGCAACTTTTCTTTTGGTATCATTATATATATCAAGATATAGATTGCTAAATGCAAAAAAGTTTAAGGGCAAGCAAGTAGGAAGACGAACGTTTGATTAGGAAATATATGTACTGGAGTGAAGTTGTTCAATTTCGCAATGGCCATAACAAAAAATTGAAGATCTGGAAAAAGATTTACACAGAACGAAAACGAGACTGTGCTCGGACATTCGTCCTGGAATTTCCCTTTTTTGTTTCACCTTTCCCCAGAAGCACCTGCCCAAGAAGATTTCGGAACTTTAAATACAACCACACAGCACAAATCAAAAGAAACAAAAGGTAGAAATAAAAAAATAAAGCATATAAGATTGTAAGTTGTTATGAAGATAAAGCCAACACTATAAAAACAGGGGAGAACCTGAACACGGCTGTTTTTTGTTTTTCGTAAAAAAGAAAATGCCCATGCTACATATGCAAATTGAGATTTTTCAGCCTATCACATGTCAACCATCACCGTATCCCCCTTCCCCCACATCTAAAGTTTTGCCAAACGTTGCCCATCCCCAATCCCCGAATTGATATAAACATGAAATGAAACACTAGGAAACTACAAACAAAGGAGGGAGACGGAATGAAGAAACCCTCAGCCATCTACTGTGCTCTAGCACCCTCTCCATTTCACATCTCATTCCCACATGTTGGGAGATGTTGCACTACCTCAATACAACATCATGCTGTTTACTCCACTGGGCCCAGCCCGGACTGGCCATCCATGGATAGCTGTTCAGACTGTTCAGGCTGTTCACCGCCTTCATTTTTCCTGAAGATAACGTTGATGTTTCCTATAGAGCGGAGCAAAGTATAGGTTAGCGGTGTAAATTTTGTACAGACCCGTCCTGACAGCTAAACATCCATCGTCAATGCCAAGACACGGGTTTATTTCAATCCCGATCGTGGTAAAACGGTAGACAGATCAACAGGGTCTCAATGATGATGGATGATTGGTGCATCCAACAGAATGAAAGAAATTTCGAGTGGCATCAAGTTGGAATAGGCCCCGATACCAATGCAGTGGGAGCGGAAACTCACTCTGGAAGAGACTGACGTATTGATGCTTCTTGCCGTCCTCAGACTCGTAGGGTTTCAATTCAACATCTGCCTCAACAAAAACTAGAGATCTGCCGGAGGGTTTGGTGAGTTAGCATTTGGCTTATGAATACATTCTCATTGTAGCTCTGTAGCCCCCAAGATTGTAACCTGGCAACAAGCACAATCCCCGTCAAATTTCAGAACCTATCTGCAACAAGCAGAACAAACACCAAAAGAGCACAAGAGAGAAATCGATCATTCTCACCCTTTGCCCAAAGTCTCTACGATCTGCTTCTGTCTCTCTTCAAAGACCGCTACTCTCCAGAAGGATGTCCTGATTGCATCCCTGGGGCCATTGTGCGTAGCGATAGTGTATTTGACGAAAGGGGTGCCAGAGGCTCCCACTTGCGTCTCAGGCGCGATGGCAATGTTGCCGATCATGCTCAGACGGGCAATATCATTTGATCTGGTCGACGAGGAGAAAGCGCGGAGACCACCAACTGAGGTGAGGAGGGGCTGCAAAGCGCGGGTCGGAACATTGCTGTCTGTTGTGCGGGGTCAATCTGATATAAGAGGATATTTTGTGGAGGGGGAAGATGGCAGCAGGGAAAGTATAGGGTGAGAGCGAGTAGGATGAAGGGATGTGGGATGGGGTGTGGAAAGTTACGAAGTGAGATGAGGATGAACTGCAGATGCTGGTTGGTCAATTCGATCCAGCAAGTTTTGGAAAGAAAATCTTGTATCTGTCACGTGGGCTAACGGTGCCTGTGCTTAGTCAACGATGCTCTTGGCTGGCGGTAGCCTTGAAGGGCACCCCACTTCATCTGCCTTGGCAAGGCCTGGGACACTCGTTAGTGCACTGCAGGTTCAAGCTTATCTGAAAGAAACTCCAAAGTGTGTCGAATAGCATACCTGGTCTGGTTGGCACTTGAATACTGGCTTGAGCGGCGAGCATATCCCTAGCAGAGGCGCACGGACTTGAAGCTGAGAGCTGGATAGCCAATTGTAGGGTTAAAGCTAGCCCGATCTCTGTAGAATTAGCAGCCATATCATACCAGTATAATGTGCAGGAAAAAGCCCAAACCAATCCAGTATTCGCGCCATGCAGATTAATGATCATCTGAACGTTGATGCGAAGTGATGAAGTATATACACAACATATGAAGGATCAATCATATTTGTAGCGTTAAACAGACACCAGCATTTGACAATACAGTGCCTTTCCCTGGCGTGAATTGTAGTTCAATTGCCATAAAAGTGAAACCATTCGATCATGCCGTCACATCCAGCAGATCATTCAGTATATGTTTCTTCACAAATCTATATGGCTAGTGATAGACTGATATAAATAGCTGGATAATCATTAGACAATAATTGAGACATTCAAACATACCGGAAAAATGGTTCACTGTATGCATTGGATGGATATCTTCAAGCCGTTCCGCCAGTATCAACCAAACTAGTTGGATATCTCCAAGCTAGACTGCTTTTATAAGTAACGTGAAGTACAGGGTTATGCTAGTCTTGTTAGGGTTATACAACCAGACTACAATCCTGAAAGTTAAACGACTGCTACTACGCCTCCTACCATCTCCTACCATCTCCTACCACGTCTCATACCAGATCTCTTACCACCGCTCCTACCTCCTCTAATCACCTCAAATAACCCATCCTACTGCTTTTCCCTTCTATCTGCACGCCTCTTTCTTCCTTTATACCCAGCTCCACACCCTCTTAATCGCTTGTTGTGTCCTACACCTCCCAATCCCCGCCCCCGAACATAACGCCTCTGCCACTGCTTCTACGAACTTCTTGAGTTTACCTACCTCCTCCTTCTTCTGCATCGTTCACCTCTTCAGGTCCTCCCACGTTGGTGCCTTGATCCCCACCATTCCCAGCACACACCATCCAATGTGCTGCTGCATCGTCAGCTTCTCCGTTTAGCCTACAGTCACCCTCCTCTCAATCATTTCCGACTAATTTTGCTACAAGTCTCTTCTCCATCAGCAGGTACGTGAACCCTTTCAATTCCTTATTGCCTAGCCTCACCATTGCCTTGAACCCCGCCATCCAGTGCGTTAATAAGTGGATTATTCTCGTATGTTATCATTTGTGTCAGGATTGACATACATTGCGTCTAGAGTTTAGTATCTTGCAATTGGTGTCATAGGCGTCAGGATACTAGAATGGGGTAGGCTATGGCGATGCAACATGAAGATTTGTACTGTAAAATCAGGACACTTTGGATACAGTGTGGCATCGACAAGTGCATCGTGCTATATTCATCTCTGCTAGGTTACGCACTTCCTCACAATATATTTACCATAGAGTAACTTTCTCCGTTAATAGACGTATATGCGATACCGTCACAATATTGGCCTATATCTGTGTTTTGCGTGCCTCCAGTGTGTTGACGTTCATGAGGGATAACAACTTTACTTAATATTTGCCTATGTAGAGTTTGTGGCATTTGGCAAATGATGCACAGTAGTCTCGTGACTAGATGCACAGATGCAACTGCTTTCGGTAGCTGCAATGCAGAAACACTGCGCCATACATACAACTGAGCGAGTTCCAGTGCGCTCGCAAGCGAGGTGATCGTCCAATTACAGTTTTGACCTCACCTTTTCCTCCACAGTACATCTTCCCCCTTTCTGACTGGTCTTTCTCGCCAGTTAAGAGCGAAGTCTGCTATCTGAACGCAACGACCAACTTTGCAAGTTGTCTGTCGACACCAACCGTTGAGTGCGACCACCTGGGCTCAGACGCGGGAATGTGTACTTAGCGCTTCCCTATGCAAGTCCAGCGCTTTTCCAGGCCCAGTCGTAAATACGGGGGTACGAGGCTAGTACATACGAACCGATACAGTAATGAAGAGCAGCGCAGCGTGTATTCCACTGCAATCATGACTCGGACGCTTCCTACATCCGAACACGGGCCAGGCGCATTCAGCAATCAGAAAAGACGATTCACTCGGCAAGATTCGCTCAGCAAGATGATTTGCTCGGCAAGATGATTTGCTCGGCAAGACGATTCGCTCAGCAAGACGATTCGCTCGGCAAGACGATTTGCTCGGCAAGATAATTCGCTCCGATCAGAGGCTGAGAGCAGCTTCTTGCATCCCTCTGCTCAGGCCACTCATTCTCTGAATGGACGCTCGTATTCGAGTATGCACAAATGGGTTGCGCGCTGCGGGAGAAGGTCCAGCTTCGATCCAGGACGAAGCACTTCTCTGAATTGGCAGTATAACACGGCAGGCTGGAACCTATTACTTGCGCCAGCACGCAACGTGCAATTGGTAATTCATGGGGACCAGAATGTGATCCCCTACAAGACATCCCAGTACGGTATTGTACATACGAGCAGTACCAGATAAGTACTTACCGTGCATTCCTCGACGCTCTCGGTGGGTGCAGGACTGTGACGTGACACCGCGCCAGTCGACAGTCCAATGTATGCATGCGAAGCCAACATACGCCCTCGCATTGCGGTCCTAAAGTAAACACGTGTGTGCGTGGCCCACCTACCATACGCCCGCTGGGGCTTCTCGTAAGAAGCGGCCTCGTAGAGCCCCAGCCCCCTAACCGGACTAGGCACGCTTCCCCTTTCCATCAGCCTGACCGCAACTGCGTCCTCAGAGCATCCATGGATTGGTCAGAATGTCTTGCCAATCATCGAACAACTTAAGATTTGGTGTTACCCTTGTACTCCTCACTCTAACCAGACTGTCCTCACGTCTAACCTTCCTTCTGCTCGGCGCTAGTGACACAGGTACAGGTGGAAATTAACATTAACCCCAAACAGCCGGTCCCTGCCCGCTGGAGTTTTACTTCACAAGCACGCCCATGCCGTGCGCCTCCTTCGAACAAGAGGTAAGTACAGTACCTACCTACCTACTTGGCACTTGTGCTTCTCACACAGGAGCGGGCGCTTGCCAAGGCGACCCTTGGAAACCCGGTTGCGTGGGAGGACATGATCTCAATCCGCAGCGATCGGCCGCAACAGCAGCCCAATGCAGCTAGCGGAATGAGGCTGCTTCGTCTGTTTCGGTAGCCTGGTGGGGTTCCGCGCTACGCCCGATCGGGCTCGACGGCTGATTATGGCTGATTACGGCACCCGCTTGGCCGGCGACCGCAGATTGATTGCAGAGAAATGTGCCGCAAATACGTGCCACTATTTGCAGGGTCCTGCCCAGTCATGGGCCAGGCAGGCGATGCGCCCCGTAAATAAAGGCGTCGGGGGGTTTTCATTGGAGAAGGACGCCGGAAGTATCTGTCTGTCTGTCTGTCTGTCTGTCTGTACTAGCAAAGGGCGGTCGTGTTGACTGTGCGAGTACGAGTACGCTCGTGCTCGAGCTGAGCCTCTCTGCTGCACGCTGCACGCGGCACGCGGGCTCCGCACAGCAGCAAATCGGCCTTAACAATGCTCGTCCCGGGGCTCTCCAAGCAAAGCTATGCTGTAAATGTCGCACTTCAATTGTGGTGACAAGGAGCTGGTACCGTACGTGTTGACCGGGCACCCTACGGGGCCGGGTACCACCAGTGCCTGCCATCCTTCAGCCCTTGCTATCCCCCCCCCCATCCACCCCCATCCCCCCCCCCCCCCCCCAAATTGGCTGCAGCTGCGGCATCTTGGTGGCATCAGGCATCAGCAGTGACTTTGAGGTGGCACGGGAGTGGACAGTATTCGATTGATACCCACCACCACGTTTCCCTGATCCTGTTCTCTCGCGTTCTCGATTGTCCTCTTGGTTTCGTCTATTTTTTCCTTTCTACTGATCCCTCTGTGAATTGAGTCTCTCGTTTCCTATCCCGTCCTTGTGCAACGGTACTGCATCGCGCGCATCTGCACTGTCCACTCTTTTCTTCGAGCAGTTGTACTGCAAACCCCCCGAAAGTGTCCCATTGGCATTCAGCTCGGAGTGCCCTGTTTATTGTTCCTTTACTATCGACCTGCCGCCCTCGACCGACGCTGAGGTGGGTCTTGCTTCAGCCGTGGCCGATCATCGAAGGTATATCACCAGCGTGCCATTGGCCTTTCTAGCTCGTGTTGACAATACAGGACCTGATTGTACCAGGACCATACAAAGGAAAGACAATCGGCTTTGGCATCGTGTCGGCGCCTTTCCTAACCAGATGCCTGCATAAGAAGTGCAGCCCCCCGTATATAATCTATATATAAAAGATTACATATACATTCACTTGACAGCATCACATTCGTTTACTTCAGTATTTAATCCAGTCGAGTGCTGAATTGAGACTCTTTGTCTCTTCGGCATTCTCCTCAGCTTCAGGGTCCTGATTGCGAAGCGGTATAGCACGTTCCAACACAACAGCCATGCATCCGAGATCTCTTTTTTTCTCCACCCGACGGTCCCCATCAGCACTTTCTTTGTGGCTCACGTTCTTTCTTTTGGCTTTCCTGTGTGTGGATATAGCGTTGGGGTCAGCTGTGCTCAGGGAAAGGCAGGATGGGGGGACCACTGAGGACGACCGAACCGCGAGCGTGGAGGATGACAAGGCGACTTCCACACGAACTCTGGCGACCGTATCTGGACGCACCACCCTCCGAGCAACGGCAACATCCACAACAAACACCTCGACCACTGCTCCCTCAATGACCGGAACGCTTACAGATGGCGGATCTGTCCCGACGTTGATCACGGACAGCGTGGACAAGGAAACGGGTACGTTGTCCCCTAATATTCTGCTGCTCACTGGCCGTGGGGCGTGAGCAGGCGAGAAGTGAAGCCGGAAGGGCATTGTGGGCCTCAGTGCATGTTGATAACGTGTCTAAGCAGATCCGGACACTATCCCAGTGTACAGCGGTGTTGGATTGCCAATCTCACCGAAGGTTACTCCAGGGATAGCAGTGGCAGGTGTGATCTTAATGCTTACTGGCATACCATTTTGCTTGATCGGTATAAAAAAGCAGAAGTAGGCTACACTCTTAGCCATCTGGAATAACGGTATTGGATCTGACTAGATTGGGTATAGGATTCAGATATTCCTTTCCGTGGCTTATTTAAGTGCCTTGGGAGTGACAGTAGGTAACTCCTTTCTGTTGCAATACATAGTAATAACTAATGTTGGTCAGGTTTTGATTGTATATGTCATGAACCCGCCTGTGAAAGATGCTATTCAAGGAGCATATGTTATAGCATCAACCATCACCGGCTTATTGTTCGGTGCGGTGGCCGTTATTTTCCCAGAAGTCACGGAAACATTAGGTTGTTTGCTTGGCGGGTATTGTCTATCTATGTGGTGTAAGTTTAAATTTAACCTATATCGTTATTGTGACACTAAATTCCAGTGGGTAGTCCTTGTGCTCAAGCCCGGTGGACTCATTGACAACACTTACGGCAAACTTATCATGATCGCTGTATTTAGCATAGCAGTGTTTGGGTTGGCTTTTTACCGTGTCACGAAGCCATACACTTTAATAGTCGCAACCTCGTTTTCAGGCGCTACAAGTATTGTCCTAGGGATTGATTGTTTTTCAAGAGCTGGGCTAAAGGAGTTCTGGCTCTATATTTGGAGTGGGTTACTTTGACTGTTTACAGGAAGGATAGTGACTGATTTTTGCGCAGATTTAAATGAATCTATATTTCCACTCGAAACCAACACTTACCCTCATACCCGTGGTATGCGAGTGGAGATTGCAATAATTCTGCTTATAACTATATTTGGAATCATGTCGCAAATGAAATTGTGGAAGATTCTCAAAGAACGTCGTGAGCAGAAGCGACGCGAGCGACTGAAGGCCCAAGAGGACGTTGAAAAGCTTAATGAAGACGTTGGCAGGCGAGTGGAAGAGCAGGATCGTGAGGAACGAGCTCAATGGGAGAAAATATATGGAAACGCAGCGGAAACAGAAACTGCTGAGAAAGGCTCCAGACCTGACAGCGGGGTTGCTTCGGGGGCTTACTCCAGGACGACATCAATGGAGGATGATTGTGTTAAGGGAAATAAAGAAATAAACGATGGTGTAGAGACAAAGGAAATGGAGCAGGAGGGGGATGAACATATTGAAATGGCAGGGCTACAGGTAGAAGGAAAGGATGCAGTGTCAGCGGAGGGCGAAGGGCAAGTGGTTATTCCCGAACAAGAAGAGCAACCTCCTCCATTTGCTGCAGAAGATGCCAGAGCACCAGCCGAAGGCAATCTACAACAGTATATGCCAGAAACACAAGGTGACTCACAAACCCCGCCGACTTCGGAAACTCAACTGCCACCTCCACCTCCTATTTTGATTAGGCAGCACATACCTTACATCCCTGATGAGAAGGATGAGGAAGACGCAATGTCTCTGGCAACTTATGCAGATACGATAGGTCATTCTGCTCACCTGGAAGAATTGACCAAATATGAACCAGCACAGGCATCTACGTGCGCTGAAGAGGTAATTAGCGTACAGGCCGGGGCTGCAGAGCCTGATTCAACGGATAAAAGAGATTCCAGTGACGATAATGTCGACGGCTCCGGTACTGAGAAGCAAAATATTGTCGATACTACCAACACACTTTCGCCGCAAAACGAAAAAGCGGAGGAAATTTTGGACTCGCGTGGCACGGATGAAGCATCCCCAGATAACAAATCGTGTCATGACCCGAAGGTCTCCTCAGTGGCCTCTGAGGAACATCAGTCTTCCTCGATACATTCGGAAGAGCGCAAGATGTCATCAGTTGGTTCAGCAGAGAAGACTAGTTCCGCTCCACCTTCACTTGCAGAGCTTAATAACCTTCAAAACCACTGCTCGCGAATTCATAAAACATACAGAACTAATGAATGGGCGAAACATCTAGCTGATGCGGAGCTGCTTGAGCTAGATGACTTAAACGGGAATCGCTCTTTGGATGACGATGTTCCGGACGAATCACCTGCCCCTGTTCTGGTAACGGAGCTTGCACCTACTGCATCCATAGATGCCAGATCTCAGCCACCTTCACGAACAATGTCAAGGATGTCTTTCTCTGAGCAACCCACAAGCGGTACCCCCACAAGAGCTCATACTCCCTTGAGTTTTGGAGTTCTTCATGCTGCGCCTGCTACGCCATCTTCTTCACCTCCACCGCCACCACAACCGCCAACACAAAACCCCCCCGTTTCTATGTCAATACCCTTACGGCCAGCATTGAAGCCCAGCTCTGTTCCTGTCATATCTGAAGGGGAGATTACTGCAACAGAGAAACCTACAGTTCAGCATTCACCATCCCCACCGGTGCAAACCCGCGCCATATCCCCTACCCCTCTAATCCCCTACACTACTACTCTAATTGGAAAGCGCGAGAGCATGCTGAAATCTAGACCGGCTCTATTGGCTCAAGAACAGATAATGAGGGCTGCCTCACCAAGTGGCTTTCATAAACCAGTTCTCGGTGATACTGCATCTGTGTTAAATGTGAATCAGCTGAGCAACAATGATGATATCCCACTCAGCGAGCGGCGCGACTTTCTTCGCAGTCACCAGGCAGCGTTTCAATCACAACGCCCTCATACTCCAATGCCATCCTTCAGTCCACGCAATAGTTACGGTTTCAATCCTCCCTCACCAACAGCAGCCAAGCAAACCCACCTTTTGCAGAATTGGAGGGAGAGCTTGAGACAGGACCCTCACTTTTGTCAACAGCAAGAAAATTCACAAGTCCAGCGAAAGGCTATGGTGGTTTTAAGTGAGAAGCAACAGGCGGCACTTCACAGGAAAGAAAAAGAGACAGAAAAGGCACAGCGGGATGCGCTTATTGAAGAGCGCATGAGGAGGCCTGATATGCTGAATGCACACAGGGAGGCTATGCGAAAGCTTCAAGCTAAGGCTAGCACAACCTAAGAAAAGTTTCATATTTCTACCATGGTGTTTAAGCCCACTTTGTCATTTATTTTTCCCTCTAATTTTCTTTTGTTTCCAAATTCGTATTGAGGACTATCATTAACACAATTTCATCAGTTCGAAAGCAAACTTGTCGGTTTCTTGTATCCAAAAACTTCATTTCGTTTCTTACTTGGTATCGTCCCCCTGAATAGGTTTCATTTCACTTCAGCCACATGCTCTTTTGTATTGATCTTGTTTCTGAAAATCTTGTCATCTTATTCATCCTTTTCTGCTGCCTTATTTCTTTTTCCTACATTGATACTCTTATACCGCATTGTGTGGTGGAACAAGTTCAGACGAGGTATGACATTGGATGGTGGGTTCGTACTGTTTAGTTGGCTAGCTGGTGGGTCGTTCGGTTTGGGTGACTGGTGGAAACGGAGTATCTTGTATTGTTCTCGTAGTTTTGGGCAAGATTAATTAATTTCTAAAGTAGTAGACTGTGCCTCCTATTTATCATTTGTTTCATTTAAACGTTTGCACCAGGTGTCTGTGGTTGCATGCGCCATATTGGATCTCAAAGCACATCAATTGGAAGTACACCTTCATGGACTTTCTAAAGCTACAAAGCGAGATGCTAGGAGATAGATATTTTGCACTTTCAGAATGCCAGAGCACCTCAAGAAAGCAGAGGAAGAGGACGTGGAGGGGGTCTTAACGCTTACCTTCCACCTGAGAATGGAGCTACAGTTTTCCCTTGCTATACCGGATACTCTCAGGTTGCTACATACCGCTCCCATACAAAACCCTCTTGCTATACCGGACGCACTAAGAATACCGGACCGGACAGGAATTGCCAGGCACTTACCCCCCTGTCTCCATACAAATAATATTTGCTATACCGGATACACTAACACTGATACGTCCAATCTTGGCTATCCCACATTGCATTCACCTTTCAGATGCTTACTAAACTTAACATTACATAATAAAATTAGGCTGTCGTTGTTCCCAATTACATTAATTTTCCTGCCCATCCCTATTCTGTTCTGCCAAGCATTTTATTCTATAACGGAACCTTGCTATACCGGACGAAAAAGGCCGGATTTTACAGATCCGGTATAGCAAGGGAAAACTGTATTACCCTCAATCCATATTCTCGTAAAGAAATATACAGATATTTTGCACTTTCAGAATGCCAGAGCACCTCAAGAAAGTAGAGGAAGAGGACGTGGAGGGGTCTTAACGCTGACCTTCCACCTGAGAATGGAGCTATTACCCTCAATCCATATTCTCGTAAAGAATTATACTCTCTAATGACGGGATGAGATTTTGGTGAGGTCACGTGAAGTGGGGTTGGATCCGAAAAACCACTAGGAGGTAACCTGCGCAAAACGGACTTCTCAGGACGACACATAGGATCAACAAAAATCAATAGCCAGTCGCCAGGCTGCACCAGGATCAAGGAATTGAGGGGAAATTATTGCACGGCGTCGGAGAATCGCCTGGTTCTTACGAGAAAAAACGACAAACAAAAAGGGGAATTGCGAAAAACAAATTGGATTATCCGAGTGGATTTGCAACGCTACGAAATGGCCGACTTTGCGATGCTCGCTGTGCAGACAGTGATGCAGGATGCTCATATGTGAGTACTTATGCATGAGCTGGGGGCTGGAATTTTTTTTTGCTCCTATCCCGTCAGTTTTGTGAGGATATAGATGACCGCTGATTTCATTGGTTCTTTTTTCCTTCATAGAGAACCCAACCCCTCCGTCGACCCCGGAGCGAAACACCATCTGCGCGAAGGCTTGTCATCGCCGCGGCACTCCAAGAAAGCTAAAACGAGCCACGACGGCTTTGGGCATGACATGGACGAGTTCCATGAGCACCATCACCGCCATGGGAATGACGAGCATGAAGAGGACCACCATGAGACGGCCTCCATCTCATCCTCCATCCTCCACCGCCACGCGCGCCGCACCTCGGACGTCGCTTCTGGCTCCGATACCACCACCAAAGGCCATCACCGCCGCGCCCACCTGCCCCGCTGCCCGATCTGAGGTTCGAGCAGAGCTACCTGGCGAGCATTAGCGCTGCGGAGGGAGATCCGTGGAAGGTGGCAATGATTACAATAAGGGACCAGGTGGTGTTTCCGTTGGCGCAAGGGATGCTGTTTAGTCTGGGAATGGCAGGGTGGAGGGCGTGGAATGTGCGGGCGAGGTTCATGGGGAGGGGCTTGGGAGCGAGGATTAGGAGGTGGTGGTGGGGAGTGAATAGCTGGCCGATTCCAGAACAGTGAGGCTGAGGGCAAGCGGGGAAGGAAAGGAGGAGTTTGTGATAGAAGAGAGACTTGGGGTTGTGAGGGTCTATGTCCTGGAGCTTAGTACAGGGAGAGGGTGAAAGACAGGAGAAAGCCGTATTCACATGCGGATATGACGGAAGAAGGAAGGGGATATCAAGTCTAGTAGCCTGTCCCCTCCCATACCCCTCCGTCGAAATAGCTGAAAATGAACACGGCGCCACTCATTTAACGGTTATCTTCATGTGGCTTGTACGGACATTTTCATGCGCTTTCACGTATATCTGAAGCGTTTTACTTTTATGAATCTTTGAATTCGTACAATCGTTGCAATGGCACTGACCCGGCTCTGGCGCACCTTGATATCGTATCTTCTAACCCTCAGAGGCAGCGGACATCGAGGCACTCCAACAAGGTTTGCCTGATCATAATGGATCTTTTACACTAGCAATTCCACTTACCAAAGGTCACGATGGCGAGTCTAAGTCCAGTACCATCATCGTCAACGCATCCGGGGACCAAATAATGATCCTCCCATATGACCTCTCCCCATCGCAGATCCAACGTAATTGAAGTAACAGCCCTTGCACAAAAGTGCCAGATAAAGCTACTCAGGTGTTGTGGTGTATTTATATCGTAGTTTTGCTGAAAGCAAAAAGAGATAAAATAATAACATAAAAATAACATAACGGTCAACTTGAACCCTTTCTCGACGCTTGTTTGCCTAAAGGGAGAGGGGAGGTAAGCAAAACCTTGGTACATTTACATGTCTATCTATTGTATTGGCATTGAAATATTTGCTTTGAGCTTGGAACCATTTCCGTTGATATATATATGTATAGTTAACAGAGTCAAAAGGTCTGATGTTTTTTTTGATCACGCTACTGCATACAAAGTTTCCACGCAAATTGGCTATAGCTAATACGAAACCACAAAGAACTCTATGAAACCTAGAAAACCTGTATATGTAGATGTAAAAATGACAACTATTGAGCTATAGGTACCCACCCACCCAGGAACGTGGTAAACTCTGTGGTTCCGTGGTGAAGCATGTATATATAGACCCGTGGCGCCAAGGCAGCTTAATAAAGGAGGTAGAGGCGGAGGCTCGAGGTTCTGTCGATAGTTTTTAAAATGTGGCATGGAGTTGGTGTAATGAGTATGCTATATACGATCAACGTTCCTGACGCTGTCTAAGGTACAAGGTATATATATATTTTTCAATAACCGTAGCTGCGTTTACTCGTTAACAGATCTAGTATAAGCTGATTGGAAGTTGATATATGTATATAACCTGGATTAAAGGTATTAGTCTCGCGTCTTGTATGGTTTGAGGGAGTGTTAAGTTTTGCCGAGACGGTTATTTCCCAATTGCAACTGGCAAGAAAGAAATTTTTTTTTTTTTTTTTTTTTTTTTT
The DNA here is from genome assembly GCA_015179045.1 of Kalaharituber pfeilii. Lineage (NCBI taxonomy): Eukaryota > Fungi > Ascomycota > Pezizomycetes > Pezizales > Pezizaceae > Kalaharituber > Kalaharituber pfeilii. The sequence goes on along the minus strand of WHUZ01000031.1, from coordinate 180,808 downwards.
TTTTTTTTTTTTTTTTTTTTCCTCCCTTTTTTTCTCGGGCAATTAAGCCTGTTGGCTTTTGCCCCATATATCTAGATAGGTATTACAAGTAATAAATTACAAAGATAAAAAGAACAAGAGAAGTAAAACAAAACGAGAAGCTGCTTAGAGAGATTGAAAGCAAAGTAAGGTGAGGTTTAGGGTACTTTAGATCTAACATGCAAATTTACATAAGTAGGAGTTTATTTCCTGGAATGTTCAAGTCGGGGGATATATGTTCGGACCGAGAACCGTTCCATAAAAAAAAAAAAAAAAAAAAAAAAAAAATTTTTTTCCCGGCTCATATATATGGTGCGATAATATATGGTGCAATACATATTACAATCGCCAAAAAAAATCATGGAAACGGCAGGTCCATGGGTGCCTTGGTCTTATATATAAAACGTGATATATTCAGGGATGTTTCAAATGTAAGGAAATAGCATATGCACGATAAACTAATGGTCCTCGGCTACTTCGATTCGAAACAAACATGAATTGCTATGTGGAATACATGACAGAAAAAGACAAGGAAAACAAATGAGGAGGCGTCCTATCCATGCTCTTTAGGTTGCGGAAATCGGCTCAAGGGGTTTGTAGCCCCTAATGCCCATGCTTAGTCAGTCGTTTCGCTGACTAAGCAGGGGCAAACCGAAGGACCCCCCCAGTCTCTCCCTCGCGGAGGCCCGAGTCGCTGGGGTAACGGGGTCGGTGGGTGGGTGATTTCGCAACTCACGCGGCTTGGAGAGGGAGGACCAGCGTCTCCCTCACCCCTTCTATATACCGAGCATCCCTTCGCTGCCTGCCCATGACTACCACAAAGGGATCACCCAAACGGGAAACCAACTAGAGAGGGACTGTGCTGTGGCTTGGTGGCGCCCACTAGTGGCTTGCCCTCTCTTCCGTGGTCTCGAGGGTTCTGGTGGCCGCTCTCGAGCCTCCCATTAGCTTGCGGTTGAACCGCCAAATGTAATCTATGAAGAGTTTGACAAGCTTTTGTCGACCTGTCAACAAAAAAAAAAAAAAAAAAAAAAAAAAAAAAAAAAAAAATTTAAATCAACAATGCCAAGGTTGTTACATATATAGTTAATTTGCATATGGGCCGATTTTGACATGTTGTATTTTTGCACCGCAAGGGTACTCGCTGATTTCAAAAAGTATTCGGGCACTGCATAATGCGACGCACTATGCGCTTTTGGCGGATGGCGCAGTATGCAATTGTTACGTGTGTATTATGGAATGGCCATGCGGCTCCTGCTCGTAATGAGGAATTGAATTCAAAATGACGGCCAAGACAATTAGGAAGGTACAAGACTGCAATAGTGGACATCATTTGGCTATCAGCAGTGTTGTTTAGGCGTTCTAGATACATTTGAATTCTATACCCGCATGGGAGCGAATGTTGCATATCATGCTATTCCCAAAAGCGCATAGCTCGCGTGCAACATCTAGTGTCCGAATACTTTTTGAATCAGCGCATGCAGCCTTCTATCCTCTGCTGTATGATAATGCGAGGTAAGGAGCCAAGCCCTCAACCTTTTTTTCGACACACCAAACTCTAACCCCACGTGCCCCACCGTGTCCGAGACCTTACCCCAGACTTCCTAACTAAACCCCTCCATTAACCCTGCCATGATCGCCAGCCACTTACCTACTCTCCCGTGCCGCTATCGATAACCATGCTGTCCAGCCTTTATCACAACTTACGCGTAGACATCAGTTCCGTAAGAAAAAGCGGAGATATCACAAGTAGAAATTTGCAACGTTTTATTTGTTCTTTTTGTTTTTTTCCTGTTTTTTTTTTTTTTTTTTTGTTTCTTTTTCTTTTGTGTTTTGCTATTTCCCAGTACATTTTGTACAATCCGTTCACTGTGTCATGCCACCCTACAACATCCTTCCTCCCACCCCCAGGTAATTCAGAATATAGTACAATGCTCCCCTCTCCCCTCTTTTCCTCTCCTCCCTCCATTGAAGCCTTGAACCATGCAAGATACCCCCAAGTAGGAAAAAAAAACAAAAAAAAACCCAAGCACGAAGAGACAAGGAAAAAGCTAGAGTACAGTACAAATGCCATAGCCATACATAAATCCACACAAAACAGAACAAAATCCGACAACTGTAACATAGCACACTGGTTTCTTACCCCTTTCCATCTCCAGATAGATAAGGCGTGAAGCCAGCAATGAAGGGAAACAAACATGTCAAGTAAGAAAAGGTGACAGTTAGCGAAAAAGCCAAGTCATAGACATCAAAGCGTTACCAAAGCACACGCAGGAAAAGTTTCGAGAAAAAAATCGTGATACAAGATAGGAGAGGGGGTGAAGCGTGCAAACAGAGTGAGAAAAAGTGATCCTGAGAGACGGGAAGGAAAGGGCAAAAGGGAAGGTAGGGAGATATGACTGAAATAAACAAGAAAAGAAAAGCCCAGTTTCACCTACTTTACATACAACACATTCGCATTTCTTCTCCCTTGGTACACTTCCCGCCCTCCCGATTTGGCGAGATAAACATGTTGAACCCAGACAGAAACCCAAACCCAATGAACCCCGACAAATCAAAATCATCCCGCTAATAACACAATTTGAGAAAAACAAAACAACGTAGAGTACAAATACACGTTTGAAGTAAAAATAAAAAAAGAAATAGCAGTTTGGGTATATGCAATTCCATGCTTGCTCATCATAAAAACTAGAAGAAAATAACACCTCATCATATTTGAGCAAAAGCGATATCCAACGCGCCTTTCTTCCGGTCATAAGCCTATATTCTTTGCAGTTTCATAAACCATGTCCGACAGAACCAACAAGTTAAACGCGAAATAGATGGCTTTTATATCCTGCTCTTGCTGCTACTCTCGCTATGTTCGAGCCTTTTTCGCCTTTCAACACCCCCAGCAATCCTACTATCTCGGGCACCGCCCATAAGATTGCCCACAATCAAATCCCACCTATTTCCCACGGTCAGTGGATCCCGTCCCAAACTCCGTGCACAATCTGCCCAATCTCTTGTTGAAAGTCGTAACTTTTGTAGAACGAGCTCTACAAGGAGCCTATCTTCAGCATGGGTCCAATTGCGTGAAGTATCTGAATCCGAAACTGCTGGGACCATTTCTCTGTGTTGATCCTCGACCTGTAGAGAGGAAGGCTGATACAGGGTCATCTGCAGCGCGCTTGGTGTGAGTGAGGTTGAAGTTTTAGAGGAAGTTGCAGCCACTGCGGTGTTAGTCCTCAGTTGTCTACACCTTCTGTTGAATCCAGTGCTAGCATCCTCAGCAACTATTGATCGGCTCATTTCTGATGCAGGAACAACAGATAGTCGAGGCCGCTTTGGTGATTGCACTGGGAACTTGTAGAAGCCATCATCATCGCCACTGTCCTCGGTCCTGCGCCTCTTATTCCGGCGCATTGGTGTTTTCGGGATCTTCATAACATTCAAGGCCCGTTTTGTTGGTGTTTGTGGCTCTGTAACTACTGTGGGCACGGCAAGTCGACCAACCGCGTTTTGAGTTGTTGACACGCCCTTGGTCGTGCGATTTTGTCGTGAAGGAGTCGAAGGCGCGTCAGGCTGTATCGTTGGCGATGAAATCGCGAGATTAAATGCATGATGAGTCTGTGTAGTCGCGCTGGTAACACTCGATGACACTGACGCGCTCCTGCTGGGCTCCAACGAAAGTATTTGGTGCAGCTTCTTGCACGTTGTGAATATGCCCTCCACAGCGCTAGTTCTGCTTCCAATTGAAGCTAATATTGGATTCTCGTAACGGCTTTCCCTGCTACCTGCTTGTGATGGAGGAAAGAGAGCAAATGAAGGTCGATCCTGTGGAATGCGCGTAGCACGTCGTGGATTTGAGGAGAGAAGCATGCCCGGTGATGATGGAATGGCGCGACTGCCATCGCAACTCAGGGCGCTTGGAAGAAGCATTTTGATAAAATGTTTGAGATTAACTCGCGGTTTAGGTCTGATCAGCGAGAGATTGAAAAGGGTTGGTGAAAGTCGTTTCCACTCTTCCTCAAGTTGAAACGAACGGTTCAGCGTTTGAAGCAAGGAAGGAAAAGAGGGGGAGAGTAAGTCTCAGTGGATAAGAGATGGTCTAATATGAGTAATTAAAACTAGATCCAGGAACGTTGGGCTACGCGCGATTTTCCTGCCGGGGTGGGGGTAGACGGTGGGTTGCGACGTTAGCGTAAGTATGGTGCGTTGTCTGCACGCTGAGCTGTCATGGGAGAGTTAAAAAAAAAAAAAGAAAAAAAGAAAGAAAAGTGGGCGACAGAGAAGTGACTTCAATCCCAGCACAATGATTGCATCAACAAAAAAAGTTTGGGGCGCAGTAACAAGGTAGCAGTTGTGGATAGAAAGTGGGAAGAACGCGGTTGCCTGGTTCGATACTGGTCCTACAATCAGAGCCGAAAGTCAATTCATCGCGTCAGTTGAAACCAGGTCTCTACATGATTAAGTTCATCTGATGTAGAAATTCGATATGAGACGCAACAATTCCGCGACAGGCGTCAATTCCTCCGTTCCAATTTTGAGCCATAGAAGAAATGGACCCAATAACTCAGAATTTAACTTTGCTCTCACCTCCGTGGGCTAATACTTCAAGTTTTGGCTGTTGATCAAGCTGCACAGGCCACCTCTGGAAGGCTCTACCCGTTTATCAGCAACGCATGCCTCTGCTAACAAGTGATTGTAGTGGACTGAAGGTAGTCTGGCTTGGAACTGAAGGCAGTACAGTAGCTGCCTTGATAAAAAAATAAAAAATAAAAAATAAAAAAAGAGTATGTCGTCCCAATGTCTATAATTCAATTTTCGTGTGAATAGGAAACATTGGCTATTCAGAGTATAAATTGCGGACTGAGGGGTAATTGGCAGTTCTATGTGCCTTTAGGTAACTGGGATGCAATAGCTAGAGTGCACGATGATGATTAGCCTGGCGTTCAGAAGAGAAGCAGCACTAGTTCTTGTACCCTTGAACGGCGACAGTATGTAATGCCGCCCAAGTGCGAGCAGGGGGGTAATCTGGTTCGAGACTGCGAGCAGGGGGCGGATAACTTAATGCACTGCTCGAATCACGCGGCCAGCTTGCCAACCTAGTGAGAGCTTGCAGCGATTCCGAATGCCAAATCCCGAGAGGGGTTGAAGGTCTGAAGGGTCAGCGAACTGCTAAGCAAAAAGACACGAGATGCGAACTCGAAGAAGAGGAGCGAGGGAAAGAGGAGTGAACATGGAAGAGCTAGGGGAAGAGGGTAGGTTAGGCATAGCTGAGGATAAAATGACCAGAATCAGAAACCTTTCTGGATGTATGGAGTACAAGCGCTTAGCACATCAGGTCATGTGCGCGCGTGCCCATGACCGCAGATCCAAGTGTGCAACGTTGGCAGGATGAGATACCAGCATAACGTTCCATCGTAGTACATACTTGCAAGCTTCGATCCACCTCTTCTCAACACTCTCTTCTTCCTTTCTATGTTGTCCAGGCATACCGCGGCCCTTCGGCGATATCTTATATTACTGCTATCTCCCCCTCTCACACCCCGTCTCCAATCTCTACTCCACTGGCTCACAGAGCTCACTAAAGGCACATAAACCTACTATCATAGGGGTACTACAATTTATCCTACAACCATTGCATTGTCTCGTCTTATCCTCTTATCGGAATCCTTTGACTGAAGGCTTTGTGTGAAGACGCCTGATAAGCATTGCTCATGCTTTGCTCTATTCCTGCCTTGGGTGTCTCCGGCTGGGCATATGCAGTCTTACCGATTGTGTATTACCTACCTCTCAATGCCAGCCCGTTTGCGGCAACTTCTCCGCTTCTCGGCAGTGTGATAAATCTTTTTGAGCTAGCGATTCACTTTGTATTTGCCACAATTATGCATACAAGCCCCATGAAGGTAGAAGTTGCCTCATGACCAGCCAGCCACACGCGATGATCCCACCAAGCACTGGCATTCTCCACATTTTGCGGCACCAAGTACACGCTGTGCACTCCAGTTGCCTCGGTACTGTACAACACTAAACTACTTAGGTATGATACGTAAAGTAGAGAGATCTCTTTTCTTTTGCCGGATACATGGCAGGTTACATATGCTCATTCGCGTGTCTCTGCGGAACCATGGTAACCAACAGGCAAACATCCTTGCATTAGGATTCCCTGTACTCCGTACGCAGATAGGAAGCGACTGGGTATTTCGCACCATTCCTCACCCGGAAATGCAGATACTATTCCATGCAATAATTGATTATAGGCTAAACCAAGTGCACTCATTCTGAATCTGAAGAAAAAATAACGAAAAGGCTACATCTTCAGCATCAAAACAATTTTATACTGTACATCTCGTCATCTCTACAAAATAACTCCCTCGGGCTCCCATAGCTCATACCCATGATACAACACCTCCACTGTTACAGTACTACTCACAATGATATCTCCAAACACTGTACTATAACATAGGATTAGCAGAAGCTCGAGATCTGCAGCATGGCACTGTTCGCACCTTCAAATATATAGTCAAAATTTCATTTCTCACACTAGAATGGCTGCCTCGACCTCATCAACCTCCGATTCTGACCCCAAAGACTCTAATTCCAACTCAGCTGGTTCCGAATCAAGCTCTATAGGTGTAGAGGCTTGTGTGGGAGCCGCCATCTCTCTTCCAGACACCTCCAGTTACTCCAGTGGTGCAAAATCAACTCGAAAGACTCTATCGCACCCCCCACTACCATGAGCTCCAACCCTCGCCACACCAACCACAAGAGACCCTCGTCTATAACTTCACCCACCATGTCCCTGCCCACGATTGGTAGCTTTCTCAGTAGCTGCTGCTACACGAGCTGCTGCTGTGGCCTCCTTTTTGGCTGCAGCAGCTGTCTATTTTTCGAGCTTATCTGCTGCCTTTTTTGTCTTTGCGGCTACTGCTGCAATCTTCTCCTGTGCAGCAATATTGGAGAGTTGGCCGAATTCCTAGGTACACTTTCGGTGCTAGGTAGGTTGGGGGGGTACCGACACTTCTGGTAATTCGAGTGGGTGCTGGGGGGGTTGTTACTGGTTCGGAGGTTGCTGTTGGCGGCTCAGAGGATGCAGTACCAGCGCGCATATGCACCTCAAAATGATACTTCATATACTCAAGACCCAGGCCATCATTTCGTAACCAGGCTATCATCTATATAACTGCTCTTACAGTAACCAAAGCTTGCTGGCCGCTTATGCACATCATCCTTACCATGGTAGCTATGCCGATGACTTTTTGCCTGCAGCATTCACAGTCTCAAGTATCGTGACAAACTCTCGACTACCACCAGTGACTGTAACCTTACGACCAGCTCCAGCATACACAATTGACTTGCAGAGATTTTTATGGGTATTTTCCATGACAATTCCCTTCTTACCACAATTCCAAAAGATTGTCAGGAGTAATATGACAACATCGAATAGTATTATGCAATGTCTTGTAAATGTACATTGAGCTACCACATCCATGCCCTGCTTCACCCGTATTCTCTCAAGGTATTTGAATATATTTGGCATTGATTGTGGGGTGGCGAGTGAGGAACTGCCGGTGTCAGCAAGGGCCTGGTGATTTGTTGCTTTGCCATGTATAGAGGATCTGAACGGCTATTGGGTGTAACATTTGGAGATGCACTGGCAACAGTGGCAAGCCCAAGTCACTCATGGTAGTCACCCAAGTGAGGAGTGCATTTTCCTCACTTTTAGTCAGAAGCTGCTGCATTTCATGAGCCTCTATATGGCCCTTCTTTACCCCTCGTAGTCAATGGTTCAGGGTAGTTGAATTGGTATCAAAATAACCTACTACTTTTGCTAAATTATCTTCTGGATTCTTATGCCTCTATGCTATGGCACGAGTAAGGCCCTGGGGCAGCTTCTTTTTGATGCAAGCCCATGATATGAAGGTGATTGCATGTGAATAGCTAGTCTGGTTAGTGAATAGCATCAATATTGAAAGAGATACAGTGATAATTTGAGGAGGACCTGAGGCTGAAATATCCCAATCGCTTCCTATCCGCAGATCGTATCCTATCCAGTACTGGCGTTCCTGCATATGATAGAGGAAGAGCAAATTCCACTGCATCATAGCACAGCTATGGAATGGGCCCATCTGACTTAGGTTACGATACACCCACCCCAACGCGGCTTTGTTTATATTGAATTACAGTGACACGTCAAAAGTCTTTGAGATTAGGCTTGTATGATACACCTACCCCAAATATTGCCTAATCCCCAAGACTTTTTACAAGGTCACTGTACCTAAAAGTGGTCGAATGCGGTTGCTACGTGCAACGCGTCACAATGGCATGGTTTCCAACGCGCATACAATTGTGATCTTCATTGCGTCCACTTCATTTGACAGCAGTGGCGAATTAAATGCACGTAATGCCGTGCATTGAGTGCCCTAAGCCGCGGAAAGGTCTGTGTGTTTAAGCCATTAATAATTAGGTTTCCATTCTTTTAGAGGAATGGTGTTTTCACCATCACAAGTTGGTTCGAAACTGCAACGGTTGATCTTCTTGGTGAGTAACTTGGCATCATAGGATTGATTGTAGAGGCCACAATTGACCTCCTGCAAGATGTACCGGAATTTCACCGTATATTTCAACTTGATTTCGCGAGATGATTTCTAGCAACTTCTATCGAAATTATATTTCGTATAGCCTTGTTGTTCATATGAGGCCAACAGAAACGGCACGTACTCTAAATTTGAGGACTTTGCGGTTGTGGGAACGAGATCAAGCACTTTTGCTGGTATGTTGCTATTCCAATGACCGCGTCAGGTCGACACTTTCCATGCGCACAGTACAGCGGCTGGCACTTGATTAAGAGCAGAAGAAATCAGGAAATGCTGCTCGATTATGTTATAAAGAAGGTGTAATGGGGTGATTAAGATTAAGGAAATCCCTCAGGTACATCATGTGCATTGAGTCACGAATTCTGTATTATGTTTGTAGGTTTATTGTAGGCATGGGGCTGTTTCATACTAACATATCGATAGAAACGGTGGAGAGCAGCGGACAGGGTCTCGGGCAAATAGCGGTGCCGAGATTAAGACGAGGCTAAACTACATCTTAATTAATTGCATTATGGAGAATATGACAGCTCCTAGCCGTAGTCCGGTTGTCCTAGCCGAATTCTTCACAATGCTCAGGCTGCACTCAACACCTCAAGTTGGAAAGTTCAATCCCAGGGTAATGCTTCCAACAGTGAACCAGTGCAGCATTCTGTCGGAAGGGAAGACGGATTGAACGGACCAAATAGAAAGGAATATGAAAAGAACCATGGGGAGCTTAAAGCAGAAGTAAAACCTCTGCTGTAAGATAAGCCTGTGTTCTAGTATTTGGGTGTCACTGATACGTATAGTATGATACATACTCCATTTTCCTGAAACCCTGCTTAGTCAGCGTCTGGTTAGGTCGTTATGTTTCTTGTTGGACAAGAATACCTCGAGGAGTATGCCATTTCTTCCTGAGAGAAAAGAGAAGGCGGATGCAAATGCCCGCAGTTTTTTAATCTGGGCTAGTCGACCATTCCAGAAATCGACCAAAGATACAAAGCAAATAGCTTCCCGTTTATCGTTAACTGTGGAATTGTTCTCGTTCCATTTACTAGCTACCACTTCAGTTTGACCACAGTGTCACAGAGTTAATTATGAGACATGACCAAAGAGGCTGGGCACGTCGAGACCTGTTCTCGTGCCCAGACTTTGTCGAGACCCTTGGTTCACCAGACACTTCTGACAACCAGTATCAAGCTATCTAGTCTGGTTGCACTGCCCCTCGTGGAGGCAAGATATCTCTGTCCATAGCATTCCTTTTCTAGGCATCAATTATTATTTCGAGTCATTTTCTGTTGCTCTTCTTTCCTGGCCCTTCTCGCAATTCTTTTCATAAGTCTTTCGCGTTTCGTCCAGCCAGGTGAAAGTGCATAAAAATACATGCAAACGACTACGACATTTCAAGGCTTTATGCACATCCACAAGGGAGGGTTCATGTTTATTTCTGGCGTCTCATTTGGGGAAGGGGACACATTCTATAGTAGCATTCGCATGACAGCATCGATGGAATTTTTTTTTTTTTTTTTTTTTTATCATTACTCGCGTACAGCATCGATGTAGCATAGCAGCCCCTTCAGTGTAGATCCGTTGATACTTTAGCATGTATATAGAATGACTATACTATTTTGATGAGTGGATACATTGGATGTGGGTGTAGACATATAGAAGGCACTGCCTCCCAACCATACATGATCACAATTGCGTCCTGACCGTACAGCTGTGCAATTGCGTCCTGACAGTTCAGTAGTCAAGTTACATCCTGACAGTACAGCATTGCAAATGTATCTCAATTGCGTCCTGACAATGGAATGCCGGATGTGTGTCTGGAAGTAGACAGCAAAGGTCTGCATCCAGACACCACATTTTAGCTCTACCTTCCGGGTAGCAAGAGCAGTAATGTGGTACCCAGGCATAGCAGTCGGATGGCTGCGCACCCCGGGTGGCAAGTCTGCGTCAGAACCGCTAGTGTCGTCTGAACAGGACGCAAAAAAGTTTCGTTCCTGATGGATAAGGAATTGCCACGTTGCCAGTCATTTATTCATTTGTTGACTAGTCATGTATGACTGCGCTTAAGTCTATATAAGCGCCGGCTGGCGATAGCATAGTTAGAAGAATCAAGACACTAGCGGTGTTCTAAGTTCTCTATAACTCTGAAACCTATCGTTTCCTTATTACGCCCGTGAATCGCTCCGCTCCGCTGCGCGCCCACGCCGAGTAGCTGCCCTTCTGGTCTGCCGTATATACGCCTCCGTAGCCGTAACATCCATTTCCAGCGCACGGCGTAGCCGAGCCCCTCACGCCCGTAACACTGGCCCCACCGCAGACCGTTTTGGGCCGGAGGAATTGCTTCTTACTTGTATCACAAAGTAACTGCAGTAGCATTGCCAGCGTGAAGTTTGTAGGCCTCCCAGCACCCCCCCCCCCCCTCTTCCGGCATATTATCTAAGCATGCATGAGCTGACTCCCTACCCGTTGCACAAAGACTATGCCTGAATTCAAGTGGGTATCTGAAGACGAGAAGATATGCAGACGCCTCAATGGCTCCGAAAAATTGAAAACCACTTCTGCTGTTACCGCTGCAACAGCTCCAAGCATTCAACCGCCAGCCAGCAAGTCTCAGGATGAACGAAGCTGCTCCACTTGCGGTATAGTGTTGCGGGATAAGTGGACACTAAAGTAAGTCTGCGTGCTATTCCAGGGCGTGAATCGGTACTTATACTTTATAGTGACCACAAAAAGGTCCACGAGAATTATAGACCTCTAACGTGTGACATTTGCGGAACACTATTTAAGCGAGACCATTACTTCAACAAGCATAAAAGCAATAAACGCTGCTTCAAGAAAATTGGCTTACAAACAACCTGCCATGCATCTAAGGTGGATTCACATAAACATCAAAGAGCAAAGAAAGGATTCGACGAACAGAATCCACATAATCAGAATCAAGCGGCTGTTCGATCCGTCAAAAATTCTACATCGAATGGACAAGTGAGCGACGCCCAAAATCGTGATCTGGCTTGTATCGGAGTGCACATAGGGACACTGCCTCCCAATTATCGTTCATGGACCAGTATTCAGGAGTTATCTGGACAGAGTGAACAGGGGATACCTCATAAAGAAGTAGAAGAGATGATGAGGTTTTGGAGCAATGTTTCAAACAACTATCCAAAGGAGCAACTCAATCTAAGTTACTATTACACTGGTGCAAATGATCAATATACCATCCTCCCACAAAATGACACGATACACTACAACGAGAATTCACCAGACATTACATCTGACGGAACAACCAACACCTCCAAGGAAACTTGTATTCTTGAATTCAAGGAAGATATAGGACAACATAATTTATTGTGGAGCTTTGATCCTAAGTACATGTTAACTGATCCTTGGAACTTGCAAAGTGAAATTGAGCAGCCGTACGGCGGAGAAATTGCAATTCTCTATCCTATATTCTATCCCTAATGCAATTACAACTGGTAGACAATGCAGGAAAATCCAGTAAGACAACAGATAAGGAGACATCTAAAGCATACACTGCTAGCCACAATCTAATGTTAGGGCGGTCTGTTGCGAAAAGAGGTTACATATATTACACTCCAACGAGAAACACGAAATTAGATCTACATACATGATCTCTCCTGGATAGACTTTGGTATTACGACAGGCAAAGTTTATGGAACGAGCTCCGCGGTACACCAACAATCAAATATCCCTAATATAGTGGAATGTCAACATTATGTTAATTTCATTCCTGTCATATATATTGTTACTGATAGTGTTTCCTTTCTCTTTTTATTGTCTCTAGCTAGGATTGATCATCTAACTCGTTATCTTGACCAACATAGGGCCATAGCGACAGTTATGTTTCCTTTATTTCTCAAACATTGTTTTTGTTCCTTCACGTCGTTCTTTTGTTTCCTTTCTTTCGTCATGAAATATATATATATGCCCTCTACATTCTTCCGGTCCGTCTTTTTTACTTTTACCATCCTGTGCATATACCCTATATATTTTATGCAAGTCTTAGTTTTCTCTCATATTATGACTTTGATATTGCCATTCGCTTTTTCTTGTGTCATTTTTGGTCCTGCTTTTGTCATGATTCTGTATAGTCTTGTTATCTGGAAGCTGTGAGGTTATGATATGCTCTAACAACTGCATTTGTGCGCTTATGCCACCTCTTGTATGAGGAAGCCGGAATATATATTCTTAGAGCAGAGGAATCTTATCTTGATTTTATCATAGCTTCGGCTTGTACACTACAGAGATTGTGGAAAGGTATCCCTGTATAAAGAAAAAGAATTTATTATTATTATTATAGTGTTCGCATCGGTGTGAGCTGAGTCGGTGTAAGCCTTTAACAAAAATCCTCCGACCCTACTATAAACTCACTCAGGAACTGAGTACTAGTTGTACGTTATCACACCGACTCAGTCACGCCGCATATACAACCCGACCCGGCTCACTCGGCTGCCGAGTCGGGTACATTTTACGGCGTGACAAACCGACCCGAAACCCGACTCGCTCAGAAAAACCGACTCACAACTCACACCGAGTGCGAACGCTAGTTCAATTTAATAGCAGAGCATTATTATAGAGCTTGGAAATGGTTAGGAACTCCCTATTTACAGGGGCTTAGAGTTACAGAGTAATATTTACTGTTGTTAAAAAGTGGTAATCTACGTACTTGTAGGAACAAGTCTGAAAGGATGCAAAATGTCTCCTTCAATGCACAATATCACTCGAGTGGAATATTGCAGATTTGTGCATAGTGAACATCTATTATGTACACATTGAGCATCCTACTGAAGTCAGCTCCATTTGATATCCCCATCCCCCCATCCCCCGCCCCTGCAGCACCCCAACGCATGCACTCCTTCCTACCCCATGGCACCCGTCCGGTCCGTTTTCCCTTCCGCCCAGCGCAAGTTCATACACAACATGTGTATTCGGTGTCAGTGTGCAGCACCGCAAGTTACGCGTATGCTGTATGCACAGAAAGGAAGGAATGAGCAAGCTAAGGGGAACTGCGCGCACGCGCAAGCGCGTGCAAATCGACAAAAAAATGGGGAACAATTCCTGCGCACGGAGTGGAGAAGGGAGGGGCGTGGGGCCGACTAAAGTATATATTGATTAAATTGTTTATACCACCTTGAAGATGTGGAAAATTTTTCTAACTTCGTAACACAATTGTGATACAGGACAAATTCGGGGTGGCGTGGTCGGTATTGCACAAGAAGAGGGAAAATATAAATAAAAATTAAGATGTTCGTCTGTGCGTCATGCATTTTATAGTATCGAATCAAACTTATCGATATTGCTTAGCTACCTAAGTTTACCCGAATAATTTGTGGCGGAGAGCACATGCTGCGATTAATCTGGGTGGGGATTGGTGGGGGTGGCGGGGTGAGCTTAGAGGTGAAGGAGCGGAGGTAATGACATTATTTATATATCCGAAACACTGTAAGCCCAAGTCATCGAAACGTTTTCTGCCAATCCGAACTTATATCCAATTAGACTTTCCTAATTGTTTATACATTTGACTCCATCTAATCTTCGAACACGACAAAAGCAATCGATCCTAGATCTATAATTGTATACTAAGCTCCATGTAATGCATTGAATAAAATATTGGAACACCATCTATTATAGTCAGATAATTTTATGCTGCACCCTGCTATGTGACTGCATAGTTCCCAATCCAAAAGAGAGAAGGAAAAAGAATAAATTATTTTTGGCTTTGAGATTCAAAGTCCCAAACGCTGCAACTAAGTAATTGCATAGGTTTCTGAAAAAACCTGTGAATCATATAGAAAATAGTAGTTGTACTACCTGTAAGTGTGTACTCTACTTAGTGTATTGACAGTAGTGTAGTTCTATCATTCTACTAGTACTATTCCTGGGACATTGGTCGCCATGGCAACGGGTAACTCCTGTGCATGGAAGTAGCGTCGAACGCACGTGCGCAGCAGGTTGCACTTACTGTGAAACCTCAAACTAGGACTAGTGAGCTTGGGCCCAAAATTTGCTGCGTATGAGCCCACATGGTGCGCACGTGCTCAATTATGGCGGTATTCTTGAGAGTGATTATATAGGCACATAAAATACATACAGTTTCTTGGTCGAATACCCTAACTGTTCCCTACAACTCTGATGCTATATTATTATAAAGTCGACATATTACCTGACTCTATCCTTCCACGCTCAATCAAATTCAAAAAATTCAAGGGCTCAGTGCACCAGTAATAATAGAGTAACTTAACTTCACAATTACTACCTAAGGTAGCTTAAGTTTGATATGGTTATGCGAATCAACTTGCCTTTTGCGGGTGTTGATCGACACGAAGATCGACAGGTATCAACTAAAATTGGACCTAAGGCGTGTTTAACCAGGGGCACCTGTTGGGCTGAGTAGGGACTATTTTTACTAACGCTCTAGTGTTATTTTTTTATCAGGTTTGGATTTTACATTGTCATGCAATGTCATACTGTATAGGATTTAACATAAATATAAGTAAGTAAACATTGAATGTTGATACTAATATTTTATATCCTAGTAGCTCACTGATATTAATGATGCCTGCGACAATTGAATTGCCGAATTTAGAGGGAAAAAAAAAAAAAAAAAAAAAAAAAAAAAAAAAAATATCCTGCAAATCCGTCGGAACTGACTGGTGCAGTCGAAGTTGTGCTGTTATCCGTTGGATGTTGACTGGGCATATTGTATGTTTTGAAGTGTATGGATGCACAGCAGTTGCCCTTATGTACGAGAACTTGAACTAGATTTGCTGATTTCTATCAACCAGTAGCATGCAATCAAGGGACACAGTGTTGGAGTGTTATTGTTGCATTGCAATGTACTTGCAGCATGCACCTATTAAGATAAATATATGTACCTAAGCACATGAATTAAGTTAAAAAAATATTATGATAGCACCGTAATGAGGGACATTTTATCTAGTCATTACTCGGAGTTAGTTTTGATTCAAACTTACCGGGGCGCGTATGCTTCGAGCCGTTTGGGTCAAGGCATTCTTGGGTTCAAGTTCATTAGCTTTACCTTGGGATGCGTGCTACTGACATTTTGGTATAGAATTGTTCTCGACTTGGTGTCATTATGAGACAAATATTTGAGTCAAAGTAAGGGCAGACTTGAAATGAGAATGCATCGATGTGTGGGTAGTGTATGTTAATGAAAATGTGATTTGAGAGTAGAGGGGGATGTTCTCTGGTAATACAGGAGATCAGGTTATAATCTGCACATACTGGAAAGGTTGTATTTCACGGTAAAAAAGACTGGGCAGAGGAACAGTGAAGGGGTGATTGCACGTGCATGCATATATTGCGTTTCATGACATTTACTGCAGCGGAAAGTGGGCGAGTCTCGCACCGAGGATAGATGACGGACACTGGGCCAGTAGATCTAGAATGAGTTGGGGATGGTAAGGAGAGAGGGTGGGCACCTCCGGGGATTGCTTTTAATTTGCTGTTCACCAAGTACTTTACTGATGCTTGTGAAGGCACAGGCAGAATACTGTGCAGGGTGCAGTATCGTAAGCGACACGACAATTGTTCTTGTGATTACGAGACGCAGAAACGTCAAGCCAATAGGCAACTCAACTGGTACAGAAAGCAGAAGAAGGCGCATGGAGTCAAGTTGACAGCTGGCTGGCTATCTGCGCTATCTGCATGCATCTATGCATCGCATTCTGTCGATGCAAAAACTTCTGAAGCCAGGAGACAGCCTCAAACCATTGCAGACAGTCAATCGCAAATATCTGCAAATCAGAGCTGCCACTTGACAAACCTGACACGGTTGTGAAAAGCCACAAGGTGCCGATCTTCAGGGTGTTGCAAGGGTCTGTGAAGCCATGAAGGACTCTCAAACGGAGGGCTTTTGCGGGCCAGCTGAACAACGTTTTTTGGTGTGTCATGTTGTCTTGGATGAGCTTATTAGTATGTGCCGTACCAGGGTGAATCGGCACACATCTGGGTTCTGGCTGGAGGACTGTGGCTTCGTACCTGCGTTGTCGCCTCGCCTGAGCCTACTGTCCGGGGAACCGTCACCTTGGCTGGCGATTTGCAGGATGGAAGTGTATCAAATGTATTGTCAGAACTGTTGAATCATTCGAAATCTATATACAGATTTTGCCTTTCTCGTTAGGATCTATGGCCACAATCCCGCACACCTTAGAGTTCCTGCGTGCGCTGGTGCGATCTCTTCACCTTAATGGCACGTCGAGATTATCCCCCCTGCCTTCTCTTCGTCCTCCCTTACTTCTCAGTGAGGTCTATATACCAGATACCTCCCACACCCCATTCCCTTCCTTTCAACGTCTCCATCCCACATCATTGTGCTCGTTTCCTTCTCTTCTTTTGTTTGGTTTGGATATATCGAGAGATATATACCTCTGATCCATTCTTTATTGAAAAGAGCTAGCCTCTGGAACATACTCACTTTTTTCCTCCTCTTTTCTTCTTCCACCCCCCACATTCTATTTTGTTGGCACGGCTCCGCCTTTAATTTTATTTCATTTATTTGTGCATTCCATTCTTGACGGCATCTGAGACGTATTGCATTTCACATTCCAGTGGTAGCAGTAACGAGTACGGGGAGTCAGAGCCGACACAGGATTTGCTCATTCATTTTCAACTGAATTTTTTATTGACTTTTTATTCATTTTTTATTCATTTTTTATTCATTTGCTTAATCGCCCGTCCGTTGCTCGCGTCAGCATCGGTAATTTCCCTATTGGGCAGTCGGCTCGGTCTCTTAGGTTGAATCTGCGCTGCAGTGTCAAGAACCTCGCCGCTCCACACACGCTTCTCTGTTCTCTCTTATACCTCGCATCGCTCGCGTCTATTGAGCTCGGAAGACCTTCTCTGGCAGAGGGACACCCGCATAGTATCACATCGCATTTCTCGCATTCACTCTCTTTCTTTTCGCCCACGTTTTGTTTTCAAAGGGCAATTCCATTCCGTTTCGCTACACTCATTAATCCGTCCGGCATTTTCATACATACTTCTTGAAGAGAGAGAGAGGGGAAGTTTAAATACCACCATCACCGTTCTGGGATTTCCTTTTACATTTCTTTTCCCTCTTTTCTTTCTTCTGACCCCAATTCCTGTCTTCTGTCTGTTTGCATCCCCCGACACTGTTTGCAGCGATACTCGAGAGCAAAAGGGCCGGTTGGTTCCAAGATCAGCCTCTAATCCATATCTATTCTCCGGAAACATCTCTCCCTGTTTTAACAAGCCTCTACCACACAAGCGGAAACAATGGCACCAACACAAATAACAGTTCATCCGATCAACACTACTTTTACCCCCACACGGACCCCGCCGACGTCCGCATCCTCTACCCCCCTATCACTTAAGCGGAAGCCGCTTCCAACCACACACCTCACTGCTGCGGCTCCTCTTCAGCTCCCATATTCCCCAGTATCCCCACCGGATTCTCCCCAAGAAGCATCTGCCCCGCCACGTCACTCTATCGCCATCTCCACTTATGAAGAGATCCGTCTCGAATCCCCCCGCGTTTTGCAGCCGCTCGGCCTCGGTATCATGGACCCAAACCGCCCTCCCCAGAACACGGAAGTGTTCGAAGCGAACTTCAATAGATGGAACAGGAGGGACGGAGCTGACGCAGAGAACGGCTTGTTCAGAAGCAATAGCAATGGGAGTAATAGGAGCTCTGTGGGATCGTCATTTGGTGGGTATATGGAGAAACCGCCAGCGTATGTGCCACCGCTGGGGGAGAAGGTGACGGAGGAGAACTGGTACAAGCCACCAACCTGGTCGCCGTTGATGTGGATTCAGATGGTATTTAACTCTCCTTCAAAACACTTCACTTAGATGAATATGTACTGACATTACCTGTTTGTATTAGTTACTGATGCTCGGCCTCCCAACCCTAACCCTCTCCTGGGGACTCTCCCTAATATACTTTTCCCTCCTCCCCCGCCTCTCGCGTAAGAGAGGTAAGGAAATGGAAGATTGGATTTTGGAGTCAATTGAGAGGAATGCCAAAGTCAGGGGAGATGGCAAAGTGGAGTTTGTGGCGGATGTAAAGGAGGTGATGATGAGGTGGGAGATTGGAACGGCCGTGGGGGCCATGGTGTGCTGGACGATGTTTGCCGTGGTGGGTGGGGTGTTGGCAGTGGATTCGACGAGGACGCATGCGGGGCATCTAATGGGGGGAGCTGGCAATGGAGTGGTTACGTTGTAGGTTAAGTTGAACTGATTTGGATAGTATGGTTGAATACTGGGCGGCATTTACGGGCCATTGAGTGGTGGTACTAGATTGGCTATATCTTTGGCTTGGTATTGCTGGGAAAATGAAAAGAGAGCCTATATGGCATGCTATCATACGGAGACAGAGATAGGGGTTACCCAGGATACAGATGGGTCAGAGGGGTCATATGCTGGCTTCTGGTTTCTTTTTACTGCTACATTTTTTTTTTTTAATAGGGATGGCTTGACATTCTTCCTTCTTTTGTTAGCATCTTCTTATTATATGTATGATTTCTGGCACGGGCTCGGATAGAGTTGCGGGCCTTTGGGCGTTATTTTAGTCGTGTTTTTTTGTTTCAATCTATTTTTCTGGCGTTGTAGGAAGTAAATTAGGGCTTTTGGAAAGGGGAAGGGAAGGGGGAAATGGAATAGGGGATTAGAAATGGAAATATTTACGCGGGAAACTAGCTAATCTTCAATGTTGTTGCATGATTTTTTTCACAACCACAGGATCTGGTTACGAGACTACACATAGTACGCGTAAGAGGCACAAGACTACCCCACATACTCCGTAGGTCCACCTTAATCTTTCGTCACTGAGATAATTGAGGTGAGAAAACTGAAAAGGTTTTTACTTTCTTACCTCTGTGGTAGCTTTCTTTTGGTTGGGCACATTGGCCACTCTAAAAATAGTTTTGTCCCTCTTAACTTTTCTTCACCTGTTAAATAGCCGAGCTCGGGATCCCTTGGACGTTACCCTGATATCCCTTTTTTCTTTTTTTTAGCCAGTAGTTTATGTAGGAACATGCTCCTCTACATTTCAACATTTTTAAGTTTAACGGAAATGTATCTATAACAAGAGATCCAAAAATAATAAAAAAAAAAAAAAAAAAAAAAAGAGTAGAAAATCAAGATACGAGCTCAGCCTCAATGGCCATTTTTCTCCCCACTATTCTCCTTTTCCCTTTTTTTTTTTTTTTTTTTTTTTTTTTTTCCTAAAAATTTTTTTTTTTTTTTTTTCTCTTTTCTCTCCTCCCCCTTTCGAGCCCACGGACCGCGGTATAAGCGGCATAGTTCAACGCATTCACGCAAAAAAGGCCCAGGGGGAAGGAGGAAATTCAGAATATTCTCTCTATTAATTTTCAAATGTAAAAACTCTCTAATGGACCTTGACTTACCCTGAGTAATGGTTGTGAATTTAAAATGCTAACTGACATCAAGATTCTAGGAATCGGTGACTTGCGAATGCTGTTTTGACTTGAAACTGTTTAAAGAGCAGGATGTATGTAGATCGAGGAATCCTAAAATAATAATGATAATGATAAAACTAAATCAGACCCTTTTTTCAGGTTTCCAGCATGCTTGCTTGCCACAGACGTAGACGAAATAACACGATATATTCACACTTTCTATCGTGAAATGACAGGTAGCGGATAGCGATTCCGCAGCACAGTTGCTGTGGCCAAGAGTATATATAAACGTGGATAATTTCAAACGCCTTATATTCGTCACAAAGTCCATACTTTTCGCACCTAAATTAACGTACACACAAGCATGCATACAAAACTTTAAGAAGAAACATCACAACCCCACCAATGAGAAAGAAAGGAGAAAAAAAGCATACATGAACATACATGAATGTAAAATAAGCCAATACCATATCTCATATATTGACAGAAAACAAAAAAGAACAGGAAAAGAAAACCCATAAACCCCTGTGGAAGTCAAAGCTAACTGAAAAACATATCATTTTATTAAAAAAAAAAAATTCTTATGGCTCTATATCGGCCCCAAAGTATGGTATATCCCTTCCACACTTCATCTCAGCGACCAACCACAACTATCACCATAACCAGTGCAATCACCTGCGCAACCATCAGCACAGTTACCTTCTCGATAAATAAAAATCTCCAAAAATTGAAATAATAATAAAAATCAAGCAATGTCAAACAAAATTGCATTCAGAATCCAGACCAACCACCGTCCGACGAACCAGACCCAAACAAAGGAGAAAACCAAAGGAAGGTAGGAAAGGAGTAGCAAGGTATAATAATCCGATGACTGTTCACCAATATGATGAGGCAGGGTAGTGGTAAAGTCGTAAATCTAAGGTCGAATATAGGGAGATATGAATCATAGTAAAGTAGTCGAAGTTAGTGCATAGATCGGTTTGTTTGATTAGTCTAGCAATTGATTCGATTGGCTTGGTGGCTTCTTCCATGTGTTGAACTTCCCACTACTAAACTCATCTAAAACCTTCCTTTCCGAACTTGTTTGATGAAGTCGTGAATAGCATCAAAATACCCTTCCTCTCCCACAGTATCGTTGTGCGTTCCATTTGGAAAGTCCTTCCAAACTTTTGTGGACGAAGTGCACACATCGTAGAGCTTTCTCATATGATCTGGCCTATTCTCATACCAATCATCAGTATCCATAGCCATCCTCGAACATACCCATATGGGAAACAATTGACGTACGGCACCAACTCATCCTTCAGTCCGCTCAAAAACAACATTGGCGTCTCCTTCATCTTCGGCAATGTCGTCTCGCTTGGCCACACCTGATGACACATCTTGGCCAGATACCTTGCTGGCGGAAATGCCGTCGGGATCAATGTCCTCATGCTCCTAAATGTATTTTCTAAGACTAATGCCGCAACTTTCTCTTGATGTCTGCTCGCAAGTTGAATCGCAAGTGCACCTCCCAAAGATTGTCCATAGGTGACAATTTTGGTGCCTCTTGTTGCAGGGTTGGTGTTGATGAGGTAGTCGAGTGCGCATTGGGCATCTATTAGGAGGCCTTTTTCTGAGGGGCGCCCGGTGGAGAATCCATAACCACGGTAGGAGAGAAGAAACTAGCAGAGACCGCTGATGTTAGGATGCGTAGAAGAGCAATTGAGATAGCTGTAAGGAAACAGATAGGCGAGGGTACGCTACTATGTTACAACCCATTTGTTCGGAAAATATTCGGGCGATTGGAAGACGATGTCCCTACCCAAGTACAATGTAGAGGTTAGGCACAGCTCTGCCTCAATGAGTGGTAATTTCGGCACATCACTCACGATATTCCCCGCATTGCCGTGCAAGAACAGTACCGTCACACCCACAGCCTTCTCTTTGCTTGCCAGGAGCAAGTAGTTGCTCAGCTTCTCCTTGTCGGGAGTGGTAAGTATTACCTCCTCCCAGTTCGGTATGTCCAGCTCATCGGGATTGGGAACTTTTGTTCGTGCGCCCTCCGGGAGGTAACTTGGATAGATCAACGAGCTAAATGCGTAACATAAAGTTCCTATTAGCTATAATCCAGCCCGACAAATCATCCAGGGAGCTTCAAGTGGGACAAAAGTGCTCGTAGCACATAAAAAACAACATTCAAGAAACAAAAACAAGAACGAAGAAACAATGTAACAAAATCCATTAGGTCGTAGAATATATGTGTTTAGTTCCTCTCTTTTTTCCTTTTCGTGGTCAAGAAACCATCATGCTTCTCCATTGTGGCCAGCCACCTGAATCATCGGAAGATAGGCCTCTGCTGACCCAAATTCCCAACAACGCGTGGAGACAAAACTATAATGACAAAACTATAACTGATGATGGGAATTTCGAGTGAATTGGCAACGAGCAGCGGGGGATAGCGTTTAACACCATACTGCAATTGCTGGAGGAAAAAAAAAAAAAAAAAAAAAAAAGAAGAAGAAAAAAGGAAAAAAGAAAGATGCTGTACATACTTTTGCTTGAAATATAGGAGGGTCGAGAGCAAGAAGGCAACAGTCGTTGAAGCCACGGTTACTAATCTTATTGAGTTGTAGACAAATCGGATGAGTGTTGGAACGTCTGTCAGAAACGACAAGAATTGCGACATGGACATGCGACAAGATGATGGGAGCAGGAGGAGGGAGGGGGCAGCTGCGTGGGAGGCCACAAGAAAATAAATGGCACCTGGCAGCCGTGTCGGAGGGCGGGTGGTAGTAGCGATGAGGGTGAGGTTTTGCGTTGAAAGGGGGGGGGGGGGTGAGGGGGGGGGGGCTGGGCCGACCGGTTGGAGGAAGGAAAGAAGAGTACGTTGGGGGAGCTGGGAGGGGCAACTGTGGGGAAACAGGCGGGTGGTGGGAGCTGCTTTGGTGGGCAGCTGCGGCGGGAGCTGCTTTGCTGCTCGAGCTAGTCGGAGATGCTGCGTGCTCGCGGTACTGTACTGTCCTGTACTGCGGCTGCGGCCCAGCGACCAAGCGCTGCGAATGTGTGTCTGGCGTGCCGGGGGTGCCGCTGGCCAGCTGGGGAGGGCGCCGCCAGAGCGAGCCAGCAAGCAAGCAGGCAAAGCAAGCAGGCAGGCACGCAAGCAATTACGGCAGCTCCGCCGGCTCGAGAATCGCGACGATGCGCTCGAGTGCGACCGCCAGTGTCTCGGCTGCGACAACGCAGGGAGCACGCGCCGGGCAGGGCGCTCTGGGGTACAAGCAATGCCGGCAGCAGCAGCAGCAGAAGCGAGCGCAGCCGGCGCAAGAACCTTCTAGCTGAAGATCTGGCCGCACCGAACCTCCCCGACGTCACGTCACGCCCCGTCCGCAGTGATGGCGGCCGCTCTGTTCTGCGGAGCGTCGCAATAGCCCGTTGGTTGTGCTCATGTGCGTTGGATCATCATATCATCATCGGCCCAGCTTGCAATCGCTGCCTGTGTTCTCCATACCTCGCTAGTTTCTGACGCCCTTGCCTGTCTCCCATCTCATATTCGCAATATATGAAGCATTGAGCCAGTAGGGAGCAATCATGATCCCGCGCCCCCACTGGCGGCTGTACTCGAGTACTGTGCTCTACAATGCGGCTCTGGCGGCCGGAAACTCATGGGATCTAAGAGTCATCTGCTTGACTGCCTATTTGTATGCATGTTGGCTTGTCTCAACATAGCTGTATTTCTGACAGGAGTACTCTACAGGCACCAACTGCGACAGTGAATACTCAGAGAAACGGCAATGGCAGCACTTCCCTGTCCAAATGAGCGAATAGTTGAAGCTCTTTTTAACGCTGCCTTAGATGTGCTACTCTGTTGTCGTATTTGTTTTCGCGGTGCTGTAAACACACTCTAGTGGCTTTGCCTTCTACAGGGTCCCCAAACGTGGCTTCTCTTCAAATCCGGAAGCAACTCATGCATTATCACAAAGCACCGTGCTTGCGCAGGGATAGTAAAGAAAGCTCCTCTAGTGGCTTTTTTCAAATGCAAAAAACCAATCATCGGCTGTAACCATAAAAACTCTGCACTAACCGTGCATATACCCAGGTTCAATTACGTTGTAAGCATTAATTAAGGGCGGCTAGTCCAGAGGCATGCAGCGAAGAGGAAAAAAAAAAAAAAGTGAGAAACAGAAAAAGGTAATCACATGGTGTATACGAGCACCTCAAGTTCAACCGAAACTTAGAATTCGATATGAGTGACTCTATGCATGTCCGCGTACTCCTATTCCAGAGAAGCTTTGATACAAGTGGTGACCCCGCTAGGCATCAATTATGAATAACATTCAAATTGTGCCTCTGCATTCTGCATTATCAACCATTGACATTGTTAGCCTCGTTAGTCAGACATTGTACGCATTGCTAAGAAGGGTAACTGGATTCATGTCCTGACGCTTACGGTAGCTTAACACACGACGAAGAGTCATGACATGTGCGCACTAGCGCTCCCGGGCGTCATGGGCGTCACGGGCGCCAGTCCGTATAGAATCAGAAAATACACAGTATTGGCTGACAAACCTATTACTGTGCGCTCGGTGAGTGCCCTAGGGGCTTGGTATGAGACTACTATTACTGTACTAGTAGTTGGGAGAAATCAGCTCACCAGCAGGAACATGCCGCCTGCTTCCACATGACGTAGGCAAGCTGCGCGAGACAGCCCTCTCCTTTCAAAACCTCCTTCATTTCAACGATGAGGATATTGTTAATGTCCAAAGTAGCGTATTGGTACTTAATCTTTCCGCGGGTGGCCATCGTCCCCAGAAAGTATCTGTTCCGGATTGCCTTGTTAATCGGCCATATGATCCATTCAGGTAGCTGCAGCGGGCAGCCTCATTATTATGCTGAATCTCCATCAAATTGTTTAACACAAGAAGTAACTTACAGAATATTGACATCGGAATCCTGAATCAATGTGCTGAGAGAGTTACAAAAATCGGACGACCTCAAGAGTAGTATACCATGGAGTATTACCGTTCAATCTCATCTCCTGGTGCCAGTGGTTAGTATGAGTCAAGCAGAGTAACTTGAAGATATTTTTCTTGATTGAGCTTTTGGGCGTCGGCTAACCCCGAAACAACTTAAGACGTTGCAGTCACCTATTTGGAGAAAATGTCATGCTCTTCGAGATCGGTTTTACCAGCACAGCAGCCTGATAGAATTCAATTTGAAATAACTGGCACTTCATCAGTGTCATATTACCTGTATACATACCAGTGATATCCTTCTAGGTAGGACATGAACTTGTCAAAGGGGCTAATTCTCGGCCTCAAGCATTGCTTTTCCAAGTTTGCCGATCGACTTTGTTCATGTCCCTTATATAACCTCATTTCATCGTCACCAGACCTCAGTTATCGTTATTATTTCACTGTGCCTTCTCAGGCTCATTCACCGTCCCAGGAATGACGGTTTTTCCAATTTCGAATGATAGAGCCATGTTTTTTGTCGATGTAACTAGTTGCTTCTATGGTAAGAGCAGTTCGTTCTCCATTGGCAGCCTCTTGAGTGTCATGGATGATTGAGCATATATCACTCCTCATCCTCTTTGCGAACTTCTACTCTTCATAGTCATCGTAGTAAAAGTGTTACATGATTCCTTGCAGATATGTCAGCATATAGATGTCCAAAGGCGTGTATTTGAAAAGACCTAACCCAATGCTTCATTTGATTGAGCCTACATTTTCCTTCCTGCTACCATCAATCAGCGTTTCAGTCCCAATTTCAACTTTATCGAACCGTTCGATAAGACTGTATAGAGGGCTAAGCTATGTAAGATCCTAAAACGGATTAGCAATACAATTCAGAGTATGCGATGATCAAGAGACCTACTCCCGAAAAAACTCACCTCTGAAATTTTCCCAGGCGGGTATTGACCGCTCAAAATCTTGCCTGGATTGACCATGAGTGTGAAAAACAGCAGGACGTCGGAACTCGCACCGTTTTAACCTTTGTATACTCCACTTGCGACATCCTCTTCTTGACTCTGTAGATATATCAAGTACCTATAGTGCCATAGCAGTCTTGTAACACGCGATCAGTTGTCCTGTAAGCCACTCACGGCCCCTGTCAGTTTGCTTGAGAAACCTTGTACGTGTTTCAGGGATGTTCCATCTGAAGGCATGAAGTCGATTCTAAAAAATGTAGTCTAAAGGAGAGGGGTGGTCTCGTGGTAAAGAGGATAGGCAAAGCGACATGACGCTATGCTGGATGTGAAATATGACAGCATTCCCACTGCCTTACTGAAGAATTTAAACGCAAGGCTTTATACTACTTGTCCTCCAATCAGAAGTCATGAACGTTTGTGCAACTCAACCTGCGCATCTGTTTCAACTGTTCTCGCACCCAATGGCAAGCAGCGGGCGCATCCATATCAACCGTATTGCCCGCCAGTCACAGTGCTGAGGGCCATGAGACTGGATGGACCTTCGTGAGTACACGTGGGACAAGCCTGGACCTGCATGCGCATACACATATCTCAGAGCGTTTCCACAGTACCTTCCGATCCTCGAGGAATGTCTGCTGGTGCGGGGGGAGGCGGAAGTGGGCAGTGCAGCGGAGTGCTGGGAGCTCGGCCAGTGGAGCGAGAGCTGCTGGGAGGAGCAGTTTGCGGATGGAGGCCGCTGTCCAACCAGACGCGGCTGCCCAGCCGCTTCCCGGACGAGGGGCATGAACAGCGTGCAGCTGCTGCATCAACGCTGGGAGCGGGGCCGAGATCTACAAGGCTCCGCGCTCGCGGGCGGCCGCACCCGCACGCGCACGCTGGCAGAGTCGCGATGCCGAAGGCGACAAGCACAACTGCGCTCCCGGGCGCATGGTCAACGCTCGGTGAGACGATCGGCCTTCCCGTCGGAGTGGCGCTTCGGTTCGGGCTGCTGCGGATCGACAGGGACATGTGCAGCCTGCTGATTCAGCGGCTTGGCGCCAAGCCCGCTGGCGGTGCGCTGTGGCGCTGGCGCTCGTCTTTGTAAACTGCTCACTAAGAAAAAAAAAGGTTGTCAAGACTTTTAGCGAGCCCGAAACTGTACTCCCCATGAACGATCCCCCAAGAGCTATAAAATTGTTAAATAGACAAAATAAAATAATTTACACTTCTGCCAGTCCGCCCACGGCGAGCCAGTCTCCTCGTCTCCCGCCATATGTTCGATATTCCCTCTTCTTTGGGGCCTAGTGCACTACGACTCTCTTACTGCTCCCTTGCCGTCGTCGGTCACTTGTTCCATCCCTTATACCCATACTTTTAGCATTTGGTGATTGCGCTTTCCTACACACGCGCATCCCACAGAGCTCTTTTCCGCATTTTCCCATTCCCATCGCGTACAATTCTTTCTTCCCTTGCCCACCCACCCCCAATCGTGCACTCATTCACACCTGCTTGCCGCCCACTTATACACACAGGAAGTACCATCCTTTACTCCACAACATCAGCTCTTCCTGATAGGGTTTCTACGGGCTCGGTATCCTCTACGTTGAATTGGCCGTGGATTTTCATCGTTGGGTTTTGGGCGGGATTTTGCCCCAGCATTGTTTTCTGTCGATTAAGTAGGAGAGGACAGGAGGCGTAATTGGACAACCATCGCAAGGCAATTCACAACGCATCAAACGGAGAAAGAGGCAATGGGGGAAATGTCAGAGGATAGAAGTAAGGAGGACGTTCTGCTGGAAAATTCGGGCAAACCTTCACCGCAGGCGTCAAGTCCGGATGACGAGGGTGGTTTGAATAAGGCTACATTAGAGCCTTGGAGTACCCGAGAGTCAACAGTGAGCGATGACCTTGAAGGGGGAAAGGAGAAAAGCGAAACACCAGAGAATGATCAAAAATCAGGGCGTAGCTCATCATCTACCAAAATTTCGCGTAGAACACCCCCGCTTTTCAACCACTTACCTTCGGCTACTGAGGAAGCAACGAAAACCTTTCAAATTATTGAAGATTCAATATACACCTCTAAATACCTTGGAGACTCCGGGCAGGATGAGGCTATGTCATGTGACTGTCGACCCTTATGGAGTGAGTTGGGGCTCCTATTGATAATATTCAAATGGTTTCAACCTCTAACGACTTCCAGATAACGGGAAAAATTATGCTTGTGAAGAAGACTCTGACTGTATTAATCGATTGACATCAATGGA
This sequence comes from Kalaharituber pfeilii, assembly GCA_015179045.1. Lineage (NCBI taxonomy): Eukaryota > Fungi > Ascomycota > Pezizomycetes > Pezizales > Pezizaceae > Kalaharituber > Kalaharituber pfeilii. Next base: position 152,646 of record WHUZ01000031.1, on the reverse strand, counting down.
ATGTGTGGGCTCAGCATGTGGAAGCGGGGCTGACTGCCAAAATCAACGATTTCAGAAACGCCAATATGCTGATGTGGACGTTATTCTAACGGAGAAGAAGGGATACGGTATTCGGATAAACCGCAACACCCCCGCAAATACATTTATCTACGAGTATGTGGGCGAAGTTATCGACGAAGCCAAGTTTCGAAGGAGAACGGAGCAATATGCGAAAGAGGGAATAAAACATTTCTATTTCATGTCCCTCGGTAAGTCTGAGTTTATTGATGCTACTAAAAAGGGTGGCCTTGGTCGCTTCTGCAATCACTCTTGCAATCCAAACTGTTATGTCGATAAATGGGTTGTTGGAGATAAATTGCGGATGGGCATCTTTGCCAAGAGACATCTTTTGGCAGGCGAGGAATTGGTCTTCGATTACAATGTCGACAGATATGGTGCGGAACCGCAAGCTTGTTATTGTGGTGAACCAAATTGCATAGGGTATATTGGTGGAAAGACGCAAACCGAACAGGGAACTAAACTTTCACACCAGACGCTTGAGGCCCTCGGACTTGACGATCTTGACTCCTGGAGTACCGCAACAGCGAAGAAAAGGAAGCCCAAGAAGGGCGAGATTGATGACGAGTATATCGGCTCGGCCCAACCGAAAATATTGGAGCCCAGTGCTGTCAATGGTATCATGTCCAGCTTAGTTTCTTGCAAGGAGAAATGGATTGTCATTAAGTTACTTAACCGCATTCACGCCAGTGAGGACCCTGCTGTCCAAGGACGCGTATTGCGGTTACATGGTTACAGTATCATGAATAATCTTCTTGTGAAGTGGTCGGAGGAGAGGAACATTATCATCACAATTCTGGAGATTCTTGCTAAATGGCCACGGCTGACGAAAAATAAGATCTCAAGCTCAAAAATCGAAGGAACGGTTGAGGAACTATCTCAAAAGAATGACGATCCAAAGATTCAAGATTTAACAAAAGACCTCTTGGAATCTTGGGCTACTCTGCAGTCGGCATACCGTATACCAAGGAGAGCTCCTGGTACTGAGAATGCTCCAGAGTTTACCTTTGATGAGGGAAGGCGGCAACGGGATAAATCACCGAGTCCGCCTCCTCGACCGCCGACACCAAAACAGCCGCGGAATAGTATCCCCCCGAAGCCTTTTAACCCCCCAAGAGGCCCTGCAAATGGCCTTATCCCTCAAATACGGACCCCGATAAACCAGCCTCCTCCACCACTACCACCTCCAATACCTACTGGTCATATCATATCACCGTCAACAAATAACGCCACACTACCTAAGGGTTGGTGGTGGAGCAGGGATAACCGAGGAATCAAGTATTTCTATACATCTGATTATTCTAAGGTTCAATGGAACCATCCATTAGACCCATCAATAATTCCTCAACCAGCAATTGCCGGGAAGAAACGGGGGCTGGAAGATATCATCCAAGCTTGTCAGTCGGAATATGCTGAAACCACAGAGGCCAAGCGACGAGCAGAGTTGGAGAAGAAGGCGCAGGATGAGGCAGAGAAACTAAAGCAAGAAGAGGAGAGAAAGAAAGCGGAAGAGGAGAGAAGAGAGAGGAAGCGGAAGGAATATGAGGCTAAAAAGTTGAAGAAGAAGCGCGAGGAGAAGTTCAAAAATATTGATCCGGTGCTAGCACGGAAGTTGATTGCAAAGACTGTAAGTCTTTTAAGCCATTTCTCGAACACTCTGATCTTCTAATATTTCCGTTAGCATGGCGTTATTGCATTCAAAGTTGCGGATGAATATCAGAAACGTCATAAATGGAAATGGCCTAAGGATGACTTTAAGCTACTTATGAAAGGGGTAAATTTGACCAATTATTCTTCCACTCGATTGGAGCTAACTTGCCACATTTAGTTCTCATACAAGCTCGCAGATCGGACACTTGAGAAAGGTGGTAAATATGCTGAGCAGCCTGGGATAGAGATCGACAAAGAGTATAGAGCACGCATTGAAGGTCACGTCAGGCAATGGTTGAAGGACGAACGATATTGCAAGAAGAAGCTTGAGGTATTTAGGAAGGAATTTGGCCAAACTAGTCAAAATGGGGCATCACCGACTGGGAGCAAAGAGGAGAAGGGCGATTCGCAGAGCATAGCATCAATCCCGGGCTCATCTACAAGAACAGAAGATGATAGCCCAATGGTGAATGGTGTAGGCGGAGGGCCTAGCGAGAAGGATGGAGCCAGAAGTGTGAAATCGACTCCAGAAACTGGGTCACCCCGAAAGAGAAGCAGAGAAGACGATGACGAACAGCACGGCGAACGGGAGAACGGGATGGACGTGGCGAATGGACATGAAAGCCCGCACAAGAGGCAAAAGTCAGAGAGTTTACCACCGTCTCCTTCAAGGTCGGTCATGTCACAGGGAATAGATACACTGTCTCAGTTGGGATCGCAACCGCAGACGCCGGGGCTTACAGAGGTGTTGAAGTTCTCGCTCCCGGTTATGGGGACTCCGACGAAGCGAGGAAGGGAAGACGATGGGGATGGGGATGTAGAGATGATGGATGCGGGGAGAATTGAGGAGCGCGTGGTGAAGAAGGTGCGATCGAGGTCGAATTCTCCATCGAGGGGGTTTGAAGGGAAAATGAAGAGGCAGCTTGCAGTGGTGCATACTGGTGCATAAACGATTAACCACTGAGGCGGGGTTGCCTTCACACCTTTATTAATCAACCTGTGGAGTATTGGACGCATGCGCCTTCACCTCGACGCAATTCCAAATCAGCAGTTTTGGGGAAGAATATAACAGTAATTGGGCCACCTCGGTCTATGGCTGCGAGTTCAGGTTTGCGCAGTATACATAAGAGATTAGTGAGCACGATCACGAACCAATTTCGGCCACGATTCTTGCTAAGCTCACTCTATGTTTTACGGAGTTAGGGATTGATTAAATTGATTAATTGGCTGTTAATGTTACATACTATAGTAACAGGGTCGGGTGTTGGGGTATAACGTGGGGATATGACAGTGAGCAAGCCGAGCCTATTTTACGGAGTGATGTATTTTCTTTTTTTCTTTTTCTTTTTTCTTTTCTTTTTTTTTTTTTTTTTTTTTTTTTTGCGCTTGTGTCTATTACTTATCTGTGGAGGTTCATCTTTCCATTGCTGCTTTAGTTATTGTTATTGTAACTTCATTTACTCCTCCCTTCCTTCTGTACATTTTTATCCCCACTATACTTTTTTTTTTTGCTTCTTTTACAATTTCTAGGGTTTTACATGCTCTCTCACCATTTCCTGCATGCGTTCCAGTTGAAATCGTCTCATTTACATCTATGGTTGTCATTTTACCTTCTTAACTACATTTACCTCCCTACATTTTTACCTTTCGAATTTTGTATTAGCATTTCACTTTTTGCACACATTTATTCTCCTTGTTTACTACGTTCTTGGCGTTCATGGGGAGGGCCAGATGAATATTTCCTGGATGTACGGGTACGGACGAGGTCAGAGTCACTATTTGGAGACTTCCAGAGTCCCTGATGGGTGAGGATGGAATGGGATTACCCTCATGCTCAAGCCACAGCTACTTACGCATGCGCGTGACGGGTTTCCGGAAGAGGGGCAGTGTGAACCTCGCCCAGGACACCAGTAATGCATCAGAATGAGGCTAGGCCTGTCAGGTGCATAAGTGGATTGGGCCTATGGTGTTCAAATAGTAGACCCTTTCATCTGTCTATCCGACTGCCTAGTCAACGTCAAGCTCAACCTGAGGAGCCTTCTGTGGGAATTGGGGTTATATTCCGTTAATTCTGTTTTTTATTACTTCTAAGTACTTTTTCATACACATAATGTTTTCTCCCAAACTCCCCTTGGCACTGTCAATTCACCTATCCTATTCTATCCTCAACGTACATATACACTTTCAATTCTCTTTTCTTCTCCAATTTTCCCTTCCTACCTCTACCCATCCTCGGCTTAGTTTTCAGCTCCCAAAACTTCTTTTCCCTTTTCATCCCTTCTAGCTCTTTTGGATTTCCTTGTTTCCCCACTTGCTTTTCTTCGCCATATTTAGGTTGATTGATTGATTGATTGATCGATCGATTGATTGGTTGGTTGATTGCCTAATTCATTAGCGCATACACGGGTCCCGGCGTTGTCGTCTTTTATCATTTTTATTTATCTTTATTTTTAAGTATTTTCCCATTCCTTAATATCATTATTTTTCTCTTCTTGTTTCTTTCCTGCTCCTCTTGGTATATTTCTTTGTATATTGTGTTCACCTTTTTTTTTTTAATTTTTCTCCCTTTATTTCTAATCAGGGTTATCGAGTAGAGAGAGTTGAAGTATGGTGAGGTTGCTGTTTCTTGATGAGATGGGGAGCGGAGATGTGGAGTGAAAAGTATATATATGTGAATGTGAAAATGTGAATATGAATCTAAAAATGTAATGTTATGTACACGGTAAATGTAAATGATATAAAGATTGAGGGATTAGGAATGAAAGTGCTGAGATGAGATGAAGGATAGTGGTTGTGCCGGCATCAAATCAAAGCCTGATGAGTATGAAGCGGATAGGTTTGATATCATATATTACTTGCCATGTGGTTAGCATTGTGGTTAGGAGTGAAGCGGGCAAATGTATATTCGCTGCGTGGCTGCGTGCCATTTGTACGGGATCAGAGAGGATGCAGTCTTCTAAGCTAGAGTCTGGGAACGAGCCTTATTTATATCTTGCAACTGAAACCGACCTTACTTGGTTTGTCAGGGGACGTGTACAAAAAGTATATATTGATATACTCGCTGGTTCGAATACGAGTTATGCAGCGTTCCAATACTTTTCGAACCAGCGAGTATATATATTAGCGGTATTCAAATTAGACTTTCCCCATATAAAATGGAATCCGGCGGACAAACCAGTTTATCCGGTCTGTAGTCTGAGTACCCTCTTGTGAAAATTAGATTTTTTGTCAAATCGGAAACCAGTTTTGGGTCCAAAAATCCACCAGAATTTATGTATGCCAGGTCCTGAATACTGCATCAAGGCCCGCAAGATGCATCATATATGCAGTTGTTGCAAAAATCCGACCGGATTTATTTCGCAAAAAAAACGCGAAATTAAACCAGTTAATTGGTTAATAACATGAAAATAACAGATAAGATTTTGTAGGGAGATGACCGGATTTTCTGGACTTGATAAAATTCTGAAATCCGGAAAATTTGGACAGATTTTTCTAATCTGAATACCGCTAATATGCAGATGTGGAATATATTAATAAGAATCAAGTGCACATATAAAAAGCAGGTCAGATATAATTTTCGGAGTCTGTGAAAGGTACCAATATACACGTACTTATGGGAGGGTATAGGGTTTATTTTAGTGGCCCAAAGGAGAAGCTTCAGCTCTGACAGGAGAGAAAAAGATAGCAGCAGCCGATGCCAGATCTGTTGGTGCCTGAAGACGCAGACGTAAACTTATAGTGCGATATTTTGTTGACAGCGGTAGCATTTGAAGTTGGTGCCTAGGTTCCAGTGCTTACCCTGAATGTTTTAGGAGAAACGACTTAGAGGCATAAGCACGTGACAAGGCACAATAAAACCCCATCGATAAGCGATAAATAAATGGCCCCAATCGAGTCAGGAGGTAAGAAGGAGGTAAAGGGGAGATAGAGGTTGAAGGGATCCGGAGATCTAAGAGCCCTTTTGAAATTGCTTACTGCAAGCTATCTCAAACCGCATGCGTGTTTGATGAGGCTGGTATAAACACCTCCGATATTGGAGAAACGCTTATAATATTACACCCGCCGCAAAGTGAGTCCCACGGCTTGACTGCTCATGGTAACAGGACGCTCGCGAGGATTGCCGATGCCCTTCTAGAAAGTGCTGCTATGAAGATAAGCAAGAGCAGCCTTACTTGGCCCTTGGTTCCTCAGTCTGGGTTAGATACTCTAGTCCCTTACGCTCCTTGTTCACATTATGTAACGACAGAGCTCCCAGAGTCCCACCAGCGTCCGCTCATCACTGTTGTTGATCTAGGCCCTTGGATATACTGATAGCGAACTCAAACCATGGGACCAGCTCACTACTTCTAATACTACCACCACTACTACTACTACGGCCGACAAGTTGTCACTATATAATGCTCCCACTAATCCCCATGCCCAAACTTCTTCCGCTATTTTAGTCGGATTCCAGCAGCTGTAATTGTCAAGAACTCAATCTTCACCGCATCTTATATAAAATTCAGAAATCATAGTCCAATCCAACATCATGGCGCTCCAAATAGTGTGTTGGCTAACTGTGTATGCAGTATGATACCGCAGATAATTTGGTCGAAGCCATTGACAGATTGCTGAATGGAAAAATAAAAAATGCCATAACCGTCTGAATAACCTTGAGCTTTCTGTTGTTTCTTTCTCTTTCTCCTTCTTTGCTTTTCGGGTTTCCTTCAGAATTATAGAATCATTAGTCCTATTCGAATGCTGATTTCCTAAGACATTTTTGTTCGAGCATATTTCTATGTTAAACATGGGATGAATGTTAGTATAAATTCTTGATCAACGATATGACGCATCAAATTAGAGACACAGACAACAATTCTGTGGTTGGCTGTATCAAAATTACCCATGCTCAAATCTCATCTTAAAGCCTTTTTCCGCGTCCAGTGCTCTTCTTCTTAATGAATAATGATATTTACTGACCTTGCCTATCAAGCAATATCAGGGTTTAGACAGCTCGCTGACCTTTCTTGTATCTCTGATAAGATTTATGTCTCTAAACTCTACCGCAAGGTAGCTTTCAGATGTGTTATATCGATTTAGTGCATATACACGTGATTAATGAGGCAAGGAGGTAGACATACACCTAGGCAGTTGGAGAACTGTATATCAAGTCTTCGAGTATAATGAAGCAAACTGAATGTTGCGAGTGCCATTGCTATCTGCAGCCTTTGGGCATCCGAAAGTAGTTACCTTACATTCTGTAATCTAGCATCAGCACCAGCCCTATGTTCCTTTAGAGATCGTTCAGGTACATACAACTAGTCGCCAAATCCAAAATGAGAGGTTTGAGATTGAATGTCATACGACGTCTTCATACTCCGACTTTGCTGTGAATTGTACCTTATAAAACACCATTCCTGCCTAATTCCGTCGTGATGAGGAATGCCGTAGTAAGAATGTAGGAGGAACTCGTATCCATTGCGTAGAGATATAGGGCGTTGGTAGTGTAACTTAACATTACTTGCAGAATGGTTGGCGATAGGTTTCTGGTGATATCGATGAATGGTACCTAACTCAAGAGAGCAAGCCTTTTATTGCCTGAACAGGTATTTCTTGTGCCAAGACACCAGGGCACACAAGGTAGGTGTTGTTCAGATGAGAGTAAGGACAAAATATACCTTCGTTCTGCGCTTCACACTCACGCTACCTTACATGACTTGATATAGCCTCCTGTTGCGAGTGGAGCCTGTTGCGAGTGAAGCCTGTTGCGAGTGGAGCTCTACCTATCACAGAGTTGAGCTTCTCAGATGAATCATCTGTCTGAGCGAAGCATAATCTGCGAATTGAATTGAATGGAGGGATGCTCTGTATCACAGTTAAGGAGGAATTCTGTAACTCAGGTAATGGTGGTATTTCCTTCGTTAGTTTAAATAGCTTTTTTACTTTGATTTCAGGAAATATGCTACTGAAAGGCCTTAACTTAAAACTATTTGAAGGCCGATGATAAATGTTAGACTCTGGGAATATGTGGCCAGCTGTGTAGCACTACATAATACAGCTCTTATGGCCAGGGGAAGTTGGACAGGAAATAGTTTTGTAATAATTCTATTCTTCTTGTCTCCTTCAATCTCAATATCCGTCTGGTCATGGCCATGATGGAGGCAGGGACTACTTAAGATACTATGTAGTATCATGATCGACAATGTAGGTACTCTAGCCAGTCTCTGCTTTCTCCTCACCAAACGATTATACCCGTAAACACACGTAATTCGCCTGCCCAGTACTCTACGGAGTACAACCCGCCACAAACTGCCGGCGCTGTCATCACCCGTTACCACGATGTCGTAGTCATGCAGTTTCCATGCTGAATAGCCAAACGGCCCAAGCAATCGGTATGCACATTCCCACATGTGCATGCTTCTCGTCATCATACATACTTCATATTACATCTGTAAATTACATCTTCCAACACCATTTTGTCCGCATACCTAGATATCCCGAATTGCAGGGCTTGTATGGAGTACCCTTCGGAAACCACCCATGAGCCACGCATGTGCATACATATAAGTACATAGTATTCCATGTAGGTGTTTTGAGGATGTGTAGCGGCAGCACTTCGATGTTACCATACATGCAAATGTTCTACTTAACCTTGTATATCATGTAAACACACGAGTGTAGGCCACCTAGTGGGGTTAGAGGCAAGTACACGATATCATAATTTCAACTACACCGAGAATCGGTCTGTTGAGAGGTGAAGCTTAAAGCTATTCTGTGCTCCATTTTCAGCACTTGAATGAAAGTGGTAGCCATTTATTGATGACAGCTCTGTTGTTTGTTGGAATAGCAAGAGATACTTCGGGACTGGTTATTTGAGAATTGAAGCCATCTGATTGTAGTTATAGAATACTCCGCCTGGGTGATGTGACCAGCTAGCGGATCTTGAAATACCAGCATCTGGCAATAATCACATTTGCTGGAATAAAAACAGACTACTTCAATGCATCCAAAATAAAATAAAATATAAAAAAGTAAATCATCCATGGACTCAGGGAAAATTTTGAACATGCATACATTCATGATCATGTTCAATGACTAGGCGCCATAGCCTGTCTTCTGCGTCCAATAGAGGTAAGGTAAGAATTTACTACTGTGAAATAGTCACTGTAGAGGTGTATCAACGCTACGTAGCAGACCACCACAGCCCCTAAACACTTGAAATGGCGTGAGCCTTGCGTCGTTGACCAGACCATGGTCCCTCTATCCTCGCACTCTGTTGCATTGCATCATTGATAACCAGTACCGAAACCAACGACTCCACGCAGTTGCTTTCCGGAAAAGCTGAGTTCGTGAATGGTGGAAAATGGATATAATAATATTTAAAACTTATAAATTCTCGTCAATACTGACATCGATTCTCGTTCCTGGGCCCTCTGCCATGTATTCATTGTGCTCGCCAAATTCCAAAAAGAGAAGACGTTCAACGAGAACGCTGGTATCATGAATCAGGACTTGCTCCAGCCCAATCATAATACCGACATGTACGAAATTGGGAATGTCGCACAATATTTTGATGCGGGGGTCAGAAATAGGCCTCGTTGGAATTGAATTAAAACTCTTAGTGCCTTCCTCCGATGGCATTCGATCATGAGTGACTTCAATGACCCAACACTTGTCACTGCTGTTCCCAAAACGCCGCTACGGTGCACGCAGCATAATCAGGATTGCAATGACCAATTGGGGGAATGTGGAAATCCGCCGTAGTGTGAATTCAAGCCCAGATGCATCACTGTGGTTCTGCGTGATTTCAATCATGTTCACGACAATTGTGTGCCTCCATCGAGCAGGTCATCACTAAAACAAGTAGTCAGAACTGGCAAAACATACAATGAGAGTTCCTAACCCAAGAGGAACGGTTTCTCAGATAAAATTAAACCAGGAAGTATATTAATACAAGCTCTGGCAAGCCAGCTTTCATTATAAGACTGCTGCCCAACATAGCTTGTTCCTTGCGGTCTGAAATGTTTGAAAAGGAAAGCAGTCGACAGAAGGATGTAGACGTATTAAAGTACTCGTTAGTGAAAGATACGCTTTCCCAGCTGAGCATAAAAACCGGGGTTTCAACTTCCTTCAAGAGCTTCTCTAGACGTGGACCGTTTCTGTGGACTGTATAAAAGCGAAGTATCATCTTCGAGAGTGCAAAGCATGCGATTGTTGCGCGATTAGTGGGTATTGAATTGTGGGGTAGAAAGGCTAGGCTTGATGATCTCATTATCATACCAATCCAAGATGGAGCTTGGGATGGGCCGAGGAACTGGGGCGGGTGATGAGGCTCTCGCAGCTAGTCTCTTGGCTAGCGCAAGGGCTTTGGCACCCGCAAACTGCAGCTGTTCGCGGAAGGCCGAAGAAGACTTGAAGTCATGATGTCGAAACATGACTGAAATATTTCCAAGCCCGGCCGAACCATGCACACTGTTATCATGGATCATCAGAAATATCAGCATGAAGTAACACAAACTGCCTCAAATGACACTTCTCTGTGCGGATCCTCAGAAATTATATGTGTCTCCTTTATGATGTCTCATGAAGCCTTGATTCCAGTAGTAGGCTGGTTTGCACTTGATTCCATGAGGCATATTTAAAGCCTTTTGCGGAAACATAGCTGTTGTGATGCTTGCTTTGAGTCTAGCCTGTTTGGAGCTGTTTGTTAAATTGGTGTACCGGTAAGGGTGGGCTCCCCCCCTCTCCTTAGTCTTGCCTTTTTTTTTTTTTTTTTTTTTTCCCTCCCCACTTTTTTCAATCTTTTTCGTTTCCTTTTCATGTTACTTTTTTTTTTTTACTTTTAATTCATAGCCCTTGTCTGCAACTCCCCCCTTTTTCGGGCAGTGGCTGGTTGACCTAGCCAACGGCATAGTAATCTGACTTTTCTTTATCTTAAAGTTATAATTTAGTAATAATTAATTTAATTCGTAATTTTCTTTTCTTTTTTTTTTTTTTTTTTTCCCATTTTTCTTTTTCCTTCTGGCCAGCAGGCATTTGCGCTGTTGCGTTGGGGCAAAGGGAAAATGGCCCTATGATGGAGGGTGGGGGGATTGTCTCGTCCATTAGGCACAGGTAAATCAAGCCGGCGTGACCCCGTTAATAATGACACCCCCATTTTAATTATTTCAAATTTTCTTTTTGCCCTTCTTCAAAAAAGAAAAAAAAAAAAAATTAGTCATTTTAATCTCTTTTTCTAATCATTTTTTTTTTTTTTTTGTGACTTTTATTCCCGCCCAGAGACTGCTACAAGGTATCGTTTGCCCTGCTTGTTGGGGTTGGCAAACTTGTGCCCCCCTAATTCTGGCAACCATACTATACATGTGCTGGTTTGTTCACACTATCCCCATCCGCATCCTTGCATCTTCCGGCAGCAAGGTAAGTAGGTGAGAAGCACGAAGGACCGCCGGAAGTACATACGTACCACCACGATTTTATCTCAGACGCCAATACAGGGAGAAAATAAGGGAAAAAAATAGGAAATAAAAGTTACAGGTCGATCGATACGAAGCTTGACGTACGTGCAGAGGCATCTGGTCCTGGGAAGCTAAGAAAGAGTTAGTGAGCACTGGCGGGCAGGTTCGGCTTCGCAAGCACGAAATCAAAACTAGATCGATCGCGTGGGGAGAGGCCGCGAGAGGGGGGAACCAAGGTGGAGTGCAAGCCGGAAGGTTCCTGGGCCTGGTAAACTGTCTGCTTTCGACAAAGGAGGGATAGAAAGCAAGAAAGAAAGAAAGAGGCGCGAGAGGGAGGAAAAAAAAAAAGGAAAGAAAGGGAGAGAAAAAGAAAAAAAGAAAAGAAAAGAAAATAATAATAATAATAACATAAAAAAAAAAAAAAAATAATTAAAAAATAATTAAAAAAAAAAAAAAAAAAAAAAAAAAAAAAAAAAAAAAAGGTAACGAGGAAACTAATTTAAAAATAATAATTTCGAAAAAATAAAAAAATAAATCCTCGGACAAGATGAACTCTGGATGGGCAAGTCATACATACAGCAGCCAACCACTGGCACCTGTTGTATTTCAACGACCTCAACAAAACGTTCAGTATCCCCTCCACCACAGCCATGGCCGCACCGTACAACAACAGCAACAACAACAGCAACAACAGCAACAACAACAACAACAACAACAACAACAACAACAACAACAGCAACAACAACAACAGCAGCAGCAGCAGCAACAGCAGCAACAGCAGGATCAGACACGGCTCCAGCTTAATCAAGCACACCATCATCTCCAGCACTCACCCGTGTATGGCTTCGGAATCACAAACTCTCGTGTCATCCCTCCGGGAGGGGGGGCGGCGGGGCCCCAGTCCCCCACCCCGCCAGGGCCTGTACACAATTCACAACTATATCAACAATATCGACCCCAGCTGGCACACGATATTCAAACTCACCAGTTTAGGATCGCAGATTCCTCTTCTAGTCAGTATCGAGCAGTGCCACTTCCACGGGTGTATAGCAGCAACTTAAACCAGCAGCAGGAACAACAGCACCAACATCTACAGCAGGAGGATTGCCCGGTTTCTTGGGAGAGAGGAATAGGCAATATTGAAAGGTGAGTACAGTTTGAACGTCATTGCATAATATTAAGTCTTGAATACTACCCTTTAATACTTTCCCGAGGTTTTTCTCTCTTGTATATTTTCTTCCATATTTTATCCAATTTTTGGAAAGAGAAAGGGGTTCTTCCCTTTTAGTAAAACTTTTATTTCAATTTTTTGCAATATTTTTGTTTTCTAACTAAGCGAATGTTGGGGAGGAGGGGGAGGTTGTTTTTTTTTTTTTTTTTTTTTTTTTTTTTTTTGGCACTAGAAAATAGTGATACTTCAAACCAAAAAAAAAAAAAAAAAAAAAAAAAAAAAAAATTTTCTTTTACTTATTTTTCAAGTACGAATTAAAATGGTAAATGAGAAAAAATTTTCTTTTTTTTTTTTTTTTTTTTTTTTTTTTTTTTTTTTTCTTTTTCTTTTTCTTTTTTTTTTTTTTTCCTCTCTTTTTCCTTTTCCCTTTTTTTTTTTTCCTTTCCATTCTGTTTTGAATTTCACACTTCTCTACAGATCCAAGTCAAATTTCCCACGTTCTTCCTTCCTCTTTTCTCCCAGTCCGTTTGAACCCTTTCCCTCCTATCAATCCTTAAAGCATAACAGTTCCCTCCCTTCACCGCGATCGCCGTTGCTACGCGCGCTTCACCTACATTATCGTTCTACTTTCCTTACTCGTTAGAGCAATCTCTATTGCAACAACTACTACTTAAGGCCGTTCAACTGACTCAATGGCAAGAGAAACGAAAAACAGCGGGCCAATAACGATAGATTGGTCAGACGCCGAAAAGGTATGCTGTATTTGCTTTTTTGGTTTTTTAATGTTTGCTGCGCAAGCTTGGCTACTTTAAGATTATTTGCTTCTGGGTTACATTGATGTATCTGGTGGTAATGCAATGAATTAACTAAGCTAACAAACGTCATATATAATAGATACATCTCCTCCTTGAGATCATTCACGAGTCTAAGATCGTTCCTAATTGGAACGCTATTAAGCTCCCGCAAGGTAGTTTGGTTTTCTAATGTTTATTATGGTGCGAATAATCGCTAACGTTTTCGCAGGGCGAACTCTGCCTTCAGCAAAGACAGAATTTCTCAAGATGAGCAGCGAATTCCCACTGAGGGCACGTAACGCCGAGGAGGAAGATGACGAGGATGAGGAAGAGTATGAAGCTGAATCGAAGTCCACATCCCCCCCGCCAGCGCAGAAGAAACAGCGCCGCGAAAAGTCATCCTCTGATGATGAAGGGAGCGCAAGTAGTGGTGAAGGTGGAAGCAGCAGCAATAACTCAGAAAATGGCACTTCCAATTCTGCAACTGCCGCCGAAGGATGGACGAAGACATCCTCCTCCTCCAGCAAGCCAGCTGACCCATCAAATCCATCAACATTCCCGATCAAGCGCAAACGGGGCCGTCCAACTAAGGCGGAAGCAGAGGCGAGGAAGGCGGCAATTGCGAGAGGTGAACTTCCTCCACCAAAGCCACCATCCTATACCCCAGTTTCCACTCCAGTCTTTACAGTTGGGCCCGATGGTGTTCACCGAAGGAGGAGGGGCAGGCCATCTAAGGCAGAGGTTGCAGCTCGCAAGGCAGCAGAAGCTGCAGGGACACTCATTCCCTCTTCAAAGAAGAAGTAAGATCTAATCAAGTGGTTGACAATCCTGCACAATGTATTGATCATGCATAAAAACAGATCTACCATCCGAGCCGAGAGCTCCTAATCGGAGGAACCTAACGACATCTGATGCCAGTATGTGTGGAATTCGACTGTCAACTCCACTTACGGATATGGTGGTCAATAAATGCAACCTCAAACTTATTACCATTCATTTCCTGGCACGTTGAAAGACAATCCTAATAAATGAAATTTGGGAGGTTATTGAAGGGAATTGGGCGTAGGCGTTTGTCTTTATCGTTGTTCTTTATATTCTTTTTTTCCTTTGATATTTCCTGCACGAGTTTATTTTATATTCCCCTAAATGTGGTCATATGTGAACGTCTCATCTGACCACATTCCGCTGGGTTCTGTGGACCTTATTTTCCACACAGTTTTGTATTCTATCATCTCTCTCTTGCTCTTTATCCAAGAGCTAGTTTGGGTGGCTTGTGTTTGCTGCGCTTCTGACGGGTTTTGGATTTCAAATCTCCATCTTGAAGACTCTTTTCTCTGTCCACTTTCTTGCGTGTTCTTTTTCATTTCTATGTGTTATTTGGCTAGGAATTCAATGGAATGAAGCAGGGGTTAGCCAGAGGGCTTTTGAGACAAGGCGAAATAAAGAAGCAAGATCTAAAGCACTAGGCAGTTTGTGGTTTGCTTTCTTCGCTTTGTTAATTGCTTTGGATTGCGTTAGTTCCATTTGAATCAGGTCCTTGTCTAGCCTTTGGTTTGCAGGATGATTCGTTTAGGTTTTCAATCTGACTGTACTACCGTGCTCTTGTATTTTCTTTAACTGGTTGTTATGCCCGTTTGCTCTAATGTTATTTCTGAATTCAATTGCTTTATGATTTATCATAGTTGGTAACTGCAGTAATTGAACATAAACTCGCATCCTGAAAATTAGGTAAAGAGAAGGAAAATGCAAGCCAACCTGAATAAACCCGTACCGGCGCTTGGTTAAGAAAGTGCTGTCTTGGAAATACTTGTCAATGCAAAGGTGGTTTCACGATTCCCGTATAAGTAGAACTTATCCGCCCTTTTTGTAAGCATGTGTGTCGTACAAGATAGCTTGTTTGATGACTAGGGGGTCACCAAAGAGATAGAAGTCAGGTTCAAAACACAACAATGCAGAATAGCTAATAAGCGGAAAGACTACCGGTACTAGAGGAGATGCACGTGGACCATGGAAATTGGGTGTTGATGCCTTCAGAGTCAAGCTCTGTATGACATCGGGTCTAACTGCAGCAGCGGTATGATAGCACCAGTGTATGGACTTTCGCGGTACTATAAAGTTCCATCGTTAGCATTGTGATTCCGAAGAACGAATGTTAGTTACTTTGGATTTACGTGAGATCCGTGGCAATGGAGAAGTTGGCAGTCATTCCAAGTCCGTGATAGCAGGCAACCTGTATAACTGTGACACTTCCGCTGCAGCAATTGAAAAGTTAGAATAGGGCACAGATATTTTCTGATTGAGAAGCGGGAAATGCCTTAGTCCCCTAGCATCATATTTCTCAGCAATAGGATCGAGAATCCCTAGTGCGGCTTGATTCCAGCTTTTCTAGTCCTTGATTGATATCGGTAGTGTGTGTCTGTAGAAAGAGAGTTCCGAGAGTGATGGTTCATAATTAGAGCAGAGATGCCTCGTTCTCAGACTTCAGCTGCAGAGCAGGCAGTGGGGAGTGGGGATTGCATAGCTGTGCAGCCTGTCTGTAGCATCATCTAAATCGTGAAAACTAGAAGGCTTGGAAGGCGAGGTTTTGTGGGTAGGAAGCTATATATTTGGTTGAAGCTCTCTGTGCTCGGTGGCCATCATCCCTTATATCCAACCTACAGATTACCAGCGCGCACACTTCCCGGCCCAAACTCTCACGTACTACAGCTCACGTCACCTCATTCTCACTGCGTGCGTCTTCTGTGCCATGCCACGAGGCTCCTTCCCCGCTGCTCTAGATTTGGTATTCTTCTCACTAAGTTCATCTAACTGTACCATAACCTGCATTGGACGAAGCTAGCTGCAAATTGGCATGACTTGCTAGCTAACGCAGTGCAGCTGCGGCGGCAGCATGTTAGTTAACCTTATGTTGCGGCCGATCAGTTTGGGATGGCACCTTGGCCGTGTCTTGGCAGGTAGGTACAACCTGGCGATCCCTTTACATCAACGCTTTCTTGGTGCTAACTGGCTAGCAGGTGTGCTTTCACGGTTATCTTGGTGCCGTCGGGCAGCTCTGGGGGTAGAAATTGCCCAATTCTTTGATAGAACCAAGAGTCAAATACTTCCCAGAGAGAAAGACGCATGATTGGGTACAATGAAAGCGGGTAATTTGCTTCCATGTTAAGATAAGATCTATGGATAGAAACAAAATTGGGCTGCGTAATTACGCACATTGGAATGAAGTCACATTGTGTCGTGTTGTATTTATGTGGATTCTAGTCAGTGGCTTGTTCAGATGAACCTGGGATGTCCGTATACAGGTTCGTCAGATAACAATGCATGTAGTAATACTGGCCAAAACACAACTACAAGATCACTGGATATGGGTCCTGTTAGTGTATGGGATCAAACCGATAGAAGGTTGGACCTGCTTGTCATAGATCTACATGTCGTCTCTGAAAAGCTCCCGTCAGTGCAGTATCAGCTTGCGAATACAAAAGAACCTGATGACCTGTTTCGAGCATTATGTCCCCTTCCAGGGAATGGCATGATGGCGAAGATTGAAACAGGACCGTATTCCCAAGGAAAAACAGAGCTGCAGGGGTGCATTTGAATATTTGTAACTTGGATTGGATCGCGCCACATTGAAGGCGTTGTTTTCCAGTTGCATAGTGCGTTTCTGGCGCATGAGATGTGACGCCAAGGTCAATGTAGCGAAGGATAGATGACAGAGTCCTTCAGCATCTGAAATAGCTAATGGCTCTTAAGCTGTGGCGGCAAAGCGAGACAACAGCTGGAGATGGTAATAATCAATTTCTAGCAGGTTTAGATTTTCTTGTTTGTGAGAAGTTTCATATAGAAGAGTTATGTTGCGACTGATTGCGCAGAAGAAGGTGCTGTGGCATTGCAAAAGACGGAAATAGAAACTGCGGTGGCAGGAAAGAAAGACACTGAGAGAGGCATATGTAGTCACAGTTTCTGTACCCACTAGAGCCAGAATGTGAAAAACCGCACACCTCCTACAATAGAAATCTTCCTCTCAACGTTTGAATTGCCAATTCTGTTGTACGTTCAGTACTACGAAAATGTTACCCTCATAACTCCGTTGGTTACCAACAAAAGTACCCCACCATCAGTATAGCTGCATCAACCGCCATTTATATTTCGGGAGACCTAGTACTATTTACATTGACTGAGGGTGTTCCGTTTTCTGTTTTCAAACAGCGGGACTAAACAGGCTCAGGTAACGCTTCATTTTCAAAAGCTTGGGCAATATCAATTACCTTACCCTGAACTGCGAAATTAATGAAATGGACCAGTCACGTGGCATAAACGTTTATATGACGATGTCCTTCGACACAATATACCGCCGATCTGCATGCTGCCCAAATCCAGGATGACAATTTGTTGGATAAGTAATACACAAGTGCTGATATGGATGTGCAGCATATGGAGTTTAGAATGAGAGAGTTCTATATAGTAAAGATTATGTGTATGTATTAGCGGGGGTAGTTGTACTGTTTTAGGATGATATTGAGTTTAATACAAATTTCAATAAGCCGCCTCCCGGATGGGGACCTCATTAGCCAGAATCATCTCTACATACACTAATACTCCTTCCTTTCCAACATGAAAATATACATGTCCTCTGCACACACCAGCTCTCGCACTGCTCTCCATATATGTGGATACTTGTGACAGTGTACCGTGCAAATGATGCATACAGCCCATGCTACACCCCACATATCATGGACACAACGGGGCATTCTAAGGTAAGCAGAGCATGCCATTATCTGATAAAGAACTAGGGCAGCTCCATCACTTCACGCTTATACAATAATACAAATGATGTATGACAGGAAATGTAGGAGCACTGAAAACGAAAAGAATCATGGACTCTGTTTCGTTGATAAAAGCGAGATTTGAATCTATCCCCCAAACATCTAGCATGCTCTTTCTTTGCTCTTGAAGTCTCAATATGCTACCTGTAGAAACTTGCAGGCTTATGGCATTAGCCACAGTTATAGCTCAAGGACAGTTTGTATAGTATCAATGTTTCTTATATTTTCTTGCATGGTGATTGGTTAGTGCAGTCAACCAAATATAATTTGCCTGGAACGAATCAGAAACACGTTCTAGCGGCCAGCAAGAACGAATTCACTTAACTCTCTGTAAACCAATGTGACTTTGTGCAATTCTGTTCTCATGAACCTGTTGTACTCCTAGAGGACACTTAGACAGTAGCATTCGCTGAACATTGGATATACTTAGGGAGAGATCAACAGGACTGAGGCTTATGCTGAGACTTTAATATACAATCGATCGCTGTTTAAAGCACTAAATGAAGGGTTTTTCTTTTTTCCTCGATTGCATTGAGTTCAAGAGTATCGAAGTGAATCACTGAGGGACGGCAAATCACCCGAGGGAAACAAAGCAAACACAAGCCAGAGCATGCGAAATGTACTCAGTTTCTAAAAATTCCATCACGATGGGGCGGTGCTATTTCCCGTATCCAGCATCGTCGATCATTGCATATTTATAAGCAAATTGTCTTGCCACATTGATTTCAAGCATGATGTCAATAGCCTCAAATAATTCTGCCTTCGGCAGAGAGGCTGTGTTGACGAAGAACAATTTCGACATATGGCCATCACAACGATTCCAAGTGGGTGTGGGCTCAGTTTAGCATTTCTTTATCCACAATCGTAAAGACAAGGCGCCCCTCTGCCGCCAAGTTCGTTCATTCATATATGGCTGGATTGTTGCTATTAGTACGTCCTCGCATCCAATCAAATTGAAGTTGGAGACCAAGGCTGAGATTGATCGATAGCTGTTCCAGCCTAGCAACAGTGAGACCTAGACCAAGGCACCCAGATCGAAGAGCTTTAAGCTCAATCATCGCAGAGAAGGTTTCAAGGCTATTCACAAAATAGGCGTACCATCGCGTATGCAAGTTCTGCCAAATCTGATCATTGGTCATCGAAAACTTGGGGCAAGATATTTGCTCACCAGTAGCCTCAGACGAACATTGACTGTATATAGAAGGAGGAAGGAAAAATATCAATAGATGAATTGTGTAAGGCAGATTAAGATGACACCTTACCGATGTGGTATCATTCCTGATTCACATTCATGTTCTGAAGTCCAGGGAGATCGCGGCAAAAAGGCTTGGGTATGTAGAGACATTTATTTCTACTATTTTCCTGCCTCTTTGTTTTTTGCTGTATGCCTCGACTTCTAGGAGTTCCAATGTCTCTCGTGAGGTAGTTCAGGAAAGAGAACGAGTATCTTCGAGCCTCGTATGGCTCTCATGCCGCAGCGCAAGGCTGTATTCAGGATGGTTTAAATTGTTCCATTCAAGATATTCGGGCCTGTGAATAAGTGATACTGAGCTTCGTGCATTGAGTCCTAGTGCTTGATGATGGTATTTTCTGAATAATGTTGAGATCGACGCGAATTGACTGGATGCCACTGAGCTATGTCCACAGATTTGGGTGCAACATGAATGTCGTCTCAGGGTAATGATAACATTCGCGGGCAAGCTAGCGAGTTGGGGGTCTCCAGTCATTCATTTCTCTCACGCACCACAGCGGTACCAGCAGATCACATCCGTGTATTACTTCATCCAGTCGGCTTTTGGTCGACTTGTCCGCACTGTCCAAAATCGGCCAACCCACACTGTAGCCTGGCTGGCACCCCACACCGAGCTAAACCAACTACTAGTAGCTCCACTAGCTCCGTTCAATTTAGCACCACTAGCCCCAGTAAATACCACCCCGGGTCTAGACTAGCCTCACCAACCCATGGCTAACCGAATACGGAAGTCCACGACCAGCACCTGACCACCTGCCTGACACCTCCCCACCTCTCCGCCCCCAATCACTATCATGAGACACATACACATCGTAAGTCGGACAGCGCATCGCGGATACTTGATTGCCTCGCTGTAATTGCGTCAACGACTTGGGACTGTGGCGAGGGACCCCCTGGGCCAGACCCTGACCAGACACAAGTCTACGTTTGGCCCTTGCTGATTTTGCTGGACAATATGGTAAGTACACCCTGGCACGTAGTATTGTATGTGGAGTACACCCTGACATTAGAGTACACGGAGGAGCTCGGCATGTCCACGCTTCAAACGGTGGCACTAAGGAACAAAATACTAATACGCAACATACACATGGCTTTACATGATGCCCGGGATCCACCGTCCATGCAATTCCACTACAGAAAGTATGTACATAAGTCCTCTGGCGCTCGGCGGATCCCGGTAATGCTTTTCCTCTCATTGGGGCATACTGACACAGAGCTCTAACTTGCCTAACGAACGATGCATATTGATGCATGACATGCCCAGAGCACACATTCGGCCATCGGCCGTCGGCCTTGAAGCGTTCAGACATTGCCTGTAAGGATGGGCCTCGCGTCCATCTTACCTGCGCGCACACGATCACACTACTATCTTGACGACTGATCTTACTAGCCCTTCGCCCTCATCGGCCCGAACTGCCTAGGCTTCGCCATATCATCTAGTCGGCCTCCTCCGCCTCCTAAACCCACCAAGTAAACCTCAAGCCAGCAGCCAATAGGTCACAGAGTAATGGATCCGAGCACGGCTGCGTAGTGCATCTCCCTTAGCTTCACAATTCCATAGGCCACAGTCCGTGTTATCATCAGTATTAGGCTATGGCATCCGAACACCTGCGAGCCCCTTGGGCATTCCTTCCAATACATAGATGCGTGATCTCGTTACCTCCCGGAATAACCCTTAGGCTCTTACTTTTCTGTAGCTTAGCTTTGTGCTGCACGGTAAACGTGATATGGTCACGGCCACCTGCTACGTACTGAGTACAGGAATGGTGGCCTCAGGATATGCGCATTTTCTAGGCCAAGGTAATTTAGAAAACGTGACCCATGGCGGCTTGTTTTTTGGGTGGGCTGACGTCTTAATGCCTGGGACAGAATTGGCCCAGAGCTATTAGGTCAGGATTCGAGACTCGAGAACTATGGAAAAAGAAGCCACGGGACCACTTAGAAATGTAAGCAAAACTTGCTTTTTCAGCTCTCTAACATAACCCCACTTGCACCCCTCTTCTGCCCCATGGCGGTACGCCAAAAACAGCAAAAAAAGCACTTGTTATATAACACAAAGTACGGTCCCTCGTGGATTCCGTCGAGCGAAAGAAAAACCGTGCTAATAATCCTCCAACATTTCTGTTTAGCCACAGACATTACGTAGGTAGGTCTAGATCTCAACGTTTGCTTAACCTCCTCATCTATGCTGGGTACGAGAGCATCTCATCTCCCCGCACAGTCCCATCCATACTACCCACACACTTCCTCCTTCCCATCGGTCGATCCTTCTCCTCTCTCCCCTCTCCCACCTAGCGTCGACATGAAGCTCAAACTTCCCCATCAACTAGAACATACATCGTGTATATGAGCTATCGATCGAGATCATCACCAAACCAAGCTCCAGCAAGACATCATCACAACACCTACAACAACATAGTTCCCAATACATCCTCGCTTGTTCCTTCCCCACCGCCACCACGAATCCCAGCATATTGGCTGCAGCTTCAAATGGGGTACCGTACATTCATGCATTCCCCCCCCCCCACCCTGTCATTACCGAAATGTAGAGCTTCTGCTGGTACGACTTCAACTTCAGATGGCCCCCCTCCCTCCTCTCCACATCACGCCAATTACAATTTCCTACCCCCGCAAGCACGAACGATGACCCAGGACTCCCACCTGGCTCAATTTAACTTATCGTTAACTCCCCAATCTACACACTTATCCTAAAACACTCCACCTATGATACATCCTCAACACCATCCCATCACAACCATGCACACGGCGCACGAGACATACCCCAATAAACCCCACCTCAGATCCCCTCAGATCTCCAAGCCCAGGGTTGCCCCGTACACTGCTCCCCTCGCCTGAGTAAAGAATAGATGTAACTAGAGTAGCGCGGAATATAGTAAGGTAGCAGAAGGTATTGAGTAAATAACATAGTTACCCACTGACAATGAACCTAGTTAACCTTGTACTCCGCTTAGTCCTTCCTTTACTTTAAACTCAAACTTCCATGCTATTGCGTGCCCAATCCTAAAATCCATGAACCCCGTCCTATGGCTACCGCCCCATGCGCCATCATCACCACCTCCAGGGCTAATGTCGGAGTGGTAGTGGTAATAACAATTGATCGCTCTGGAAATGGCCAAGAGGAAAGCCCTAATAGACGCATCTGCAGTAGTGTATATCTTTCGCTCTTTATTTATCCTGTTCCCAACGGAGAGCTTTCCTTGCCCCACCCATCTTTCTTTTCTATCATACCACATGTTTCTCGTCTGAAAGAAGTTCATTATGATAAGTTGCGAAGTGTCCCAATGCATTCCAGCCCGCATCTGCATTAATCTTTTTCTTGAATTCTTCCTGCTGCCCCCCAACTCTCAAACTTTCCCTAGCCAATGAGGTCTCATCCGCATACATTCCTTACATGCATCACCAGAGCAACCGCCCTCAACGACCACCTGTAACCGCCGAGTGGTTCGAACTCTACGCGCGCATCCATGCATAAATTCCCTTGTCTTTTTTTTTTTTTTTCGCCGGGTAGGTAGCCACGAGACACGGATTGGAACTTGCTTACCGTATCTTTTTCCTTTTTTTTATTATTATTTATTATTATTTCCCTGCCCAATGCCCAACTTCCGATAAAACTTCCATTAGGAAGCAGAATTGAAATCATCCTTGTTGGTGTCTGGGGTTTCATGCTGGGATGTAAATGAAATAATTCATGCCACTGGCTATGAGAATACACTCCAAAGAAAACTCACATATCGGGGTATATATATATATATCTGCTTTAAAAAACATGCTTGACGATGGTAGCACGAATTGAATTTGGCTATCATGCGTGGATGGGATGACGTCCTTCCTGTTCAGGTTATTCAAGGCGGCAGGTAGTAGAGGTGTATATTCGAACAGAGAATGGGTAACAAAATAAAAGCAAGTAGAAACAGATATAAAAGTAAAAGTAAAATAATGAAATCATCAGATCAGCCATGACGGATTGGTAGAGTTATTTCTTGTACTGCTGCTTTTTCTGCTGCTGTGTTCGTAGATTTGTCTCTCATTGATACGCTGGCATGTCACAGGTGGTAAGGACTTTTTAGCATTCACAACGCATGAGTTCTTATTTTATTTTATTAAGTTAATAAATGATAATAATTCCCCTATTTATTTCCTGTATGTGCAAGTACTGTATGTTGACTACTTAATTAAGTAGTATACGTACCTATCTCGCACCAGACTTTTCTTGGCACGCTGAATAAGGAAGTTTCCCGTTTCCTCACTTGCTTCCGAATTTAAATATCTACAATTCTACCTCGCGATATCAATGCCTTTAGATCATTCAGAGGGTCACAACCTTTTCCTATACCTGACGAAATGAACCAAATGTAGTGGTAGGCGGGTTCACTCTTGACCCATTATCATTGCATATTACTCTCAAGAATTTCTAATGCATTCATTCCAAATCCTGATGATTCCCCATTCCCATGTAGATGATGAATTTCGACGGATAATTCGAGCTCGGGATTGGGGAGCTGTGTTCTGAGTGTTAACCTAAACAGATTTGCATAACGTGACTATTGGAAAGGATATGAGGACGCCCATATCTGGCCACTCGAAAAATATGGAGAATGGTTTAGCCCAAGAGGCTTTTAGATGGACTATGAATTCGGTGATGTGGATCATGTAGGGCGAATGAATAACCCGCAAAATTGCATGTTGGTGAGGGTGGATTTACATAGCTTGTTTGATGACTATGTCATTGGAATCAATCCTGACGTGAGTGTGTAATTTTTGTTGTGATGCTATATCTACCTGTACTCTCATGACATTTTAAGGGCGCAGGACAGGTCAATACTAACTTAACGCAACAATGTGACTACAAAATCTATGTCTTCGGGGAAGACATGAATGGCATCGCGGGCGGCGTCTCAGTGCAACTGCCCGCCAAATGGGAAGGACAGTGTACGTGATAATATTCTCCAATGGCATCTTCGTCAGTACTTTCGTAGCATGCAAAGCTCTGGTGAGCTTATATGGCGTCGTGGACCCTGGGGATGTCGGCGGTCTCCTAGCTGATACCAAAGGAGGTGAAAGATTAGGGAATAAAGTTGCCTCGCGCCTGACATTGAACTTCGTTCATCGAAATATAGGCCGCCTGCAAGGAGGTGATGTGCATAGAATTGTAGATGCTGTAGATGTAGCCTTTTTGAGTTTTTTTGACTGCAGATTTGGGAATCAGCGCACTCAATTTAGCCGATACTCTGCATCGCATACATGTAAGTGAGATATCGACCGCGGGAGGGGTGCCCATATAACCCTGTCGCTTCTGGTATGCAGATCGTATCCTATCCGGTCAAATTATGCACATACTTGTACTCCACCGTTAGCATGTTAGAGTCGTGTCTCAGACAGAAGTCCCCCGGCATGACCTCTGTATTTCTATTGGCCCATAAATGCAGTTGGATCCGCACAAGTTCTGGCTGGGTGTGAACATCTTTATTGTTGATTGTTGCTCGAACACTGTGGTAGAGTCGTGCTATTGATAACTGTTCGGAAAGAAAAGAAGGGAGGGTGCCAGTTTCCATAATCCCAGTTCTAGTCGAGTGTTTGATTCGTATCCAGCGCCAAGAAAGATCCTAAAGAGGGCAACATGACTTCCTTTTCATTAAGTCCCTCACCTTACTCGTCCGGGTCATAGCGAATGTTGTGCCATGCGCCACAGTTCCAGAGAGAACCTTCTATTGATACTCTGGTGTAAAAACTATTATACAGCAGCAACTCCATCGCCATCTATTCACAGAAATGCCAAAGAAAAAGGAAAAGAAAGCAATCACTACATGGCCAAGTTGCTGAATAGCTCGTGCTCCATCCTCTCCGCAGCCTTAGGGCTGTTCATTACATCTCCCATCATGTTTGAACCTGGCAGAAAATCGGTTTTAAAAACGGGCTCTCCAGCCCCTTCATATTAGTCAATAACGCCTGCCGGAAATTCCAGTTTTAGAAGCTAGTCAAGGGTCGCTGCGGGTCCTCAAGAAACCGCTGATCAAGATGCTTGCCAGCAATGTCCTCGCTATCGGGTTCGAAGCAGACAGTCTTGTATTGACCCTGCAACAATTATCAACCGCGAGACTCCAACCGAGCCATAATTTGGCTAATTGCACATCTGGATTGATCGATATGGCATAGAGGCCGAAGGCGTGTGAATATCGTTCCTCAATAACATTCCATTCTGTACTAGATTGATCGTTCCTGCTGAATCGGTAGCTGGTGGAATGGTGATACAAAGACTGAAATTGATAGGACCTAGACCCCTAAATATGCCAAAGGGAAGGCGTGGGTAGCATCGAAGCCCCAGTAGATACTACAGTCAGCTAGTTGTGCCGGTTTGCAAGTTATCACGCATCGCCGTTTCTTTCGCGGACAGCATCGTAAAGAAATGCCAAACGCGTTCCTGAGTTCATTGAGATCGTATCGGGTTATCATAGAGGAATCTCATCAATGACAATGACGGAATCTATTCGAATTACCAGTGAGCAGCTGGTCAACAATACAAATATAGCCATGAAAGAATCCTACCGCTAGTGATAATATAACAATTTCCTGGCTAAAGGCCTCCTCATTCCTCTGAAGTGGTAGTCCACTTTCACCTCTTATGCAGGAAGTAATCATCGAAGATACAAAAAATCTCTAATCATTTAATAGAGGTTTCGATTTGTAATACCGTTTGTGACAAACAGGCCTCCGAATACTGTAACAGGGTCTTTAGATTCGCTGGCGGCATTTTGACGTCTCCCTCCGTCTGTCTTTCAGTTGTCGTTGACCTGCGTGCCAAGGTTACTATCGTACTAGTGCAGTGGGTACAAGCCAAATCAAGTTACCAAGGCTGTCTCTCCATGGCCCCCAACATGCTAGTAGAGCAACAACCAGAACCAATGCTAGTTGAAAATAGTTGTAGTTTCCAAGGCGGTCTTATAAGGATTCTTCTATCCCTTGTGCCATATACCTCAGTGCTAAAAGGTATCAGAAATCGCAAGCACCATTCCTCTAGCACTGCTTTCTCTACGTACAAAAAATCCCTCACAATTGGGATTTTATTCTTACGAACATATAAGGAGTAAACCTCTTCGCTCGGGTGTGTCCGTTGATAGCTTTCAAGAAATGAATGCTGAGAAAAATGGTAATCATCGCAAATCAAATGTCGATGGCCTCAGGCCTACTGAAAGATGAGAAATATGTAACAACGATGTGAAGACAGCGAACTTTCCAAAGCAGCTCAGCCAGATATTGTATTTTTCATGAAAGGAATTGCTCTATCGCTGAAAGAATATGTGCCTGGCCCAGTCTATACAGGGACCAAACATTCATACCCCACTGTAGTTGAACCAATCCAGCAGCTCACTGTACATTTGATTTGTTCCTCCAGAAAGGGTTTCCACATATCCATCTCCATAAGTTGGAGAGAACCACTCGACCCACAAAACACTCCTCCACTCTCTCAATTCTCACCCCTAAGAATCAATCCACTCCACAATCCCACAATGTTGACAAGTTCCAAATCCTCCAAGTTGCCCAAGTTTGCCATACAGGCTAACCATAATACTCCGAGAGATTGCAAAACAAATTCCTCTCCGCAGTTTCCTCCCACCTAATATCCGAAGATCCGCACCGATAGAAAGAAATGGCAGTCACCCATATATCAAATGAAATGGAAAGAGAATGAATGATGAACAGTGTCTTCGATTGGAGATAAATTTCCCCCTCTTTAACCGTGCTGTCTCATGGTCTCCTGGCTACAAATATTGAGTGAAGAGCTGAAATAAAACGAAAAAAAGAGGGGAGTAATGAAAATACGAGAGAAGTGAACTTTAAACAAACACAACGATAAATTGTGTAAAACCCAAGAAGATTCAACACTTTTTACCGCAAGTGGATGTTTGCAGAGTGCTTCCAACAGCTTTTCTTTTCTTTTTTTTTTTTTTTTTCTGTGTTCGTTTTCAAAACCTTCTTTCTCCTGATTCCAGCCTCCGAGCAAGGTTGACGATGATGACATGGTGAGGAGGATTGTTGCATTTGCGATGCGGAGGTCGCAAGTCGACCGATGGTGCAACAAGAGACACGCGTTGAAAGTTGCGCCGACGTATACATAAGATATAATGAAAGAAAAGCAAAGGAAGAAAAGCAATAGCTCCAAACCCGTCCGTAATTGATATAACACACCCACTCAAACACCAAAACCAATCGTATACCGCAAAATAGAAACCCAACATGAAACAAAAGAGAAGGAACTGAAGATAAGGAAAGACAAGATATTGAAATACATATGGCAATAGGATGAGTGGAAATGAGATTAATGGGAGGAAAAAAAAAAAAAAAAAGCGCCCAAGTGTTAGTTTCACAGCCAGGCCACTAAAAAGGGTAACGGTGCCCATATGTCGGCACCCGAAAATGCCACAAGCAACATTTCTTGAATTCATGGTTCGAAGCTGTGTAAAAGATTTTAAGGAGCAACACCAACAGGCTAAGTGATAACATCAATAAATTACACGGCAACGATGTCCTCTTCCCAAGGCCCAATCCACTCGACATCGTCCCCAAAGTCTTCAGCTGCTCCGACAGGCTCATAACTCCAACTGAGATGCTTACGAGCTTCCTCCCGCTCACGCTCTTCTTCTTCTTCATCCTCATCAACCCAATCACTCCAACTCGTAGAGCCAAATGGTTCGGCTTTAGAGAGGGAGATTGGAGGGTTCTTTGTTGTGTTGATTGGAATATTGTCGGAGCGCATATTACTGAAGCCAGATTTCATAGCAACGGAGGTGAAAGAAGCCCCGAGCCCAGAGTCGTACGATGAAGGAGCTGGAACGTAGAAGCCCATCTGCCTTGCATATTCCCCGTCACTGAGACATCTTTCATTGGACATTTCTGGCAAGGCTTCATCACCATCATCATCATCATCGATAATCGATAAAGGACGCTCCTGAGGAGTCTTCTGGAGAGCTTCGGCCCACGGGAAATATCCACCCTGAGCAAGATGCGGTGTTTGCATTGGCGTGCGAAGCGGCTCACGGGCTGCTGGGGTGGAAGCAACTTCCTTATCTTCCGTGCAACACTCATCCAGAAAATCATCATCATCAGTAGTCCAGAAAACAACACGCTCAATGGCCTCTCGGACATTGCTCAAGTTCCGGTCTTCCGGGTCTAGTGCAAGGCAGTGTCTCAAGACTTCAAACGTATCCAAGCTGAGGGTTGGGAAGATGTCAAATAAAGACTCCCTATCACGAACAAAGTCCGCGAATAGGAGATCATCTTCAGTTGGGATAGCAAAGGGGTTTCGTGCAAACAGAATGTTCAAAAGACAGATACCGATCGCCCAGATGTCTGCCTTGTCAGGCGAGTAGCCACCGACGTACTGCTCTGGGGCCATGTAACGGTCGCTGCCCACGCTGCTCTCCTCAGACCACTCGTCCGTTGTTGCCAAGCCAAAATCGCCAAGCTTCATGGAGCCTTCTTGTGTCAAGAAAATGTTCTCAGGCTTGATATCTCTGTGATAGACCCCTTTGGAATGCATATGCTCTACGGCATCGACAAGCTGAAGCATAAATTCTCGAACATGGTCAGTTTCCAACGGGCCCCGGCCAAGGCGTATAGCCTCATAAAGATCACCGTTGGAACAATATTCAAGCACAATGAACAGATGAGATTCTGTTTCGAAGTGATGAATCAAATTGACGATGTTAGGATGCGAACCCAGGCGAGTATGATACTTGAATTCTTCAGTAAGGTCCTCCGCAGTATACCCATCAGCCGAGGAGAGTGCAGATGGTTTGGTCAAACATTTGACTGCAACTAACTCCTCTGTCTTGATATCCTTGGCAAGCGAAACCATACCAAAGGAACCTTGGTTGAGGGGAGATAAGGTTAAGTAACGCCTGTCTCAACATTAGCGACACTGAACCATGAGCATGAAACTCTATCTCATAACGGCGGCGAAAAACGTACCCATCCAAAAGAAGACCCTCGTTGAACTTTGCTCGCATACACTCCATTGAGGCTTTAGAGAACAGGTGGACGATTATAAACTAATGTAAGCTTTAGAGGATATCTCTTGATCGAGCAGCTGGTATGGAACACAAAAGTCTATCGATTGGCAAAACCTATTCCGATGGTGATAATACAATGGGCGTCTCTTTCGAAGTGACCAATACCTGGAAGAAAGCGCTGGGTTCAGATTCCTTGGACCCGCTTGTCCGTAGAGCAGTTCTGAGTGTTGTTGATGTCCCTTTGAGCCCGAAGAAAAGTGAAAAGTGAAAACGAAAACAAAACAATATTCCCACCAAATAACTCCTAAAAAAGACGAAGCCTTCCAATACCCAATTCGTAAGTTGCGAGTTGCTATAAAAACATAGAGAGCGTACGTGATTTAGAGATAGGAAAAATCCTAGAAAAAAGAGTGAGAGATGAAGTAGAAATTCGTTACGGTGATGGAAGAGTTGTCGAGGTCCACACCAATCCTCGAATGATATTCTTTGGTTGTGTTCTCTCTCCTAGATCAATAGTTGGTGAGGCGAAGAGCAGAAGATATTTGTACTACTGCTCTTCTAATCGGCGCTTGTACAATGCTGAATGATATGGTGGTATGCCTTGGTAAAGCTCAATGACTGCTGTATCGAATTTGCTGTACTATCACTGGTTACTGTTGTCCGGTGGGCTGGCCTATGAGTCAGAGCTTCTTGATCTCTCCCGCTTCTGTTGTCAACTTGCTGAGGATTCCTGTGGTATTGTTGCTTTCCAAACACTTGGTCGTTGCTATCGAAACGGGCTGCTGTCGATGCTGGGATGGGGAAATCCGTTTGGGCAGTTGACTCAGATCAGGACAATTGCAAGGTAATGGTCTCAACGATACCGCAAGCTTCAAAGTGAAAGGAACTTGCAATGGTTGATCTGTGATTGCAATTGCTGATTGAGGAGAGGAGACACAGGGTGGAGGAGAGAAAGAAGGGAGGGAGGTGGAGAGGGGGGGGGGAGGGGGGGGAAGCTTCTTGATATTTGACGTTCTCTCTCTAGGTGTGTATTTGGTATGGGGGAGAATGACAGCACAGAAGAGCTTTAGGGGGAAGGGGAGGTGGGAGAGGAAGTGTGGGTGATTGACTGAGACTTGATGGTAGCTAGAGGCAGCAAGGTACAAGGCGTGTGTAGGTATGCAGCGGGAGAAGTAAAGCAGAGGGGGCGAGCGTGGTTGTTATGTGGGAGCCGGTGGGATATGCTGGGACGATGATCGCCACGGGGCTGTCAGGATTGGGGGTGATGGCTCTTTTTTTCTCTTTCTTTTTCTTTTTTTTTTTTTCTTTTTTTTTTTTTCTTTTTCCCCTTCCTTCTTATTTTTCTTAATTTTTTTATTAAGTTTTTTCCTAAATTCTATTTAATGGGGTGGTAGTGATTAAGAGTGCTGGAAAGGGGCCAGAGGGCGCAAATGAATGAGGGTCTGGGAGAAATGTGTCGGAAGGAAAGGAAAGGCCTGGTTGGTATTGGATGGAGAGATTTGGGCGCGAGGGTGGGAGGAGCGTTCGAGTTAAGCAGGAGCAAGCACAGCACAGCAGCAACAGCAGCAGCAGGAGCAGCAGCAGTAGCAGGCTGGGTGTGTAAGCAGGCCGGGGGTGTGGAGCAAGCAGCATGCGCAGGGAGGAGCATCACGGCAGCTTTGGGGGAGCGGCGGGCTTTTAGGCGGCTGTGGGTGGGCCGGGCTGGGCTGGGCTGGGCTGGGCTGGGCTGGGCTGGGCTGGCTGGGCTTGGGCTGGCCCCTCAGGGGAGGGCAGCGCTGCGGCGGCGTGCGAGGTGCGAGGGTGGGTGTGAGTGGTGGCGGGGCCCGGCGATGCGACTCGGGTGCTGGGCAAAGCTGGGCGTGCTGGGGCCGCGCCAGGCAGAGGGCAGAGGGCAGAGGGCAGAGGGACGGAGGGGAGAGGTGGGAGGTGAGGGTGCGGGTGCGGGTGCGGGCGCGGGCGAGGGAGGGCGGGGGAGGGTGAGGGTGAGGGAGGGTGAGCGTGAGGGAGGAGGGTGAGGTGTTCGAGAAACCAGGCGAATCACATAGGCTCTGGCCCTGCTTGGGCCTGGTGCGGCGGCCCCCGTCGCGCCTGCGGGGCCGCCCTCTCTGCTGGCGAAAGCTGCCTGGCGCCGCTGCGCATATGCTATCCCACCACCTGCGCGGGTGCAGGCACCGCTCTGGCGCCGGCCGACTGGCCTGTCCAGCTTGGCTCGGCATACGTTCTCGTTTCCACGCCGTTCTGCTGCCAGGTCATGCGCTGCGCTACGCTCTGTAGCTGTACCACTAGTACTTTACCTTTACCCGTACACATACCTACCCACTTCATGTCAAGAACAAAACTAAGTATGATAGCATGTAGCTCCCCCCCCCCCCAGCTGGCCGCAGGGCACCAGCAGCTTTGCTTGGCGCGCCGAAGCGTGTCAAAATCTAGAGCTCACACGCGCCATCATCGACCCCTCGCAGCCCTGCGGAGCTCAGTAAACCTCCCCCCCCCCCCCCCAACCCAACCCATCCCAATATTTACAACCTGTCTTGTCACACACCGACTGCACCAGAGTGCTACCCGCAGTGGCACCGATGGTGAACAGCACAATAACTGATTTCGATAAACTTGTCCTGTTCGTGTCACAGCCGCTGCTGC
This sequence comes from Kalaharituber pfeilii, assembly GCA_015179045.1. Classification (NCBI taxonomy): domain Eukaryota; kingdom Fungi; phylum Ascomycota; class Pezizomycetes; order Pezizales; family Pezizaceae; genus Kalaharituber; species Kalaharituber pfeilii. The sequence goes on along the minus strand of WHUZ01000031.1, from coordinate 120,800 downwards.
TTGCATCCCTCCCCAGAATCCACCACACGCTGCTTCTACCCGCAGCACTCATATCATGTCACAGAACTATATTGTAAGGAAAGTAGCCACCCCGTCACTTTGTGTATTGTTAATTTCAACGACCCTCCCTCCGCCCCTCTCCCAATCGTCCACCCTACCCCGCCAGAGATGTCCCCCGCTTTGGTAAACCGTGTAACATGGTAAGCTGTTGCTTGAAAACGTCAACTCTACCCAAGTTGAGGAGAGCTAACTATAGTTGATAAGCTATCGTTGTCACCAATACTTAACATTCTAAAGTAAAATCCTGCTAAAATCAAAGCTACTCTGGTATAGACCGTTTTCACTACCCAATTCTGCAGCAGCTTGTGTCCATTTAGTGATTCGAAACTGATAGACACAAGTTCCCCTTCTGAAATAACATAGGCTCGTTTTATGTGAAGTGCGATCGGCTGTATGATGTACCCTGCAATATCCTGAGCATGTCCGACTTCGACCCAGAGCTCTCGTGCATAAGTACCCAGAGCAATTGCAGACAACTCTCATGCCGCATCTGATTATGTCCTAAATTGTTGGGCCACCGTTCGCGGATTAGCGCCGTCAAAATAAGTGTGGCCATAAAAAGAAAATACAGCAAGCAGCCCACCATACATACACACGTAATCTGAATTCGAGATTTACCGGAATGATGGTGAAAGATGAACAAGGGTTTGCACATACCTACTGCTGATGATGCCATGCAGCTGTCGTTTCGAGCAGGATAGCCAATCAAAATCGTGTCGCAATGTGGCTTCCTGTGGTTATGTAGCAACTTCTTGAGTTCCCCCTTGTCGGACGGTGGGCTGTGAAGAGCAAGTGATCATCGCCAGGACTTGCAAGAGCAGAGGTCGTGTGAGAAAGATTCGCTAATAACTCTGGCGCACGGCGGTTCTTCTTCACCTCCTGAGGCGAGCACGAACAAGTACCCCATCGCCGGGGTCTTCTTATTTTGTTCGTGTTCTTCTTTCAATTTTCATTGGTTTTGGTATTTTACAAAGCTGTCCTGAACTGAATAATAATGGTAAGAGCTCCGCGATGACGAGCGGCCCTACCGGCAAGTTTGATCATGAAGGAGGAAAAAGTAACTCCTCCAGGGTGCATTTTGCCATCAAGAGAACCTAGTCGAAGTGGAATCCCAGCGTACCCCAACCAGTGCCACAAATAGGTATCATTTGCGCGGCAGAGCACTTAGTCAAAGGCACCTTGGGAGTGAGTATAGCATTCTGCTAATCGGAGAAGATATTCAGTTCAGGTCAGCCGTACTGGGGTGACATAATGACTTGGAATGTTTTGTGAAGGTTCTATTTTGCGTGAGTGTTCCTCCATCAATGTACCTTCCATAACTTAACCTGGAGTATATCTTAGCAGGTAGGTACATATTTTGCCTCTGCCAATTTTCGCAGGCCCCTTGCCTACTAGTACATAGGTTGCCTCTCCAGCTCAGCACTAAGCTAAAGCTCGAACTCACGCTCAGGTAAAACTCTACAAGTATTTACTCATCGTCTGCGCATACGTACGCATGTACGCATACTTATAGCGGGAATTTGAAGGCCCAACACGGCCAATAGACAGACTCGGCGGAGCCCTATCCATGGTAATTTAATTTGCCCATGGCCCTGAACTAGAATGTAATTGCGAGTCAACTTGTCACGTCACTAGAACCGAGGGTGCTAGCAATAGCAGCCAAACCTAAATTTCCCTTCTGCGGAAAAGTAAATGAGATGTTTCGTTTCACAACCCCTCTCGGTACCGCTCTCGGACATTTAATATCGCATCACGGGAGAGGTGGGAAATTGTGGACACTTCTGCAGATTTTCAGTCCAGATTTGCTATGACTGTTCCGAATGCTCCCCGTGTGTAACTAAACTCAACAATATCCGACTTGCAAATGAGCACAAAGCTTGTCAGTCAGGTTTGCTTCAGAGTGTAGTTTGGTTGCGACCCCCCCGACTTGGAAGTATTAGAGATACGGCGTGCGTGAGTTCTTGAGCACTAATTTTTACTTTCTAGCTGAATAATGTGATGGAGGATCGTAGTGGATCAGCCTACCTGGGTAGGCACGCACACTAGAATACCAGGCGAAGCAGCCTCATAGGAGGAAAAAATGCTCTGCGGATGATATGAGCGCATACCTATCGTACATGGAGTAGTAACTCTCGCACATGCTCCACTAAAATCATGAGCAAGAATGAAGCCCTCGTGGTGCTATGTGGCATTAAAGCGGTAGAATATTGCTGCATTTCGTACTGTTTGGTGCCAACAGGACAAAGTAGTCGCATTTTGCCTGTTTTCACTCCACTCCAACTCCCAAATCTGATGCGCTCTGTTTTCTAGCGTTTGAAAGCTTCGCAGCTCAATCGGGAGGCATGATGTATAATCTGTGTTCTTAACTCTGTTTTTACAGCTAGTTGTTATGTTTGTTTGTTTTGTGACCAGGACTCCAGTACATGCCCATTGCTCATCATCGGGACTAGTATTGCTCGTTGGAGTATTCAACCAATAAAACTGCGGCTTCGAATCTTTGAAGTTCTGGGCTGCAACGTTCAATCCAATCCGAATCGCGACCACTTACTCGAGAAACATTTCCGACTGCCTGGAAAATGTAACCAGACTATTGCCTAGACTGGGTTGGTGCCAGCCATGTCTACGGTTTTGCACATGTTGATGTAGGCTAAGCCCTCCCAGATGCTGCAGAACATCAAACGGAACGCAAATCGAAGCTATAATTAACAGCCATCATTTTTAGCACATCTTTTAGCACCACCAAAATTCTCACCCATAGTTGTCTCCTAGGAAACATTTGTTACATTCATCTGCAAGCTGTGAATTCTCCATATACCCATTCCGGATTAAACCCTACTACTGGAGGGAGAGATCAAAAAATAGAAAAGGCATGGAATCAAAAATATCAGTTAGAGGGGTGCTGTTGGATATCGGTGAGTACTGTTCTGCTTACCTTACCGACATTACTCAACCAAAATACTCCTAAATTTATTGGCTGTATTTGTTACCTTCAGAAAATGGTACAATCCTGCCAGTGCATCAAGATATCAATAACAGCGTGAATTGCATCACCAAGTATTCCTTTGACCATTCATTGCATCCCGTTCCAGATCGACACGATCACTCTTGCATCTTCATTCTTTCTTAAACGCCGCCCGCTGCTTTTTTCACCGATTCATCCAATTGTGTGAGCATTCTATCTTGGCTGACATCTGCTGATGGCTGCTTGATCAATTTACAGAGGGTTTGTATAGCTCATCTCAATTCATGCCGCAAAACTTTATCACCACAAGGTTAGCCTTCTCATTGACCATCACCACATAGGCACCGTCTGTTCCATTAGCTTTGTACGGGACGTTCTGGTAAGACCTTCAGTTGCTAACCCTATTCTTCCCTTATACCTTCCCACTTTCTCGAACTATTCCCGCTTGTTCCGCGCTACAGGCCCGCAATTGTCGATGGTTCCACCACCAACTGGCACCACTTCAATATTGTGCCACTGATGAAACCAATTTTGCTCACCTGATGAGGCATGTCATTGACAGAGTTGTAAATATGGTCCCAAGAGCTTTGTGCTACTAACGTAATGCACTGAACGTTGTACTGACGCTGCAGAAAATCAATCTGACATTGCATGTGGCGATTAATAGTTCCCGTACGCGCTCAATGCTTTGCCGGCTTTCCTTGAGGCCAACTGGGACTCCCCCGATTTCGTGCCCTATAAAGATGCGTTCCCACAGTCTGCGCAACAGTCTCCAGCAGCCCTCGAAGCATACGTGCGTGACCTTACAGAGAAAGATGTTAAGGTTGCATGTTTGAAGGATTTGCAAGGTAACGAATTGATTGTTTTCTGTTTCAACGCTTCGATCCGTGCCTGCGTTTGTGAGCACCCCCATGTACCCGGATCTCTGTAGTAGCTCTCTTACCCCACAGATTTCCCTCCCCACATGCCATTCTCTGTCGTGCCGAGCTTTGAGGCAGAGCGCCGATCAAACAGCACACAGCAGCTCCACTTCGCTGCTTTTGAGTTGCATGGACTTAGCAACGATGACAAGGGGCCCCAGGCAATTTCATAGGCCACACTAAACATGCTCCATATTGATGGGACCCCCTATTTGAAAACATTTCGCGCTTATCATACCCTCCATCATTTACTCATCCCAACCCTAGTTCTATCCAGTTATCTTATCATTGTATGCCAGTAGTCTTGTTTAAGTATTAAGAGCGTCGTTGTTTACCAAGTTGCATATTAGGAACTAATAGCATGCGCTAACGGCTGTTTATTGTTCTACTCAACCGGATAGGTCTCCTCTGGCGCGCCGGATACGAGAATGGATCCGTCAAGGCGCCAATATACCCTGATGTATTCCCTGCAATCAAGTCGTGGACAGATGAAAAGGGTTTGAAGGTCATGATATACTCCTCTGGCTCAGTTGCAGCCCAGAAGCTGTTGTTCCGGCACACAAATATTCCTGAGCTTGAGGATGGTGACATGACAACTTATCTATCAGGATACTTTGATACTGTCAATGCAGGGATGAAGCAAGATCCTGATAGCTACAGAAAGATTGCGCAAGAGACGGGGATAATTCCTCAGGAATGGCTCTTTCTGAGTGATAACGTCAAAGGTAGTCAATTGCCCATCTGACGACAATTTGGATAAGCTTGTTGTTCTTCCAGTGTTCTATGACTAGTGGGGCCAGGGCTAGTTGGGCCGGAATAGCGAACCATTCCGCTAGATTCAATGTTTTCTGTGCATTCTTTTGGCGCCACCTGAAACCTCAGCACCTTATGTGTGGTCTTAATTGAGGATGTCGTATTGAGGTTTCCAATGCATACAAAAAAATATACTTGAAAGTGAATGCTGACAAGATTTCTCCTCAACAGAGATTGAGGCCGCCAAAGCTGCAGGTATGGCCTCTATGGTCGTTGTTCGTCCTGGCAATGCATCGTTGACCACAGACGATTACACCAATCACCGCGTGCTCGAGAACGGATTTGGAGACATTAATGTGGTCACGGCCAATAGATATTGAGACAGCTGGTGGATAAAGGGGGGACAAAAAGCTTCAAGTGGGCAGTATATTCGACGCGTGGATCATATGTGTTGTGTTTCATGTGGTTGCGGTAGTAGATGGGGAGTTTATCTGTGCCGCCCCGTTGGATAATTCAAAGAGTTTTATTTGTTACTCCCCTACATATCTTCCCAGTCGAGGTCTATGGTTACGGCCAAGTGCTCCTTCTCTTGTTTTCCACCGCTGCATTGTGTATCCTCCACCTTGTGCCCCTACTAATAATGTTAATCTGTTTCGTTCCCCATGGTCTGTCTCTTCTGAAGTCCAGATTGAGCTCAGGGCGGCATGGGTCTTGCTGCACTCACATGTCATCGAAAGTGTTGATTATACAACATTGATGAGCTTCGATTCTGTTGTAAAGCGGGAAGGAGCCCACGACAGAATGGAGGAGGATAGGGTTGAAAAAGCTTGTCTTGCTTTGGCCTGACCTGTCTTGAACAAATATTTGGTATGGTGTAACGTCTGCTGCCCTGAGCTTTGAATACTACGGAACATACGGGCTGGAGCTCGATTGTATTATTAGCTGTAGGTTTCTGATGTGAAAAAGTTCTTGTGATGCTGTATTGCGTTCAATGCTGCTCAGGCATGGTTCTGAAAAGGATCAGTAAGGGACATCACTGAAGTGCACAAAAGGTATATACTCCCTAATGTGGTTAGGCTCGTCCCCATTCTGGCGTAGCATGTTGATTCTTCAAGCAAGCTCCGTCTGGCTGGCACGAGCTCCTGACTCTTACAACAATTATCTTTCCCCACAACTTTGCTTAGGAAAGATTGAAGGCGCCCACAGTCACACCCTGGGCCTCTCAATGAGACCGGTATTCGGGATTGCGAGCTAGGCGAAGAGCCTTCAAACTCGTATGGTGCAGAATATTAATCCGCGGTTACCAGTAGTATTCTATCGTGCCTTAGCACTGCGTGACTACGACTTTGGTGCAATTCCTAAAAGAATGGCAAAACACAATCGAGACATAATAGCTAAGAGATGGTATTAGGAGGGGTTGAATTATCATACAAGTTTCACCATTGCTGGCCTAGTTGAATCCATTGGCTGTGCCCACCGTTCTCCAAAGGTTGAGAGAAAATTTGACCCAGCTTGGAAATCAGATTCACTCTCTTGACATCGAAAGCAGAAATCCTGCAAGTTGTATTGTGCAGGCTCCTCTTCTTAGAAGTGTTTACGTGGGCCTGTCTACACCAGCTGGCCAACTCATGTTTATGCACTTCCACGTTTCCTGAGTAGAGGGTAAGCGTCAATGTCAGGTACTATACATTCCTCTCAACGGTCCAGAAACACATCACTTAAACCGCAACAAAGTGCAGGCCATGATCGATCACCGCCCGGCAGGCGGCTTGCCAGCGCGAGATATGTAGACCGATCGGGATATGTACATGTACATGTAATGTACAGAGCGCATCTTGCGTTGTCAACTTGCAGAACAAACGTGGTCCCTAGCTTGTCTACAGTGAAGGTTGATAGAATATTCTTTGCGGGATATGGGGTTAAGGGAAAAAACAAACAAGCAGTTATCTCACAGGAAACGATGCACATGATCGATCGCAGAGCTACTTGTAAGCGTGTACAGTTACGTTTTCCGTCTTGTATAAGCATGCATACTCACTAACACTTTTGATGTAAGGGTATCACTGAGAGTTTACCATGAAATATGGACGCGGGTAATGTTAATTTCGTTGACGTAGCGGTCTGATTCCATAAGCGTCCTCACTGCCCCTCCTGCGCAACGTCACAGCATTTAATGGGGGCGGCTTATTGCTACGAAGGTCATGTGCTTTTTGAAACTCCCTACATGGAACGACTCTGATCGCAGTGTTGAAAGCGAGACCAATCCGCTAAGATACTCGCTAGCTCATCGTACCTGTTGAGATTGTTTTGATGGTAAAGCAGAGCTAGCGAGAAACTGAAAGGCGAGCTCATTATGAATCCCCAATCCTGTTCCCCCCCACATTACTCCTTCCTGATTGGCTTTTGCAATTAGACCCACCTTGGTTCCCAGATATGGATGATGATAGGACATCTACTTACGATCACTGCAACAGCAATACAGGTCGATCCCCGAGCATTGGTGTGTTCCCCGCAAATCCTTTGATGTACGTGTTGAGTTGGGTTGGGTTGGGGGGGGGGGGTTGGGGGGGGGTGAGTAAGAGGTTATGCATGCATGAATGCATGGCGGTGGTTTGGTGAGGAAGTTGCTGCTCAACGACGACATTGGGCATATCGGTGAATGCTGCTTTTCTTGAAGCTGTCCCGGGCCCATCCCTACTTTGCGGTCTTGAAGAGGGACGAAAGTGATTCCGCTAGACGCCCAAAGCTTCCTAGCGTCATCGATATGGCAAAGCACACCATCAATGAGCAGCCCATTATGACCTATCCGTTATTTATCAGCTTCGTGGTGCATTGTACGTTGCAATTTAGTTTATCATGATTATCAACTATCAGGCATGAACGAGACTATCAGGATATTGAAGCAAAGCTAAAACCACTTTGAGCATAGCTTGCGGGACCCCGCCTGGCCCGTGCATACTTTGCCCTTATCGATAAGGCGAAGGGAGGGGTAACAGAATCAAGAGGGGAGCTTCTACAGGTCTTGTTTATTAGCAGTAGAACCTTCGTTAGCCGACAAGGTAGCTCCAAGCTTGCGGGCTCCGAGCTTGTGACTTTCATAGCTCCAGCGCTTTGAGCTTGCGTCGTGTCCGACGATGCTAGCTCAGAGGGCTCCATTCAATTTCTAGTTTCGAGCCAATTCATTTCCCTACTAGAGAGAAATCACCGCAGCCGCCACCATTTGCAATCAAGGTCAAAGCAAGGCAGAATGGGACACCACTTTCAAGTAAGAGCGATAACAGTATTGAGACTACCATCACTCCTTATCTGAACATATGGGCACCCGTGCAAGAACGTAAAGGCGCAGAACTAAAACAGCAAACATGCAAATGTAAGTAAAACCTCTACATCCTAATACTACTTGCACAGCCATAGCTAACAGAAGCCATCACTGTAAATTGCCCCGGGAATGTCATCGTGGTCGTCACGTTGTTTGCTGGGGCACAATCATGTTCGCGAAAATGCCCAGATGAATATCGAGGGCCTCCCACCAAAAAAATAAAATAAAATGAAAGATATCTCCAATTGAAAAAAATGGACAGGACACTGCAGAGAGAATCAAAGAATGCCACTTAGCTTCAAACATTATAATTCATATGGCACATTGATTTTTATAATTCATACCATGTCCATACGATGCCTTGTGTCTAGGAACCTTGATAGGGCTATAGGGACTCCAGGTTGGCCAATTGCCACTCCAATCCCACGCCAGTCTATCACTTGCCCTTCTACAGAACCGGCCGCCTGTATCGTTCCTTGGTTCATTGATCCACTTTGTTCCGCTTAGATGGGACTAGTTCCCCAATTCTGCAGCGTCGAACATATGCACCATGCAAAGATTAGTATCTGACCGTAACCCCCATTCGTCTGACTCCTCTATCCCGTTGCTTTGCTGGCTAAATTTTTGTTCAATGGTATCAATTATGGCCGAATCCTTCGAGAGAGCGAACAGAGTTTCAAATCATATGAACCGTCCACCAAAAAACGGGTGTATCATACAGACATTTGTTTAGTTCCCCATCTCCAAGCCCGTTTTTTCTCCACTCTCTAACATTGACCCAAATACCCCTCATCTCTATACCAGTGCAGCACCCCATCTAATACCAAGTCTCCACCAGTGACTCCCTCAAACTTCCTCTGACATTGTCGGGGCCCATTCCTTCACCTAGCTTGAACACACTTTCAATCACACTCAGTTCGGTGGCCGTGGTATCGAGACCAGTCACCGCCAGCCAGTCATTGACAACCATTCCAGCTCCTACCACTGGTGATCCACGATTGATACTTCCAGCTACTAAGGGCACCTGAAGCAAGGAAGATAATTCATCCTGATCTTGTATCGAGGTCTTAGGATGAACAATTCCTCCTAATCATGAACAAAACTTTTGGTTAGAGTTACATTCCCGGTGGTTTCAAAGCAACTAAGAGAAATCCTTTGGAAGTATGGGCAGCAATTTTGGTTGGGACCAGCTCACCTTGGTTGCTCAATGCACAATAGCTCCCTGTCAGCACATTATCCGCTCCAATGGTTTGTCTAAATACTTCTACGCCTAGAACATCTGCAATTATTTCCTCCGTTTCTCGTTCTAGATCCGGGTGCACTAGTGCCACGTAGTCATTACAGCAGATGACGTTGCCTAGAGCTGACAGTCGTTCTTCTATCCGTTGAATTTTAACTGAGTCTGGAATGGAATTTCGTAGGTGCTGTAGTTCTTGATCCGTGGTTGATGTGGGAACAAGAAGGCCTCTGCGGTTTCTATCGATAGGGAGTGTGTGTTAATACGGCGTTGGAAGAGAGTAATGAGGTGGACGGGAATATGCACTACCCAGCAGTCAATCGCCCCACTATTCTAGTGCCGGCTATGGTAGTGTGACATATCGGAATAACATCCGCAAGCTCTGCCTCAAACACACTGCATGTTCATTCATATGTGTCAGCACGACCTTCGAACAACACAGCTTACGTGCCATTTGTAAGCCATCACAATGGCGCCGATGGGAACGAGAGCCAGAATCCAACCCAGTACCTGTAGAAATTCATTGAACCACCTGTAGCAACCAAAGCATATGAGTTCGTAAGTGTTGAAAATACTCCAACCCTGCATTTCAGAAACCTCAGTCAATATTGATATTCTTTATAACTCGCATGTCTTGTTTGCTTGATGCGCAGACTTCTGGTTCTAAAAACCCATCCACATTGATGTTGTTGATGCATCTGGAATTGTAAACCTAGCAAATGGGGATGTGGATGCTCAACTCATTGGAATTCTCAAACTATACAGATACGGTCAGCCTGGCCGCCTTCAAGTGATATGAATCATTTCCACTGCTGAAGGTGATTTGACCAACACTGCAGTGGGGTTCTGAGGGAAAGTGTGAGGCAAGCACATACTTGCGCTCGGACAGCCATGATCTTGTTCAAATACTAGGCAACTCGTCGATTGTCGACCGCTATATCTGAGGTGTAGGCACGGCCCAAGGAATGTGAGAGTAAGTTTGTAGATAAGTCCAAGCTTCTTCAAAAAATGTTTTCGTAAGATTGGAGTTCTTAGTAAGTGTATAATTCTCTGTGAAGGTACCGTTTCTTGGCAAAACTTGCAAAGAGTCAGGCGCTGACCAAGGTAAAGTCACGATTATCCAGGTGTTATCTTTGTTACAACAGTTATAACCCTGAATTTGCTGCTTACATTTCCAGCATTATATACAGCTTGGGGCCGCTACAATGGGCAAAGATGGATTTGTCAGAGTTTGCTCCACATTTACTACCATAGACTCATAGTGAGTCTATTTATCATCACAATGACAGAAAAATATGACTCAGCCGAGGACCTGATACCTGTTTCTTTTGTTTACAACAAAAAGGAGACCCATTCACGATACTACAAGGCTATACACGAAGTTCACAAGAAGCAATGAAACCGAAGCAGAATAAATGTAACACGGTTATGAAAAATCATGAAGAAACAAAACACAAAGAAAGAAATACAACAGGCGAGGAAAAATAGCTAAAGAAAATAAAAAAGTGATAAAGCGATAAATAGAGAGATGATAGAAGTGGACGTATAGTGGATGACATCTTGGAGCCCTCTCAGATCTTTGTCCATCCTTCACTCCTTCGTGAAACCCTGTAAGAATAACCGACACGAAGTTCAAGATTGCACTCTGAAGCCTCACGCTGTGACAATTTCATGAAGTTATATATATTATTTTTTCTTTCATCAGTCTGGTTGCATTGCCCAGTTTTTCATGAAAACCGATAACTCTTTCATCAATTACTTCGCATCCGTACAATCCAACTGACCCCCATAACTCAGTTATCATCGTCATCCGGTTGATCGAAGAGGAAATTTGCAGCGAGTTCTTCGTTCTTATCACAGGCGAAATATGCCTGGATCACCAGGTCCCGTTCAAATCCAAGGAGGCACAACTAAGAAAAGAGTTAGCGTGTACTGACTATAGCTGTTAGAGAGCAAAGTACTTACCCTCTCAATGGCTTGCCTCTCTTCTTCGGTTACAACGATTTGCTGAGTTCCCGGGGGTAAAGCTCCACCTGGTCCGTCATCATCGCCGTCAGAACTCTCGCCAAGTAGCTGTAAGAACGCCTCTTGATTTTCATTTATCAATGCTGCGAGACCAGGATTTCCTTGGCTGACTTGCTGCAAGATTGGTTCAAGCATCTGTGGTTGTTGTTGCACGACTTGGCGCAGTTGCTGGAACTGGGGGTTATTCCGGAGGAATTCGAGATTGCCAAGTCTGTTGGCAGCACCAGCGCCCGCACCTTGTTGTCTCTGTCGGGCAGCGTTTGCTGCAGCTTCAAAAAGATTGATATTTTCCCCTTCAGCTGCCGCCGGGGGCGAAGCAGTAGGATTAGCGGCTGGTTGTGGGGGTGCCGCTGGACGAGCTGGTTGTCGATGTTCTTGTTGTAAGTGCTCCGGGATACCCTACAGCAATAATACATTAGCTGGAGTTATAGCACTCTATTGATGAAATTGGCGCACCGTGAGGAGGTATTCAACGGCTCTGTCAGGGTTATAGAATGCGGCTCTCATTGCACGATCCACACTCTCACGGTCATAACCCATCTCCAACATGTGATGGATCGCTTCTTCACGCTGCGCACCCATAGCTAGCGCAGATGGGTCATTAAAACTGGTTGCCTCAAGCGCAGTAGCCGTAGGACCGGTACCGACAGGTGATGGAGTAGCAAGAACATTTTGCGGCCTAGATGAAGCAGCAACTGGGGCTGACGGTGTAGAAACAGATGCAGCTTGCTGGGCAGGTGTAGATGGAACAGTTTTTTTTGGAGTTGAGACAGAAGGTCCAGATGTTTCAGTGGTGGTGGTGGTGGTGGCGGTGGGGGGAGCTTTCGGCTGGTTTGGATTTTAGCATCATATTTTTATCGATTAATAAGCAGCAAGGAACGAACCTTGGAGATCATGCATACGATGAAGCCCTTCTCTTCAATATTGTAAGACTGAATGGTGTTCTGGTCTTGTAAAATTTTTCCTGTATATAATCAAGTACGTTAGCACGATAACTTTCACTGTATCTGCAAAGTTACTACTTCCCTGAATAGATGAGCTTTTGCTGTGCAACTTCCCATCCCTTCTCTGCAGCTATCTTCTCCTTGAGAGCGGCTATCTGCCTATGTCATCAAAATGTGGTACTAGTTTGTAGGACGTTTTATGATACCTACCGTTTCCGACGGTTCCGCCTCAATGAAGAATTTCTGCTGCTTGAGGTCCTGAAATGGTGTTAGTTGTTTTACCAAGAGACCCATGACCGATTCAGAGCGGCGTACCTTGAACGTGAGCTTCATCGAGAATAACTAAACTAGTTGAAACGGGGTGGAACTGGGGGATGCCTTCAGGCGTTGTTAAGTGTGAAGATGATGGAAGGTGGGGGAGGGGAGTGGGGTGGTACAGGAAGTAGAGTGCGAGCGACTTGGAGATGTCGGACAAGGTAACAGCGAATATGTCGTGGCGAAACAGTTTCAAGGGCAGGTTGCTGCTGACTGTGCACGACCTTAGTCTCTTAGCGTGAGCAACAAGACTATGCATAGGGTCATCCGCTTTGGGGGGATTCGAGCACAAGAATTTAAATTGCTAGTCTAAATAATCAGAGCTGACGCACCCTCCTCAGCGCCTAGCCAGCTACCTGTTGTGAGGATGTATCTTTCACTTAGCGAACCGAGAGTTGAGCAGGTGTTGGGATGCTTCGGCTTGAGAATATGTTTCGTATTGTTGCCTGAGGCTTCACAATCTGAGAATGACAAGGCCGCCTTCAATACAGTTCTGGCTTAGCCACAGAAGGCTGATAACAGTAAGAGCAGCAGGCCAGAGTGTCGATGCTGGAAGCAATACTCTGCAGGGGCTATTGACCTAGAGATGAGCCTCGATCCCGTTTCGCTTCCGAAAGAGACAGTTGGCGGGGATAGTCGGCCGGGAAATGCTCTTCATAATATCAATTGCTATAAGCCGAACACAAATCTCCATAGTACATAATGTAGCAGGAGATATTCAAAGGTGCTACATAAGCTGAGGCACATGATGATCAACAGCAGCAGCCACCTGACTTCAAATTTCAACGCTGTGGCACACTGACTGAACTTGACATCTCGTATACAGTTTGCGGAGCTAGCCTGGTGACACCACCCCCACAGGGCAAAGCCTAGGTCACGTGCCGAGCCCAGATTCTTGAAAGTACCTAGAAGTTGAAATTTTGAGAATGTCTATGTAGAGTACAGCGTAGTATGCAATAGTTGTTCTAGAACTTCGTTACGGATGTAGGTGAGACCCATGCGGATCTGCACCTATGTAGGGATTGCAATTTGATTGTGTCGGGAGCAGGGTCTAACCAACCCAGGTTACATAGGAGTAAAGTTTTAGACCCCGCCAATTCCTCTACAGGAGCTTGATTTAGGCATCAAAGTATGGAATCAGGTCATTTGGTGGTTCAAAGGCAATGCTATAGTGCGTGTAGAACAGGATCAATCTACCCAACATGATGTATCGTAATACGCAGGAGAACGGACGTGGAATCCAAAATACTACTACTGAGGAATCATATTCACAAACGATGATTTGAATTTTCAATCTTTGACCCCTTCGGGTTTCATGCAATACTGGGCACGAGTGCACCTGCAAAACTGGTGTCTACCTTGCCAGCAGCCGGGTTGCACATTAACCTCTCCGCTGCCCAAGGCCCTCTCATCACTATTATATTGATTTCTTGTACTGTACACTTAATATTGTCACTGTTGTTGTAAACAAACCGCCGTGTCGCCAAATGAACTAGGCACCCGATTAATAAGCCATCTTTGTATCTGGTTCTCTGACTTGGGCAGCGAGGAGGTCTCTGCACAACTCCAAAATCGTGTGGAAGGCTCCAGGAATAGCTGGATGCGCTTCCTCTCCCACTCGAATAAACCACGCTGCGAGGCCAGGCATATAACTTCACCAAATTGCATGCTTTGTTGTTTAATTGCACACTCACCCCCATCATTCGTCAGCCTGAAGATGTTAGTTTGTATCTCGCCAGTTTGAGTTGAAAGGATTGGGAACATTTAGTGGCGCCGATGCAGTACGTACCTTGCACTATTAGCTAAGGGCTAGAGAGAGAGAAGTTCCATGCATTTGTTGCTTAGAGTACTGTTGGCGGTGATGGCTCCATTTTTCTGACGTAGAGTGATCGGACATGCCTATACCTAATTTTCAAAAATTATCGAGTAACATATATAGATTCACGGAGAAGACTTGAGATTCGGCGCAATGCATCCGTTATCATACGTATGTAGTAGTTATGGTTCGACACTGTTTAGCTTATTGTGTGGTTGTAATGTGAAAGAACCTGGCCGAACAACAGCCTCTTCTTTGTAAGGACACATGGACAGTTGATAATGAAAATACCCTGAGCCCTTCCTTCAACGTCTGTTTGTTCAAGGTTCCTTATATCCAATAGCTGGCACTAGTGTCGCAGCATGTTAGTTTCAATGTTCGTTAACCCACCTGCCTGCGCCTCAGTTCGAAGCTTGCATGGTCGTAATGCACTGCTCTCCTCCCTGAGCAATGCCTCTACAGAGGCTTATGGAACCCGACTATCGTAATGCTATTGCTGAAAATGAGACAGTGGCTGACTGTAGTGTGTATAGAGTGGTTGATGAATGTTGCATTTGACGATCGATCATATACTTGTAGATGGCATGAGACAACTTGTGGCATATTAAGAGGGATATATAAAGTACATATCTAAAAGCGCATACTTCCTGATTTGGTTCTGTAAACTTGATATAAGGTTTCTGATGCTGTTGGTTTTCTCAACCACTTCCAACGCTCTTCCTGCCCCAGCACTGGCCAGGCGTGTCTCGCACCACGGCAATCGCTTCTCTGAATTCTTTCTCTGTGATATTCACCTCGTCTGTGAAGATAAAGTAGTGTCCGTCCGTTCGAACTCAAACGGGCTCTTGGAAAGGCTGAATCCTGCCTCTGTGCCGCACGTGCATGTATATGTATGGTACAGCAGGAAGTAGAAGAGGTACAAGTACTTAGGCACATCATACCTCACTACTGCCCACCCAGGCGCTCACACGCACATTGCACCCACATACACATGCCCACACGCACAAAACCCACAAAACCACACAACCACTCACAAAACCACACACACTGCCTGAGCGACTGTACCTGCACTTCTCTTTCAGCCATAATTCCTCTCCTGGTCTTTTGGACTTACAACTTACAACTTCAAAAGAAAATAGTACCCCGAGCCTCCAAACACTTCTGCAGGTACCCATTTTGCTACCTGCTCATCCTTCAGAGGAGAGCCAACTCTTGTTAAAAATGGCTGCAGCAAATTATCCCGCCAGACCTGCCCTGATAATTGGGGGCATGACAACATTCTTCACCGCTCTTGCGACAGCTGCAACACTCGCATTTGGTACCAGCATAGCTAATTCTGGATCAGACGCCACTGTGCTCATTTTGATAGAAGCAGGGTGCGGTATAGTCGTACTCTGTTTTACTGCAGTGATCACTGTATTCCCACATACATTTTCGGATGCACTCGGGTGGATTGCCATTATCAATGCTGGCATTTCATGCATATTCTCGCTACTTACAATTGGTTACATTAATATGAACCTAGAAGTTCTGCCACCCATGGTCTTGCAACTGCCTGCAACCCCGGTTTTTGTCACTGGGATTATCCTGTGGGTTATCTCTATAACTTTTCAGGCTATCTTTTTCACTTTTGTTTGTACCTTGAGAAACTTCCTGCCACCTCAACCTTCAAGAAATACAGCTGTTGATATGGACAAAATATCCGACATTGGCTTGCACAAGACGGAGTCACCTTATTCGTTTGACAAAGCATGGAGTTCAACAACTGCGTCTACCCAAATCACTACCGACAAGATCCTTAAAAGCAATATGTCCGAGTGCCCTGGGCGAAGTGTTCCAGATGGAGCGTCAGGAAAAGGCGTCGAGAGCATGAAATTGGACCCTGCTTCAGAGACCTACACTCGCATATATATTCCTGACATCAGATCTCTTTATTCGGAGCCAATGTTACGTAGTCAGCACACAGGGCCAATAGTTTCAGAGCCTGGATTAGCTTTACAGGGCGATGCTAGTAGTCGTGCTTCTTGCGCGACTTTCTACCCAACTCCAAACCAGCTGGTCATGAATCCTACTGCGACGCCCGAGATGTTACAACGAGCAGTTCGGCGCTCACTACTGTTCCAACATGATAAACAATATCCCAACGACCCTGTTCAATTGAGTCAACTTGAAAATATTCACCCTGGGCTCGCTGGGCATCCTTTCTACGTGCAGTATCTACCTCTGGAGGATAATGGACTATCTACGGGGAAAACACAACCCACGCGGTGTGTTCAACCGAGAGCACAAGCTGGAATTAGCTATGTTTTCAATCCAAATTTCAAGCTTGGAACACCTAATGGGTCACCTACTGGCTCTCCCAAAACTGGACCACCTTGTGCCGTGGAAACTACAGCTACCTGACGGCATCTGGAACATTTCTCGCGATACCACAGTATCCGCTTCTAATGTTATTCTTGGTATACGCTCTCTTCGCAGCACTCGCTTTGCGCTCGATATTTAGCACATCCTGCCCATTCGTATAGCTCACGATTTATGATTTTTTTTTCACGATTTGATGACAAAAGAAGCATTTGTTTGCAATGATATTTGTAAATGATTTGAACGGTGTGTATCTGAATCTTTTTTTGCTGCTTCATTTTATCCTTACTTTTGCTTTCTGGTGATGGGATTGGCGGACCTTCTACACTTGTCTAGAATGATTTGCAAGGAAACATGAAAGAGGGGCTTTACGGTACTACAGGCATGAATACCTTAGGCGTAACATGGATCTTGTTTTGGTTTATATCTTATGCTTTTGTGGCTGTCTTCTCTTCATTCTTTGGCATTTGGCTATGTTTATAACATAAATGTCTGAGTATAGCGGCGTTCATTCCCTTGTTTGTACATCTTCAATCAAGGGGGATTGGGATGGGTGCCTTTTTCAGGTATACTGGAAGTTCACTTTGGATATTTCATTCAGGTGGGCGCCCTCAAAGGGCTTGGGACTCTGGTCTGTAGCTACTTAAATTGGATTTTTGTATTAATTGCGGAAGGTTGGTGCTTATTGGGAAGATTTTTTCACCTTTAGGTTTTGCAATGATTCGCTGAAGTTTCTGGGAAACTGGGATTGGTTTTCATCAGGACACGGTTTGGCTAGGTTGTATCCGAATAGGCCTTTTTTATTTTCTTCAAAATTTCCTGTTGCCCCAAAAGAGGAAGATCCAAGGTGCGGAAGACCAAGTTGAATTTAGGGTGCATAGGTATACTTAAGGTTAGAGATTTTGCTGCGATGTTGGTCCCTGGACCTGCATAAACTGGGGCAGTTGGAGGCCCTGGCACAAATGCCCGAATGTCGTCAGCCAAGAGCGTGAAGGCGGGGTAGCATAGGTTTCTGGGGCCACCATTATCGATAACCTTAATTTTTGTGGCAGGGGTATTGAGGTTTGGCTGTTGGGGCTGCCGAGTTGGGGTGAGCGAGGTGGACGGCGAGATCTCTAACGCGATACCCACTGTTGTCAGTAAATCCTTAAGTACGCCGATAAAGAGGATCATATATGATGAGTGAGTAGATCATCGTCCAGCAAATGCATTCACTCACCTGAGCTGGTTATGGCCATGGGCTTGATCAGGTACGGTCACAGTTTAGAGTGCAACGGGCACGAATATACTTGAACAGGGTGTACGGATTCTATTTGACATCATTCGGTAGGTATTATCTTATGTGCCGTCTCCAAATTCAAGGCAACCGCGTAATTGATTTTCAAATACTTGGTATCATTGTCATCAGGGGTCGCATAAAAATATGAACAAAAATCAACACGCCGCAAGATATCTATATACAATGTCTCTTGTGATAACCATTCAGAAATTGTTCCTAAACACCTTATTTCTAAGAGAACAAAAAACAAAACAAAGAAAAAAACAAAAACAAAAGGGAGTTGACCCTCAATCATGTTACTAGAAGCTGTATAGAAATTCCAAACGCCGTACATAAACTCCAGGTTTTGCTCAGTATTTCGCGCCCACATGCTACATCAGTGGGCCCAGAATAGCGAACCGTTGGCGTCACCATTGTGCTGCTTGAGGTCCTGTCTGGCGGATTGGAAGGAGCTGTAGACTCGTTCAGTATGAATTCCTCCGGAAACTTGTCTCCAAACTCGTCTCCCTCAATTGCATTTGGTAGTTCCACCCAAGTTGGAACGTCGATGTGCAGATATTGCGCTGCCTCTGTACACATCAAATTCTGTACCCTCACTTGTATGAACCACGATCCACGGTCAGACAGTAGTTATACCTGAGGAAGAGGCGTTAGAAAAGGGGGATAGTGTACCTGCAGGTGGAGGGTAATTGAGATCAGTAAAGTAGCTACAGACTGCGTATGCGCCTTCTCAGCTCGAGCTACTGAGAGTGGTTTAGCATTGCGATGTATTTGGTTAGCAAATTCAAAGATTCTAATTGCTTATGGATACTCACCAACTTAAATAGACACACTGCTATTGATCGAATGAAGCGGTAATTTGTGCACACGCATTTCATGATCTTGAGCTGTTCCTCTATTGATAAATCATCCACCGAGACCAAGTCTTCTACTCGAGAACACTATAATTGACAAACCGTTAGATAAGTGTACTTAAAGTATCGATAGCAGTATTACAGAGTTCCTACTATTTTGCTCAAAACATCAACAAGGTACTCATTTTGGGGGCATGGTTCGGCGCACGAAGGAAAGCGTGCTAGCGAAGTAGCAATCACCAAGATTTTTGACAGTACCGATAGGATGAGACGTAGAATAAGCTTCATAGCACAAGCTCGATTCAGACGTACACTTGATGGAGTGTGTCGACGCGGTAGAGTTCCCAAGATAAATTGAGGAATTCGTTGAATTCAATAGCGAGCATGCTGAACACAGGAGCTTGCAGCCATGATATATCTAATGAAGTTCAGTCAGTACTGATCTAAAACTCATAAGGCTGTGGAAAATAATCTCGGGGATTTTGGAAGCAATTATTTTACCTCCTCTATACCTGGTTTATTGCTTTTCAGTTCGCTTCAGATTTGCTGACAGCACCGGTAAAACATGGGGTCATGGGTGCAATTCCCAAGGCTAAAATCTGATCGCAACTTTGCACGTTGCTGCATCCGTGGCTGAGATCAGAACCACCAGGTACTAGTACTTACTTGACTTCCAATAAAACTTGTACATCTAGCTTCATGGGTATCCATGGATCCACGCTAAAAAAGGGGTTGTCAACAAGGGGAGCTTCTCACATTTTCAATCTAAATAGTCAGGATAATCAAATGTATCAGCAGTAGGCATCACTTCGGACATACTAGAATCTCTGAGTGAACTCTACGAAGATGAGATGGAATAGAACGAACGTAACAAGATTTCGACTCGCGATGCATCTGGATGCTTCTCTGCGAGCGTCGCACAGCCACTGGGCGGCCAGCACGTGCTCTTCAGGTATTCCATATACTCGCTCTCGTAGTAGTTATAGGTACCACATCTAGATTAAGTATCTGCAAGAATTGGTCAGTTACCCAATTTGGATCTTGGCCTCCGAAAGAGCGCAGCTTGAAGCACCTGAACAGGACTAGTTCGGACCTCACCTCTCCAACGAGCACCTATGGGGTCGCAATCCCGATGCTGGGAGAGACAAGCAGCGTTTGGTCGCCACTCGAGAAAGGTCACCATTCTTCTCCCTCGATATCCAATCCAGGGCTGAGTTTCCACAGGTCCTTTCGAACAGCGACAGAAGTTCAAAGACTGGCAAGTAAGAAACTGTACGAGTACAACTACCAGTATCGGGTCCGTTTGGGCAGGTATTCCCAGGGTAGGGAGGGTACTTCACTCCAGCATGTGATCGTACAGCCTGCTGCTGCTTGTGCACTACCACCTTGCTATAACTTCTGGGCTCGGGAAGGACTGCCAAGTAGCTTCTCGTCTCCTGGAACTGCTCTTACAATAGACGAACGTGGCATCATTGCTCCCGCGGTCATTTTTGAAGACCACAGCTTTTCTCCTGAGCCAAAACACACACAGGTAGGAGCATTAGCTTCTCTCTGACGACTAGACAATGTAACTTATACTGGCCTTCCCATCGCACGCGTTGTGATGATTCTCAAGTGCTAACTTGCATTCGGCTTCGTCAGTATGCGCCACGAAGGCCCTGGCACGCTATCACCAGAATGCTTTCTCGAATCGGATTATAAGGCTTCGGAATATCGGAAAATCTTGTTAAGCAAATTGCTAGCAATCAAAAGCTAACATATACAAAAGACATTCCATATCTGTGTGCTCGTGGCCAACATATATGCTTATGCGATAACTGTCCTTCAAATGAGTACAAGTTCAAGTTTTGCATTATCATCATCGAATCAGACCACATTGGCACCTGTTACGCTAAGCGACTACAGCAACCAAGGACATGCACTGTACACTCATATGAAACCTGGGATTTCCGTACAATTCTAAAGCAGTTGTTCTCTCAGCACTGGCTACAATACATACACAGGGATATTCAAGCCCTGCGCGTGAGTTATTGGCGGTGGAATTGTAGCAAACCAGAGCCGGGGATCTGTGAATATTTGGATCTAAGGCCGATCATGCACTGGAAAGCCTTTTGAATGGCTCGCGCCCCAATGTGGCAATAACTACCGGCATTCAGAAGTAGGCACTTAGTAATTCGTATCAGATGTCCCCTTGCGATAAAACGCGTGCTATCGGACTTGAATGGCACATATTTCTATCATGTAACCTGAGAGCGCGCAGGGTTGAGTTGCTCTGCTCTCGAGGGATGCTGGATCAGGTACACCCAGCTATAGTGCGAGCCCGTTGATGTGCATCCGCGCTCGTGTGGGCCTTTTGCCATCACCGTCGCCTGGTGCGCCTGGCTGCGTTCTGGGCGCATGCTTCAAACATACACATATCTCAATCACGCCCTTTTCATTGCATGTAGAAGTAGCCTGTAGTTACACACGTGTACTGGGACCGACATGGTAGCACTTCTAATGGCGACGCAGCAGTGGGAAGCAGAAGCTCCTGCCAGCTATAGACGCACGAATTGTGAGTGTCGATGGCCCATCGCCGACATGAACTCAAGCGCGTGGTTCTTCCATGTTCTTCAGGACGTGGGCAGCACAGCGCAGGGCGGTCTATCGCGGCCCGAAGGGCGAACCGTCTGGCGCAAGAGCGTTGCGCATGCGATTAACCCAAGCTGGCATATACAGGGCCTTTAATTTCAGTTCAGATTGACAGGTTCGGCATGGCCAATACTGCCTCCTATACCACATTGAGAGGCTTCGTTCCAACCCGCACTCCAAGGCTTCACACTTTCTGCTATCCAGCATTTAAGTGCAAGCAACATCTCCCAAATTCTACTCGCAGCGCACGCCACTCCGACGGCTGCGTGTAATAATATATTCTCTTGACATCTAGGCCCGCGCCAAAGGCGACAAAGGAGCAGCGGGAGCAAGCACCAGCTACAGCGCTACGCTCGTCTGCGGCACACAAGCAAAGGATCTCTATAGCGCTACTTATTATATCTATCATCATAGCATCCTGTGCAGACGGCATCTCAACTCTGATTAGCTGCGCCGGGAGGCCTAGGCTAACGCTTGATATTCTATCACGCAGACTGCCGGCCTCTACCTGTTCTCCACATCCCTTGGTAACTCGGTATTATAAACTCGTTGGGCACCGCAAGCTCCAGGTATGTGTAAATGCGTGTTTGCTGACCATTTTTCTCCTCCCCCTTCATCCCCCTCAGTTCTTGCCTTCATCCTTTCGCGGCCGTGAGCTTTGCTCTTCAATTAAACCTACCTTGGCCCGGAAACTATACCGGTTACTACTTTTTTTGAATTTCTGTCGCATCCCATGCCTATCGCCCATCTCTAGAGTCTATATCACTACGGCACAGTTGCTTTTACAGATAGACTCTGCACTTACGTTCAGCTACATCCTATCCCATTCTACGGCGGAGAATGCGTCTTTCTGTCTGATGTTAAAAGATTCAAAGCTGACTAGTCCTTGCTCACCCAACCAGAAGTGCCCGTTGACTCGCTAGGGGGTGACCCTAAGACTCCTCTGTTCTGGGAAGCATTCCTTGAAGACGCCCAACGCCCTCAGGGGAATAGGTTTACTGGTGCAAGCAGTGCTCCGCGGTGCCTATACCGAGGCCAGTTTCTGCCGGCGGAGGAATCGACTCGCGATCTGCCGACTCGGGTCCCTAACTTCAAGAGCCGCATCGTCGAAACAGGTAATACACCCCAAACCCGTGAGCACCCAAGAGATCCCAGTGTAACTGCCTCATCATCATCTGCACCCTCCACCCCCGAAAAAAATACATTTGGCAGAACTTATCCAGATTCTATCCTCTCTCTCGCCTTGTTTATTTCGCGCATCCTGTCTCAAAGACACGCATTGCTCGAGGCAGCATCAGCTGATCTATGATCTGTGAATTAGAGTGCTGTGGCCCTCCCTTCAGTTGTTAATTGATTACGAAAGATTTTTTCCCACTTGCATTATTATTTCCCTTTTGAGACATGCCAGTGAAGCGCATTTCTCTCCAATTGCGAACCAAGACTACTGTAACTGAATCAGCTATACCCGAACAGCCCATTACATCTTCAACATCACAAGATATCCTTGAGGCATCAAAGCCAGACTCGGTGGTAAATGGCCGCCCGTCGAGATTAAAGCCAACTGTCCCTTTACATATGACCACGAGGAGGCACAAATCTGTACTTGAATCATCACAACAACAAACTACAACTTTTTCGGAAACCACAGACTCCACGGTACAGGGGCGTGGCATAAAGGATATGCCTCCAAAACGAATACACGCCACTACGTCAGAGGCACAAGTATTTGATGAACATTTGAAAAAGCGATTACGGGCAACAAGAAATTCCACAACGTCCCTACCCCGGAATGTAGCGGCAGCTCAAGAAACAAATAATATCCCCCGTGCATTCTCTAGAGATGCTCCATTGCCTCCAATCCCGCCAAAGCGGCCAAGAGGAAGACCTCCTCTAAAGCCGAAGCCGAGTATATCCATCGAGAAAAACGAGAGTGCTGGGGATCATCTTATCAACGGACATAAAGGAGGCCCTCCCCAAACTCCGGAATTAAAATCAGTCGCTCCTTCAAGTTCTGGTTCAGAAATTCCTCCTAAGAAGTATCCAAAGAAAGACCTCATGGCCCAATTTCACCAAAAGAAGCGCCTTGCCCTTAAGCACGCAAGTACAGAACAAATTCGGCGCCGACAAGCGAGGCTAGCAGCGCAGTACTCTGCTCTGGCGCAATTGGCAAAGAAAAACAATATGCTACTTGTTGACAAGAGCATCCAAATCCTCAGCAACGTCGCAGATGTTGATCTGGCTCGGACAGAATGGGTGCAGAATATCTTGGCTGGTTTGGAGAAGCGGGAAGAGGCAAGAATGAAACAAATTCATTTCGAGAAGAAGGTTAACATGATCAATGCACTCCATGCATATAATGCGGAGAGGGAACGCCTAGAAAACGAATATAACGTAAGCTCCGAATACATAATCTGATGAAGAATTACGACTGATTTTGTGCGATGACAGAGACGCTATTTGGAGCTGCAGGACAAGTACATGGGTAAAGCTATCGAGGAAACAACTCGTCTGCAACGAGAGCATGCACCTCTGCAGCCCTTCGAACATACAGACTTTCTTTCTGAACCGCTGCAAAGCAGTCATACGAAAGGTACGGGGGCTGGTTAATGCCTGGCCGTCTAAATCTATATACTAACAATTATGCCCACCGTAGAAGGGACAGGAGGTCTGACTGCACTTATCGTGTTGGCAGAGCGCTGTGCACAGGAGAAGACAGAGGGTGTTTTTACAGGGATAAAAGGGGTCTATGCGGACTCATCAGCTTCTCTATTACAACCGGGGCTAGTACAGAATAAGGCATCTATATTGATAGACAGATTCAAGGAGTAGTTATCATTTGCATCTTGTTTCCTCACGCTCAGCATCTTGAACTCACTGCATGTAGCGTTTTGTGGGATTTATTCTATTTAGTTTTCTGTTCACTGGAGCTTACAATGTATTCTTTTGGGTTTTTGGTACGGGATTTAAGCTTTTGTAGAATTACTTTTCAGATATTGTAAATACTTACATTAGTTCAATAGCTCTTTGGCATGGTGCTCAAAAGCACACTTGAGACGCTGACGAAGGGCAAGTATTAAAGTTGGAACATGTCAAAGTTGGAATGTCTGTACACAATGAATTTGCTCGTTTCATTGTTTTACAGTGTGAGTCAAGCCCGAGTGGCAGTGTTGCTAGGCTGATGAGTAAGTACAGTAAGGCTAGTCCAGTTTGGCAAGGCTTTCTTCGTTAATGATAGCCAACTTTTTGACTTTCTACAGGATTCACCTGAATTGAATAAATAAAGCCCTACACCCGTTTCGCCACGACCTTTCACGTTCTTCCAACGCTTTGAAGAACACATCGCTTTCGTGCAGCCCTCGTTCTTCATTTATAGATTCTTCGTATCTTGTCGTTATGTCTTCTCCTCCAGTTGATACTGTCACCCTCCACAGCTCTGATGGCGTTGAGAAGGTCGTCCGTATGTAGCTTCCGTCCCCCCCTTCTCACCTCTCATCATGACATCTCCCCCAATCCACCTGCGATACATGCATTCTAACACGGGATATATCTTCTAGCGAGGGTCGTTGCGGAGCGATCGGTTCTGATCAAAAACATGTTGGAGGACTGTGTTGAGATTGACCAACCTATCCCCATTCCTAATGTAGGTTATAGCTTTCCTTTTTCAGCCCCTTATGCCTGCAGTATACGACCCAAGACTACAGACTCAGCACAATGAGTTGAAAGGCAAAATAAGATATAAAATACTGACAAATCTATCTCGCTCTCACCTAGGTAAACGGCGCTGTTCTCACAAAAGTGCTTGAGTGGTGCGAGCATCACAAGAACGACCCCGCACCCGCTGCCGATGACGAAACCGACTCTCGAAAGAAGAGCACGGACATTGAGGAATGGGATCAGAAGTTTATGCAAGTCGACCAGGAGATGTTGTTTGAGATCATCTTAGTACGTCTTTGCCCCTCTTTCGCCCACAGCATTTTATGCTCGAGCATAGAATTGACAGCTTCGTCTGTAACTGAAGGCCGCAAACTATCTCGATATCAAGCCTCTTCTTGACGTAGGATGCAAGACTGTGGCAAATATGATTAAGGGCAAATCTCCCGAGGAAATTAGGAAGACATTCAATATCCAGAACGACTTTACACCGGAAGAGGAGGACCAAATCAGACGTGAGAACGAATGGGCTGAGGAGTAAGATTTCCGACACTATACCTTGTCTTCCATGCGTGCTTTCTCCAGCTGACATTTACTAGTCGCTAAAACAATTCGCCTTCGCTGGCCTCGGCAACCACCCCTTTACGACGTAAATTTCTAGTCCAACTCATGGACAGTTGTAATGCAATGTCCTTGTGCGCCAGGGCATGTAGTGCAGCAGTTGCGATTCCTTCTTGTGTTTATTCTTTGTTATTTAGTGGATTGGGTTTCGTCATGTGTGGTTTCACTTTATTTCAATTGGTACTTCCCCCTCCCCTTTTCCCTCCTCTATTTTCCTATTGGCTTTGTTACCTTTTCTATGAACCCTCCTCAATTCTGGATGAATTCCCAAGTCTTCAGCGAGAAGAGCATGTGTTCGTAAATATGTAGAAAAGTTGGATCTGTTGAATTGGGTCCCGTACTAGTACAACGCACAGGGTTTACAGAGCCGCAATAAAGTTTGCAGGCTCAAATCTCGGGACTAGTCATGTGATACGCTCTAGATCGAACAAACTGAAATTCATTTCTATAACAGTATAACTGAATTTCCATCATCGTCATCGTCATCAGCGGTAATCGGTCTTATACATATGTAGTCATAGATATGTCTCCGGACGACAGTAAAAGAAAAGAAAAACTATCATGATATTGATAAAAATAAGAAAAGATAAGGTGGGAATAAAATGTAGACATAATGATAAAGGGCCAAGAAAGACAGGGAAATAACATCGTATTATATAGGGTATTTTCTGTAGAACCAGCTAACTTCATACTTCCTCTTCTTCTCTAGGTTCATAGGGGGTCATAAACTGCGTTAGACTCAAGCTGTGATTTGCATTCATTAGTGACCTTCCGCAATGAACGCTTTCAATTCTTGTGGACTTACGAAAAGCGGTAAACAAATTATATCTCTACATCACCCAAGGCTTTACTCATTGATCGATGGCAAACCATCAGACTGCAGTACCAAAGTAGAAGCTGAAGACATTCTAGTAGTTCCTTCTACCGGTTGTGGAATGAGGGACGTGCTCATCCTATTGGGGTTTCCCTCAATTGTCGGCTTTTCGTTGTCATGTTCGATACCAGTGGGATCTTGATGTACCTCACGGGTCTGCTGAAGGGCCGCCTGCTGAGAAACGATCTCCGCGATTCTGCGCAGCCGCGGGCACGGCAGCCAAGAGGGTGTGTACGTTTCAAGAACAGTTATTTGACGTGGTTCGGCAATGTCATATGGACCAGAATCGTCCATGTCGACGGCCTGAAGAAGTAAAACATCATTCTTTTCCGTCACGCGAGAAGCGACAGCGCGCATAATATCGCCATTGATGGGCTGTTCGTAGTCAGCAACCAGATACTGGTTAAGAAGCTTCTGAATCTGATTTGGCGTGAGCCTATAAAGATGTTAGCAGATAATGGTATATTAACGTATCGCTAGCACTCAGTGCTTACATCCAACATATATCTTGAATGATTTCAATGTCATTCAATGTCGCCTTCTTCAGTTGAAGTAATTTGGTAGCTTGCATTAAATGTTCGAGTTGTAATGTACCCTCCGGCATGTCATGGGCCTTGCACCACTCTTCAATACGGGTGATGTTGTAGTTGATCTGAAGGCCACGCTTCCAGGACAAGAAGTTTCTTCTCAACAGCAAATCGTTGAATGCTGTCACACCAACAAGCCTTAATAGTTCAGTGACGGTTTGAGTGATAATAGAGTCTTCAAGGAAATATGCCCTCATAGCTCGATAAACCTTATTGAGAAGTGACAACAGATCATCCATACTGAACTGAGGGGTGCCTGTTGTTTGAAGGATCCTGTTAAGAAATCTGTTGCCGTCATTGGTAACAAACCCTGGAAGGGATTGGGACTCAATAATAGCCGGAACAATCATCTTGTGGAGTTTCCTCTTGAGAACTTTCATCCAAGTGTGGTAAATGTTGAATTCTAGGCTCTCGAGATCATGTTTGACAATCTCCAGAAGCCTGTCATATTCGTAATCTTCCTTCTTCTGAGCGTCGTACCAATCCTCCGCCAGGAACACGAACGATAACATCTCGTGCACGTTAGAGAGCCAGAAAGCTCCAGGATTAATGGCATCGTCTCCATCATGAGACTAGACATCAGTTAGCTATGTGCTGTAGAACAATCACAGTAGTAACAATCACAAACTTACCATAACTTCGGTTTGAACAGATTGCATGACATTGGCAAGGAATCTTTCAGATTCCTTGACGAATCCATTATTCCACATTTCGGAAGTGACTACATTAATAATATAGGCTGGGAAAAGAACTTCTTTCTCCTGGAGAGGTGCTGTGGAACTTGGAATGGGAATCTTAAGATTTCGAATCAATCCAATAGAGACCTCCTCATTAAGGGCATCCTCATCTTCTAGCAATCTCTGCAGTTCGTATTCTGTGTTCTCAACCTGAGGACCGAACTGGAGGTCAAAGTCACGAGTGCGGAGTGGCATCGAGTTGGGCATCATAGAGACAGGCCTTGTTTGATATGATGACCTGTAGATATCAGCGCTACCGTATATTGCCCCCACATCCGCACTTCTTCGCTTCGGCTTCTTATTGGATACCAAATTGATAAGCCCGTTGGTGATGCCAGGGGATGGTTCTGGGTGTCCGTGATCCATATTGTTGCCCGCATTTTGTAATGCTTCCTCCAATGCTGCTATCTGCTGTTTCAAGGCTTGTTTCTCCTCCTCTGCCGTCTTGTTCTTTGCAAATGCTTGGTCAAGTTGGCTTGTCTTCACAATCAACGACTCACGCAGAGCTTTTCCTTCTTCTTGCAGTCGTTTCATATTAGCAGTGGATTCTTCGAATTGACGCTGAAGCGCTTTCATCTCCTCATCCATTTGGGCCAATCGGGCAGTTGCAATGCCAGCCTGATTTGCTTCGATTTGCAATTCCTTATTACGGTTTTCCAGGGTGTTATGCTTAGATCTCCATGACTTGACTTGGCTATCAAAGCTCTCTACTTTCTCAAGTAGGGTTTTGTTCTCCTGCCGCAGTTTTCCTACTTGTTGCGTGAGTTCAATAACTTTATTCTCCAGTTTATAGGAGATCTGCTTGAGGTCTCGAGCTTCTTCGCGCATCTTCTTGTACACACGCCTTGCAACTTTTCCGCGCCAGATGCTTTGAATGTAGACAACTCTCTTACGGTAGGTTCTCCATGATTGAAGAAAGCGTCTATTAATGCCATTAGATAACGACCCCAGACTGAAAATGGCAATGCTTACCGAGATTTCCATGCTCGCTGTATGTAACGAGCTGCATTCCCAATCCTCTGGTCCATAATATGTTTGCGGCAAAGATAACCCTTCGCAACTGTAAAACGTCTCAAGGCGTCAGTAATCTGTGAGATCTATGAAGTCTCGGTGGCACTTACAGGCTTGGAACATGATAACACTGTTCCTGATGGTGAGGAATTTACGCCGTTCATGATATCCACGCCAATATCGTTGAATGGTAATGGCAGCCTTTATCTTACGCATTTCTTGTGCTTCTCTCCTTGCCATCGTACCTCGAGCCCATGACTGTACAGCAATGATAGATGCCCGGGCCTCCAAATACTTGCGTCGGTAATACTTCTTCCTCAAATTCTTTTGAATAAGAATGGCACATTCATTGAGTCGACTTGTTCGGAGATTTTCAAGATAAGCGAGCTAAGAAAGGAAGGTTAGCTTCATTAGAAGGAATTCAACCGTAGCATCTCGTTTTTCCATACCATGCCAGCACGAAAGAAGATTTTAGACATCCCCAGCTGGAATTTATCTTTCCCATCTTTCTGCCCTTCCTTCGGATGTCCTTCCTCCGGAATAGTCTTTTTCAGGATAGCCAATCCAACGTCTCTGATTGAGCCTAACTTCCAGGTGTTTGAATGCACCAACATGTAGTAACGTCCAGCAAACTCCTCATATGTCCACCTGGTTGGGTATCCCGCGCAGCTGATTTTTACCGTTTCTAACACACCACAAGCTTGGAGTTGACTCAATACCATTGGGCCCTCAAACTTCCAAGCCACCTTCGCTTCGTTTGGCTTGATACAGCGAATATAGTGGACACTTGTTCCTCCAATAGTAGTCATTAAATCAATAAGAGATGACTTGAAGATGCCACCAAGTGTGGGCTTTCGATTAGCTGCTCCTATACCCCTACGAGGTGCTCCTGGCAGTGCAGCCTTCGGTGCAGTTTCCTTCTCCCTGAGGGATACAGCTGCGGCAAGGACCTCTCCCAAGAACGGATTTGTAGAAAGCTGCAAAACCTCCATATGCTCATCTGGGACGGTATCTCTATTCTTTTCAATGAAGCCTTCAGAATCGTATGTGACATCCACTGCATAATGACAAACAGTGAATGATGACTTTCCGAAACGAGGTTTCTGATAAGGAAATGCCTTGCCCCTTGAGGCAAAATTTGCATTCAATTTCTGGACAAAAGACTCATCAGAACCTGCGGGAAGTCGAGATTCTTCATCCAGTAATGCCAAGATACCCATTTTCCCTTCTATCAAGTCTATGCAAGGCCGGTTATCGGAGAATTCAATATATGCCCAATTGATTTGCTCCCGTTGGTATTCCTCCTGCTCAAGTTTGAATACATGTTGGTTGAACTCCTGCTGAAGCTTTTCGTTTGCATAATTGATGCAGAACTGTTCAAAAGAATTGCGCTTGAAATGCTCAAACCCGTAGATATCAAGAACGCCAATGAATGAATTGACCCGAGATCGAACTTCCTCTGTTGCCAAACTATTATTGATAGATTCAACCAACCAGTCAAAGAGACTTGAATATATGAACTTTGCAACTGAGTCCCTAACAACCAGCGCCTGCTTCTGGTTTAAGCTGCTGACAATCTTCTCGGTGCGCGTGATAATTTGCTTCTTCGTCGTCCATTTCGCAAAATTTGTAGCATCAACTCCAAGGAGATCGCAAGCTTTCACCAACGATGGATCGGTTACCGACATTACGGAATCGGATCTTGCAGCAGTAATCTTGGCATTGCCTATATGTAGTAGGGCTGCAAGTAGTTGGAATATACTCGACTGTGTCCCTTCAGAAACGCCAATTGTTGTTAGGGCATCCCGAGTGAGCTTAAATTCGGCGCTGTCATCAACATTCGGTATCGTCGGGTCCCCTCCTTGGTTCAGGTAATCAAACTCTTCAACGGGAAGAAGGCCCAACTCATCCTTCTCTTTGGCGGTGGCACCCGCAATTAGCTGGTAAAATATGTGATAGTTTCTTTCTGTGGCTGGTTGATATACCAGCCGTGATCTCTCAAGCAGGTAGGTCCTAATCTTAGCGCCAATAATATCGACATTTTTGTCAAACATGATCTCAATATACTTTCCGAAACGGGAGGAATTGTCGTTCCTAGTAGTTTTTGCATTTCCGAAGGCTTCCATAATGGGATTTGTGGCAAGAATTTGTTCTTCTGTTTTGCTCATGGTTTCCCCTGACGACCCCTTCTTTCGCTTACCGGGCCGGTTTGGATCCTCAACAGTTGCAAAGTATCTCATAACATATTTAGCGCTCACAGTTTTGCCTGCACCTGATTCTCCTGACACAACAATCGTCTGGTTCCTTTGATCCCGAACCATCGCTCTATCATTTTGTTAGGATGATCTCTCCATTTATGAGCGAGGCACTTACTGATATGCT
Organism: Kalaharituber pfeilii; assembly: GCA_015179045.1. Lineage (NCBI taxonomy): Eukaryota > Fungi > Ascomycota > Pezizomycetes > Pezizales > Pezizaceae > Kalaharituber > Kalaharituber pfeilii. The sequence goes on along the minus strand of WHUZ01000031.1, from coordinate 89,461 downwards.
GTATCCGCGATGGCAAACAGATGTGGTTCCTGATCTCCTTTTCGTTTCCCCGCATACGCTTGTACAAGCCCCGGATCATACAAGTAATCCATGCGATCAAACGGATTTGTAGCAATTAGCACAATCCCGGAGTACGTGTAGATTTCTCTTTTTGCATATCGTAATTTGATTGCTTGTAAAACTATTTAAAAGACAAAATGGTAAGCAACTATATAGGAATGGATTTCAGGAGAATGAAAGCCCTACCAGCAGGTTCATTGAGATGTGAGAGATTCGTGAGATCATCAGCTGCCTCCAGAACAGGTGGGTTCATCAATGGCGGAAGATCCGGATCTTCTGCATTTCCCTCGAGGACTTCCAATGTAGTGTTCTTTTCTATTTTCTTCAGGATATTGTTCCGTGTCAGTTGCACCAAGTTTAAATTGTGGCATTCTGAAGCAATCAACTTACCTCTCCTGCCCTTGAGCCACCAGTCAACTCAAATACCAGATGAACTTTGTTCATTGTTGTTGTCTTCAGAATAACCTTTGAGGATACCCATCCCTCCTGGGGGTCCTGTACCCAGGCCCCCGTGCCTACATTATAGCTGTGCGCCATTGTGAGATGGACTAAGTTGTAGAAGCTATGCTTTAATATTCGATGCTTCAATATTCGAATGCTTCCTTACTGCCACTGTACGAATGCTGTCTCAACGTCCTTTAGTGGGGAACGGTGCAGAATATGAAGTTGAACGAGAGAATGGGGTTCCCGGCAGCTACTAAGAAGCAGTTTGTGGGAGGAGTTAAGAGAGTACGGGAGTGAAGGTAGGGGGATACAAAGTTCCGCCCAGGATGTGTGGTGGTTGAGAGGAGACCAGTAACAGGCCACCCAATAAGACAGAGCAGTGGCAGGAATAGGGGTCCAAGCACGTGAGAGCACAGCGTGGAAAGAAACGTGTAGCAGCAGCAGCGTGGTGGCCCGTATCATACTACCAGTCCGTAGTAGTTCAAGCGTCTCATGGGTGGCCACGCTTGGTGCTGACTGACCTTCAGCGCTGTTGCGCCTCTTTGGTTGTTGCTTGGTATGCTTACCCTCTCAGGTTCAGGCCTCAAAATGCAAAACCAACGTGATACCAACGCAATAGTCTGTCAACACAAACACTACGCAATCGGCCACCGGAAGATTGAGCAGACACAAAAACCAGAAGGGTGGCAGCATGGGGAAATCACAGTGAGAACTGCGAGCTCGAGCTGCACTGGCAAGGTACTTGCTTTCTGAATTGAGCTGCCCTACGGTTCCTGGATGTTCCCATACCGCGTTACGAGACAGAAAGGAGATCTGTTCAACAATTACAGTCACATCGTCCACAAAGAGTGTCTGATATGGGTCATATTTTACGCTTGGAAATAGCAAACATTCTCGACTGGTGGAGAGCGCCAGAACGCATGATGAGAAGTCACCATCGTGCGAGAAGGAGTGCCAGGAGCATCAAGCAGGCTCTAGGGTCCAGAAATAGAACTGGTGGGTCCCTAAAGACCCTTTATGTTTCAAACTCCCCTGACGAAGCCGTTTCTATGCCAAGCGGCAAATCAATACAAAATGTATGATAACGCCAGGAACAGCTGAGTTCATGAGACTAAGCTCAGGTTCGGCTACCCATTTCAACAAACTTGTACTAGTAACAGCCTGGGAAATGCCACACCAGTGTCCGTGGACCGTATAATCAGTTCTCGTACTCATACTCTTATGGCCAATTGCAAGCAAGAACCTTCAACATCGTGTCGGTGCAGGTTGCGAAGGAATAAAGTACCAGTACTTCATTGAGAGGGCTATGCTAAGCTGCAATTAAGCAACAGCACTGTTAACAGCTCCATCTCCATCTTCAATAAGCCGTTGGACTTAGATCACATCGAGCATGGACTAGACTCCCACTTACATTTTATCCTTTTGAGCTCCAAACAAATCTGAAGTTCTCAGCCACCCATCTTGCAACACTCATTGGTCCAAGCTCCTCTTCATACGGCCCTTTGTCTTCACAATTTTGATCGCTAACATTTAAATCCCCCTGAATACTCAGGTGACAGCTAGGCAAGGCTCGCCAATAAAAGTGCACCGAAGCCGCAATATAAAGTTAACACATGCACAGCTCGGTGTGACCGTGAAAGTTATTGGGGGTAATCCAACCAAGTTGATTGTGGCAGTTGCTCAATAAATGCTGGGAACTATGAGCATGTGGCCATTACTTTCAGGTGGAATATGATTAGCTACGATTATGTGGGGAAACTTGATAGCCTGGTTACTGATATTAAATTCCAATTAACTCTGATCTGATTTACGGCTGAGCTAACGGCGAAGACGAAAATAATAGTCTGGGTACGAGAACATGATCTGATGCCTGGCCTAGATAAGTACGTTTGCTAATCTAATTGGAAAATACTAAGGCGGGATTCATCCAGCATCTGTGTCCTTGGTTTATTCAGTTCACAGCTTAAACCACCGTGAAGTTTGGATCCAGATGCTATCAATGGAACTCTTTTAATCTAGACAAAGAAGTGATATTCTGGTGCAGGCATGGTGGCAGATGCTTTACATAGATGTTAAGTGCGGCTACAGTTGCTGTTGGAACGATATTTCCTCAATCGGCTTATGGACAGGTTGCGGCTCAAATTTATCCCAGCATCTAATTTCTTCCAAGATAAACCTAGAAGGTATAAGTATTATATGAGAGTATACATAAGCTACCACCATAGCATGACAAGACTGAGCATACCCCAGGAATAAACGCCACATTTCAAGTTGATAGCAAGGTATCATGATTTATGCTAAGTGCATAAAAGAATTTGTTTACGGGGTTGCAAGGACTGTGAGTCTTAGGCCTAGGGTGGCAGAGTCTAGAACATGTAAAGTGTACTTGACTACAGCTGAATTTGGATGGCAGCATATGGTTGCGGACTCCTTTAATCGACACATTTTGATCCTAAATTTCAACGCCAATCACTGACACAACAAAGATCGTAAAAATTCAAATCTGCATATAGATATGAAGAGAATTGAGTAAGGAATCAATCTATTTTAGGTTTTTAATTTTGTAAATTTTTCTGAAAAAGTTATTCAAAGCTAAATCGAGGTATTTTTGGTGGGGAACCCCTAATCGAGTTACATACTAATACTAGACAGGACAATAAGTATTTGGACAGGGGATAAAATGCATATTTATGCGCCATGCAGTATTCAGCAGAAACTAGCATATTTTTGTATGCTTGGCTGTAGATGTCCATGAGGCCAGTCCAAATTTTGTGATAGTGTCTAAATTTTATTATATCAGAAGTATTCGGGCAGCTGACATAATAAATTTGGGCCTTTACATCACCAACATGATAGGTCTTAAGAGTCCAAGACTACTCTTGGGGATGGCTGGTCTAGAGCTTTTCCAAGGGGCTGTTCTATAAGCTATTCCGAAGGCTATTTCCGAGGCTATTCGATACGCTCTGTTCTGGAGGCTGTTTCGGAGGCTGTTCCAGTGGTTGTCTCGAAGCTATTCCGAGAGCTATTCTCACTACTATTATACTTTGGGTATTAATCAATATTAATCTGTATGCATATGGGTATCATGCTACATAATTATTCCCATCATCAGCTAACATTACTGGCAGCCTCTGGAACAGCTTCTCAAACGGCCTCCGAAACAGCCTCCGTAACAGCCTTTACTGTAAAACAGCGTCCGAAAGGGCCTCACAAACAGACCCCAGAACAGCTTCCGTAACAGCCTCTACAGTAAAACAGCGTCCGAAAGGGCCTCTCGAACAGCCTCCAAAATAGCACTACAATAGCAGTGAAAACAAAAACAGCAGTATCCTACCGCTGGTGGCGATACTTTCATTTGCATTTCTCATAGCTTCAAGATTTGTAGCTAACTTAGCATGCAGGTGTGAAGCTCTTAGAACTGCATTGTCAATGATTTCAGCACACGTCGATTTCAGTATTTTCATTATTTTTAAGATGGCCCTTATTGAGAGTGGCTTGCTCATGCTATTCGGTATATGCAAATATCTTAATGCTATAATAGCTGATCTTTTCCGGGGGTTATTTCAGGACCTATGAGAATATTAGTATCTTCCTTACTAACTATAATAACTGAGCCTTATTTACCTTTGAGCTTGCTCTTCTTGTAATATTAATTATATAGAGGCTTTGCACTTGTGTTTATACTGCTGCATGAACAGGGTATTAGGGGGTACAAAGTATTGAAGACGCCAAACTCATTATGTCAGCTGTCTGGTGGATTTCATTAGGTCAGCTATCCTGATACTTCTGACAAAGTTGAACATCTACAACCAAGCATATAAAAGTATGCTAGTTTATACCGAATACTGCATAGCGCATAGTATGCATTGACCCCCTGTTGAGATACTAATTTTTTCGGCTACTAAGTCCGCCGTTGATCGGGGGTTCATGCATATGTGTGAGTAGTGCACAACGGCGATGTATGTGGCTGGAACGGAGACACAACTGTTACATGAAGATCCATTTTGAGTAGCCCGTGCCTGTCCTGGCAGTCACCCAAGCAAGGATCCCTTATTCTCGGCGCCAGGATCCTTGTCACGATGCTGACAGGGAAGCAACTGGCCCCACTTTGCGACTACAGAACACCGCGGGGTTGTTAAGTTTTTACCCGCCACAGATTCCGTCGCTTTTCCACTGTATCTAATTGATCCAGCTTTGCAGCGTAGATGTTGCAGGTCATCGTAGATGATGCAGGTAATTCCTACACAGCGTCGATGTATTGAGAGATATCGAGCAAACAGAATTATAATAAGATTGAGGTCATCGCATAGTAAAACCAGATGGGCATTAGCTCTTAACATCTAGCTGGTACATCCCCAATAGAATAGCGAGAGGCATAAATTAGCACCAGAAATATCAGACACACACAAGAACACAGGAAACAACAACAAAACAATGATACCGAAGATAGAGAAACTGCCTCGCCATTCTGTCCTATCTCATTACACCTCTCAACTTTTATCCCGCCCCATCACGCATTGCAATTGTAGAAAGAAAGCAGTGACTGAGACCATGAAAAACAAACAGAAGAGAACAAAGAAAATCTCTAACTCTGTTTGCATTCAGCCGCTTCTTGCTTTGGCTTCGATTTATCATCCTGAGGTGTCCTGTTAGTTGCTATCATCAATTTATGTGAAGAATACAAACCTCATCATCAGATTCATCATCATCGTCGTCATCATTGTCCTCATCACTGAATCCTTCCTCATCGTCATCCTCATCGTAATCCCCCTCATCAAGTTGGTCATCAAGATCTTCATACTGAAGAGCTTCGCCAGTATACCAATCGATGGCTCGTGGAATGAGCTTTTCCTTGATTTCCTCGCCCAATTGATAATCAAGTTCAAGGCGGTCACCAATTTCATCGGCCTCTTCATCGAGATCATCCTCATCACCAGTTGGCGGGGTAGGAGGAGTAAAGAAGTTGAAGAAGCTTTCCGTCGGGACGGTTCTCTTCACAACGCGAGTTTGCTTGGTGTCTTCAGAATGTCAGTAATGTTTCAAGTCAAGTGATGAAGACTACTTACTCTTATTGCGCTGCTTTTTGCTCTCAATACGTACGGTAAGATCTTTTCCTTCTTTCCAGTCAATCTTGTCACCTTCGGCATGGTCATAGATGTAGTCTCCTGGGTAGCCACTATCTTGGTAGAAGTAGGTCTTGGTAATTGTTTTGTTGGTGAAAAACTCGTTCTCAGCAAATTCGAAAATTAGTTGGAAACCATGTTTGTCGGGATACGCCATGCGAATATCAGTGAGGTATTTGAGGGCGGCCTCGTCTCGATCGGTGATGGTTTCTGCAAGGGCAATGCTGTTCTTCATGGCAGTTAACCAGAACTCTGGAATACCCTTCACATCAACAGCTTCTTTCTTTTCTTCAGCCTTAGATTCCTTTGACTCTGGTTCCTCCTCCTCGTCCTGGATGCCAGCCTTAACTTCCTCTTCGGTTGGCTCAGCAAGACCATTCACGATCTTCGCACGTTTCTCATAGAGCGGAGTGAACTTGGCAAAATATTTCTTCTCCAATTGCAAAACTTCTTCATGGAATTCTGCTTCGAGTTTTGTGTGTTCCTTCTGAACACCTTTGAGACCATCAATTCTACGGCGAACTGGAGCAGGCAGGGACTCAATATATCCAGACGATCGGCCAACAAGAGTGTTAAGCTTTCCTTGTATCATGCGCACTAATTGTGGGTTAGATGCGAACAGTGAAGCGGTAGCTGCTCTGTCACCTTTTTCCGAATCTAGAATTAAAAATGTCAACATATTATACTTTAGTGCTGGCGGATATAATAAATCTCTCTAACCTTCCACAATAGTTGAGACTTTCGGTGGGACTGCATGAGATGAGATAGGAGCAGTAGACGAGGGAGTATTTTGCGGTGTTCTGCAACGAGGGAAAGTGTTATTAGCAAGACAGTTACGACAATTTTTGCGGTGAGTTGGGCAAAAAAGTGGGGGTGGACGTACGGAGCACCAGCGAGATCCACACGCTTGTTCTTGATGGGTTCGGACATAATTCAACAAGGAAGATTGTAACTGTTGGGGAAAACGATTTTTCAGCAGTCAAACAGTATATTCCAGACAATGAAGCCTAGATGGAATGTTTTAACAGTATTGGTTGAGGGAGGGAGGAAGGGAAGAGAGGGGTAGATGTAGATGAGGGAGTAAGGGGGGATGTATGGAGGGGCGAGAAGAAGGTGGGATTAAAGTTGTTGGTGAGCACAACTTTGTATTGTGGAAGATTATTCATTCGCTGGCGGACTAGGGCGGCGGCGGCGCTGAGAGTTTTTGGTGGGGGAAAAAAAGTAGTCGGTATCGGTACTTGGAGACTTAGCCTTAGTCAGGCTGAGCGCCAGCGCTGGCCGGCGAATTACAGTGCAATATGGGGCCAACGGTTCACCTCGCCCACTCACTCATCTGGTGCGCGATAACAGATGGATAAGAGAGTGCTTGATAGCATGCGCAGCACTCTTCCGGTACCAACCATGTATATCACTCACCACAATACTAACAGGCCCGTATGGTCACCGCTGCTGAAGACAATGCTGAGACAATGCATTACCTTGTCCCACCAGGGCATATTTCAGTTCTATCGGGGAGAGGCGACATGTCAAACTCAAAGGAAGAAGTTTCACCGCTATTGGAAAGTCTAGTACTTCCTACATATGAATACGCAAGGCTTGGCGTTCAAGAATTTTCCCATTTCCGCTGGCTAACTATATGCTAGGAATAGAATACAACTGTCACCGGTTCTCTCTTGAGATCTATTTGTATTGCTGCTCTAGTAGTTTCTATTGCATCCCGTTATCAATCTCGCTTGAGAAGCTTCTTTGTACAGCGCGTAGAGTGGTACTACTAATCTATCAAAACTTGTATGCATCCGATCACAGTGACAATTGCATAAATAGGAAAACACACATTCACTTAGTGCTAGTAAACCCCGATGCTTGGCAGATGCATCCACTACCAAGCAAGCGCCTAAGTATGAACCACTGTGGGAAGTGCTATTGCTGGTTGATGTTCTGGACCCCTCCGTTACTATCAAATACGATACCCTACAGCAACAGGTCCCTCTCCCCCAAGTTCCCTATTCATCCGAGCCGGGCTCCTCATTATTCTGGTCCTTCTCCCACATAATCCTCATGTTTGGCCTCAAGCGTATCCCAACTCTTTACCTGCGAAACTCTCGCAGCTTAGCAACCGCTTCATCTGGATATGCCTCAACGAACAAGAACTTGCTCATCAACAAGGATACAAAAGTCATATTTCAAGGTATGCTAGTGGACTGCGGGCTCAATTGGATTCGACTCCCCTGAATAGAATAACTCTGCTGATATTGGCTCAGGTTTCACTGGAAAGCAGGGAACGTATGCTCCCCTTCACCCGATTATGCCCATTGAGATGTTGTCAGAACGATCGATCTGATTCGCAGACTACAGCTTCCATGCCCAACAAGCGATTGAATATGGTATAGTCATGCACAAAATAACAATGATAAGTCAACAGCTAATCTAATCGTCACAGGCACCAAAGTAGTCGGAGGTACGACTCTTCAAAGAGCTTGATTATATTAAGTTTAATCCACGGGATTGATTTTTACTTTATTTTTTATTTTTTATTTATTGATGTCTGGTTCCTTCAGGAATTGTAAGCTGATATATCCCGACATTTGGAAGTAACGTGCTGACGTATGGCGCAGAACCCAAAGAAGGCGGGCTCTGCTCACTTGGACCGTCCGGTTTTCGGAACTGTGCGTGAAGCGGTTGAGAAAGTTGGAGGTTCGTTACCTGATATTCTCTTCCTGTGATATGATTCTAATTGCTACAATAGCGGACGCTAGTGCTGTTTTTGTCCCTCCGGCTTTAGCTGCAAAATCCATTGAGGAGGCCATTGAAGCGGAGATAGGGCTGGTTGTTTGGTGGGTTTTATTCTCCTTTGAAACATTTGAACACATACAGTTAACAACCGCTTAGCATCACGGAAGGTTTGTATAAACGAATTCAACTTGAGAATGTAACGTCAATTTGATCTAATGTGGGTGCAGGTATACCACAGCATGATATGGTACGTGTGGTGGATATGCTCAAGTCTCAAAGTAAAACCAGGTAAAACCCTTTTTTTGCCAATATGGAACTCTCCCTCTAACAATACATAGACTAGTTGGACCGTAAGACCTCTATGTTTGGTTGAATCAAGTGCACACTAACGAGTCAAAGAAACTGCCCTGGTTTAATTCGGCCTGGTCAGTGCAAAATTGGTATCATGCCTGGGTTCATTCATAAACTAGGTAGAATTGGGATTGTGTCTCGATCAGGAACATTAACTTACGAGGCCGTGAACCAAACTACTCAAGTCGGCCTTGGTCAGAGCCTCGTTGTAGGGTACATCAACTTCGGCATTCATCAAATATTCTGATCTTGCGGACTAATTTCCTGTGCAGCATCGGGGGTGATCCATTCTCCGGAACCAACTTCATTGACGTCTTGAAAGTACTGAATCTCATTTCTAATTACACCAAGCTCAGCTGACGAATTATTAGGTCTTCTTGGAAGATCATGGCACTGATGGAATTATCATGATAGGTGAAATTGGTGGCTCTGCTGAGGAGGATGCCGCAGAATTTCTCAAACATAACAACTCAAAGGGAAAGCCAACAGTTGCCTTTATTGCTGGTATTAGTGCGCCTCCTGGAAGGCGAATGGGTCACGCTGGCATGTCTCTACACCGAGAATCTGTTTATGGATTATTGTCTAACAATTTTGAACAGGAGCTATCGTGAGCGGAGGAAAGGGTGGCGCTGAATCCAAGATTGCTGCGCTGGAAGCTGCGGGCGCTGTTGTAGAGCGAAGCCCTGCTGCCCTTGGAAAGACCCTTCACTCAGAGTTCGTGAAAAGGGATCTGCTTTAGATGTAAATACGGAGGGGCAACAAAGTATCATATAAATAATCGGGCGAGGAATTCGAAGTAGAGGTATTTTGTAGTTGTAGTAATAGCATATATATCCACTAGAGCTTGACTCTTAAATCCAAACTCATATACTTCACGTTACCTCGATGCAGGATTGTGCAGGCTCCTGCATGGAGGCGCGCACAGCGAACCTGCCTGTGTTTGCCGGGACCTACGCAGAGTAGGGGCCACTGCATAGTGCTTGTGCATGGCGTGGTGTACAATGCCCCCTGCAGCACCAGAAGCCCAAGACCTGAGCAGTGTAGCACAAGGTCCCTGAGCTCACGCAAACCACAGCTACTCACCCATCTTCAATAGATCACCAGTCCAACTAAGAATCAGCTGTCGTACAGTTTTCGCCAACCCGGATTGTGCGTCACGGCTCCGTCTCTCAGCGCTGCCACTCAAACGAAACGGCTGTACCCCCCCTCCCCCCTCCTCAAACGCCTCAGCGAGCGACACAATGCTGAGCGGCATCCTTCTTTTCAACCAAAAGGGCGAGAATCTCATCTTCCGGCAATTCCGCAACGACTGCCGCGGGCACCGACTATCCGATGTATTCAGGATCCAGGTCATCTCGAACGCGCAGGTGCGATCGCCCATCCTGACCTTGGGGTCCACGACGTTCAGCCATGTCAAGCATGAGAACATATATATTGTTGGTGTGACAAAGAGCAATGCGAATGCAGCGTTGGTGTTTGAGTTTCTGTATCGGTTGATTGCGCTGGGGAAGAGCTATTTCGGCAAGTTTGACGAGGAAGCAGTGAAGAATAACTTTGTACTGATCTATGAGCTGCTGGATGGTGGGTAATTATTCTGTTCACATACAGAGGACACGATAGTGGGAATGATGTGGTGGGACTGCTGAGATGCAATGGAATAGATCTAGAAGCGGGGAGAGAAGGGCAGGGGAGGAGAGAATTCGCGATGTTCTGAGCAAGCAGAGAAGACCTAGACTAAGGTGTGACATTTCTCCGCAGAGATTCTGGACTTCGGATACCCCCAGAACACAGAAACGGATACATTGAAGATGTACATCACAACAGAAGGCGTCAAATCCGAGAGAGCCATTGTGGGTTTCAATTCACATACATATTGTCTTTCAATGTGGCCCAACAATCGTTGTTATGCTTACACAGATGCATTGATACATACAGGAAGACTCCTCTCGAATTACAATGCAAGCCACCGGTGCCCTCTCCTGGCGACGAGCAGACGTGAAATACCGCAAGAACGAAGCATTTGTGGACGTAATAGAGGACGTCAACTTGCTCGTATCTGCAGGAGGTTCGTTCTCTCACTATGAAACAATTTCCCTATTCTAGCTTCGAGCGGTAGTCTGCAGACTGGCTTTCGAGCTGCAACGCTAACTGAATTGCGAGCAGGAGCGGTTTTGAGAGCCGATGTCAACGGCCAGATTATCATGCGGGCATATCTCTCCGGTGTGCCAGAGTGCAAGTTTGGTCTCAATGACCGACTGCTCCTGGACGGCGACGGCCTCTCCCGGCCGTCTGGAAATAAGGGCGGGCAGAAGGCCACCCGGGCGGCAGCAGGATCCGTTACACTGGAAGATTGCCAGTTCCATCAATGTGTTAAGCTGGGGAAATTTGATACAGATCGGATCATCAGCTTTGTTCCTCCTGATGGGGAATTTGAGTTGATGAGGTATATATTTTCCCCACATGTTCACCATTGGATCGAACGAAAAATCCTTAACCTGGACTTTAGATACCGGGCAACCGAGAACGTCAACCTCCCCTTCCGCGTACATGCAATCGTCAACGAAATCGGTAAAACAAAAGTCGAGTACCAAGTCGCTATTCGCGCAAACTATGGCGCAAAGCTATTCGCCACAAATGTCATTGTGCGCATCCCGACGCCGCTGAATACGGCGAATATCAATTCGCGGACGTCTCAGGGTAAAGCAAAGTATGAGCCTGCAGAGAATCATATTGTGTGGAAGTGAGTATAATCTCCTGCCCTTATCTTTCCACAGCCCAGCCTCCTGGCATATAAAGCAATAAATATGGAAAAGACTCCCTAGCATATACTAACTTCCATAAACTAGAATTGCGAGATTCAGCGGCCAAAGCGAATACGTCCTTTCTGCCGACGCCGAACTAACTTCCATGACGAACAAAAAAGCCTGGTCCCGCCCCCCTCTAAGCCTCAGCTTCAGCCTGCTCATGTTCACGAGCTCCGGGCTTTTAGTACGATATCTAAAGGTGTTTGAGAAGAGTAATTATTCGAGTGTGAAGTGGGTCAGGTACATGACGAGAGCGGGGAGCTATGAAATAAGGTCTGTATTTAATTCTTTTCCGTTCAAAATTTTTTATGTTAAATCAGGCGACATTGACTAACGTTGGAAAACGCATAGGTTCTAAATCTGATTCCCAGGAATTCTAATGTCATACCATTATGATTAATTTTTTCTATATTTTCCTTTTATTTCCCTTTTGCTTGTGCGGTTTTTGATGTAGTGTATGATTTTAATAGATACCTGATGTTGCATTACTATGTTCTCATTTATTACCATGTTCATATGAGTCTAAGTATCCTTCTCCAGACGCTATGGATATTCCCACCGTTTATTTTATTTTATTTTTATATATTAATTTGTCTTTTTCGCCATAATTTCTGTTTCGTTAATGTATTCCGAACAAGAACACAATAAGCACAAAACGCCCTGATTGTAAATACAAGAAAATGAAAACAAGACTGAAAAAAATGGAAAGCTATTAAACACGATGTAAAAGGAAGAGAAATTCACTACTGCGCTTCTTTCGTCCAAGGAACTCAACCCCATCCCCACGTAGTACAATCAGGAAAATCCCAACCCGATCAAAATATTGGTATTGTATACAACATACCCTCCCACAATCCTAAATGCTATACCTGTATCTATCAATGGGGAGAGCGCCTAATAAAATGAGAACAAATAGAAACTTCAAGAAACCTAATAAAAAGCTAATTATTCCCGAGACGCTGGAGAAGGCTTTTTCATTGGTGGTGGGGGAGGTGGTGGTGGCTTTTTCCCTATACTCCTGGGAGCGGGAGGTGGTGGGGCTTTTGCACCATTTGTGTTATACCGCTCCATCATATTAGAGCTTGATGGAACCCTGGAAGGAAATTTATGGGATGGGTGAGAAGTAGCAGGTGAGACACCTTCACTTGCATATTGTCTGTCAGGACTGTTTCCTCCAGAGGAATCATGTCTGCCATTATTTGAAAAATCCGTGTTGACAGCAGGTTTGGCAGGCTGCGCAGCGCTCCGCAAAGATCTGTTTACTGGAAGTGGTGGTGGTTCTGCAACATAGCCCCTTCTAGAGCCTGTCGTGGGCCCTTCAAAGCTTCCCGGTGTAGTATTGACCCTCTGGAACACAGGCTTGGTGAAATCACTCGGTTCCGGGGTTTGCATGCGGTACCTATCATCTTGAGAGATACTCTTACTGCGCACGCTCTCGTCATGTGAATTGATGCGTGAACGAATGGGCAGACGCTCCGGGGGAGGGCTTGCTTCCCGCGAAGGTGCAGCATTTGCACGCGCTTGAGTTCGGCGCATTGGGTTATTACGAGCGGTTGTTGAACTGTATGAAATGTTAAATGCGTTTTTTGCGACAAGGAAGCTCAATGAAACATACCCAACTCCCACTGGCCATTGACGCTTCAGATTAAGTAAGACCTCTCGGCATCTATCATGATAATCCAACTCCGCTTCCAGGAACGCCGTCAGTTCTGCTACTGATTCGGCTTCCGATTCTTGTATGTCACTCATCCGCCGTAGCACGTCTTCGTTTGATTCCTCATATTTAATCCTTTGGGCGCGAAGCTCCTCTTCCACCCTAAAATCCTCACGCTTTTGCTTTTGCATCTTAGTTAGAGTAGCATCATATGCCAGCCTCCTCGATTCTAATCTTTTTCGAGCAGCCTGCCATGATGTTCCTATTTAGCCAATGAATGAATAAGTATTAGCGATTAACATACCTGATACTCCTTCATCTGAGCTAAGGACCTCTCCAAAGACTCAAGCCAGGTTTCACTAGCTTTCGAGACGTATGTATCCTGTATTCTCGCAACTTTTTCATTCGCATGTCCCATATCTATATTATTCATCAGTATTGCAGCTGGCCCAATAGACGAGAAATGATCACGAACTTATAAGACAGTTTCCGAACACGCTGTCATTCTCGAATTCTTCCCCGTGGGCAATCATTGCATGAGCAAGGACATCCAATGGTAGCATCTTTTCTCTGTCGTCGGCCTCTTTCCGCTTCGATATGGACTTGATGTACATATTGGTAGAACTATGAAGCTTCTCCATTCCTACCAGCGTTTATGTTAGACCATGCCTCTGAAGTCAATAAAGCCTCCATTACCTTCTTGTCGAAGCTGCATTTCAGCTTCCATTGCCTTGAAGTCGTCGGACACAGTGGTCTTGACTTCGCCTCCCATCCGCTCCCCCGCCCATTGCTTCAATCTGTCAAGACGCTTCATTGAGATTTGGGGAGATGTGATATGCCTTCAGCTCTTTCAGTCAATGAAAAGAAAAATATAGATGACTTAGACGATGTGAAGCTGCAGTTGTTTCCGGTTCTCGTTTGTTGGCTGTCTTTGAGAGGTAGCACTTAAGTAGTAGACTGGATCCAGTACTTGCTGTTAATAATATCGAGTGCAAGGCACAAAAGCTTACAACGAGGGGAAGTGTTTTGGTAACCGTTTTGCCTGGGGTGATCGGCAGCTCGAGGTTGGTAGATGAGTGGATGTCTTGTGAAGTGGTATGAAACTGGAGGTGATGGGCCGATTTAGAGCACGAATTGAGCGTGGGTAAATTAATGGAAAGTATAAAAGGTAACTTTTGAATAGAGCTGCAGGGGGTGGGGGGGCAAATCCAAATTTAAGAATTAGCGCTATGAATGAAATTGAAGTTGGAGAGGGACAGGAGCAGACAGTGTACGAGGACGGAGCAGGAGCCGTACCTATGTATGTATGGGGGGGGGGGGGGGGGGGGAAGCTTGCAAGAAGTCAATCTGAGGCGGCCCAGTGGGATGCCTTCGAGCTCTTCGCTGGATTGCAGAGGCGGCCAATACGAATCAGAGCAGGATATTGGGGGGGGAGGGGGAGGGGGAGGGGAGGGGGAGGGGGAGGGGGGGAGGGGGAGGAGGGGGGCGATTGGTGTGTAATTGTGGGCCATGAACCATGCATACATGCAGTAATACCGGCGTGCAAGCTGCTTCACCGCGTCGTTCGTTTCTCTGCAGACTGTAGACTGGGTACGAGAACAGTTCGTTCCCGGTTTGCAGCCCGCTCGGAGCCGCTGGGGCAATCGCTTCATCCGTGAGTCCTGTGTGCCCAGCACCGACCGCCGCGCCAGTGCATGCCGGGCCTGGGCGGGCATTGCCGCAGCGCTTCAGCCGACATCTCTATGCGGCGCCGCACCAACGTCCACCTCACATCAGACTGTACTAGTACTATGCAGTGGCTGTATTATGCTATGTAGTAATCAAGTGTCGTGCTCTCAGCATCAGGCCCAGCAGGGAGGCTGTTGGTGAAGCAGGTGAGCGGCGGTGAGATACACCCGCGCGGCCGCCCCAGGCGCTCGGGCGTGCCTGACACCAGCGCAAGCAATGGTGGGCCGCCAGAGCGGTCTCCATTGTCCTCGCAGAGGCCCATCTGTTGAGCGCGAGCTTCACTAGCGGGCCCACCGGCTGCAACTGCGCAGCTAATGAGGATGCCGCGAGAAGACTTGAGGGGCCACACTGAAGGGCTGAGAGAATGGCATTTGCCCCCGTGTTTCGCAAACCCAAGTCACATCCCATCCTACCCTTTGCAGCTGCAGCTCACGCAAGCTGCGGAGCCAGGAATCGAGCAGCGCGCTGCACCCGAAGACTATCATATCATACGGTAGTTCCAGACGGGCACTCTGTTACTTACACCACTTCCGTCCTTTGCCTTTGTTGCCACCCTGGCCTGCAGCTAGCCATCTGCAGGGGCCGTTCCCCCGTAGAAGGCTCGAGCTTCAGTGGCTGGTGGCGCATGAAACTGGGCTGGTCGCCCCCCCCCCCCTCCTCAACTCACGCTGACTGCGCTCCATCAATGATGATCGACAAACATCAAGTACATATTGTAGCTCTACTCGACTTTGGATACATAGACAATTCGCCAAGTACTGAACATCTAGGGAATGAGATGTACCGTACCGCCCAAATGATACAGCTGATCTAGCTGCTTGCACCCAAGGCCATGGCGTTCTGCTCTCGAGAAGGGCCCATTATGCTTCTCGGCCCATGAATTATTGCGCTGCACGCTTGTGCAGGCCGCGTCTAACTGTGCTGTACTGCCAATCCAGAGAAACGATTCCGTCCTAGACTGAGGCGGATCTTCTCTTCAAGGCACGAGAACAGGAGCATAGCGGGGTATGATAAGCAGCGCAACGTCTTACTGTTCATTGTCCCGGTGAAACTGCATTCGGCACAGTGCTGTACTTGCTTGTGCCACATCCCCCCAGCATCTTACCCTTGCCAAGGCTGCGTACCCAGCTGCCTGGAACGTTTAACTAGCTCGAGATTGAAGCTGTAGATCTTTACTGGAATTTTTAACCCTTACATACAGAGCACCCTGAAACTGAAGATTTTACCTAGCCATGGTTGCAGTTCACCTTTATATGTATTCTAATAATCAAGAAAATCAAAAGAAAAAAGGTACCACGAAAGGGAAAAATGTATTAGACTCCAAAAGACTTAGGCAAAAATGAAACACCGGTGATGGTAATGTAAACTTCAACTGTATGATATACTAACTAACGCTAATTCAACCCATGACAGAGGTAAATGCAAAGTGCCCAGAACACGGATGCTAGTAGAGTACAGTAATTAACAACCCAAAACACCATCAATTTAAAAATTTCCAGTTTTGGGGTCGAGCCTTCTACTCGATTATTCTTCAGCCAACATCCGGGGCTTTGCTTCGTATCTCAGCAACAGATGAGGGAGCAGCAGCCTCCAGTCTGGCTTCTATGACAGGAAGGTCTTTTGTCCTTATAGAGTCAACTGGGTTTGAGTTAGCCTGCTCGGTTGAAACCTCATTTTGGGAATTTATGTTGGTAAACGAGTCAACCATCATCGTATCTGTTTGAGGAGTTGGACGGCTGCTTGTGGGTTTGGTGTATAAGGGTTCGGTATTATTTTGCTTCTTCCTGTCCCAGTCTCTGGCCAAAAAATTGGCCACTGGACCCCCAGCGTTGTACTTTAGAATAAGATTGAACGATCTAGGGATTGCGTCTTGCTCCTCAACGGCCAGATCATCCACAGACATTTCATCTTCATCTGTTTCAGAGCCTTCATCCTCATAATCCTCTCCTTCGTCCCTGCTACTTGTAGCATCTCCTTCGTCTGCACTCTCGTCCACAGACATGTTGTACCTAGTATTCCGCATGCCCCCCTTCTAGCCCCCGGCCATAACCAGTGAATGAATCACCGTTCTCACTCCCTACTGATGCTGGTGTCGCTGCTCCTGTCGAGGTTCCTTGCGTACCGTTTATCCTCATTTCACCATAAGGACCAGCACCAGGCTTTTTGATTTGTCTTCCAGATGCTGTGAATCTCGGGGCCTCTGGAGCAATCGATGGAGCCCTTGACGTCCTTCCACTCCGTCTGGTGCTAACTCCGTCTTGCTCCGATGTGCCCGTATTGCTGCCTCGTTCATCATCATCTGAGAACGTGTATTTTATTCGCTTTCCCCGTGTGCGGCCCTCATAGGAGTAGGCGGCTGCCTGATTGCTGAAGTACGCTTTTCGACTTGCACGGTATTCGCGGCGTTTCCGTTTCTACCTCCAATCAGCAACGATACCAATATTATTTTCAACCAAGGCACGTACATTTTCACCCTCCTCAAATCGTGGAATTGCGGAATGAATCTTCTTTGCCAATTCGGTTGAGTGCTTGTTGCCATGCTCCTCCAAATCAGCAGCAACTGCCTTCAATTCATCTATTGCTCCAGCTATTGATATCCAGTTTACATTTTTTAATAGCGGGTTGGATTCTCTGTATAACCGAAATGGAGTATCGTCTTTGTATTGACGTTAGCTGGGTAAGAAAGGTAGGTTGAACATGAGTGTAGCTCCTACCTCGCCCCTCAATTAGCCAGTACCGCCTCTTCTCTCCATCTCTGCCCCAGGGTTGTACTGAAAGAGCGACATTCAGGTCGTCATTCCTGCGATTAGTTTTGTAGTTTTCTGCAATAATTGCACGGATAGTGTCAGAGGATGATAACGCCCAAAGAATGAGATAACGCAATAACACTAACTACAAAGCAAAGTTCGATGTCAGCAATATGTCTGTAAGCAGAAAATCAAGCGCTTACTCTCTGCTTCGCATCAAGATCGTCGAATTTTTTCCCCCCCGCCAGCGGAGTACGTCCCTCCCAATGAAGCGGCCATTGCGACTGGTTGGCTTGAATAGCTTCTTCAAGCGCCCTATTATGATGACCTCGCCTGTGAAGCTTCACAATTAGTAATTGTTCCATACTAACAAAGGAATGAACATAAGACAGCGACGCCTAGTATCAAATACTCACTCAACATTTTTCTTCCGATTAAGGACGAGGCTGAGTAGTCTACACAACAATTGCTCAACTTGTTCAGACGGTACCATGTTGATCACCCCGGTCTCAAGATCCTGACAGCCGAGATTCGGTACTCCTCTGAAGGCGGCATGGAAGCGGCTCTGGAAGGCAACTATGAACTGTCCATCAACACGTCAGTAAAACGCGTTTTGATGGTACGGCGTAATATCCAGGAAGTTAACACACAGCTATTTCTGGCAGGTCGGCAAATGTAGGGACATGCGGCGGCTCTTTCTTTCGCTGTTTCCTCCCTGCGGGAGGGGGTGATGGCGGCTTGACCAGATAGCTCTTTACGAGTGATTCGGGAATAACTTCGTCCTCACTATCAGGAGGCGTACTCAACGGAGATTCGCTGTCGGACATGGGCTCTTGATGTCTGATCGCACGTATCTGGCTTGTTGTGTTGTAGTGTTGCCTCGCTTTTCGAGTGATGCGTGGACAGGCGGAAGTATGATGTAGTGGAGAGAAAGGTTGGGAGCGGAGGGATCACAGTTGACGTGCTAAGGGCTACCGAGCTATATAGTATTTTCTTTGACTGAATGACAGATAACTCATAAGCACAAGAAAGGAACTGGAAGGCTATGGGCTCAAGTGGGATGAGCCGTGAGGATCACTTTGTGAGTTGATGCCAGATCCTGGAGCCCAGCCAACAATTATGCATTACAAGGAAGGAAAACAGATGCGGTGTCCGCTATTCACATGTAGATAACTAAGGCGAACACATCAGTCCTACACGCACTCTACCATCCAACACCAATCGGCATCAGATAAACGTCCAAACATACTGGCGGAGCAGATAGAAAGACCATCCAACTGCTGGTAAAAATCACGATCCTCCTCTATGCTCAACGCAGCGACGAGAACTTGCTAGCAAGAGACGCCGAGCCTTCTAACTGGGACGGATCTTAGATGAACACCACAGAAGAAACGTAAATTCGTGACACACAAACAGGGGTGCGAGTTAACAATAGGAGCGTCGTGCAAATACCCTCTTCAAAAACAACATGATTCTTGCGTCCCGCCTTTCTGGTATGGCATGGCCGATGGCCTCCAGATCATGATCCCAGCTCTATTTTTCTAGCACGGAAGGTACAAGGCTGCGGAGTATGGGTATCTAAGGAAATAAAAGCCGCCTTTCAACAGCCTGGCGGATGCGAGAAAGGCATCCAAGACTGTGAATGCTGTCGATGCTGATTGAGATTAGCCGATACTTCTCGAAAGGTGCGGCGGTAGCGGACCGTGGGAAGCATGCGTAAAATTCTGCTATGCGGTTCGCGGCGACGTAAATCCACAGGATCCGTCCGAAATTCAACGTGTTGAGGGGCTGGAGCCTGCGCCTGTAAAAATCAAGTGAAAAGGAGGTTGATGTCAGGAAAGCGGTTGCAAAGGTACTCGCCAAGGTGTGGCTTGCACGCTGCGGTGAAGCCACATCCTGACGTCACCAGTTTCCAAGCTAGGTACTTCGCGGCCATTCACGATGAGTAGCCACTGCCCCTTAGGTAACCGGATGTCCCGTGGAGCGTGCTCAGCGTGAACGTATGGGCCGGGCGGACAGCTGCGTCACTCTATATGGGCCTTGCTAGGCCCAGCCAACACCTGATCATGATGTCCTCTCCTTTCAACCAGACTAGCACTCATCCGCCTTTGCACTGCACGAAGCAGATCTCAGAAACAGAAGTTTTTAAGTCCCAGAAAGATACCAACTGGTAGCAGCAATTGCAAAGTATGTCCCGTCCAAGAGATTGCCATAGGCTTGACGAGTGGGTCCGCCCAGCTACCACATCGGAATGACATCTTTATGCTAATGCTCCCATGCAAAGCCTTGAGGTGTACAGTTTTGCGGAAATCTCGAAAAAATCCTTCTTCGCTAGAATCACCTTACCGTTCTTATCGCCGAATTACAAGTCTAAAGTGGCCGAGTATTGCATCCTGAAAGCGTTCAAAACCCCTCTTGAGCAGGAACAAGACGATGCAGATGAGTTACATCCTCTTTGGCGACCGCCGCCTGTCCACAGAAACTTTCGTTTCAGCGTCTTCTTCTTTCTGTGTATGGCCCCCATTTAAAGTCAATTCGCTTGGATATAAAGCTAATGCCTTGAGTTAGTCTATTGCGATTATCGGCGCGCTGCCCCTTGTTGTTCCGTAAGCTTCGAACAGAGGTTTATCATATAGACGAGGTACTATATCAAGAACAGTTTTTCAGGCCTTTACAACTTGTATCCGGTTTAGGATTTAGTGGGAGTATATTTTTCTTCACTGCTGGAAAAGACTTCATTGTGAAGAGTATCGGTAGGAGATTTGAGGTATGTTGATTGAGCGTTTACCCTGAATTCTCGCAGGTGGTAACAATTAGCAGTATATGTTTCTTTACAAGGAGCTCATGGGACCACTCGCAAATTATATGGAAAACAATGAAGGCTCGTTATTGTCGGAAATAACAGATGTCCTCTATTCGTTCGATCATCGCCTGGGCGCGTATTTTGGCATTAGTCCTTCACATTTTATTGTTATGAGAAATGTGTTAAAAGGGTTGAACAAGAAGAAAGGTTGTAAAAAGTGGGATTTAAAGCCACCAAACTTCTTTGAACCCACACGAGACTTGGTACCTGATTCAGTAAAGTCAGACGCTGCAAAAAGTGGATTGGCAGATGAGCTTGATGAGGAAATAGTATTGAGTCGTCGGCAAAAGCAAGATTTGATGTGAGCATAAGAAGTCAACGCGATTGATCATTATGAGTCTGCTAACATAAGGCAGGTATTTGCTGGAGCGTGATACAGAATTTCTTATGAAAATGGAGATTATCGATTATTCTTTGCTTCTTGGCCGTTACCCTGCTGATTTACTGGATCCTCCGCAACAAGGATCTTTTCTCTCAGGTGTAAGAAGTGCAGATGGAAAGTGGATTTATAAGATGTGTATACTGGATTACCTGTGGAATGTCAAACAGCTGCATCCAAGAATTATTCGGGCTGCTGGAACAGCACTACCGGAACAGACTGTCACTGCACACCCTATTCGTTATCGGAACGAGTTTTTGAAGTAAGTAACTCCCAACGCTGTTTCAAGAATTTTAAAACGTGCTGACTGTTTGCAAGGATGATGGATGACTATATCAAAGTCATTTGAAAGGGCAATGCGGAGTAGTATTCGAGCATGTTGCGAACTCATTTACGCTCTATCATCAGTATATCGCATAATTGACATGCTTGTATTGGTTAGTAATGTATGACTACTGATTTAATTGGAAATTTAATACTTTCACAGTACCATCCGTTTAGTTCTTATTATTTTGTTCTCGTACCCAAGGTTACTTCATAAGGTCTCGGAACGCTATTTGCCACACTAAAGTATGTGCAGTCTGGTCCTCTAACATAATCTTTTGCTGGATAGGGTACATCAAGTACTAATAGTCTTCTTTCTTGTGCCGATTAATAGCCAACTTATGAGACTGCCCACATACTTGTATGTAGAGTTCTCGTACATGTGAATTTCGGAAGCTACCAGAAGTGTACTTGAGTTCTAGTTGTAGTATACATGGAGTTCAATTAGTCTGGCTTCTTCTACCAGCCGCTCCTCGCCTGGTTAACCAACCCTCTCTGGGAGTACCGAAAATGCAAATTGGGAAAAGGCAACGAAGAACTTGTTGCATGCAAGTTTGGGACCGTCGCTGTGACCTATATGAGGGAGGATGTTGATGAATATGTTTTGTCGTGACATTAATTAAATTACGATTAGAGTATTATTATTATTATTATTATTATTATTATTATTATATTTAACGTGAGAAGATATATGTGCTGTACTTGTTTATTTGCTAGTCTGGCTTCTTTGGCGGGAGATACATATATACCTTCGCACTCTCGAACCACGAGATACACTCTGGGCTTTGGACAAAAGGTGGAATCTATTCTGGTACATTGCTCTAGTAAAAAGCTGCGGCTGGCGCTTACAAGGAGAATCTGGGATAATTACGTAGGAATGTGGGAGAGTTTAGACACAAGATACTCTTGGGATAGTTATATTAAAGTACTCAGTACATACAAGTATGTATCTACGGGGGGGATAGTGCCCCACGAAGCAACCGCGTAGTGTTCGAGTAGCTTAGTCAGCCACTAAGCGGTCGAGACTGTTAGACTACAAGGTAAGTACACAGTGGCATGAGACCAAAGTATCTGATGTTCATGTCATCCACATGCAATCAGCTACATCCGCACTACATCCATGTCTACTAACTAGCTCCCCTCTCAATCTCGAGACTTACCATGGAAGGTTTCTTCACAAATGTATTCCCTCAGTACATCAAGCCCTAAGTAGCTAAGGGCTTTGTCGTGTGGATGAGATTACTCCGTACCGAGGTGCACAGTTGCATGATGGTGTCCCTAGAACGTCAAGTGCATAGGGAAGTATGCCCAGTATGCATCGGTACCGCACTGCACTGTGCACCTGCCGCATACTACTTGTATTTGTACTTGTACTACTAGTAGTCCTCGAGTTAGACTTTTCCGATGCGCCGCATATCCATAGTCGCATTCGTCCCATGGATCTTGCATATTTGCCTATCATATCATATCGGGCTTATCCTGACCGGGGTGGGGCGGCAGGGTGGCTACTGCCGAGCGAGTATGATATCGATGTGCCTCAACTGCTGCTGCTCGGCCCAGGGAGGCAAGCGACCCTCCGGACACGCCTCTGCTAGGATAAGGCACGTATGCATAGTTGCCGGTGCCTGACGGCTGATACCCTGAACTTGACGACCTCGCAGCCCTCGCAGCCCTCGCAGCCCTCGCAGCCTTGCTACGATAGCTAAAGGGCGCCAAACGCACTCCTCCCGCCAGGACATTTGTGCTAGTGCTATGCTTGTGCTCGCTGCCCTGCGCCGTGGTTCACGCCCCCCGGGCAGCACGGGCAGCACGACACAGAGCTGCGCTGCAGCCCGCTCTCTATCATAGAACGTCCGCAGGAGAGGAAAAAAGAAAAGAGAAAAGAAAAGAAAAGAAAAGAAAAGAAAACAAAAGAAAAGAAAGGAAAAAAAAAAAAAAAAGAAGAAGAAGAGAGAGGAATGGGGCAGCAGAGGAGACGGCCGTTGGTCCCCCCGTAGCAACACTCTGTATCTTTTTCCTGTCGGGGGACACACACAACACCCTAGAAAACCTTGGAGGCGGAAAATGGAGCAGCGTCCCTCTCCACTCGCCGCCATTCATCATTTATTGCAATCTTCATCCCTTTCCAGTCCTTCAGGTTTCATGCCACCACAGCTGTTAGACCAACCCTAACACTCAACCCACATCCGAATCCCCAACCCTTCCAACCTCCCCCCACAATCCCTACCCCCCCCCCCCGTTCGCAGACATCATCCCTCCAGGAGCGCATTCTTGCACGATCACCATCCGTCAGCTCTTTGGCTTCACAAGCCCGCACGCCCTTTCCCTCCCCCAAAAAAACCAAGTAGAGTTGTGACTAGCCAAACGAAGCTGCTCGCCTGGCAGTCGCCCGTTTCTCTTATACCGACTTGCATCCCCCCCCCCGGCCGTCGCTGGCAAAGTCTGACTTGTGAACATACCTTCGGAGGAAGAGGCACGCCCACTTGACATTCTGCTCTCAGCAGCTCCTATGACACTGCCCTGTTGATCCGTTCGCCCATTCATTAGACCTAATTATCTCTTCTCGGTCCACACCGCATCGCTTCTGCGGTGCTCCAATTAGGCATAACGAGCCCGCGTCAGTGTTGACCCGGCTGTGGTTGATTGGAAGCTTCGTTTGAGACGGAGCGTATTGAATTGCAACCATGTCAGGAAACCAGCGTTCACCCCACGACTCTAGACGCTCCCCAACATTACATTATCGCTCCTCCTATTCATCAGATGGCCAGAACCCACGTCCGAACCAATACCACCCAACTACGCCAATACACGCTCACTCGCCAGTAGCCTACAACGCCAACAACCACCCCTCCACCACATTGCCCCCTCCGGCTACTAGCTCCACAGGAACCTTCTACGATCCCACCCAGACCGAGCGCTCGGAGTCGAACTTGAATTGGGGATATCCGGGGTACTCACGTCAATCCTCGCAGTCACAGCAGTCGCCAGTGGTAGGATGTTTTGTCCTTTTATCTTTTCAATTTTCGCTAATGAATTTACAGCAGCAACCTTACGGCTACCGCGAAAGTTCGTTACCGAGCAGAGGCGTCGAGGCAGGCTCAAGACCTAGCCTTTCTATACATACACCCGTGTCTTCCGCCACCATTGTGGGTCAATCGACACGCCAGGATTCGAGGGCAACCATGGATTCCAAAGTTTCGTGTAATGAACCAACGTTACCAAGCTCAGCATACGTATGCTTCGGTCGCCCCTCAATCCACTTGTGAGCTTCTTACTAATCGCTTTGCAGAAGGGTGCGCCTACTCCTCGCCGCGAGGCTGCAATGTCCATCTCCTCTCTTCTTACTCCCTCAGTAGATGAGCCAGCGAATAGTGACGTGCCCGATGCAAAGGCCCGTCGGACAAAGATCCGCCAGCCCTTCGAACAGCAAACCATGGAGCTACTCAACACTGATGAGAACCCTTCAAAAATGCGCCGACCTTCCATTACAACACAACCGAATCCCCGGACAAACGAAGTTGATCTGAAAGCGAGCATAGACACAACATTTAGTGGCGGCGCTGGCAGTAGCTTTGGCAAAAAGTCTAACTCTTCTTTCAAGGACTTCAAGTATCACGACTCCATGAAGGTCACTGAGGATGCAGATAAGTCGGATACCGATGTCGACGATGATGTCTTTCAGGCTGAGAGGCAGGCTTACCTATCCAGGCAGAAAAAGCGAAGTTTAGAAATAGCTCGCGGAGAGAGCGAGAAAAGAAAGGTACTCTTCTATCCTTGAAATTGTGGCAAATAGAGTGTTGTTGCTGATTTTTCACTACAGCGTCGCCGTGTGCTGTTACAAACAAGGCTTTACGAACAGCTGGACGCTCTAGGCAAGGTGGCTAGGGAGCGGGCTCGCGTGCAGTTTCGTGCGGACGCGATGGCAGAGGTTTTAAAGAAGGAGGAGGAAGATGAAAAGGAGCGTAAAAAGGACATGCAGCGCAAGCGCCGACGAGAGAAAGCTCTTGCTGATCAGAAGATCAAAGCCGAGGTGCAAGCTAAGATTGCCGCAGAAGCTGCAGAGAGAGAAAAGATTGAACGAGCAGAGAGATTCGAGGCCGCAAAGAAACTAGCTGCGGAGCGTGCTATGAAATTAGATGCGGAAGGGGATTTACAGATTGATCTAGGTCATGAATCGGATCGTAGTGGTCTTGTGGTAATTGAAGAGGAGGGACCAAAAAACAAGAAGCGGAAAACAATCGTGCAAAAGAAAGGTCGACAACTAAAGGACCCTAAAGAAATTATTAAGGAGCAAAAGGAGCCGAAGGATGTCGAAATGAAGGATGCGAAGAGTACAAAGGACCATGAGGAACCAAAATCAGTCGAACAGCCGAAAGAAATTATTCCACATATCTCGAAAGGGTTTAATCAAATGTACGACCAAATATGGAAGGATATTGCAAAGAAGGAGATACCCAAGGTGTACAGGATCCAGCAGCAGTCTTTATCAACAAAGCAGTCCAATCTCCGCAAAACTGCACAGCTTGCGTCCAAAGAGGCAAGAAGATGGCAGCAGCGTACGAATAAGAATGTCAAAGACACACAAGCAAGGGCGAAGCGTTGCATGAGAGAAATGATGTCATTCTGGAAACGTAATGAGAGAGAGGAGCGAGATTCACGACGGCGGGCTGAGAAAGAGGCACTGGAGAGGGCGAAGAAGGAAGAAGAGATGCGAGAAACTAGGAGACAAGCCAGGAAATTGGAGTTCCTGATTTCACAGACCGAGTTATATTCACATTTCATCGGCCGCAAGATCAAGACAGATGAAATCGAAAGATCAACGGACGATGTAGCCGGTGCCGAGCAGCCCCTTGCATCCTCTAAATATGGTGCGATTGACGACAAACGAAAAGCTGGGCCGTCGACTACGAGATTTGAGGACCTGGATTTCGATAATGAGGACGAAACCGCCCTCAGGGAAGCCGCATTAAACAATGCACAAAATGCTATTCAGGAGGCGCAAGAGCGTGCTAGGGCTTTCAACAATGTTGGACAAAAGACTGATTTGTCAAACATTAATCTGGATGAGGGTGAAATGAATTTCCAAAATCCCACAAGCTTGGGCGACATTGAAATTCAACAACCCAAGATGCTTACCGTTCAACTTAAAGATTATCAGCTGAAGGGTCTCAATTGGTTGTGTAATCTTTATGAACAGGGCATCAATGGTATTCTTGCGGACGAGATGGGTCTTGGTAAAACGGTACAGTCTATATCAGTCATGGCATATTTAGCGGAGGTGCACAATATTTGGGGACCTTTTTTGGTTATTGCACCTGCTTCAACTCTCCACAATTGGCAACAAGAAATCACTCGCTTTGTGCCACAACTCAAAGCCCTCCCGTATTGGGGTAATGCGAAGGATCGAAAAGTGCTGCGAAAGTTCTGGGATCGAAAACACGTAACATATACAAAAGATTCCCCGTTTCACGTTTTGATCACCTCTTATCAGCTAGTCGTGGGCGATGCTCAATACTTCCAGAAGATGAAGTGGCAGTATATGATTTTGGATGAGGCGCAGGCTATAAAAAGCTCTTCAAGTTCAAGGTGGAAGGCTTTGTTGGCTTTCCATTGTCGTAATAGGCTACTGCTCACCGGAACCCCAATTCAAAACTCTATGCAGGAGCTGTGGGCATTGCTTCATTTCATCATGCCTAGTTTGTTCGACTCACATGACGAATTTAGCGAGTGGTTTTCAAAAGATATTGAGAGCCATGCGCAAAGCAATACGCAACTGAATGAGGCACAACTTCGTCGATTGCATATGATCTTGAAACCTTTTATGCTTCGACGTATCAAGAAGCATGTGCAGAAAGAACTTGGGGATAAAATTGAGCTGGATATTTACTGCAACCTTACATACCGCCAGAGGGCTCTATATAAGAGTCTGAGAGACAAAATCAGCTTTCTGGATGTCATAGAGAAGGCCTCTAGTGGTGGTGAGGAAGGAACGCAGACGTTGATGAATTTAGTCATGCAGTTCCGAAAGGTGTGTAATCATCCGGACTTGTTCGAAAGAGCGGAGACTAGATCACCCTTGTCATTCGCAAGCTTTGCGGATACTGTTTCCTTCATGCGCGAGGGCCAGAATGTGAGTGTTTATTACACCTCAAGAAATCGCATTCAATACAAGGTGCCCAAACTTGTATACCGTGAAGATAGGCTGGATGTTCCGGGACATCAGACGCAAGCTGGGTTCAAACGACGGTACTTGGACCATTTAATGAACATCTGGTCATCAGATTACATTTACGAGTCGACTGCGACTGACCGAAATTCACCCTTTTCCTGGCTCCGTTTTATCGATAGTTCCCCACAAGAAGTTGCATCATCATTTCACACGTCTGAATTTGATAAAGCTGCAGCAGCTTTAACACACTCGCGCAATTTAGGGCGTTTTTCAGCGTTTTATGATAAAGAGAAATATGTCCCACCTCATACTATGCTTCTAGTTTCCAAGTTGTTGGATAAGAATCCGTTAAGCGAGATGACTGAAGAGGGACACCTAACAGAGCTTATGACCATTTCTTACCGGACTGGAAACCACGAGTTGTATCACAAAATGGAACCGTTGGTGCACCCCCTGTGTTCGCTCCACCCATTGGGGTTGACTGTCCCGATCCTGGCGTTGTGATTGAGCAAGATAGTCTGTATTTCAATCCACATGTTCGGAGAATCCTTTATGGGCCATCGAACAGTGAAGAGGAAGAGTTCCTTAACCACCACGTCAAGTTCAGCAAATACCCATTAGTCAGGACATTACCAGACCCATTCTTAGACACATATAGCTACGCTGCTATTCAAGTGCCTCTCATGCGCCGATTCGTTAGTGATTCCGGGAAGCTTGCGGCACTCGATAAGCTGCTCATGGAACTTAAAGCCGGCGGTCATCGTGTACTGTTATATTTCCAGATGACAAGAATGATGGATTTGGCAGAAGAATATCTCTCGTACCGCAATTATAAGTACCTTCGTCTTGATGGTTCGTCAAAGGTTGAAGATCGCCGAGATATGGTCAACGACTTCCAAACAAGGTGAGCTTTTGTCCAGAAGGATTTTAATTATACCATGACTAACAATGTCATAGGCCGGAAATTTTCTTGTTCCTCCTCAGTACTCGGGCCGGAGGCCTCGGTCTCAACCTTACTGCAGCAGACTGCGTCATCTTCTATGATTCTGACTGGAATCCTACAGTCGACCAACAAGCTGAGGACCGTGCGCACCGTCTGGGTCAGACTAAACAGGTCAGGGTATATAGGCTTCTCACTAGGGGCACTATTGAGGAGCGTATTCGGCAGCGTGCGTTACAGAAACAGGACGTCCAGAAGGTCGTCATGTCTGGCACAGGTACGGATATTGGAGAGAAGCCAGTCAACTTCAGCAAGGGCGGAGGAAATAGGGATGTTGCGGCATGGTTGGTGAGTATATTATCTCAAAGAGTATGCCAATGAATGAAGGAAATCATACTAACATTTGAACAGTTTGACGATGAACAAATGGCACAACTGGCGGCCACTGAGAAAGCGAAGGAGGAAGCAAAGGCAGCGCGCGGTGGCAAACGGAATATCAAGAAGGCCATTACTGCCCCTAGTACGCAAATGAGTACTGATCCTACGAATTTGCTTGAAAATATGTACCATGAAGGTCAGGATGTTCTGCCAAGCAGAAAGGAACTTAGATATTAACAGTGCTATAGGGGAAGGCAAATTCGAAAGCGAGGCAGCAACGCCTGCCAATGGATCCATTGCACCTGCGGGCATCAGAAAGAAACCTGGCCCGAAAGCAGGTTCAAAAACAGGCCGATCCAACAAGAAGAAAACGACGAAAGAACGGTTACAAATGGTTGGGGACGGTATCGGAGAGGATCTGTAGTGTCTGCGAGATAGCCACGAAAATTCATCTCTTCCCTGTACAACATATACATCACGACGGTAACGTCTTGTGGATACTACCGGGATTTCGATTCTCGCATCGTGTTTTTTTTTTTTTTTCCCTCGTTTTGTTTCTATTAATGGCTTGTTCCTAGACATTCTTCTACTATTGGGATTTGCGTGGTTGGGACTTTCCTTTTTTTTTTTTTTTGTATGTGTATTGTTACGGTTTTGTCTGCTGTTAACCTTTTTTCCCCCAGCCGTTACTTGTTCTCTTTGCATGTCCTTTCATATTCCATTTGTCGCTAGGCATAGGCACACTTCTTGAGTTGTGCATATGAATGTACAACCCTGCAGTTGCTTCTTTCTACAGTGTGGTTTTTTTTTTTTTTTTTTTTTTTTTCATACTATCTTATTTTTGACTTCGATAACTGCTCAAAATTCTTTTTCAGGATATGTATATACAGCTTATTTTTTTTTTTTTTTTTTTTTTTAGAGCGACAAATGGAAGGTAAAGGGCAAGTAGATAGTTAATGTCGAGTCTGTAATGCATGGATTGGGAGGCAAATAATGAAATTCGGAACATATGCACCAGTAAAGTTCTAGTGAGTCAACTGCAAAGCACAAATATCGTTCATAGACTAGAAAAGTGAAGCTACCTTTCCACTACGCTGTTGATAGCCGCTATGGCTACAAAAATTGATAACGATGACTTTTAGTCATCCAATTGTAGACAGCATAGCTGATTCTAGCCTGCCTGAGCACCCGCCTAATCTCAAGTTGCTCAAGCTTTGCTGCGTTTGATGCGATCAATTTTATGGCCGATTTGGAGTAGTTGCTACATGCGGCACTACTCCAGGTCCTTGCGTCACGCGCGAAGGGCTGATATGAGGGTAATGAGTTGAGCGAGACGAGAGGCGGGCGGCCTCCAATTCTTTGTGCATGTTCACTAGTCCCTTCCTTTACGACTGTTCTCGTTCCTCTATTTTACGCACGTTTTAACCCTTCGCAGCTCCTGCTGTTTACATGTAAGATAGTCAACAATAAAAAGTCGAGCCTACCGGGCTCATTCAACTGCTTGCCCCCCTCGTTCACTTCAGCCCTGCTCTTGCCCGCGATTTCCCAACAGAAAAGACTTCCTTCGGTGCACAATGTCGGGTCGCTGCCTTATCCCTCCTTCGCCCTGAGCGCAGTTTACTCTGTGGCTCGGTTTTTAGCCCCGTTCTGCCCATCCATAAGATCAGTAGCTGCATACTGAGGGCAGTTCTGAGTGACCTTTCGGTTACCATTCAATGCGGCATTGACTCGACACATGCAATCCTTCTGAATCGGGCTGGGCAGTACGTTTCGGGCTTGGCCTCACAGCATCTGATCGACTGCAGGTACTGTTTCCCTGTCATATGGTGCAGGCAGCTTAGTGCTCCGTACCAACATCTCGGTCGACCGTTAGTCAGCAACGTTTTTCCGCTTTTCATTTCTACTTTGAGTTAGTCTCATGCCAAGTCCCTTGCATCTTCGTGTTCAAATAGTACTAATTGCATTGCATGCACCCAAAATTGCATAATATGCATGCAATACTCATTTGGCCCCATACTAGCGGACTATGTATGAAGAAATTGACCATTTAGGAAATTTTGCCTTCTTGGCACACAACATTTTTTTGCCTTTCTTATACAAAATGTCCTTTTTTATTTTCCTATTCATATGTGCAGTTTTTATTTTAATTTTTTTTGATCTCGTAGAATTGATCGCAATAGCAAATACTATAGATTTACAGTCACATGGCAAAAGAAAGTGTACACCTTTGCATAATCTTTGGCCTGTGCTTGATTAAGGCATACCACACGCGCGGCTCTTGGACATAAGCGTGCGTATGTCTCACAACATTGTACTATATTGGGAATTCTGACCTGGAGACAATTTTCAAAATTGAAGAGTAGAAAAAAAATATAAAGTCGACTCCTAAAGGGACCGGAAGTTAAGGAAAAATCTACAGCTGCCTACAGGTAACTGACAGCCGAATTTACAAAATCCTACCTAATAATATCAACTCAAACTGCTGCCTCCTCAGCTAATATTGCCGGCACTTCTGCCTCCAGTACCGCCTCTTCTACTAGTACCAACACTACTGCTCCTAAGAAACAGATGACTGACTTTGAAAAAGACCAAATTGTCCTTCTGCACCAGCAAGGGTCATCATTTCAACAGATTGCAGATCAATTGGGTTGGCCTAAGAGTACTATTCAAGCTTTTCTTAAGTGTTACAAGGAGCGAGACACTGCGCCTAAGAGTGGAAGTCCAAAAAAGCTAAGTGAGAATGTTATGGACTCTATCACTGCTTTGCTTGATTGCGACCCATCTCTATCAAAGCTCTCTTGCAGGAAAATCTAAAGGAAACTCTAGACAACTAAGTTCACTCGCGAACCCTCGATCGGAACCTCCAGCATAAGGGCTATCAGAAGTGGAGAGCTAGGAAGAGACCTAACTTTGGTAGATGAGGAGGCATGTTTAGTTAGTGAGATGGCAGGTTTGGCAGAAGAGACGAACTTGAGAGTCTTTATGAATAGGGTAGATTTCTGTTTTAGGTAGATATAGTTATAGATAGGTGACAGTATATTTCTTATTGACATTTAATCTCCTTCAAGAGTTATCTTCATATTTTACTCTGCCCCAATCTTACAATTCAACTCCATTTCAATGTTCCTTATTGGCGTTACTGGCGGTAATAGCGCGTATGCAGGTCTAAGACATCAAATTATGCAAATTTAGGTGTACACTTTCTTTTGCCATGTGACTGTATAAGATTTGAAATTCCAGATCTATAGTTGTGGCGTTGTGGATACATAACTTGTCACCCCCTTGATTGGTGTTGGAAGCTGCCGGTGCCATAGGCTTGTTCTCGTGCCCAGACTATTGTTTTCAGCCTCCACCATGGCTCCAGTGTCTTTGCTATAATTTCTTGGCAGCACACCATTCTTATCATAGGCCGTAGGCTCGTAGCCTGTATGCGGGATTACGTGATCAAAAAAAAAGAAAAAGGTGACTGCAAGCGCCAATCACGTGATCTCACACAATCGGTATCTCGAATTGGCCGATCCTCTCATATCGTTGACATCTCATCTCAAAAACCCAAATCTGAGCAAGCTCTCTTGCTTTTCAGTATAGTAAGTAAGTCAAGTGGATTATCAAGAGGATTCGTCAATGTCAATCCAGAAACAAATCTTCCAGCAGCATTTCTAGTGAGCTCGACCACATTCGTTCCTACAGCGACACATCGACATATTTCTATTTTCTAATATACAAAGCTCCTTTACCCTTCTCTCTGAAATCTGCTACTTCTGAATTGAGAATTGCAAACAGCGACGACAATGGTTCATCCCATGTTTGAGACTGCTGTTTGCTCGGGGCTGTTGGCCGCTATTGCTGTTATGCGTGCGGCAAGGTAAGTCGGCAGGGAGGGGTCGTGAGCACTTAGAGGCCGACTGACATGCCTTCTTTAATCCTAGCTCCAGGTACAGACGCAACTGGTTGTGTTACAGACTATGGTTCGCTGCTCGGAATGCGGAATGTATGCTCGACCTCATGCCTGCTTTGATCCTAAACTGATGCTTCAATGACTGACTTACTCTCTCGGGCTGTCATTTCCCGCAGCGTCGACCCTGCCAGAATCGAGCGTGTCGAAAGGCGAGTAGGGCGTCCCCCCTCAATCTGCGCAGGAAAAACCCGAGGTCTATTCCAATGCTGGAGCTAGGAGGTCCTCTTTTGACACAGACAACAATGAAACACCAGCTAGCGGTTCGAAGTCTACGAGCTCTGGCACTGGCGCCAGAAATGATATGAGCAAGAAGCTGCCTACGCTATCACTGAAGCCGGGACAGAATCAGAGGCCTATTAAGCAGATTACCTGGAAATTTAGCAAGGAGACCAATCCAAAGGGTTGAGGGGAGGGCCTCCAAATAACGAAGGCGCAATTCCTGACACGATGAAGCCGAGCAAGGTAAAGGGAAACACGAATATATCTAGTCAGACAATGCGCTGAGTGGTGTTGACACTACTGTCCATCCTCGCTGTTCACAGCGCCGCCCATCCTTGGCCATTTTGAAGGCAATGTATAAAGATTCGTACACAGCCCTCTGAGGAAGGAGAAATTGGAATCCCTACAGCGGAGAAGCTGCTGTCAGATATTCTCAAGGACTATGTGAAGGGGAAACTTCTGTTGTGCCAACTTGCACCTGCGAACCCGCCTATCAATATTCATGAATATAACAAGGAGTTCTATGACAAGACTCATTTCCCGCTAAAGCAAACAGGAGTATATGATATTCACTGGAAGAACCGACGCCCTCCAACTTTCTGTCTGTTGATGAGCCGAGTGTTACCACTGAGCTGAATTCAAAGTTAGTGTACCTTGGTAGATACTTGGGGTTAGGGGCCAGGGTTCTGGGCACTAGAACATGGCAATCATATAGGAAGCAATTGAGTGGCCTGGGCAGCTTTTGCATTTGACAATAATTTGACGCCAGAAGAATTGAGGAGGTATTTAGCAGGAAGAAGCATTATAAGGGTAAAAAGCGGTTTTAAAGAAATTTGTGCTTTGTTGATTATATTGGGAAATCACATTATACAGGTGACCCCGGCTATAGTGAAACTCCTTTAGTGAAATCCTGGCTATAGCGAAGGATCGTTCGTACACGCAGCTAAAGCGCCCTGGCTATAGTGAAAAGAAGCGCTATGGTGAAAGTGAAGGACTTTTCAGGACTAGTTAATTCAGCAACAGGTAAAGTCTACTTGCTATAGTGAAATATCAGGGGCGTGGCTTCAGTACTGCTTTATATAATAGGCTTAGCAGAGTGGTGATTTAATTCAAGATATCTCACTACAAAAAAGAGGAAAAACTTTTAGTGCATCTGACTGCTTCAATATCATGGACATTGAAGATAATGCCATTTGGCTTGCCATTGGGATTAGGAAATAATTTGCAGAAGTCTTCTAAAGTCACTTCTCGTGGCCGCTGTCCTGCTTCCTGGCGAGCGCAACATATCTTCCATTTCTCTAGAGCGGACGTCCAAAGCGGCGTTGAGGAGGCATGATGCTGGTAGTCCGGTAAGGAACTAAATGGGTCTGACTTAAAATTTCCTTTTTTTTCACCCCTGCCTACTTGGGTCCAGCACGTGACCCTCGCAATAGTGAAAATTTACTACAATATAGTGAAGAAAACAGGTCGGATTCTTGGCCTTCGTTATTCCCAGAGTTGCCTGCATGTTGCTAATCGCCAAAACTTTGTACTTACTGCTAGTTTGTTGACTCTTTTCTAGGTCTAGTATGTAGTCTAGGGAGAACACATTGCAACCAGCTGCTTTAGTTAAGATAGTTTAACTCTACAAGGTGTTCAAAATACCTACATCAATAGCTCTATCGTAAATATGTGCTTATTTGGGTAGGGTAGTCTCGTGCTGTGGAGGAATTTCTTCAACAAGAGAGAACTTCTGTATTGCCAGTGTACATTGATCAGGGCAGAACCTCCGTCAACCCCCCCCCCCCCCTCTCGTTTCAGCAACAGCCCACTTCCGGCATCAAACCCCCCTCCGTGCTCCTCGCAACCCCCCCCTCCAGTAACAGCGTACGTGTACTCGAGTATACCGCCACAGTACCCAGTTCACGAGACTAGCGCGAGGGCCATCAAACGCAAAAACGTGTTATGATAAGACAAGTGTACACTCGGTCAAAGAGTCGAAGGGCCTGTGCCAAGTCGGATTACAGTTTTGTCATGCATGTTAAATTCGAGGTGGCGGGCACAGTGGTTGATCCGAAGCAGGCGTTCCAGGCGGAGGAACATGACGCCGAAATTCCCGAGCCAACTTTTTAACCTATCGGTCCCGATACCCGATTTCTTGTTCATCCTAACTAGACTAATCCCTCTCACCGGGCTCAGGACTTTATTAAACCTTCCGTTCTGAATGAATTTATGATAGGGGATCTGTTGCGATCAGAGTGCATGGCCTGCTGGGGCTTGAGAAAGTGGAGTGTACAAACTTGAGCTACACCAAGTAGACATCGGATTTGGCGATTCTGGGTGTGGATGGCGTTGTTGTGGCCTATTGTTACTCCGACTGCGACGGCTGCGACGGCTATCTGGGCAGTATAAGTACATTACAGATACCCTGCCAATATGTTGATGAACTCTAAGATTTTCTGTTTACTCAGGAACCCCGCTGTTGCATGCTTATTCAGTATAATTTTAGAAGGAAACGGATACGATCCAGTTATTACTCAAGCAAACAGCTGTGTAACCTCTTTGCTCGATTTGGGTTTTGCTACTCATTTAGTGTGCGCGTTCTCAGATTACTTATCGTTGTCTCGAAATTATGCTTTCTTTTTTGACGCATGCTGGTCAGCAAAACCTTGCTCGCCAGTGCCGGACCATAGCTTAAACTTACGCAGGCAAGCAAAATTATGCAGAAGTGGAAAAAAAAAAAGCCCCGATACCCTTGTCCGTCGGGCAAGTCCACGGGGCCGGGGCAAGCCAGAACTCCGGAGCCGGGGGCGACGTTTTGGTATGCTACAAGGTTCCATTTGTACTGTACATGTACACCATGCGGTAGTGCACTCAATAAGCTGCTTCAGGCCTTGCGGTAAGTTGCGAATGCTCCCTGGGCGAGAATAAAGATTCTGTCCCACTTGCCTGGTAGCTATAAAGTGCAGCATCATGCCTGTTACGAGGGCCTGTGTAGACATGCTGTGGGATGTAAGTTGGTGGTATCAGCAATGTAAAGTAGCTTCAATCTTATCCATGGCGTTCTCAGTACACTCTATTGCAGCGTGGAGCGTCGGGCTTCACGTATATGTACAGTACCTACTTGGCCATGAGCAGCTACTAATTTGGCTGCGGTATCTTGGCCGCCTCTTCAGGCCTGCAGCATCATGACTCCGCAGAGCTCCATGGAGTACTCCACTGCACCGTCCGTCGTGCCAAAGCAGCACCCGCTCCTTATGATTGCCAGACCTGTTTCCAGTGATGCGACGCGTCAGACCGACCGCGCTATGCTCAAGCGAGGTGTGACCCATGATCAGATAAGCCATACTACCCGATTCGGGAATGATAATACCCCACTCGTTTGACGACGAATGCGGCGGAATGGAACGGGCTTCAGGACGCTGATGCTTTTTTTCGTAATAAGAACAGAAAATAGCCCGGTGTCCTTTCATCCAGTGCACATTTACATCCGCCGCACCCGGCATGCTGAATTCGTTCCCAATCTACTGATCCCTGTGCTTATTAGCAAAGATGAAAGCAAGCTCTCGGATAGCTGCTATCCGAAGGGCTACAGAACAATACTGCGGCTTGACTCATGATGATTGTCCCTGCTGGGTCGCACCCTAGCCCTGCCCACAGCAGGTTGTGTCGATACGTCTGCAGCGCCTATGTGCTCCGCAGTAGCATCGGAAGGTTCATGTTCCGTCTCTCCTACCAACAATACGGGGGCCTCGGAGAGAAAGTGCCACCGTCATCTAGATTAAACCGCGAATAGGCTAACGTATGGCCTGTTTGAGGCAGATAAAAAGCTTGTCCGGCTGCTAGGGTGCGAGAATGGGACAGAAGTATATATTCCAAGTGCCCGACCAAGCTTTCTCTGCTCGCGTGGTTTTACCTATTTCCTGTCACTCTTTTCCCAGTCGATCTTCCTTTTCAACTCGAGGGCTCTGCTGCGAACATACATTAGATATTTCCTCCGCGTTGCCTTGCGACCTCAGTAGAGAAAGTTGTTTACATTATCGCCTGAATACCGGAAACACCAACAAAGGGGCACATCAACCTTAAAGTGAAATAGCCTCCGGGCGTAAGGGGTTCACAGTTGAAGCTTCGAGGTCAAAAACGTAAGTTTAATACACAGATACTTCCTGCCTGAGCTTCAAAGACGTTATGCAGATCCGGAAGTCGTGCCAACAAGATTACAGATCGTTTATTAACGGCTAACCTGCAGGCATCCCACTCGAAGTCAACCCTACGTTGGTCCTTACTATCCTTTCTGCACGACAGCAAAGAAAAATGGTGAAGGACGAGACGAATCCAGTGCGGCTCAGCCACAGTTTGCACTCGAGCGAGAGCAAAACGGGTACTCCGCATGGGGACACAGCCTCTATTGTCAATGGCAAGAACCAGGACAATTCTCTCGAGAAGCTGGACTCGAAAGTCATCGATTTGAAAGATCAAAGCGAGGACGACCCGTACAAACATCTCACACCCGAGGAAGCCAATGTCATCAAGCGCCAATTGGATATACCTGAAGTAAATCTTAGTTACTTTGACCTTTTCCGCTATGCAACCTTCAACGACAAGTTGTTTATTGGAACAGCAGGGTTTGCGTCCATCGCTGCCGGTGCAATTTTGCCGCTGATGACTATTGTTTTTGGTCAATTGGCCGGAGTGTTCCAGAGTTTCATGTTGATGCAAATGGCACCAGATGAGTTCCAAAATGAACTAAATAAGTACACTTTGTAAGTATTTTCCGATGTCGGGCTAGACCTAAAGTTTTAAAGTATTATCTAACAAAGATTTATAGGTACTTTGTCTACATGGGTATTGGTGAATTTGTCACCATTTACTACTGCACCGTTGTTTTTATCTACGTCGGTGAACACATTGCGCAAAAGATCAGAGAGGAATACTTGGCCGCGATTTTGAGACAAAATATTGGCTTCTTTGATAAGCTTGGTGCTGGTGAAATTACTACCAGAATCACTGCGGACACCAACCTCATCCAAGATGGCATTTCTGAGAAAATTGGGCTCACACTTACTGCTGTTGCCACATTCATCACAGCATTTATCATTGGCTTCATTAAGAGTTGGAAGTTGACCCTTATCTTGATGTCTACTGTCATTGCCATTGTCCTGGTCATGGGTACCGGGTCACGCTTCACTGTCAAGTTCAACAAGATTTCACTTGAAGCTTTTGCAACTGGGGGCAGCGTTGCAGAAGAAGTCATTTCCAGTATCAGAAATACCACTGCCTTCAGCACCCAAGATAAGCTCGCAAAACAATATGACTCCCATTTGACCGTGGCGGAGAAATGGGGTTTCAAGCAGAGAGCAGTTTTGGGATGTATGGTTGGATGCATGATGTGCGTTGTCTATCTAAATTATGGACTTGCATTCTGGCAAGGATCTCGCTTCCTCGTTACCGGCGACATCAATCTTTCTGCTGTTATCACTGTGCTTCTCGCAATTATGATTGGCGCATTTTCCCTCGGGAATGCCGCGCCGAATGCTCAAGCATTTACTACTGCGACTGCTGCCGCTGCAAAGATTTACAATACCATCGACCGCACCTCTCCCCTTGATTCTTCTCTCGATGAGGGTGAGAAGTTTGACAATGTGCAGGGCACCATTGAGTTCAAGAATATCAAGCATGTATATCCCTCTAGGCCAGAAGTAGTGGTTCTTCACGATTTGAACCTTGTGATCCCAGCTGGTAAAGTTACTGCTCTTGTTGGCGCCTCTGGAAGCGGAAAGAGTACCATTGTTGGTCTTGTTGAGAGATTCTATGACCCAATTGGCGGACAAGTCCTTCTCGATGGTCATGATATCCGCACACTCAACCTTCGATGGCTTCGCGAGAATGTCTCTCTTGTACAGCAGGAACCTGTCTTGTTTGGCACTACTATCTACGGAAACGTCTGCCATGGTCTGATTGGAACTGTTCATGAAAATGCCGCGGAGGAGAAGAAACGCGAGCTTGTGATTAAGGCTTGCGAAATGGCTAATGCTGACGGATTCATTAGAAGCTTACCGGAGGGTTACGAGACCAACGTTGGTGAACGCGGCTTCCTGCTTTCTGGTGGTCAGAAACAGAGAATAGCGATTGCCCGTGCTATCGTTTCGGATCCTAAGATTTTGCTTTTGGATGAGGCTACTTCTGCATTGGATACAAGATCCGAAGGCGTTGTACAGGGTGCTCTGGACGCGGCAAGCAAGGGAAGAACTACAATCGTTATTGCTCACCGTCTTTCGACTATCAAGACCGCGGATAACATTGTTGTGATGACAAAGGGCTGCATCGTTGAGCAAGGTACCCATGACGAGCTTTTGGAGAAACGTGGAGCATACTATAATTTGGTCGAGGCACAACGAATTGGCGCACGGAACAATGAAGAAAGCTCGGAGGCCGCTATCGCTACTGATGCTGAGAAGCTTACCCGCATGCCAACGGAGAAAGGCGAACTCCCAGAAGTCGACCCTGATGACGAGAAGGTTGCATATAAACTTGAGAAGACTGCCACGAGCAAATCTAAGAGCAGTCTGGCATTGGAAAGCAGGCCTAGTGATGTCAATAGCAAATATAGTCTATGGAGCTTGATTGTGATGACGGCTAAGTTTAACAGCACAGAGAAGCTCTACATGATCATTGGGTTAATTTCCTCCGTCATTTGTGGTGGGGGGTACCCAACGCAAGCGGTGTTGTTCGCTAAGAGTATTGTGGCTTTGTCAGCACCACCGGAACAGTATGGACAGTTGAGAAAGGATGCTAATTTCTGGAGTGGAATGTATTTAATGTTGGCCTTTGTCCGTAAGTTACCAAATATCTCATAATTATTTGTGTTGAGTTAATATGCTAACATGTGGGTATCTAGAATTGATCTCATACGTTGTTCAGGGCTACTGCTTCGCATACTGTGCAGAGCGCCTTATCCACCGTGTCCGCGATCGTGCTTTCCGCACTATGCTCCGACAAGACATCGCTTGGTTTGACAGGGAGGAGAATACCGCAGGTGCCCTCACCTCTTTCCTCTCCACTGAAACTACCAATCTTGCGGGAATGTCTGGCGTCACCCTTGGTACCATCCTCAACGTCATTACCACCCTCATTGCCGCAATTGCCGTCTCATGTGCAATTGGTTGGAAACTCGCCCTTGTCTGCACTGCCACCATTCCTATCCTGCTCGGATGTGGTTTCTTCCGATTCTGGATGCTTGCACAGTTCCAGAAGCGGAGCAAGAAGGCATACGAGTCGAGTGCAGGCTATGCCTGTGAAGCTACCTCAGCCATCAGGACTGTTGCCAGCTTGACGCGGGAGAATGACGTCTTGCAGCACTACCACGAGTCTCTTGTTGAGCAAGGC
Organism: Kalaharituber pfeilii; assembly: GCA_015179045.1. NCBI lineage: Eukaryota > Fungi > Ascomycota > Pezizomycetes > Pezizales > Pezizaceae > Kalaharituber > Kalaharituber pfeilii. The sequence goes on along the minus strand of WHUZ01000031.1, from coordinate 49,222 downwards.
AAACAGTCGCTTGTTTCGATTCTCAGGTCCTCCACACTCTACGCCGCCTCGCAGAGCTTCTTGTTCTTCTGTATTGCCCTCGGATTCTGGTACGGCGGGACGCTGATGAGGAAGCGCGAATATGACATGCTCAAGTTCTTCCTTGTGTTCACCGCCATCATCTTCGGCTCGCAGTCTGCGGGTACCATTTTCTCGTTTGCCCCCGACATGGGTAAAGCAAAGCATGCTGCCCATGAGCTCCGGACCCTGTTCGATCGCAAGCCTGAGATTGATTCGTGGTCGGACGAGGGAGAGAAGGTGACGGACATGGAGGGGCATATCGAGTTCCGAGATGTGCATTTTAGGTATCCGACGCGCCCGAACCAGCCGGTATTAAGGGGCTTGGATCTTGTCGTCAAGCCGGGACAGTATGTAGCGTTATGCGGCCCGTCCGGGTGCGGAAAGTCCACGACTATCGCTCTGATTGAAAGGTTCTATAATCCGCTGGCGGGAGGCGTGTTTGTAGATGGGAGGGAAATAAGCAGGTTGAATATCAATGACTATAGGAAGTACTTGGCACTGGTGTCGCAGGAGCCGACGCTTTACCAGGGAACGATCAGGGACAATATTTTGTTGGGAGCTGATAGAGAGGATGTGACCGAGGAGGAGATTGTGCAGGTGTGTAAGGACGCGAATATCTATGATTTTATCGTGAGTTTCCCCATACCCGGAAAGTTTATCGTTACCCTGAATCTCTTCATGAGCACATATTTATAGAGTAACGGCAGATGTCTCTCCCCGATGGCTTCAACACCCTCTGCGGCTCTAAAGGTACCCTGCTGTCCGGTGGTCAGAAACAACGCATTGCAATCGCGCGCGCCCTCATCCGCAATCCGCGCGTCCTGCTTCTCGACGAAGCCACATCCGCGCTCGATTCTGAATCCGAGAAGGTCGTACAGGCAGCATTGGATAAGGCCGCTAAGGGCAGGACCACCATTGCAGTTGCACACAGACTCAGCACGATTCAGAAGGCCGATGTGATTTATGTGTTTGACGCGGGCAGGATTATCGAGGCTGGCACCCACAGCGAGTTGCTCGCGAAGAAGGGGAAGTATTATGAGCTGGTGAATTTGCAGAGTTTGGAGAAGAACCAGTGAATCTGAATTTTTTTGTTCTTTCTCTGCTTTCACTACTAGTTTACGATGTGCATGGAATTATGGATGGGGAGTGAGAGGCAGAGTTTTAGGAGTGTTGCTTTGTCTGATCTACTCCGCTCTCACACCTCACTCACCGTTTATATAGTCTACTAATGTATAATTGAGAGATTTTTAGCTCTAGCTTGTTACTATGGGGAGCTACGGGCTTTTGGCGTTAGTGTCCGGCTATTTCTTTTCTTCTTTTTTTAATGCTGACATTCCGATGGATTTGAATACGATGGGTTTGAATATTTTTATGTATTTTTTCCTCCTTTTTCATGCCTCTTGGGGAACTGATATTGTTTACGCGTGGAGGTAGTGGGGGTACGGTGGATAAATGTGATGTAGATCTGGGTGCCTGCATAAGTGGACGGGATGGATTTATTAGATTAAGGGTATCAATATAAAAATGCATGAGCCACTTGGATGATGACAATTGAAGGATGAAGTTCGTTCTATTACATGGAATATCTGCAAGATATGCCTTTAATATGTTGTTGGAGGACAACAATTAAGGTATATGATTCCCTATTTAGCAGTGGGACTCTGTGACGGTTTATAGAAGTGTTGTGTACCAAGTAAAGATGCTATGGAGAGCCACTCAATCGTCCGGATCAAGGCCAAACTCTGTCGTTGATAGCATAAGCCCGTTGTACTCCTCCAAAAGTACTGGAGCCTTTGAAGGCCCCATTTGTAATTCAATTGTAGAAAAGAATCCAGACCCTCTAAACTCACCTAGGTATATATCTTGGACCCTCACCCCTCGATTCTCTGCTATCTATTCACATTCCTCCATTAGCCAAGATCCATTCATATTTAGCTCCATAACCGAACGGAACGAGACGGTATGCGTACGTGAGCCGTGTAAAGCAGAGCATAGAGGGCAGGTCATAGGTCATGTATAGTGGGGACGGAATTATGAGGGCAGCAAATAATAAGCTGCGATATAAGAGTACACATACCAGACCCAGAAGTCCCTGTGCTACGTCTCGTATTTCGTTGAACTGATGTAGCAGGGAGATGTGCCGCTTAACTGTCGCTTCAGGGTTACTGGGGTTCCTTGTTATAACGTGTATACCGTCAGCTACGTAGTAGTATGAGGGGCGGAAAAGTAATGTGACATTATAAATTTCTTTTCTTGTTTCTGTCCAGAAAAGAAATTGGACATATCTGTTTTGAAGCCCAGGCTTGGTATATACACCAGTAGCACAACAATGCGCACGTGTGCATATATGAGAGGAAATAAACGTTTGAGGCGCTGAGAAGGATGGAGAGTATCTTAATCATAGTATGTCATAGTATCTCAACAACGAACCAGATAGATAGTAAGTGACGGAATAGTCTTGGCGGACAGCGGACTGTCGAAAGGAAGTACAAAAGAAGAAAATATGTGACTCTATAAAGACACTGTCTGGGGGGGAAGTGAAACATCTGGGAAAGCAGTAGGGTTGCTATTGTAATTGCATTGGTAGCTACGTACTTAAGCATTGAGTTGACCCCTTTCTGTTTGGCAAGAACTTCCTCTAGTTGCTTCTCGAGATCTGCAGACTGTGATTTGAGTGATTCCTGCAAAAGTAATAAGTAGGTGTGAGTATTTCTTGACTGCAGGGTTGGAGATCCCTAACGAGATAGTACGATTATGCGCCGGTTTGCCACAGCAGTATTTTCAGATTTGAGCTAAAGGATGCAGCTCAATAAGGAGACATTATAGGTACCACACGCTCATAGCAGCTGGAATTGGCAGGTGAGAACCAAAAAAAAAGAAAAAAAAAAGGAAATAAATCCTTACCAGTCGACGATCATCAGCGGTCTTGGGTGCTATCTGGGTCTCATCTTCCGCAGGCTCTTTTGAGCTCGAATTGAGTGCTTTGGAAGCGCCCATTGATAAGGAAGTTGCTGAAGGAACAATCCCGGAAGAAGGTGCAGATGGAGAACTTAATTCTGAGGCAGCAGCCTCATTGGGCTCCAAGCCAGCTTCTTGATTTGCATCACCAACAGCGGCGATGGGAAGATCAGGTGTCATATCACTGCCACCCATTGATACCCAATCTATTTACATTGAGCTATTCAGTTCTGGTAGCACAGGTTGTCAAAGCAAAGCTATAGAGTTTCTTGCAAAATTCTGTTACTGTCTCTGTAACAGCAATTGGTTTGATCGTGTGCGCTGAAAGGTGTAGGTGATTTCAGGGAGCTGGCAAATGACTTGGCCTTGTGAATTGTACGTGGACGTAACACTTGTACAACTAGTGCGTAGCTGTTGCAAGACTAGTTGCTCAAATATACCTATCAACTGTGTCAGTAAAGGATCTGCAGCTGAAAGCTAAATATATCAAAGAAAAGTTTCATGTAAGACAATAGTAGAATTTGAGGTATTGGCATTGGATTTTGAAGAGGTCATGAATCAACAGGTTTGCAAGTGATGTGAATTAGCAAATTCAGGGGTAAGAGGTAGTATATGTACGGCGTAAGATCAACACTCACTGGGCGGAGAAGGCCGGTATGCTTATTCGTTGAGGATGTCGAAGTCTTGAGATGGTGTTTTCGAAATATGGTTGGTAGACAGTGTTTAGAGCAGGCTGCTGTATGCAACTACTGAGTTCGGGATTAGCAAGTACTGAGTACTGGCACTGGTACATACTAGTAGTCCGTACTCGTTGATTTCTTGGCAGTACTAAACTTCAAATTGAAGTCGCCGTAGATAGAAATTCTTGGCATGAGACTGACTGATAGCAGTATTCAGATTAGAAAAGCCCGGCCGGATTTTCCGGATTTAAATATTTTATCAAGTCTGGGAAATCCGGCCATCTCCATACAAAACTTTATCTGGTTTTTTCATGCTGCAAACTGGTTAAAGCAGATTATTCTCGAGTTTTTTCATGAAAAAAATCCAGTCCTGTTTCTGGGACAACTGCATACGGCATTGCATATATGATGCTTATTGCGGATCTGTTATTGTTTTACGTCCCCCGACGGTGCCACTTTTTCCGGACTGTGCACCGCCCCGATGCAGTGTTCAGGACTCGGCACGCATAAATGTGGGTGGATAAGATCGGTTTCCATTCTCAAAGTCCAGTTCGATTTTCACGAGAGGGTACTCAGACCTCAGCCCAGGTAAACTGGTTTGTCCACCGGATTTCATTTTCTATGGAGACAGTCTAATCTGGATACCGCTATTCAAAATCCACCGGAATTTATGCATGTCAAGACCCGGATACTGCATCGAGGCCCGCAATATGCATCATATATATGCAGTGTCGCAAAAATCCGACCGGATTTATTTCGCGAAAAGAAACTGGTTTAACTGGTTGGAAAAACCAGATAAAATCCAGCCGGATTTTCTAATCTGAATACCGCTAATATATTGAGACTTAGCTTAGTAAATGGGTATTGGAGACTTGGTCTAAGCCTGCCTTTTCACGACCATTTTGTTTTCATGCTTGTGGGATGCAGTGCGGCAAGCAACTTCACTTCCTGTGTAAATCAATGAGGGACGTCAGGATGTGGCTCACACCATATTTCGCTAAGCATGTTCCACAGCAGTCCGACAGCAGTCTGACGGGGCCTCGTATCAGCAACATCAAGTCATGCACAGTCGAATCGCTGGATCAATGCCGATGTAACGTATGTGCAATCTGGTTTTCATTGCATTTGGCATGGTCCAGCACATTATTGGGACAGTATACCCTGAATGAAGGTGGTTGTGGGCGGGTGATAGTGATTAGAGTCCATATGTGGAAGTGAGCCCTGGACTACCACTTTAGGAAATCCGTCCAAGGTGATGTTGCACGAAACTGCGCCACATTTGCCGCTTCAGGCAAAGACGTCAGGTGGCATCGTCTAGCTATGATAGTGCCAAACTATCTTAATTCAAGGATCCACTTTACGGCCGGAATCAAAGAGTCGCCCAAGTAGACATACGCCCTTTGCTGGTATCAAGTACTAAGTAGTTTCGAAATAGGGGTCCTTTGGCGAACCAGCTGCCCAACAAAGAATCGAATTAAAATTGAGACACGTGCTAGCATGGTATACAGGGGATTTCTGCCCTATAAAGCCTATTGAGGCAGGTGTTCCATATCTTTCTGCATTTTCAGCGGGTGGCAAGGCAATTAACTACAATAGTCTCTATTTTCAATTCTAAATATAGCACAGAAGCAGAGCAATGATTCGAACTCCGGCCGGAGATCGTATATATGCAAGTGAAGAATCAGAGCCTCTGGGTTTCAGAATGTTCTGATTTATCGCTCTTTTACTTGCTCCGTCACAGTTCGCCGAGCTAGCATTTCCAAAAAAAAAAAGCGTTTTATTCTTCGCTGTGACTCTATACGTTTTGTAGGGAGATGGCGATTACTAGCCATGCCCCTCCCGAACATAAGAACCTAACAGGACTATGTATTCATCTGGCGCGGTCTGGGGATACTAGCATTATACAGTTTGTGTAGAATCATGTTACGTTACTGCCTTTAACTGATCCAAGTTCCTATCTTTGACATACACGTACTCCCAATTCGCCAGCTGCGTTTATAACTAGGTACTCTACAAGGCCGGTTCTGCATCTTGCTGACCATCGGTTCTGCTTCTTCCGTTGTAGATCCTAGCCTCGTCCGGTTAACCCTGCATTTTCATCTGATGTGCAAGTTTCCAGCATTATCATTAGTAGTCGCATTCAGAAGACCGAATCCGAGCTGGTAAGAACGTGGAGAAAGGAGAATTCAGCAAAATTTTACTATCCAAATCCAGACATAATCCCAGAGTTTATGATATGAGGTATGTTAAGGCACTTTGACACTTGTGATTCGGCGCTAAGAACTAGCCCAAACCCAGACCCAATTATTTGGTTGGCTATATTTATGTATCCTTTGCAATTGTCGGTAGCTCTTGAATGCTTCTTTGAAAGTAGAGTTCACATAGGTTGGAGCAGTGTCAAACACGGCCACAGCTGCCTGCAGCCTTTCAAACAGAAGGTGCCGTACTCTAGATCATCAGAACAGGACGGGAATTAAAGAGAGTTGAAGTAGCTGCGCATGCAACGGAACGGCGATTCCACTCATGATTGGTGATAAACCCTCTTACACCTTGGGTGATCACTAGTATGCATTCGGGCTATGCCCGTGCTATATGCAAGGCAGAAAGCGGGCGGCAGGTAGCCTCCTGATCTTCACCCTACCAAGTGCACCATTCATCCTCAGTTATATACATACGCAGGGCTGAGTGTTCCAGAGACAAGCCGTATGACCAAAGCACTCATCAGAATACTCCTCATCAACTGCTGCACGAAGATTGTGCTTGTAGTAATCCTGCGGCTGAGAGAGGTTTCCAATTGTGTGTTAAGTGCAAGTAAGTGCTCAACTGCATTTGAGTAGGTATATGCATTGTAATCCGCAGCTTTTTCAATTACCTTTGTGTGCAGCGCTGGCTCCGCCAGTCAGCTCTACTTTTTCTTCGCTGGCTGATTCACGCGCGTCATACGAACGCTAATATCGAGCGGCTGAACGCATAAATGATTAAACGATAACAGACTGAATCATGGTGCGAACGAATCAAGTGGAGCACTTTCAGCTCGGTTTATTATGCGGCTACCTCACATCAAGCGTTACTCCGGTTCGAGACTGGGGGTTGCAGTGTGCTGGTGTAACTAGCGTACCTACCTACCATAGTCTGGTTCCTACCGTAACGGTCTCGCGGCTCCACTGATTCAGATTTGCGACACGGATCAACGTCATGGCCCTACTTTGACAGCTGCTCCATAGGGATCCACTAGCGCATCCCTTCTCCACCGCAGTCGGGGCAAGGGGCCAATACAAGGGTTCTTTGCTCAACGGCCAGGGGCATCATTATCAGGGGTCGATGGACAGCGACAACCAAACATAATCATGATCCACCCACTCGCACGATATCTGCAGTAACTGCAGGCGGGCTAGCGGGCCTTGCATACTCCTACAGGCACACAGTGCACAGTGCAGCCTCCTGGTTATGGGACTTGGTCGCCTCCACGGAGGGCTTGGCAGCCCTTGGCAGTAGCGGTATCATACCTCGAGAATAGCGTAGCAGGTTACAACTAGAGTACCTAAGGTGTTCTGCCATCCTCCATAAGTATGGCCACCAGCACATGCCTATGAGGCGCTCTTGAGGACGTTGCCTTCCAACCGCCACCTAAAATCACCTGAAACGAGGAAAAGATTTAATTCGATACAAGTGCTTCTTCTTGCTACAGATTTATCTTCGAACTCCACAAACGACCCCTGACTAACGGGGGGCCGTATGGCTACCGGCCGCTTCTCCGATCGCGCCGACAGTAGGACCTGCGCTCTCCTCCTTCTCAGCTCGTCGATTTGTCGATAGCCTGCATGTTCAGGCAAATACTGCACATGTAACCACGTATACTGGGACCACCTAGGAACTCTGTGCAGCTCCTATCACCCACTACCCACTATCATGTTGAATGCAATATCTTAAGCCGGTCATGGCGTATGATGAGCATGAGTCAGGATTACTGTACCTGAATGAGGCATATATCATTTTCTCTACCATGCAGCATTTATATCTTGTGCACCCAATTCTGGAAATTTATCAATTACATAGACAACCGAGCTAGACCGCTCTGGGCGATCTCTGCCCTCCAGCACGAATTATTACACGGAAACTGCAGTAAATGATAGGCTCAGGTCATGCTTTCCGAAGTGGGTGTCCGGTCCTTGCTTTTTATGCAGTTCAATATAGCGTCCGCCGTCAGATCTCCCTTTATCGTAAGGCCGCAGGTTGGTTACCCGGAAGGCCTCTCTAGGCCATTTCTAGGTGCTTCCTCTTCATCCGTCTTACGGCATATACCCAGAACTCTATACCTTCCCCTGTTCTCATACCATACAAATTGAACCGTGTAACCAAACTGCATTCACCCTTCCGTGTTCAATCGGTTTTACGCTTATTGGGTATAATATTCATATCCTGAACCTGTATATCCTTTTATTATTTTTTTTCTTTTTCTTTTTTTTTTTTTGTGTTCCTTTCCCTTCTCTAGCCTAGGGCGGCAGGAAGTGGCATGAGAGATATGGATCCGGCTGACATATAGCTAGTTGCGATAGAGCTCTCGATGGAACAGGAAAGAGGAGTCGCTTGTGCTTTCAATGCGGCTGAGGTCGAGCCATGGCTGCTCTCTTGTCTCGGACCGAGAGCAGCATTTAGAGGCGTGAAGGACGTGAAGAGATATATGGATGAAGTGGGGGTGACGATTGGTTCCACCCACCAGCTATCGTTCCAAAGAAGTGAAGAAACCAGATTAGAAATTAAATATAAATGACTCCTAGCTAGTTTATATACCGCAAAGCCATCCCTCTCTTCCAAAACGTTGCTTCAGTTGCCATTGATATTCTTATTAGGCCAATTGGAACTTGTCATTCTTTTGTACGGAGCTCAGCTTAAGAAGGAGGCACTCGTTTTATTAATTCTTTCAACTTTAAGATGCGTCTTCTTCAACCAGCACTGCATGGCATTGCCATGTACACAATTGCAACTGTTGCCCATCCTCTGGACTCTGTCAATCCTTTTAGATCCCTATCGCGCAGAGCTGAAAGCCCAGACAATTCTTGCGGTCTCACTGGTGCTGGAAACAGCTTTGGATATTCTTGTGGTGCATCAAACCTTGGTCCCTGCTGTTCTCAGCATGTGAGTTCGCAGATGAAGAACTGCAGGCAACATGAGCATGTAGCTGATAGTAGAGAGTAGGGATGGTGCGGAGCGACAGATGCCTATTGCGGTACCGGATGCCAATCAAAGTTCGGGGTAAGGTTACTTGCATACAACTCAGTCACTATTACTGATGTCCCGTGGGCTATAGCAATGCGATCCTGACACGGATCCTAATGACGATGGCACATGTGGGCCAGCAAACGGGAACAAAGTCTGCAGTGATGGTAAATGCTGTAGCCCTTCTGGCTTTTGTGTATGCCGTCCCTCACAATATCTTATTTTTGAACGCCATCTGACGTTTCTATAGGGTACAACCAAAGACCACTGTAAATCTCCAGACTGCTTGCGAGGATTCGGCAAGTGTGATGCAGAGTACGCTTCTAATGGCCATATTTTCGATTTCTACTAATTCACTTGAAATAGCCAAGTCCCGCCTGGAACTTCGACTGGTGGAGCTCCGCGGTTGCTCATTGGAAGTGTAGCATTTGGCGCAGATATTTATGCCTGTGAAGAACCTGGGACCATTGCATTGACATACGATGACGGCCCGTATATGTAAGCCCAGTGATGCGTCATTTTCCATTTTGGCGCTAACAGACTCTCAGCTATACTGCTGGCCTCCTTGACTTGCTCGCATCCCATAACGCAAAGGCAACTTTCTTCGTCACTGGAGTCAATCTTGGAAAAGGTAATTTTTTCTTCAAGAGCGATTCCAACTTCTACTGACAATTCTAAAAAGGTCGAATTGACGATGAATCTACACCATGGCCTGCAATCATCAAGAGAATGGCAGCCGACGGTCATCAGATTGCATCACACTCGTGGTCACATGCTGATTTGTCGAAACTCAGTGAGACTGAGCGGAGAGATGAGATGGTATGCCTTTTTTGTATTCTTATACCCTTCCAGAGGAAACAAAATCTAACATTCATATAGATCAAGAACGAGATGGCTATTAGGAACATCCTGGGCTACTTCCCTACTTACATGCGACCTCCGTACTCATCATGCAATGCTGCGTGTATGAATACCATGCGAGACCTTGGGTACGAGCTCATATCCAATTTTTCGAGATCTCCCCTCAAGGCATGAGCTAAGGCTGTATATACAGTTACCACATCATCTCCTTCGACCTTGACACCGAAGACTACCTCCACCCCACTCCTTTCGAGATCCAGATTTCCAAGGACATCGTCAGCGCTGCGATACAGGGCAAAGATTCCGAAAGCACGGCATTTTTGTCCATCATGCACGACATCCAGGAGCAGACTGCAAACAATCTGACGTCTTACTTCTTAACTCAGCTTACAACAAAGGGGTATAGAACCGTGCCGGTTGGGGAGTGTCTGAAGGACCCGAGGGCAAATTGGTATAGGACTGGTATGTAGAAAAGTTTCCTTATAAGAGAAATATATAATTTTTCTCATTGACTAATGGGGTATGGGCAACTAATTAGCTTAGACGTGAACGGCGGCAAGAATCCAATATCGACTACGTCTTCCTCATCTTCCACCACCACCACAACCACCTTGATTTCGTCAACATCCGCTATTCCTTCTCTGTCTTCTACCTCTAAAATAACGACTTCGACTAGCTCGATCACCACATCACTTTCACTTCTCCCATTACCTTCCTTCACCACAAGCACAACCGCCAAGATGACCATCACTACACCCACCCAATTTCCAACTCCCACCTCTACCCTCACTTGCCCCACCCACCAAGTCAGCAGCTGGTGCGCTACACCTATCCAACCCTTCACCACAAAACTCCAATGCACCGCATCCTACACATTGTGCCTCACAGACAGCGTCACATGCTGGCTTAAGGCTGGTCTTAGCAATATCACCGGCTGCGCCAATTACCACACGAACGTCTGCGAGTCGTTGCGGAAGTTCTGCATCAAGTGTCCATTGATAGGTGAAGGGTGTGATAATAAGGCTTGGGAGGGCAATTGAGAGAAATAACAAGAAAGAAGTGCTTCTTTTCGCTATTTCAGGGCGGATGCGGTAAGGAAATTGGAAAGTGGGGTTACCCTCAACTTTGTTTACCATAATGATTTTGTTTTATTTTCGTCAATTTTCATTTGATGCTTTTGACTCAGATTTCTTCTGGGGATTTAGCTCTGGGTTTTTCTGCCTTTATTGTTTTGCTTTTTATATTTGGTTTACTTGTTAGCCTCATATTTCTTTGACACGAAAAGATATGTGAGTGTAATGTTGGTAATGTGGTCGAGGAAGTAGAAGGGGCACTCAGTAGATGAATGGTTATGGCTAAAATACAGCTCTGGGCACTTGACTTGGGGATATTTTGGTAGGGGCACAAAATTACTCGTAATACCTATTGGCTGCGAGGGAGGACTCTTGATGGCATTTAAAATAAAAAGACAACATTACAATCTGACCAAATTTTTCCAAGCTTTATCAATAGATCGCTGTTCCTTCCCTCACGACACTTCATTACACTCTCCAAGTAAGTGTTCATTAGAATCATGCCACACCACTCAGAGGCAATAGATAGCAAATGGTATACTGGCGAATCTAACTCGCCCAATTTAGAAATCAAAATCTATGGTTTACCTCCTTCAAACATACCCTCAACCTAATTCTCTACCCTCTTACTCAATTTAAACAGCTCCGTCATAACCTCTGATGTCCTAGTCCTAAGAGCATCATGCATCATCGCACTCGTGATGAACGTCTTGTGATTACCAATGATTTTTGCTGTCTTGTGAGCAAGATCAAAGTCGACGTACATGTCATCCACGTAAATGGCAGAATTGACTGGAACTGTGTTGGCCTTGAGTTTGTCGACATCGTAAAGGATGGGCCAGTCACCGATTTGGGCGATTTCCTCCGCAACGGGCTTGAGTTTGCGGAGCTCAGTGTAATCAGTGAACATCCAGGGGTATATCTGTATGATTTAGGTCAAAATGTGGTCTTCAATGCTACAGCTATGATAGCGGGATGACAGCAGATATAGTATTTTGATAACGCTAGGGTGGGTTACCATTTCTCCAGTAAAGTAGACTGGAACGGACTCATCCTTTGCTGCCATGAGCTCATAATTGAACATCTCATTTTCACTTAACAGCCTATTGGCAGACCATACAGATGGAGCCTTTTGACAGTAGATAGATTCATGTAGAATAGCATAAATCAAATTTCCGTCAAAAGATTGGTTTTGCTCGATGGTCTGGAGCAGTTTGTAAGATAGCTTCCCATATGTTGATATTTCCGAGGCGGCGCGAAGAACGATGTCTACAATAAGACTCGTTAGAGACTCATTCGTTAAGCTCAATCAGAGCATACGAACCGTGTACGCCATCAATTCCACCTACAGAGGTTCAGTATGTGAGCTTCACGTGATTGTACTGCCGGGACGGGAACACGCACCAACAGTACCGAAGCTCAACCCCAGTTGTAAGAAACGGCGAGGTGTAAGATGGCCACCGTTCGGTAAAGTGATTTGCTGTTCGTGCAGATACTTAAGAATATCTCTCACTTGCTTGGTATCTTGCGGGAATTTCTTGTAATAGACTTCATTTCGCTCTATCACCTTCTCTGCCAAGAGTGAGCGAATTTACTTTGTTCAGGGTAACGACATGGATTACCATAAAGCGCCTTATACACTTCGTCTGGGTGGTCGACCAAAGGTGGCATGCCGCCAGTTGTGAAGACTGCTGAATGTAAGCGGTGAGTTGCAGTGTCCCATAAAAACAACAGATATTACCTTCTTTTAGGCCTTCTGGGCTATTCCCATAGCCTCAGTCAAACTTTGCTTTCCTATTTTGATACATCAAAGGCATTATACCGCTGTTTGAAGCCGCGGCTTTGAACTTACTGGGTTGACAAGTAATGCGTCGCAATGAATCCACCATAGCTTTGGCCAATGAGGGTCCACTTTCGGTCCTCTTCTTTCTCTGTGGAACCAAGTAAATTCTCTCGCACAGCTTCGCAGTCCTTCACTATAACAGGTGGTTAATGTTTCTCTTTTGCCAGATTTACGACTAAATTACCAATACTGTTTGCCCGAAATAGACTGAGCCACCGAGCTTGTTGAGCAACACCAGACCCTCCCTTCTCAAGAACAGTGTCAGCAGAAATTGGGTTACTTAGACCAGTACCTCGTTGGTCCAGGTATAGAATCTAGGGCAACAGATCCCATAGTCAGCATTACTTTTAGGAAACACGAGTTTATCGGTCGCTGTAGCTAACCTGATATCCCTTGTCATGAACAAAGTGCGTAAGTGGATGGGATTTTGGATTCTGACATTCAAATCCAGGACCACCTGTAGGACGTTAATTTTCAGGTACTCACTTCTGCCGGGTTTATTGCGAACCTTGAAGGTAAAGAACTTTAAGTATAAGTCAGTGTTTACTGTTTTGAAAGTACATACTAATTTCACGAATCGCTCAACTCACTGGTTGGTAGGTTATCCTTTTCCTTTGCAACTGGTACTGCTGTTCGTCCGAATATTCTGATTTTCTCTGACGACGCCTCAGCTTGTTCATAGTTTAGGGGAACTTCCCAAAAACGTTCAATGATTTTTATGTCCCCTAGTAGTAAATCAGCTTGTTGTACTCGTGAATTTCCGGTAATAGGAAAGCAGCTCGAATCATACCTGATACAACGTATCCTACTTCACTCTTGAGCTCGGCAGCAGTCATGATAGTCGATCTCTGAGTGAGGGGCTGGTGCTTTCTTCTGGACAAGTGTGTGAAATGATGCGGTGATGACCAAAGAGAACGGGCTTCAGCTCTTAGAGGCAGATACGCAGTCAACTGACATAAGCGGTGAACTGAGTGGGCGATTGCGAGAACCATGTGGACGATCTGGTGGGGCAAACGGCGGGAACCCCGCTGCTAAGTGTACTTCCCCAAATCGCTCGCTTACCTATGCCACCGAACCACCTACAGGGGCCATCTAGGCGTCGAACGTTGTTCCATCTACAATGAGTTCTATTTCTACTGTAGTTATATAAACTAGAGACAGCAATGCTCCAGTTTCTAGTTTATAACACGGCAACTTAGAATTCAAAGGATCTACCAATGAAGCATCGGGCCCAACATTTCACACCAATAAAACGGTGTAGTGTATGGACTTAGCACATGTCACGAGACCACACCTGTGGGCTGTAAACAAATGAAATAAAACATTAAATCCTCGCTTATCAATAATGTTAGTTCAGATATCAGAGCCAATTTCTCCTTATACAGTATCTGCCTAGAACTCAGATCTAATTGAGTTGATATTTTAGCTAGTTTAACTTCAGCCATGACATGTTCTTAGAATTGGAACCTATTACCAAATCCTTGCAGGTTGTATTTTATAATTGTTGTTCTGGTATAGTATTGTCTCGTGGGCATAAAGGGGTTCTTCGAAACAGAGGAAGAAGTAGTAAAAGTATGTCTGGTAAGGGGAAGGGAAGCGTCGTTATCATTGGTTCGCCACAAAAATTTGTAGATTGGCACTTCATAATTTCGCCTCCTCACCTTGGTTTGCAAAGTCGAGACCTCACTTCTGCAGAGAGTTCTTATGCATGTAGGGCTAGCAGGAATTTATCATCATTCTAGGTAATCGGGTGGTTTTCTAGAAGGCCCTTGACTTGAGGCGCTGCGCCATTGCCACATATCTAAAAGAGTAAATTGGCCACTTGTATTCAGTTGTTGCAGCCCCTGATCTTCACGTCTTCTTAGGCGCGGATACTTGACCGGCTACAGTCTATTGGCAGGTACCTTCTCCTAAAATTAGTTTAAGTCAGCTTAAAATATAGGAGAGAAACATATCATTGGTATTTGATGGATGTTAAGGGGCTTTTCATACTTACCTATGTGGGCAAAAAGCACTCGCTCGATCGCATGCATCATGATTGTCTCGTGCCCGATTGCAACATCGATATGCTGATCGAATTGGATGTTGGTCCCCACTGGAGGTTCATACATCTGGATCTCGTGACCAGCGTAGTACACACTTAGAGGGACCCTGAATCTTGATCCTGGTACATAAGTTAGTAGCAACTGAAACAGTGCATTCAAATATGCATGAAGTTAGCGTTTCTAGTATCATGTAGAAGATATTGAGATGAAGTACGCGATAACGTTTTGTATACTCGCTAGATGTGTCATCCGTGCCTACAGGGGCATCCAGATGAAGCCTTTATTCTAAGTTCAGCTCAGTCTCGAGCCAAGACTGGATTAAAACTGTCATGCATCATCCGATATAAAATGGGTATGCGCCAGCCGCGGCTATGATCTTGAGACGGGTATACGCTCAATCGGTAGGAAAAAAAAGAAGCTACATAGCAATATTTGTTCCGTTTGCTGCTCTCAAGTATCACTGACTCGTTTACATATTCTACTGAATCTTGATTAGCATTGCATAAAATAAGATGTTTTCTCTATAGCGAAGGAAGTATCGATCGTAGAAAGTGGATGGGGCCAGAGGTGTGAGGTGTGAGTAGGGGGTATTATGTGGTCAGGTTCAAGGTTTAAACACTGCTGAAATGAAGCTGTCGACATAAGTTCCCACTCCACTGAAGCCTATACTCCAGACTGGCCCTGGCTGCTCGCGCATGCCTCAGGCGTACGTGAGAAACATCAGGAAGCAGGCGCCTATGCTTTCCTGTGGAGTATGACTGCCTTCTTCAATCTAGGCAGGCGGTGAGAAAGTGTCTTGACGAGTTTGGTTGGGTAGGGCCTGCCTACCTATGCACAACTCGCGTCGAGTTTCTGAAATTCCCTGCTTTAAACCTCTTCATGTTGGACGCACTGCTTGCTTCACATACTGCCCACTCATCCTGTATAACGCAGCACTGTCGTAGTCCGAATGAAGATAGAGGAATCCCTTCTTATGTACTTTTAGTTGAAAGCACGCCAAAGAAGCAGTACTACCAGCCGCAACCGTTGCAAGAATCATTGTAATGTCACGCCAGGCAGTAAGGTTGGCGGGGGCGTGTGCGATCGCTAAGCTGTGGTACTACAACTACCGATTACTTTGAGCAACCCCACGAGACTAAAAACCTTTGCCCCCCAGCCCGCACAAACTGACCCTGAGCTAGCCCGCAGCAACTTTTTTGCCCCGTGAATCCCCTACCCCCTCCCTCCACAAAAAGGCTTCACTGCCACTTCTCTCACCAACATAAATTCCCAGTAATCCAGCACTCCAACACCGTCACTTTACTCAGTTTTACGACTGCAGCCTTCCGAAAATCATACTTTCCACCCCATCCTACAAAGCCTAGTGGCAAGGTTGAACATCATTGCCCTCGACCCGGTATCCAAAAGCCACTCAGCGAGCTCAATATGGCCGAGAGAATCCTCATGAATGAGTTCAAAGAGCTGCAGAAGGAAGAGTGGGTTAACGTGCAGGTGAGCTTTGATGATAATCCAACTTGCAAAGCTCCGCACTAACCTTTGTTACGCTCGGCAGCTCAAAGATGATAACATCTTCAAGTGGGAAGTTGCCTTGATCGTTTTGAATCCAACCTCACTTTACTATGGCGGTTATTTCAAGGCAAGCTCAACAACTAGCCGAAAGCCTTCACCCTCCTGCGTTCTAACATGATTACGCTTGAGTTTAGGGTGAAATGAAATTTCCTAAGCGATATCCATATGAACCACCAGAATTCAAATTCTACCGACCACTTTGGCACCCAAACATCTACAAGGATGGAAAGCTCTGCATCTCAATCCTTCATCAGCCTGGGGAAGACGAAATGTCTGGAGAACTCGCATCTGTATGTCCCAAGAGCTCCATTTGATAGCTGTAGCATCGGAATTCTTTCATTCGCTAATTGTGGGTTTATAGGAGCGATGGTCACCTGCTCAGAGAGTGGAGTCGGTTCTTCTGTCTATAATCAGCTTGCTTGATGATGCCGAAGTATCGTCACCAGCGAACGTTGATGCAGGAGTGATGTTAAGGAAGCAGCCTGAGGAGTACAAGAGAATCGTAAAAGGTACTGTCAACGCCGGATTCTAAGCTTGCGCAGGATATTAATGAAACTTCAGAAAATGTGGAACAATCCAAGCGAGATATCCCTCCTGGTTTTACTATGCCGGAGAAACTTGAGACAAAGCCACCTCCAAAAGAGGACCCTGATAATGATTTCTGGTGTGAAAGTGATGGGGAGAGTTTTTGGAGATGACAGTGACGGAGACATGGAATTCGGTTAGCAGCACCCCTTCTATGCCTGGTTACATTCAGTGCCATTGCTGATTCTCATTGATCATCTAAGATGATTCAGAGGAAGAGGACGAGGAATAAACCTGTTACATGCAAATACATACGAATCCACTTGTAACACATTCGTACTGGCACGGTCTCTAGGAGAATTGCCTTGGTTTTCGAAAGCAGATGGTTATTCTTCATACCTACAAGCAGCAACCTACTTCGGCCATCACCGTTATCTTTCAAGTTTTCAAAATCTTTATATGTTTTCCTGGTCATAAGAGGTTCGTTATAGCGTAGCATGTTATCAACTAGACGGGCGGCGTTCCTCGACTCACGAATTAACGAGCCTTCTCTCACAACCTGCTTTATTGTCTATTTTCTTTGTTCCTTTTTTTTTTTTTGTCTCATCCGCATTTTTTATCATTTAGCAAGAGGAAGGGTGTTTTCTAATCCCGGCGCCTGGATGGAATTGTTTATTTCCAATCGATATATTTTCTATTTTACCTTTTTATTGACCTATGAGGTCCAATTTTCATTTTTCAGGAGAGAGGAAGCAATTGGTTGTGATAGAAAACTCAACTACAACTACTACTAATGTGACAGGAATCAGCTTCTTTTTAAGTATATAAAGAGGCTCGTACATTTTAACAGATTTAATCAGAACATAGCATAAAAGTAAGTTTCTTAGTAGCTCGGCAGCAAAGTTGTAGGGTTTCATTCAGTCATTATCAAGCTTCATCATGACGTTAATCCAATGACACAACATCAACAGTAGCACCCTCTGCGCTTGCACTTCCGGCCGCTTCATCTTCCTTTTCCGGATGCAGAGCGAAAATCGGCCCGTTGTTTGTATCCCCGTCAAAGATTAGCAAGTTTTGTAATGGTTGTTCGCGCTTTCCGAGAACATTTATTACATCCTGTGCTAATACTCCGCCTAGGATTGCAGCTACCGGGGCTAGTTCCGAATTGCAACCTTCAACGAAGGAAGAGATGTACGATGCCTTCAGCATATCCACGGGAAGGTCAAGTTGGCTGGTGAAGTGGGTTGCATATTTGGTGAATTCGGCAATGTCTGTTCGCACCCAAGCGGGCCGGCGGAGCGAATTTGCACGTTGGAATTCCCATAGAGCTATGGTAGTAGGCATTAGCATTGAACTTCAGAAGGAGGAAACTAGTACTGAAGGTCGAGTCAGCGCTACCTTTGATGCAGGGCAGCGCCAATGGTACAGTCCTCCGTTTCCGCGGCCGCCATCTTGGATCGATGGGGCAATGTACGACCTCCGACAGTGGCGAGTATGTTTCCTCCTTCGTGACAAATTCGACGACCTTCTCCCCTTCCCTCTTTGTCCTCACGTCCACAATTCGCCGGGTCTTGGTTTCGTTCTTGAGTATGGTTTCAAGGTTCGATTTGTCGCGCTCGCTGTAAAATGGTTAATAAGACCCGTATACTTGGCGTTTAGATTTAAACATACATGACGAATGTGTGTTTTATCAGGTCGGCGAAAACGTAGCCATGAAGCCCGTAACATGCAGCTGCGTAGAAAGGGCGATTTGTGGTGCGACAGGCATTATTGATATGAATCTAGGGCGGCATTAGAGTTTACATAATGCGAGTAGAGCTTGAGAAAGAGCCCACCAAGGTGTCCAGATCTAGCTCTGTAGCGATTGTGATGTCGAAGTGCCCGAAATAGGAAGCGTCTTTGTCTTGCACTTTCGAGGTCTCAGTGTAGACTGAGACTCGGGGATTCAACTTCTGAATCGATACCGCAGCTGCTTCTGCCCTCTGTGAAAACACATTGTATTAGTCCTGTCCCTTCAATAACGCAGGTTCTCGAACCCTCACATTCATCCCAAGGTGCTCCTCTTGCACAAAAAACTGCGCAGCTAAGTCGTCCTCCGTGACGTTGCCTGGATCGAGAACAGTGAGTGAACCTATACCTGCTAGGACCAGGTTCTTTGCCACTTCGTTCGCTAGTGCTCGCATGCCAATGAGAAGGATTTTGGAGTTGCGCATCCTGGATGTTTGCTAGGGTCAGCTAGGTCTCCCCTCTCGTGAGCCACCAGCTGGCAGTGCTGCGCAGCACCTCGGTCACTGACCTAGCTTGCGCCTCCATTCCCCATAGGCGAATCTGGCGGTCATAAAGCGCAACTTCATCTGCAGATCCGAGCAGCGGAAGTTAGTGGAGGGCTATCTCAAAGGTAGGAAAACAGGAGCTCTGCACCAGCAGAAATGCCCTCGGTGTCTGCTGGATTGGGCACTGCGTCTGGGACTACCATGGTGACGGTGTGTGTTTGTATTGGTAATATCATTCGAAATGCGAGAGTAAGCGTGCAAAGGGTAGGTTGGGAAGTTCCTCTGCGATCGTTTGTACGGCCAGGGTAGCTAAGTGGCCCTGGTGAGTGCCTACCTTGGCGTTTGTGAGTAACGCGTTTCTGGAAGCGTGACGTTGTGCTTGCTGGTATGAAATTACGGGGAGTACCGGTATGCATAGTCCGTGGTGGCACGCTGCGGACGCGGCTCTTGGCTGAGTCATCGTGGGGCAGAGCTTGACATACAGCTGGGGCTGCCTGTGGAGTGTGGAGAAGACAGGGTTGACATCTCAAACACGCAACAATTAAGCGCGGCGCCGAGCAGTCAGACCTGCAGCAAGCGGCACGAGAGGCGGCCGCCAGTCTTGGCGAGATCGGCCGCTGAATGATGGGCGGTCCGAGGCCGTGCAACTAGACTGCTCCGCAGAGCCGTCCCGGTAGCCTGTAACCGCAAGGCGTGATGGCGGCGGCACTTGGCTTGGCGTTGTCTGACATCGCTGGGTCCCAGAAGTACCCGCATGCAGAGTAAACAGCAGAGAGGCTTCAGTACGGTCTGTTTCAAGCCCGCCGGGGGGGGGGCAGTTCGAGGTGCGCTGAGGCCGGAGGCTTGCAATATTGTCGCCATCTTGACGGGCTACGGCCAGTATTAATGTACGCAAGTACCGGTAGATCCAAACAGGCAGAGCATCGGCATCTACCTCCAACCCTCAGTGCGCCCATCTCAGTCTCCTGGGCTCGTGTGGCTGCAGCTCATGGGCTGCGGCGCTCTTCCCGACCTGCACAATATTTGCACCGCCTGCGTTCTATAAGTAGTACTTCCTTGCACCTAGTCTGCATTGTGCTTTACAGAGCATGCCTCCTGCTTTGCGAAGGCACTCCTCGCCCCGATCAGCTTCTTCTGAGGCTCAGGATCTCCAAGCCCCTCGCGCACCTCCCATCCCCTGCCCAGATTGGCCCCGGCAGCTGCTACTTAGTCCGCATAGCAGTCAAGCAGTCAAGCAGTCAAGCACACAAACCTCAGTGCCTAGCTCCAAGGCTCCGCAGAGCAAACGCGCACGCCTTGACCTTCCCCTCCCTCTCTCCCCCCCTACACACACACATATCTCTCCCTGGCCCCTCCTCTCCTATAATTGGTTCCAGGACTTACACCCAGCTGCAGCTACAAATACATCTCCCACTGCTTTTTAGCCCCTGTGTCCCCTGCCCCTCCCCCTCCCCCTCCCTCCCTACCCCCCCCCCAACCCACCTCATCCCCCCCCCCCCCCCCAATTCTCTGAGCTACGACAAGCTACTATTAGAAAAACCTTCCTCTTGTTTCACTGCAAAAGCTTCAGCCCTGTCGTCAGATAGCCAGGACCAAACAAGCCCATCTTCCCATGGTGGGGAGATGACGAGGAGCCGAAATAGTCTGCTGCATATACTCATAATGGACGATTTCAATCAGGGATCGAGCTCCTCACGCAATACCACACATCGCCCGAATACCTTTCCCTCCCAGCTCTCACATTCGGCCCGGCTAGATCGTATTAGGCGTACGCTCAGAGCCAGAACGAACGAATCGCTTGGCAGTAGGAGGAGGCGACCGTTGGGCACATTGCCGGATGACACTGGGAGCCAGAGTCCATCGGCAACAGCGTCACCGGGGAAAAGGCGAAAGCTTGAGCAATACCCTGCGCAAATTGAGATGGCCCCTTTAGAGCTAGAACTTGCATATTGTGATGGTGGTAAATACAAGACCACAACAGATACACGGCCGGAATCGGTTCTATACGAAAATGAAGATGGTAATATTTTGGAGTTCACTGATGACATTTGCATATTTTATGCTAACGTCTACCAATTGGGTGATAGTATACTGCACAAGAAGCTCTCAATGCAATATGATTTTCCAGCACGTCGGTGCGAAATGTTTCACTTTGAAAAAAATGGTTATTCAAGGGCCCTCCATTGGCTATACTTCGCCGTAAGAAGATTCTACCCGTCCGTTGGGTATCTGAAAATGCTAAAGTTGCAAAATAGGGTGCAAGAGGGTATAATATTCGTCACTATGGATAAGAATGATCTACTTTCAGGTTGCAATTACCCATTTCAGTTTGAGAATGCTGAGGACGACGATGATGACGATGACGATGACGATGGACTGGATGAGAGTGATGATGATGATGCCGACCTTAACGAGCTCAACTTTTCACTCGAACCCTGCGAACATTCCCCTACCTTGCGTGGGTCTCCATCGGGCTTTTTTCCAATGGGACGACCTCAGTCCGCCCCTGGAGAGGAGTCCCAGATTGAGCCTTCTGCGAGATTTAAGATCCGCCGGGATGAGCGAGGAAATAAGATGAAGGCTACACTTACGTTTGAACCTGCTCTGTATGTGATGCCATTGGGTGTATATGTGGTTGCAGCATATTCTAACGTTCTACGTCTATGTAGATCGGGAAGGTATATATTAGCACGGTTCTTCTCTCCCCGGCGGCGTGACAACATAGATATTCAATTTATCGGCGCATATGGCTACGTAGGAAGACGATGTTTTCCAGCCATGACACCTAGATGATACGAAAGTGAACTTCTTTGAGCAGGATTGTTATGCTACTGAAGTTCTTAGGGCTGGGCGACTCTGTCTGGATTTTTTGTACTTCATGCACGGAGTTAAAGGTCAGCTGTTGCTCACTGGATGGCAATTTCTCTGTTCATTTCATTCATTCTTGTCTTGGTTTATTGTCGTTGTAGAGGTTAAGTCTACATGGTATATGTGCGTACCTACTAGTGTTTGGTATTGAGCTGGACCCTCCACACGTTTCATATGCGGTGTTTATGTTTGTTTCAGTTTCAGAGGCTTGGGGCTTTGTGGAGTGTACAATGCATCATCTCCTGTACTGTATATAATGCGGTGGAGTATTTGAAGTATATATAAGTAAGCAATTTGTTCGGAGTAGCCGACTACCATCGTGTTGCTGTCTCCCTCCCAGACCCTGGAGAGATTTCAAACCATGTAACAGCGATAGCTTCTGAAGGCTGAGCACAGAGCGACCTACGCGGTTCCAAAAGCCCAGCGTAAAGATACTTGATGCCTATTGGCACCCGTCGAATCAAATGGAAGGTGCATCGTTGGGATCGTCTACTAACAATGCATGATTTTTGTTTGCTGGGAATTACCATTCATGGCAGGGCACGGAACACACTCACTGCGAGCAATCTGTAAATCAGCGCCCCGCAATTGCAATATTTTCTTCTCTTCCCATATTTTTTTCGCTTGGCCAGGAGTTGACAGTGACGGCAATGCTGCGAGCCGCAGCTTATACAGGCAAGGGATGGCGGCCTCAGATCAAGCATTAGTAAGTTCAAAAGTGGTCTGGACCGATGTGAAAGTACTTGAACTTGACTTGAACGCCAGCACCTGTACCACTTGTATCACCTGGGGATGGAATAGCTTCGCTCTAGTCTCGTGTGCACCTCTCACCTCGTCCCTGGTACGGAGGTCCCAGTAGCTTATCCACGAGAATTGCCTGTGCCTATCAAAATCTAACCCGACCTGAGAAACCCCGTCTCTGCCTTCCATCCTTTCTCTCCTCCGCCCCTCGCCCCTCCTCCCTCAACCCTCCTTCGACGCTTTTCTTCACTTCCACTTCTACTTCCACTCGCACTCCAGCGTCCCCTCACCCATCTCTCACTGCATTTCAACCCTCCTCCCACATTCGATCCCGCAAGCACACACCTAGACTCAACAACTATCAGACAGGGCCATCCACGCCTCTGCAATCTCAGACATCTACAGCACTAATCATATCCGTTTTATCTAAGCAATAGAGGATACCCCCAATACACCCGTATATATCTTGCCTGTGATTTCCCCACTCCTACCTATGCCCCCTTCCACAGTCCATACTTCCGGCAGTCATACTCACATCTTACCGATTCGGAATCAGAGCACTGCAATTCTATTTTCACGTCCCTATACTACCCACATCGATCGAAGCAATTTGACCGCACGTCCTAGTCATGGGAGTTGAAGAAGAAGCCATAGCCCTCAAAGATGAAGGCAACAAAGCCATTGCGAATAGCGAGTGGGCGAAGGCGGTCGAATTTTATACCAAAGCTATTGAGTTGGATGGTTCGCAGGCGGTTTTTTATAGCAACAGAGCACAGGTAGGCCACCGCATTTTATTTCCCTCGTGGTTTGCGCCTCCACAACCGCTTGACTGTCACGACAAAGTGGAGCTAGATAAATTCTAGTCATATTCTCCTTATGGATTGAGTTTAGTCATTCACAGCTTTCTATAGGCGCATATCAAACTGGAGGCATTTGGGAGTGCTATTGAGGATGCCACAAAAGCTATTGAGTTAAACCCAGCATACGTGAAGGTATCCCAACCGCAAGTTAGTCCAATTCTGGATCATGTTCTTATTACCGGGGCTCTAGGCATATTATCGTAGAGCAATAAGCAATATGGGGATTCTCAGGTTGAAAGAGGCCCTAAAAGACTTTAGGACAGTTGCCAAAAAAGGTCACCATTCCCACTCCCATCCTCTTGACATCACGCACATCTTGCGTCCGAGCTAGGAACATGACATGGCAGCAAACTGCTGGTGGGGTGGTGGGCATTTCCAATCCGCGCATCGCCAGTGTCACAAACTTACCAGGACATATTCATACTGACTTCCGAATCCACTTTAGTGCCAAATGATAAGGACGCTGCGCAAAAGCTAGCGGAATGTGAGAAGCTGGTGAAGCGTATTAATTTCGAGAAGGCAATTGAAGTAGAAGACCCTCCCTCAGCTGCTGAGGGATTGGATATTGATGGAATAGGTTAGAATGCCTCACGCAGCTTACCAATTGCTCAATTAACGCTCATGGCGTGCTCCATAGTTGTCGAGGCTGCATACGATGGGGCTGTCCTTGGGGACACCATGACTTTGGAATTCATAGAGGATATGATTGAGCGATTCAAATCTGGCAAGAAAATTCACAAGAAATACGCCTACCGGATAGTCATCAAAGCCAAGGAGATATTTTATGACGAACCTACAATGCCTGATATTTCTATTGAAAAGGATCACAAATTGACAATATGCGGGGACACTCATGGTGAGCTTTAAAGTTTTCAGTGCTAAAGTCGTCAAAGATTAACTTTATTCAGGTCAATACTTCGATCTTTTAGAGATATTCAACCGGAATGGCTATCCATCACAGACGCATGCATATCTTTTCAACGGAGATTTTGTTGACCGCGGGTCTTGGTCAACCGAAATTGCATTTTTATTATTCTCTTACAAATGGCTATATCCAAAATCGTTTTTTATCAACAGAGGTAATCACGAGACGGACGACATGAATCGTGTTTACGGATTCGAGGGAGAGTGTAAAGCCAAGTATAACGAACGCACATTCAAGTTATTTTCAGAAGCTTTCAGTGCACTACCGCTGGCGACCCTGATTGGCTCACAATACCTAGTCCTGCATGGTGGCCTATTCTCCGATGACAATATCACGCTAGATGATATTCGGACACTGGATCGTCACAAACAAAAACAGCCTGGCCAGTCCGGACTGTAAGTTACTTTGACTATTCACAGTGCTAGGAGATCTGCTAATGAGCGCAACTTTAGAATGATGGAGATGTTGTGGACCGACCCGCAGAAGGAGCCTGGACGAAGCCCAAGTAAACGAGGGGTTGGTATGATGTTTGGCCCAGATGTCACAGAAAAATTCTGCGAGAAAAATGGATTGAAGGCTATTATACGCTCCCACGAAGTCAGGATGGGTGGTTATGAAGTTGAACATGATGGCCGATGTATCACTGGTAAGGCGATCTACTTTGAAACTGAATCCCCTCTATTTGCATGCTGAGTTAGCTTCTGTATAGTTTTTTCAGCTCCTAATTATGTTGACACTTCCAACAATGCGGGTGCTTATATCAACGTTGACTCCAACTACGAGCTCCAACATAACACATTCCGGGAGGTACCCCATCCACCAGTCAAGCCAATGGCATACGCATCTAGTCCGCTACTTGCTATGATGTAAACTTTTGGATATTCAAAAACAAATGTTGGATGCTCTTTGGAATTGCAATTGGACAACCGGAAAGCATGACAAAAGTTCTGCATAACCCAGACTAGGGGTGAGGAGGTCCTATTGTGTACTCTTTGGGTTTTTTTTTGCTTCCTCACGTGATATATGACGATAAAGAAAACCGGCGTTTTTTTTTCTTTTTTTTTTCCTGTTTTGCTAGAGAGGAGTGCTCAAGAGGAGAATATCATTTATGCTTTCTGGTTGGATTGCAAGATTACGAGTTGCTGTTTGATGTATTTGCGTTGTTTTCATTCATGTTGGTTGTGTGAGTAGAGTATGGCGGGAGTATGGCGGTGTATGAATTATGATGCTGCTACGATAACTACAATTAAGCTGTCGTTGAGGTATTATGTTTTCGTGTCGTTGATACATTCAAGTGTTCGGTACTGTGGGAGGCAGAAAGGAAGTGCTCAGAGGGGAAGGAGAAACGAAAGATAATAAAAGAGAGGTAGAGAAGGCAGGGACGTATGTGAGTCGGAAAGAGGAGAAACGGGTTCTCTATATCTCAAAAAATAAAGGGACAGCTGCAAAACCTAGTAGACAAAAACCTTGGTACCATGATCCTCAACGATGATGTTCTTGTGATGAGGTCCCCCCTTCTGAAGAAATACCCGTCCTTGACCCCCAGTGCTACTTCCGTTTTCAGCAATTACCTCC
This sequence comes from Kalaharituber pfeilii, assembly GCA_015179045.1. Taxonomy (NCBI): domain Eukaryota; kingdom Fungi; phylum Ascomycota; class Pezizomycetes; order Pezizales; family Pezizaceae; genus Kalaharituber; species Kalaharituber pfeilii. Next base: position 23,149 of record WHUZ01000031.1, on the reverse strand, counting down.
CCGTGCCCCAGAATTTATTCTCCCACCGTAAATATCGGAATGCCAAGGTTTCCCGACAGAACTCTGTATGTATGGCGTTTGGAAATAAGTTGTGATGCGTGCAACAGGCTTAAAGCTTGAATATTATTTCACATCTCTGTCTCTTTGAACTTGTAACTCAAGGGAAGAAGGAGAATGTGCTAACACAATACAACTCTTTTTTTTTCCCCTTCCTACTGTGAGAACAGGTTTTGATTGCATCGTATTATAAAACTCTGATAATTCAAGCTCATCAGAGACCACATCCGTACTGTTCGTCTTCCCAGGGCTCTACCATCCTGGTGCTTATTCCCTGTAGAAATTTGAGCAAAAAAAAAAAAAAAAAAAAAAAAAAAAAAAAGCCCCACGCAAAAACTTAAAAAAGAAAAAAAAAAAGAGAAACAAGAAGAAAAAATGGAAATAAGGCTACTTAAATCATGAGGTTACAAAACTAAAAACAACGGAAAAGGGAGGGAAAAAAGAAAAAAGAAAACACCCTGGCCCCTTCCAGATAAGAAAATACTAATTTCCCCCAAGCAAAAGCAGGAAAGGAAAAAAAAAAAAAAAAAAAAAAAAAAAAAAAGATCCACCGTTGTATAAAGTACTATTTCACATGATATCGGCTCCCAGCAACAAACAAGCAACCAAAGCACGTAATAAAAACAGAAAAACAATCAAGTCATTCCACGTACACATCCCTCACGTTTAGTCTGGTCTCCACACCCTCCATCCTTTACCCAGAACCCCTTTACACTCCCACTACCTTCGCCATCCTCTCTGCCAGCCTCGCCTTCTGTCTCTCCGCCAACCTCGCTTGCGCCGCCGCCCTTCTTGCCGGATCCATACCTCCCAAGCCACCACTCCTCTTGCCCACGCCCATTGTGCTGCCTGCCACACTAGCCCCCCCGATGCCCCCAAGCACACTATCCCTCTCCCTCAATGCGCCTGTACTAGTCCGTCTTGAGACTCCTCCACTCACCCTCCGCGACGAGTTGATGTCCGAGCCGAGACTAGCGCGCTTGGTGACCCTTCGAGGCGGGTTATGAATGCTTGCTCTGGTGGTTGCCGTGGTGGTATCGGGCGAAAACTCGACAGGGACAATGGACGCGCGTGGCGAAGGGCGGGTCATAAAGTTGTAATTGTAGTTGTAATTGTTTTGGGCCGTGGTGGTGGCGGCGGGGGTGGAGGTAGATGTGACGGTGGTGTTGAAGATGTCGATGTCATCGTTCAGCTTCGGTGCGTTGGGATTGTGCGAGGGTTTCGCGGTCGCATCAGGGTCGAATTTGGATTTAGTTGCGGAGGGTGGGATGGAGAAGACGGGTTTGGGAGTCGAGAATAGGTCTGTGCGGATTTCCTTCCCAGTAGTGGACTGGGAAGGACTGATATCACGGCGGAGGAATCGGTTCGGGCTAGTGTTGCGGCTTTGGTGGGAGTCTCGTCTTGTAGGGCTAAAGTCCCGGGTTGTGGTTAGGCCGAAGGCGTTCTTGGATGGGCTGCCGAGTGAAGCCCTGCTGAGCTTTGTGCGCACGGAAACAAGAGGAGGAGTGCTAACCCTCACAGGGCTGCTGCTGTCGACATTTTTCATGACCTGCATTTCAGACAAGTCAGTCTCCATCTCCTCATACTCTCGATATGTTGAGCGTACCGGTGACGTAGGACGACTCGTCGCCCCCAATCCATGCAGCTTAAACCTCAACTTCACAATCTCCTCGTTCTTCTGTTGAAGCTCCATATCCTTCTCCGTCAACTTCATCTTGAGTTCTGAGCTCTCCTCTTTCGCCTGTCTGAGTTCCTGAAGCATTGATCTCTGCTTTGCCTGCCATATTGCGGAGTCACTCGACGCCCCTGGTGTTCCAGAAGCAAGTAAACTCGAGTTCTTCTTGAGTTCCTCCACCGTCTGCAACGCCTCTTCGAGCTCTTTCGACCTCTTCGTCAGCTGCCTCTCCATCTCCGCACACCTCCTCGACAGCTCATCATGTTCTCGCTGCTTCTTTTCCGCGGACAAAGCCGCAGCGTCCAGTCGTGCATCCATATCCCGGATGTCATTCTTGTACTTCCTCTCTACTTCTCGGCGCTCAGTAGCCTCCTTGGACAGCTTATCGCGCATCTCGGCCATCAAGTTGATCTTGTCCTGCTCGAGGCGGTCGACCTGAAGCCGTAGCCTGTTTTCGTGAAGGGAACGGTTCTTATTTGCAATGTGTGTAGTGTCGCCTACACCTCCGCGGGCTTCACGTAGCTCTTGCTCTAGCCGCGCGGTTTCCTTTTTATACTCCTCCAATTCCTTTTCGATGGTGATAATTCGCAGTTTCTTACTGTCGTTATCGACCTTGACGAGTGTCATCTCGCGTAGCTCAAGCCGTGCCTTTCGGAGCTGCTTTTTGAGGTCTCGGACAACGATGTCCGTGTTGGTATCGGGGCTTTCTTCAATGTACATTGACAACTGTGCGACCTCATCTTCCCGCTCTTCCAGAAGCGCCTCGAGAGCCTCCATTTTCTTTTCGTAAGCAGTGACTGTAGCTCGTAATTCTTCGACTTCCTCCTTGGCGCTAGTGTCCGTTGATGCTGACTGCTGCTGTTGCTTGCTCGGTCCAGAAAGTCTACCTAGCATTATTGTCTGAGATCTCTTGAGCTCTTCGATGTCCTCCAGAAGCTTTTGGTTCTCCTTGATGTACTCTCTCAGTCGCTCTGCCATCTCCGCACATTGGGCATCTTTCTTCTTTGCGTAATTCTTAGCAATTTTTGAGACCTCCTGCCACTTTTGTGCTTTCAACAGAGTCTTTTCGTACTGGCTCTCTATCTCCTCAACTCTCTCTTTCCAGTACTTTCCGGATTCGGACTTGGGGAAGTCTAAATTGACGGTGATGTCGTGCTCACCGTGGGATGAGGGGTGGGGAATGAGCGCTGTCTGTGCCGAGTCGTCCTTAAGGGAAGCGATGAGGTCGCTGGTATGCTTGAGCATGTCATTGTGAGCGTTGAGTTTGGCCTGTAAGGTGGATTCTGCCTTGGTCTGCTTGGTATCATTTGCCGTATCGTCATCAGAGCCATTAAAGAGTGCCTTTCTGACCGTTGAAAGATCGCTAGAGTCAACAGCCTTCGGCGTGCCCGTGCGGGGTGTCCACGGCGAGGGGAACTTGCCAGGGTACTCATTGGGGAGGCCGGAGCGGACGCGGGGCTGCGGGCGGGGCTTGACCTCGTCGCTGGTCGAAGCGGCGAAGGAGACGGCCTTCTTCTTTGTGTTTGTGAAGCCGGGCGTGACGAGGATGCCCTGGGGCAGCTTGCTGATGTGCTTGACGGGTGTGCGGTAGAGGGACTCGTCGGCGCTGTCGGCATGGTCTTCGGCCGGCTTGTGCTTTTCAGAGTCTGGGATGTTGTTTTCGGCGATGCTGCGTTCTTTCAGCGCCTCCTTGCGGGAGGGGCGGTCGATGTCTTTGGCGGCTGTCAGGTCGGTGTGGCCGGTCTCCGAGAAGAGGGCCTTGCTGGAGGACGGCTTTGGCTTGGCGCAGTCGGTGCTGGTGAGCGGTGGCTGCGGCTGCGGCGGGGCGGCCGAGGGGTGCGGGGTGCCGAACATGGCGGTGCGGAAGGCCTTGAGGGCGAATGCGGCTGCGGGGGTCTCTGGGGCGGTGGCGTAGTCTGAGGGGGGGGGGGCGAGGGGGAGACAGATTGTTAGTCTGCTGCGTGTGCAGTGGGGGTGGCTAGAGAGGGGGGAGTGGGGGGGGGGGGCAGGGGAGGGAGGGAGGGCAGGGGAGGGGAGGGCAGGGCCAATGCCGCCCGCATTCCGGCGTACCTTGGTGCGTGCTTGCTGCTTGCTGGTGCTGGTGCTGGTGCTGGTGCTGGTGCTGGTGCTGGTGCTGGTGCTGCTGCTGCTGCGGCGGCGGCGGCGGCGGCTGGTTCTCCTTCGCTGCGTGTGCACTCGCGCCCTCGGGCTGCGGGGGGCCTCTGAGCCAGCCCAGCATGGCGGCGGTGTCGCGGGCGGAGATAGGGGCGGTGGTGGTGCCGAGTCAAGCCAGCTGTGAGCTAGAGCGCTCTTTATTATCCCAATGCTGAATCCCAGCCTGCGCTGCTTCACATACCACTCTGCGCTGCCGGAGGGGGCGGGAGGGGAGGGGAGGGGCCGCCGGGTTGTGTTTGTTTGGGGTGATTGTTGCTGGTTGCTGTTGTCGGCTTGGGTACACGCCCTTTTGCAGGGGTGCAAGCCAGCGTGGGGCTGCGCGGGCCCTGGCCGCGTTGCGCCGGCAACGGTCGGGGGTGCTTCAATGCTCCCCACTCACAAGGCAGCCATGCTGTGGTCTGCGGCGCACTGCGCATCATACTGCACTGGCAGCCGATGGCAACCACTGCTTAGTCAGCCAGGCCTACCTCTCACTTGTATAGACCCATATTCGACTCGTAATCCCCCCCTCCCCCCCTCCCCCTCCCCCAATTCCATCTCCAGTCCCCAACTGCAAACTGCAACAAGGAAAGATAAAAGGTCACACATGGATTCTCTTTGGCTGTGAGGGCTCAGCAAGTGGCCTCGGCTCGTCAAGGTCACTCGTATATCCCACACCTTCGCCTCAAGCTAGCAGCTTCCATCCTCAGTGAAAAGCGGCAACTCGACAGCTCCTTCCATATCGCCCGCTGATTGCAGCAGCTCACGTCGACGAACATTTCCCTCAGTCGCATACAGAAGTGGAAGCCGACGAATATACTCACAACGAAATTTAGGAAGGGAAAGAAAAAAAGAAAGGAAAGAAAGGGATCAAGGGCAAAAAGTCTACAGATACTAACCTAAACAGGCTGCTCGAAGTATGCCCGGGAACAAAAAGAACAATCGGGGAGCATCCACAGCTACAAACAACAAGAAAGGAAATGCCAGAAATGCCGCGCAGTCCCCGGCAGCCAGCAATGGCCCTGCGCACCAGGAAACCGTGAAGCCGAAAGGCAGCACCGCAAAACCAGCACCGCCAGGTTCACTGGGCGTCCCGCAGGCTAAGCATGTCCCCGCGGCCACACTACGCCCAAAGTCACCACTGCCGCCTCCAACCCCATCAATTGACTATAAGGAAGTCCAGCAAAACGAGGTGGAGGCTCTGCAGTCGATATGGATGGATGACTACAAACCAGTCGTAAAGACTGGCGCTTGGAATGTGAGCAATAAGCCTTTGTGTCAGCCGTCGCTTTGTAGCAATGAGTAGTTAGCGTCTAATAAAATCGCATAATATATTCAGACATCTGCTGTATCTTTCAACTTGAACTTGAAGCCACCTTCGTTGATGGGGAGCAGTGATGAGATGGAATGCACCCTTGCCGTCACAATGACTGCAACATATCCTAAGACCATACCAGAGCTAAAGATTGTCAACTCAAAAGGGCTGAGGCCTATAGAACAAGCCAAGATTACAACAGTCGTTGATACTTTACCGCCAAAGCTGGTAGGGGAGGTGATGATTCACGATATTGCAACAGCCATCCAGGACACACTGGAAGACATTGTGCAGATGCGCAAGACATCGGCCACAATGCCCACATTCCACGACCAGAGGCTGAAGGAAGAGGAGTTAAAGAAGGAACAAGAAAAGAAGCAGCAGGAAGAGGCAAGGAAGCAGCAAGAGAAGGCTGATTTAGAAGCTGAGCGCGTCATGGGAGCCATGGTAGAGAAGGAGAAGAAGAAGCGGAGAGAGAAGGCTAAAGAAGCTCAAAGCAAAAAGAAACCCCTGGCCCTTAGTGACGACACTGCAGTATCTTCGGATGATCAAATAGCCTTTGATCGAGAGGTCACTATACAGAATCGTAATAGAGGATCCTCAATTGTGTTCCACAAAGTTAGTGGCATGGTGCAAATTGCAAAGGGACCTCTGACAACGGTCTACTCAGTCAAACCTGTCCTGCCAAAGAATCAAACTGCCGAGATACCGTTGATAATGAAATGTGTGGAACTTGAAAACAATTATCCCAACTGCAGCGATGGGAAGCGCCAAATTCAATTCCTGGAGATTGAGCTTGATAAACTGAGGACACTGCGCCATTCCAATGTTACTGAAGTGTATGAGGCAAAAGTTGTCAGTATCCCAATGGCACGCCGCCCAGAGGTCAATGGATGGAAGGTGTCTATTCTCATGGAACATGCAGACAAGAACTCGTTACGTGACCTCCTTGACACCGTAGGCACTCTTGACGTTCATATTGCACGGGCGTGGACCATACAGTTACTGGAAGCTTTGGACTATATTCACTCTAAAGGTGTCTTTCATATGGCACTACATCCAGGAAATGTCCTACTCTTCAAACCGGCGTCTGGGGGTACCACCACAGCTAAACTGAGCGACATTTGTTATACGAATATGTTGATGAAAATACGAGATGTTGGTAAAGAGACCGCTGCAACTGGTTCTGCTTCTGCGTTCTGGGCGCCCCCGGAAACGACTCAGTATAAGGTTAAGCCAAATCGAAAGGCAGATATATGGAATCTTGGAGTAGTCTTCCTACAGATGGTCTTTGGTCTTGGTGTAACGAAAAAGTACGATTCACCGGAAACTCTCATGAACTCGATGAACCTCCATGAATCGTTACATGATTTTCTGGAGCGCATATTCACCGCAGACCACAAGAAACGGCCTACTGCCTTTGATCTACTCCCTTCGGAGTTTCTCCGTAATAATGATCCCCTATTCTCCGTACCAAACACCCCAATTTCCTCCAAAATGTCTTGGTCCTTAACTGCGAGCGGCAATAAGCAGCATGGTCGGCCTAGGCTAGGATCGAATACCGGGTCAATGAGTCTTTCTCGATATGCGAACGATTTTAGTGAAGTCGGGAGGCTGGGTAGAGGTGGTTTCGGAGAGGTCGTCAAGGCAAGGAACCGTCTTGACGGCAGAATGTACGCGGTGAAAAAAATTACTCAGACTCATGGAAATTCATTGACAGATATCCTCTCCGAAGTTATGCTACTATCAAGACTGAATCACCAATACGTGGTGCGATATTACACGGCATGGCTGGAAGAGGATTACTCTGCAATGGCAGACAGTGCAGATGAGATTGCAATATCCTTTGAGGATGATAGCAACGGTGACACTGGGAGTAAAGACGATACAGAGGATGTTGATTACAGCTACCATACTGGTACGGGAGGGGGGTTAGACTTCATCTCATCCAGTGGTTATCCCAAGGTTCAGTTTGGATACGGCAGCAGTGATGAAGAGGATGAGGAGGACGATGAAGATGGCGAGGATGATGAGGGCAATAGTGAGGATGAGGATGAACATGACAAGACTCAGTCGGGTGCAGGTCTTAAATCTGAACGGAAAAAGCCCAAGGCCGAAGGAAAGAAACCGAAAACTGAAAAGCGAGGAGATAAGGGAAAGGTCACTTTGTACATTCAGATGGAGCTTTGTGAGCGACAGGTTTGTTACCCCCAATGTTGCCAAGACCAATGTAATCTAACTGTATCCGCAGACTCTCCGCGATTTACTCCGCAACGACCTCTATCTACGTGTTGATGAGTGCTGGCGATTGTTTCGACAGATATTGGAAGGCCTTGCACATATCCACGGCCTGGGTATCATACATCGAGATTTGAAGCCGGACAATATCTTCATTGACGTTTCTGGAAACCCAAGGATTGGTGACTTTGGGCTAGCCACAAGTGGCCAGGCCTACCATGATAAAAATCTCCTTCAAAGTGATAATGCGGATTCAGATTTGACCACCGGTATGCTTTTTCCTGGTTATCAATCCTAACATGGCTAACATGGCGCAGATGTCGGAACTGCCCTATATGTTGCTCCAGAGTTGAGGTCTCATGGTCAAGGGAAATATAATGAGAAAGTAGATGTAGGTCTTGCTACTACGTTACGGTTACACCAAATGCTAACCACAAATCAGATGTACTCACTTGGTATCATTTTCTTTGAAATGTGCTACCCGCTCAAGACAGCAATGGAGCGCGATCATGTAAGACCATCCTATCAATGATTGGAGAAGCAACTACTGATACTCTCAGGTCATACGACTGCTCCGCCAGCGAGATTTCACCTTACCGCCCGAATTTCAGACCGAGAAGCGTTTTCTGCAAGGAACCATCATCAAGTCACTGATCAATCATCGTCCCAGTGAACGACCTACAAGCTTGGAGCTCCTCGCAAGCGGCAAACTTCCGTTGGGTGTCGAAGACGACACTATGCGTCAAGCTCTGAAGACGTTCTCTGACTCCAACAATCCATACCACCAGAAGCTCATGCGGGTGCTGTTTTCCCAATCGCCCAAGGAATACAAAGATGTCGCCTACGATCCTGGACGGACGCCATGGACCGCACACGATCTTTTACTTCAGGCGCAAGTGAAGGAGCGGCTAATTTCCATCTTCCGTCGGCATGGTGCAGTGGAGTTGGATAGGCCGGTACTGTTCCCACGGTCAAGATTCTATTCGGGGAATGTGGTACAGCTACTAGATTCTACGGGCACTCTGCTTCAGTTGCCGTACGACTTGACTTTACCGAATGCAAGAGCGCTGGCGAGAGAGGAGCCACCGTCGCCAAAGACGTTTACATTTGGATATGTCTACCGAGAGAAGGTTGGAGGGGGCCAGCCATTTCAGCATCTGGAGGTGGATTTTGATATCGTGAGCTTCGATACCTTGGACTTGGCGCTTAAGGAGGCTGAGGTGATAAAGGTGATTGATGAGGGTAAACTTCCTGACTTGCACAACCGTGTGGGAAAGAAACTGATGTGGTTTTCAAAAGTGGTGGATGCGTTCCCGCCTTTTAGGAATTCGCCAATTTGTTATCACCTCAACCATGCAAGTCTGCTGTGAGTACCGCTAAGCATGCAAATATGCGCACATCGTTTCTAACATCTCCAGTGAGATAATAATGGAATTCTGCCGCATCGATGTCGCCGCCCGCCCTGTGGTAAAAGAGGTCCTCTCCCGTCTCAACACCGGTCAATGGACCTTTACGCGCATCCGCAACGAGTTGCGCTCCTCAGACCTTATTACCATCTCTGCCACCTCTCTGGATGACCTCTCCCGATTCGACTTCCGCGACGAACCCGAAAAAGCTTTTCATAAGCTCAGAAACATCTTTGATGAGACACCGTGCCTGGAGAAGTCGGCGAGCGTGTTTGCGCACATCTCAGCGGTTGTGGTGTATTTGAGAAGGTTTGGTGTAGGGAGGAAGGTCTACGTGAACCCGCTGGGGACATACAACGATCGGTTCTATAGAGGTGGATTAGTATTCCAGTGTTTGTACGATACGAAGAGGAGGGAGGTGTTTGCTGCTGGCGGTCGCTACGACGCACTTATACAGGACCACAAGCCAAGGATGAGGTCAGGCATGATAGAACATGCCCATGGCGGTGTGGGTTCTGTTAATGGCCACAGCCACCACCACTGCCACCAGCATCACCATGACACCTCTGAGACGCACGCAGTTGGGTTCAGCCTAGGTTGGGAGAAGATCCTGACAAGCATGACTCGGCATCACCGCAATCTAGCCAACAGCACCTCGAGGAAGAATAGTGGGAATATGCATTTGGGGGGTAACGGAGATGAAGATATTGCGAGTTGGGCGACACGGAGATGCGATGTGTTGGTTGCAAGCTTTGATCCGGCGTTGCTGAGGACGGACGGGGTGGCGTTGGTGCAGAGGCTGTGGAACGCGGATGTGAAGGCGGAGTTGGCATGCGATGCGGCGAGTACGGATAGGTTGATGCAGGTGTATAGAGGGGATGGGTTCGGGTGGATTGTAATTATCAAGGCGATGGTGGGGGCAGCAGGTGGTGGAGGTGGAGGTGGAGGTGGAGGGGAGGATAGGGTGGTGAAGGTCAAGAATTTGTTTAGAAGAGAGGACGTGGATGTGAAAATGGGAGATTTGGTGGTGTATTTGAAGGCGGATATTGCTGAGAGGGAGAGGAGAGTTGCTGCGGCAATGGGGGGTTTTGGGGGTGGGAATGGTGGGGGTGGAATAGGAGCTGGTGGTAGTGGGAAGATGAGGAAGAGAGGGTGAGCAGGGGGGCTTTGCATTTCTGAGCCGGGTCTGACTTGGTTTTTGTTCAAAATTTTATGTCACTTACGTTTGGCGATTCTCATGCGATTTTTTTCTTTTTCCCCTAATTGCAATTTCCCTTTGATTTGGGATGGACTCTTTTGTTTTGTCTTGTTTTCTCTTTTTTCTTTTCTTGCAAATATTGTTTCTTTCAGGGCTGGATATCTCAAATTATCATCGCTTTTTTTTTTTTCTTTTCCTTTCTTTTGGAATGAAGGTGACGGAAGCTTACTATCTCCGCTTATGAATTTTTGTGTTTTGATTAATGGTATTGTGTATAATTCCTTTAACTGAAGACCCCACCTTTTTTTTTTTTTTTTTTGGAGGGTCTCAAAAGATTCAATATCCTATTAAAAGAAAAATTCAAATCGACAAACAAACAAACAAAAAAAAAAAAAAAAAAAAAAAGGAAAGAAAGCAACTATGAATTGAACCTAACCCAGATGAAAATAAGAATAGGGGAAAAAACAAGTGTAGGAACAAAAAAGGAAAAAACAAGGAAAGAACAAGAGAAAAAACTCTACAATTCCGCTCTTTACTTTGTTACAATCGTAATTACATCTTCGTCTGCCACCACATGTCCCAGCCCGACCCGCTGCGGCACATGAATCGCGCTCCTTCCCCAGACCAACGCATACCTAAAGCTCTCTTTTAAGCTCCTATGCACGCGATCACACACGTCCTCGATCGTGCTTCCGGAGCGCACGATCAGCGCCTCGCTAAAGTCCGGCTGGACACCCTTCCGTTTCGTATACACCCTGAGCAAGCCCAGCTCCTCCCATGCGCGCTCCACCACGTCCTGCACGCCCAGGTCGAGCTCGCAGCTCATGACGACCGTGTTTGGCTCCCGCGCGAGCGAGTCCAGGTGCTCGAGGCTGATGCAGTCGATCTTGTTGTACACGTACAGGCACTTGATGTATTTTCTGTGGTCCTTCATGATAACGTCGATGAAGTCGTCCACAGTGGCGTTCTCGTCCCGGACAAGCACCTCGCAGTTGAGAAGCTTGTAGTCGCGGAGGATGTTGTAGATCATTTTCTCATCGAGGTTTTTGGGGGTGGCGGCGAAGGTGATTTTCATGCCGCCGGCTTTTTTGGGTTTCAGGTAGATGTTTGGGGGGTTGCGGTTCAAACGGATACCGACAGATTCGAGCTCAGCTTCGAGAAGAGCACGTTGTTCTGCTTTTTTGGTAGCATCGAGGACCATCATGATGAGGTCGCTGGTCTGTGGGAGTATTAGGAGGTGTTACCCTCAACTGGATATAGACATACCTTTGCAGCAGATATAACCTGTCGACCGCGTCCCTTTCCTTCGCTAGCCCCCTCAATAATACCCGGTAGATCTAGAATCTGAATCTCGGCACCACCGTATTCGAGGACCCCGGGGATGGCGGTCAGGGTGGTGAAAGCGTAGGCGGCGACTTCGGATTTGGTTTTGGTGATTTTGCTTAGGAGGGTGGATTTGCCGACGGAAGGAAAGCCGACGAGGGCAATGCGGGCGTCTGTTTGGTAGAGCAAGGGGGGTTAGTGGATGAATTGCGGGAACGGGTGACGGAGGGAGGGGAAGTAAGGTGGGTAGAGAAGCGGAAAGTACCTCCGGATTTGCTGACATCGAAACCGGTACCGCCGCCACCGCCAGTGCTTGTTGGTTCTAGGAGTTGTGCGCGGAGACGGGCCAGTTTGCTGTGGTAAGGGACATTTCAGTTAGATTTTGGGGGTTATCCAGAGACGAGAGTGATAGATGGTTTGTGCGAAATGCTGTTGCAGTGGCATTGGGGCGGAAAAGAAGCAATTGGAGACGTACCCTTTTAATAGCCCGAGATGGTACTCTGCACAATGTATTAGCGGCCTATTCATGGAGTGGGACAGAATGGCGGGGATGCTATATGCATGACGAAGCAAATCCTCTGAAACGCACCAGTAGCTTTGTTCTTCTGAGTCCGCTTCATCTCCTCCTCAATTTCCTAAATTCCCCCTCCATGGCGAACGGAGAAGCGCCGCGGGGGCACATTAGCTTTGCTGTCCATGCGCGTGCCCCGTGTGGTGAGCTGGGCCCAAGTAGATTGTCGACGGCTGGAATGCAGTTTGAGTGTTGCTTGACCGACGCACCTTGATCTTCTCTAGGACACCCATCTTTGCTGATTCCTGATGTTGCCTCTGCTGCCTCTACTAGTATTTTTGGAATGGTTTGGGGAACTGTGACACCACTGGAATTGCTGTATGCTGTATGTGGTGTATCGCGAGATGTGTAAAACCAAAGATGCTTTACCACTTTCCTTCAGGTGGGGTGCAGCTCCCCCGCCATATCAGCCCCAAGTGGCTCAGTAAGCCTTGGCATGAGACGACAATAATGTCCGGGCATATATATGCATAGAGTCAAATATTGTGATATGATGCAGTGTGGAACTTTACATATAATTAAGATGCCCACCTAGTTAGAGAGCCTGTGACATACAAGTTTTTCAAAACACTTTGCTTGAGTTTCGAGATGCGATGTTCGTTATTGCTGATGAACTTTGTATAGGTTTAACTGAAATGAATAGACTCTAAAAGCAGCTTGGGTGAAATGATCCTGATACAACTCTTGTAATCTCTGTTTTATCCACATGTTGACCCGCATAGAAATTCACACAACCCACTAAATCTACGGAAGTTGTAAGTAAATGCCAACTCCATATCACCCTTCATATCAGAGTATACCCATTCAGGCTGGGTCAGTATTGGTAATATTTCTTTCACCACACTCGACGTTCGGGGGTCGTTTACAGGGTGTTTTGAATACGGATGACTCCTGTCTAGATGTTGTACCGATCTATGTCTGGGGTTTCTATCTTTATTACCACTGACGAACCTAAGTCCGGCTGGTTCTTTATTTATAATCCTAGGGTGTTCTTTGTGTATGGTCATAATCTGATTGTACTCGAGTACAGTTCTACTAATAAACTATGATACTGGTTCGCTTTGCCAAGACACTGTCTTGAACTACATATGATAGGCCCCATATTAAAAATTCCGAGCTACTATTAAGTGCCCCATCCCTTATCCATGCATACACTGTGCGTCTAGCTCCAGTCTGCTTAGTCTCTATCCTTGCTCTGCGCCTTGAAGTTGAGCCGCCACCTTGGTCCATTGCTAACTATTCCCCAACACGTGACCAACTGTTTAAAAATAAATGAAAATACAATGTAAACCATTGAACTGGGCCATGTAAATAGCCCAGAAACCATCAAGTTTCTGGCTTATTTCAAACAGTTTCTATACCCTGCGCCAGAAAGTTGTTCGAGGCCATATTCGAATAGAATCCCCTCTCATTGCCGCCCCCAGTAGAAGCCTAGGTATGGTATCTCTTCCTGGGGAGCTTGAGTCTGGGGCCAGTGTTCTGTTGTATACTTGTATTCTATCTTGGTTGGCCCCCTGGCCTTCAGTGCTTAGTCTTGGGGTGCTTAGTACTGAGTACTGTACTTACCTTATGCACCATAGTCTCGGAAAGCAGTGTGTCTGGATCAAGACTAGCGTAGCGCCTGCTCGTTCCTAGTTTATTGCATTTATCTTCGCAAACTCTAGCTCATAAACTATTCAAACACAAACAATTCACCACCAACCCCCATCACTCCCCACCATCCTTACCAGAACCTACAACTGCTTAGGCATCCGCAATGGCAGACTCACCGCTAACTTCTGGTGACGACACCAACTCACCGTCAACTGCAATACCCCCAAACGTTGCAACTGGCGGCAGCGACGCCATCATCAACGCGGCCAACGACTCCATCCCGGAGAAGGCGTTCACAACCCTCGGAGACCAAGCGTTGGCTGAAGTTGGCGCGGAAAAAGCTGGGGCGAGAAAGATTGTGAAGAAGAAGAGGAGGAGGCCGGCGAGGCCGCAGGTGCGTATCGTCTCACCTGTGTGGTGCGCCTTCTTACATGAATTCAACTAACACTTCCATCAGGTCGATCCCGCCACATGGAAAGGCGGCCAACCCCCTCCGCAAACTGGCACTATCTTCAACATCTGGTACAACAAATGGTCTGGCGGCGACCGTGAAGACAAGTACATCTCCAAGCACCACGCCGAAGGGCGGTGCAACATCATACGGGACTCGGGCTACACCCGTGCTGACAAAGTCCCCGGTTCGTATTTCTGTCTCTTCTTTGCTCGCGGCTTGTGCCCACGCGGCCATGAGTGTGAGTACTTACACCGCCTTCCTACAGTCCACGACATGTTTAATCCAAACGTGGACTGCTTTGGGAGAGACAAGCATAGCGACTATAGGGATGACATGGGAGGCGTTGGGTCTTTTATGAGACAAAACCATACATTATATGTAGGACGCATCCACGTCTCGGACGACATTGAGGAAGTGGTCGCCCGGCACTTTGCAGAGTGGGGCCAGATCGAGCGCATCCGGGTCCTGAACTCCCGCGGCGTCGGATTCGTGACGTATACGAATGAGGCGAACGCGCAGTTTGCGAAGGAGGCCATGGCGCACCAGTCGTTAGACCACAACGAGATTCTGAACGTGCGTTGGGCCACTGTGGACCCGAATCCGATGGCGCAGGCAAGGGACAAGAGACGGGTTGAGGAGCAGGCCGCTGCGGCGATTAGGGCCGCGCTGCCCGCGGAGTTTGTCGCTGAGATCGAAGGCAAAGATCCAGTTGCTGTGAAGCGACGGAGGATAGAGGGGAGCTTTGGGCTCAAGGGATACGAGGCACCGGAGGAGGTGTGGTATGCGAGAGGACAGGCAGCAGTCAACCCAATTGCCAGGGGAAGCGGAAATGAAAGTGCAGGGCTGCAGGATAGGGGCGAGACACAGTTTCTCATGGAGGGGTATGGAGATGATGAGGGTGATATGGATACGGAAAAGAAAGAGGAGGAATCCAAAGGGGGGATATTAAGCAGCTCGACATTGAAGGCGTTAAAGGGGCTCGCGGAGGGGAACCAAAGCGGAAGTGGGGCTCGGTTGGTGTCGAAGTCGGAGTCGTTGCCGGCGCCGGCAGGGCCACTGGTAGCGTATGGGAGTGATGATGAGAGTGATTGATAGATTAGGTACGGCTAAGCTAGAGGTAAGTAGGGATGCAAAACTCAGAGACCAGAAGGGAAAGTAAAAAGGGATATGATCTGTTAGTGTATATTACAATTTGGCATGGAAGGCTGTTTTTGTTCTTTGTTGATATGTAACCCATTAGACTAGCATTACTACTACTACTAGTAACTAATAATATGCACATGGCTCTACATACGGCTCGGTCGACGTGATCTCGTGCACAAAATTGGGTGATGCAACTTGACTACATATGGCTCGGTTGACGACTCGGTTGACGTGATCGCGTGCTTGTTATTGTTTAATGTTAATGCATTTGGTAATGCATTTCCATCTTGACATGTGACTAAAAATCTAGCTATGTTACCAACCATGTAACTGAGTCTGGGTAGTACTGTGAGAGGGTTCTCTTTCTCTCAAGGGCCGGAAACCCTTAAGAACTTTTCGAGTATAATGTAGGATGAGGAGGAGCAGGGCGGGCCTGTATATAAACATGGTGCAATACATACTTCCCCCTTCAGCAACAACCCAACCCAGGCATCCACCCCCCCTCCCATCCCCATCGTATGAATACATCGCCACAGACTGGCCCCTCCATTTCCACCGCCACAGTACTCAACCAAGATGCGGCGGCACGATCAAGGAGGCAGCTGAAGCTAAAATAAAAGAAAATTTCGTAGTCTGGATATGGGACTAATTTAGCATGTGTTTTTCCTTCTGTCTTGTTTCTTATTTCTCGTTTCTTTTTCTTTTGACTGGGTATTCTCTCATCCGTGATCTTTTTTTTTTTTCCCACCTTTTTTCCCTCATTATTATAGCCCGCTTTCATAGGGGCACTTTATTTGCGTATCTGAATACAAGATTCAATACATACCTTGTCCTACTTCGTACAGAACAATATGTGATGTATTTTTATGGCTTGGCCTCTTCGCTCATTAACTATTTGCTTTCAATATGGAGAACAAACTTTACAGAATAAATAGGAGGATTTCGAGATGTTTGGCCCCTTTTTTCTTGTTCTTAACTCATGCATCGTACCTATTAATTTCGTCATAGCCCACGGAGCAGCATACAATTCAGATAATGAAAAAAAAAAAAAAAAAAAAAAAAAGTCTACATGAGATTTTTGTTGTCAGCTCTATGCCCTCTGTTCCCAAATAGGGTCTCAGGAATTTCCTTTTTCGAAATAGCGGCAATTTTCGCCAAGAAAACGCGATTTGAGTATCACGAAGTGATGCATATATACTCAATGACAAACTGGCATAACCACTTGCCATATGAATAACCTTTATAACAGAGCACGAATGGGATTAAGTTGATTGCTAATCTCTTTAAATATCCATGTGGCGGTTGAGGACAGCCAAAGAAAGTGACACTAGAGAAAGAGACAGCAATCCTTGCTGCTGTCATATCAGATCGCTATGGTGGTGAGAAGACTGCTTGCCAACTGTCAATTCAGTTTGGACTATCTCATGGCATTATTGCGAAGGCATTTTGAGGACATCGTTCTCGGAAATTGAGCCTACAAGAAAGTCTGGTTTAACGAAGGCATGAGGGACGCTCAGTGGCAACGTGTAAAATATGTAAGCATTGGACTGTGGATGACTGGAAGAGGGTTAATTGGACAGATGAAATCTCTGTCATGATGGGAGATCGGAGAGGAGGCTATACGGAAGTGCTGACTTCCTAATTCAATCTTGGAGCCGACTGGGTGGGAATCGGGTGGAGTGGCATACTTTTCTGACCTCTCAAGTATGCGAATTCTGACAGCTCGAGCATGCAATTTCCAGCATCTTGCATATATGATATCTGCTGCTGCAGGCATGTGGTGAATCTGTAGTTATTGTGCAGATTAGGTATGGAGATATTCCCAATGCCGTTGAACAAGAGAATAAAGCCCCTTCCCATGCTTCCAACGTCAATTCATTTATTTTGATGTTGCGGAGGTTGATTGGACTAGAATCCTCCTAAGTCGAATGAATATGATTGAACCATGCTGGGCCTATATGAAGCGAGTAACAACTAAGAAAGGAACTTTAAGCTCCCATGCTATTGCTGAAAAGGCATGGCTAAAATATATGTCTTTTCTATTCAAAACTAAAATTATATAACTAAGAATAAATAGGCCTGGCGAAATCTTGAACAACGGCGAATTCAAGAGGGGATAGAACGAATTCCGCGCCATATTCAGAAAGAATTCTCAAACTTGAAGGGGATGAGTATAAGGAAGGAAAGGAGAATATAAAACTGGTAAACAAAGACAAGACAAAAATATGTGACATACGGGAGCACGCGGGTTAGGTCTTGCCAAAGGGTACAGAACTGGAATGCTGGAACGCTGGAACACGGATGTGGTGAGTCCAAATGGCTTGGGAGGACGGGAAATGACAGACAGGACAACAGACAAGGAGAGAAGAGCTATCTACAAGAGGGTCTCAGGGTCGTTATATCCTATGGGACCTTACAGCCCAGAATACGTACATGAGCGGCGATATAGGCAAACAGCCATATTGCCAGTCAGGCAGATATTGCTATTGGCTCAGGGTAACGACTAGTTTGTTGGCATGCTATTACCGGAGTTTGTCAGTTCAGAAGATGACAGCTCAACCGAATTGTTAGCAGCGAGCCGGACTACTGCCATGGCTGTGGTCATGACATTTGTGTCCATCACAAAGTAGCAACAAAAAAAAAGGAAATGTGTCGAGTTCAGCAAGCAGCATATACCAGTTTCAAAGCAAATTAGCAACCTCCCCAAGAGCTATATTGACTGCTATATTCCATTCTTTACACGTTCACTAAAGACAGGAGGTTGACGACACTGAATGGGATGAAGCAACTTCAGAGGGAAAGCAAATATTAAAGTAGAGGAAGAGATAGAAATGACTGCAGAGGGGGTATATGGAAGCGTGGCAGGCTCTTAGGGCCTGTTTTATTCAATGTTCGATTTCTTCCTATACCTGGTAAGTGAGCCTAATGTGGCGGTCGGCGGGTTTATCGTTGATATGTTATCCCCGCACATTACTCTCTGAGATTTTTACGGATTCATTCAACTACTGGTGACACCAGATCATCTGTTCCTATTGAGCTTGTAACTGCTTATAGGCGCGCCAATGGTCGAAGTAGTCGTGCATGGGGCCCGCCCCCAAACGATGAAAACACCCTCTTGCAGCCTGCAGAATATCTAATCCGTCCTATAGATCCGACAGGCTCATTGTTCCCTTCACACACACTTCTAACCTTTATGTCACTATCACTTCACATGAATAAAGAACCATTTGTTTGATCGAGTCAACCCGCCATTCAGCCACTGGAAGAGATGGCGCATCTCAAGATACGCTCCGGCGCACGGGGACGGAGGTTATGTTTTTCTGAGCGATATAAGAAATAGATCTGTATACCGTGATTTCTTGGGCAGGGCTGGCACACTCGAGAAATGGATATCCCAAAAGGGGGCGTTTTAGATGGGTTACAGAATTCGGATAGGGTAGATACATGCGTAGCGCCCCCCCCAAAAATGGCAGGCTCATCACGGCCGATCTCCATAAATCTAATCAAAAACATGTAGCTTTCATGTCAGAATTATCAGCCTAAAATATTAGAGTTACTGTACCCATCCGGCCAAAAACTGAAAAAACGCAAATACACTAATAAACCCAAGCCTACCGTAAGGCCGAAACGGGTGTAGAGTACATAAGTGACTGAAAAAAAAAGAAGGCTTCAGATACCTTTTTTTTGGACAACAACCGAATATTTACTAATAAATGTATTAGTTTCTATGAGGTGAAGAGAGTTTTTTTTTTCAGACAAAAATCCCATTTAACGAAATAATCAGTAGTCATAGTACCCTTGCCACCGTCAATTTTCTTTCGTGGGTGACGGTGGGGCCGGAGAGTCCATCGGTATGTCTCCACAGCTGAAATGAGGGTAAGAACTAACAACACCTTCGCAGGGTATATTGACGAGAATAACCATTTCAAAAAAACAATCCCTAACACTCTAAATTTACAATTTTTTTTTTTTTTTTTTTTTTTTTTTTTTCCCCTTAATACATTCTCATACCAATATCCCTATTTGCATTCCTTTCCAGCTAGTTCTGGTGTGACCTTTTCAGCTGTATGTAGCTTTACTTAGGTATAATGTACTACTTCCTACGCTATTTTTTCTCTTAATATTTTTTCAAACCACCCCCCCCCCCCCGCCCCCCTTCTCCGGTTCTAAAAACGAAGAATTACTTAACCCAGCGCTGAAAAACACTGTCAAGATATCGGGCACGAAAACGTCATGATCAAAAAAAGGTAATATGACTTGCTTTTGCTAGGCGTTGGGGCATTCACTACCTATTTACCGGTTGCAAAAAAAAAAAAAAAAAAAAAAAAAAAAAGATAATAATAATAATAATAATAATAATAACAATAATAATAATAATAATAATAATAATAATAATAATAATAATAATAATAATAATAATAATAATAATAAAAAGAATGATTCTATTAGTTTCCCAACCTTTGGTTCTATTATAGATCTATTATACCTAAACATCTCACCCCCCTCCCCCCAAAAAAACGAAAAGAAAAGAAAGAAAAATTTCCCTGTTACCAAGATAATGTCGAGCAATATAATCAAAAGTTATTCTACTTTGACGTACATACAAGTCTGAAAGTACTCGAGAGAAAAAAAAAAAAAAAAAAGGGCGGGTATACTCCGTCCGTATCCCTTTTGTATTTTCCCTAAAACAATTTGCAATCATTATACTCTTTACTCACTCACTCACTCTAAGAAACAAAAGCATAAAAACAGTGCAGCCACCGCAGCATAGATATCCCTTCCCCCCTCTCCCCCTCCTTCAATTCTAAGTCATTAGATACTGGCTCTGCAACGTAACTTAGATGAAACAAACGCCTATCGTTAAACAAAATACCACAAAAAAGGGCAAGCAAAAAAAAAAAAAAAAAAGGCCAACAGGTTTATAATGCTACCACAGTTAAGACACAAACACACACACACACACAAAAAAAAAAAAAACATCTAACGCCGCCCGGAGTCCTTTACCATCAACCCAAAAGTGAAATAGAATAGAAAAGATTCGCATCGCAAGTGAATTCAAGGAGTAACAAAATCGGACACACGTCTTTAAACAAAAGCCATAAGAGAAAAGTCATAATGACAAAAAAGCATCCTAGCTCATGCTAACCGTCGTCACTTTGATATCAGGTTTCGCCCACCCTCTGCATATCTTTATCCATCTCCACTTTCTGCCCCTTGGACGAACTCTCCCCCTTCTCCCCTCTCTCGCCCTTCCACCCCACCAATTTCGACAACCTCTTCCATGACGATGAGGCTACCGAAGACCCATCCCCATTGCTTTTGCCCTTCTCCTTCTCCTTCTCCTTCCCTTTATCTTTCTCCTTCACCCTATCCGTACTAGCCTCCACTGAGTCTTCCGTCCCCGACGACCCTCCAATCGTCTCCGTGATGCTCACTGCCTCACTACTCTCCTCCTTCGCCTTTTCTTGCTGCTTTTCTTTGTCCTTCTCTTTATCCCTCTCCTTATCTTTCTTCTTGTCCCCCCAGAAACTTCCCCAGATCGGACTGTCCTTACTCTT
Source organism: Kalaharituber pfeilii (assembly GCA_015179045.1). NCBI lineage: Eukaryota > Fungi > Ascomycota > Pezizomycetes > Pezizales > Pezizaceae > Kalaharituber > Kalaharituber pfeilii. The sequence continues at coordinate 2,464 of WHUZ01000031.1, read as the reverse complement.
CGACTTCTTAAGTGGCATTTTCTCTCCAGCACCGTCCTTCCCACCTCCATCCCCATTGACCTTCTTCTCACCTTTCTCTATCGCATCATCCAGTCCTCGTCGCCATTCATGGCTTCTTCGTCCAGTCAGAATACTTAAGCTAGGCATGCTTGACCGCTTTTCCCGCTTCTCAGCAATTGTTGCTCCATCCCGAGGTAAATCGACGCTGACCCTCATCCCGGTAGTAGATGAGCTCCTGTCATGCACCTTCTCCTTTGATGAGCTCTTCCATAGCCGCCTTGAGATAGGGCCATCAGTTTTGTCACTCCTCCAATGTCGTTCCGCATCTTCTGGGTCGAGATATCCACTAGAATTTGGTCGTTGGGCTTGTCCAGGAGTGAACGGTGGTGTAGCTGAGTACTCAGGTGGCGGGGTGCGTGCCTCCTCCGGCGTAGGGGCAAAGATTTCTGGCATGAGGATACTCTTCTCTCCTAGAGACGATGCCAGTGATGCAATTGAAGTGCCAGCAGAGACTGCATCATCGGGCACGTAATTGACCAACTCCTCGCCAGCTATAGGGGCAACCTGATAGAACAATAGATATGGCATCTCCTCATCAAACGCCTTTTCATAATCCACATATGTTACCCTTTCCGCGGCCAAATCGTCAAAACGTAGCCACCTTCCAGCGTCACCTTCCGGATTATCGTCCCCCCTCACAAGTGCTATGTAATGCCCACTCCACACACTGTTTCCACGATGACAAACTGCAGACTTGAGCACTAATTTGAAGTTGCCATAGACAGGGGCATCTGCGTCCATTTCATCGTCTGAAACAAATTGCGGCAATGGTATCTCCAACGGAATTTCGACTTTGGTATCTTTCCGAATAGGCTGACCCCGTGGTGTCCACGCATATCTCTTTAGGCACAAACCAAGAACAGGCCGCTTTGTTGCAAAATGCTGCGTGAAAGATGAGTGCTCATTTGGTAAACCTTCGGTATAGAATGGTAAAACCGAGAAGAAACACCAAGCAGGCACCATTGCTTCCATCACTTTCCCGTTTACGGTAGACCGTCGTATTAGAGGAGGTGCCTTGACTGTAACTGGTGTAACAGGAACTGCAGAAGGCGAGATCGGAGAAGTTGGGTTAGAACCCAGTTCAGTTGTTTCAACATGCGCCGTATTGCCCTTGGAAGATTCGAAGGACTGCATAGAATCAATGGTAGCCCTCCTTTCCAATTCTCGTCTCACCTCTATACGGTTACTGAAATACGCTACAATGAATCAAATGTTAGTCATTGAACAATGCACCTCCTACATGGATCTACCAACATTCAAGGCAGGATTCCAGCTTCACAGACTCTCCATCTGAAGCATCCGGTATTGCAAGGTTCAGAAGTCTTTCTGAGATGAAACGGTGATCATCATCAGCGGCTTCCTTTCCTCCATGGGCTACGTCCATCTTCAATGTGAGTAATGGAAGATCCAGTTTCTCGGTAATAAATGTAAATGCTTCTGATGCATCTTGTTGAGTTAAGGTCGCCGCATCCGCCCATCCGCACGTTGCAATAGAGTCCTGGAGAAGCTGCATCTTTGGCGATGTTAGCAAAACTGCAGATCAATTGGAATGATAAAGTTCATACTATATCCGTAGTAACGAGTTTTCCTGAACGTAAGAGATTGACAAACAACCTGATCATGGTACTCATCCGTCGCCGTGGTTCGTCGTCAAAGATGTTGTAAAGCATCGCCTAATGTGTGGTTTAACAACCGGTTCCAAATTTCTTGGTGTGAAAACAAACCTCAAATGAATCCAGACGTGCGAAAAGCGCGAACAATAACGAATCCAAATAGCAGGTGACCTTGCCATTATTCTCTGCACCTAGTAATGGTATCTTTGACTTGACCTCTTTCACAATCCCAACAGTAGCCTCGTCATGAAGCAGAAGTAATCTAGCAACCCGTAAGTATAGGCGTTTAGCCATAAACTGCGCAGGTCAAACGGTCACATACTCCACAGCTTTTTCCGCATCACCACTTGCGTATTTTCCCCTTAGCAGGTCCCTAATCTTATCATGCGGTTCCGGCAAAGGGATTCCGAGTCTAGTCATTAGGGTATGGATTTTGTTGATCTGGATCAATTGAACATGTCAATAAGAGCGCAATTCGTAATTCACCAAGGCGTTGTGCCGTATCTCCATCCCAGCAGCATCCTCGTGCAAAGAAAATGGGATGCTAACCTCGGATTCTTCTTCGGCCGAAGACTTTTTTGATGATTTATTTGAACCTCCATAGAGATCAGCGGAAAAGGGTGCCTATCCGAATGTACCCAGCAAACATTAGCGTATAGACTTTGAACCATCTTTTACGATTTTTCTTGCTTCTTGCTCTTGTAAAGACCTTCATTCTCGGATTTCTGTTCCCAACGATTCGCCTCGGACTGGGGGCAGGGTTGGGCATACTCGTCGCTTGAACATGGATG